>CM034540.1:19005690-19061158 GCA_020002185.1 Paraescarpia echinospica
CACTGTTATTTGCTGATTTATTTGTACTGTCTTTATCTATGCCTCCATTTTCAGGCTTTTCTGTGAGTCCCCCCTGCGAATCTAGTTTAAATAGATACAACCTGTCCCACTGTCAACAGATCGCAGCAGGTTCTCTGAGAAAACTGCTGCCCCTTTCCACTAAGATGGAGGCCATCTCTCATGTACATATCTTCCCTCCCAACAAAGCATCCCCATAAATCTGTGAATCCCACCCCCTCTTCGTCACACATCTGCTCAACTAGTACGTTGATCGCCATCCTCTTACAGTTTCTATACGTTGCCCCCCTTCCTCCCATTGCTGGCAAAATTCCTGACAGAATAACCTGTTCAACTCTCGTCTTCTGTAGCTTCCTCACTAACTGTCTATACTTCTGTACTATCGCAGTTGTTCCCTCCCTGTCTGCATTATTTGTTCCTACATGTACCAGTATAGACCCCCCCTTGCCATGTCCCAATGCCTTCTCTACCCTGTCAGTTACATGTTCAATCCTAGCCCCCGGTAAACAAACAACGATGTCCTTCCCCTCGCTCAGTGCCTTGTCCGTCTTTCTCATAATGGAGTCGCCCATAAACACCCTCTCTTTCCTCATTGCCCCCTCTATCACTGCCTTAGAATAACTCCTTCTTCGGTTTGCATCTGTCTGCTTGTTGTCTTTCCCCCTGTCGTCTTCTCTCCTGTCACATTCTCTTCCGATCCATTCTTTCCTGTCGCTTTTTCTCTTGTCACCTTCCCTTTTATCGACTTCTCTTCTATCACATTTTCTCTCACTTCCTTTCGTCCCTTCTTCGTTCGTCCCATCTCGTTTTCCTCTCTCCTCTCCCTTCCCATCTTCCCTCCCTCCTTCTCTACGGTCACTTTCTTCCCTGTCACCTTCACGCTTGTCACGTTTTCTGTTGTCGATTTTCCAATTTCTTCTCCTCCAATCACCTTCCCTCCTCTCAATCTCCTTTCCTCAGTTTTCTTGCCACTGCTATTCTCCTTCAGTCTTGCAGTATTCTCACCTCTCTCTCTGTCGTCTCTCTCCATTCGACCTGCCTCCTTGCTAATTCCCATCTCCATTCCCTTCACAATATCTGTCAACCTAACTATCTCCTTCTGCAGACACTCCACCTTCCAACACCCAATGCACTGAAAGGTGAATCCTTCCTCCATGGTTTCTGCCCATGACTTCCCACAGACGGACAATGCAAAATCTACCCAGCTGTGGCAGTGATCGCACACCAAGTGTCGCTTTGCCTTGACTTGCCGCTTGCAAGGCGCCATATCCCGATCAGAAATTATTTAATAACTTAACTAACTTAGTCTTTATAAAGACTGTTTCCTGTGTACTACAGCACACTTTAGGTTACAAATTCCAATTACACAGCCAACTATTTATCCTGACACGAACGCTAACATTACCGGTAGTGACCTAATTTAAATACAATCAATTACGTTACGTTAGGCTGCTTTATTTATTTAGGTTACGCCGCCCGACTATCGCCCTTGCTTAATTTTAACAACAATCGAACACCATCTCGACTTCTCTGGGAAACATCCTACAATTAATGCGCGAAGTCTATTCATGCACTGTTATCAACCACTGTTTGTAGCCATGCAGGTATTCATTCATACAGCTGAGTGAACTGGAGCAACGTAGCGTAAACGAACTTGCCCAAGGTTCGACATGGCAGCACAGAATTCGAACCCGGATTATCTCGGTTCAGAGTTCGATGCTCTAGCCACTGCACCACAAATGTTATGGTCATACGCAGTGGAACGTGGCTATTTGTATACGAACAATAGAACTTTATATGCATGGCTGGATGCTTCACAGAGACGTCGATATCGTGTTCGGTTGAACAGGTCCGCCAGATAGTAAAGTGTAAAGCATTTCGAGCAGTGCCAGAGAATGGACACCGCGTTATATAAGAACTTACCTTTTGACATTTGACGCTGATGTGATGTGTGATGTTATTGTGCCATTTGTCGTTTGTACATTTATGGATGGTAAACGTTGTAACATTTAGTGGTAATGTTATGACATTTTAATAAGGTTTCTCGAAGTTATGATATCTGTCGGCTCAACTCACGGTAAGCAAACTTTGCAACATACGGATTTTGTAAAGTAAAAATGCAAGCTTGCATGCTGCGCCGAGTCAAGGAAGATAACGATCTGAAAAACGATGGACATATTTGAACCATGTCCTTAGATCAACAAGAACACAAAAGCAGGCATTAAAAACTACATGTAAAGATAACAAGAGGATGGCCAAAAAGACACGTATCACCGAAGTTACTGAACCATCGTAAAAGAGGCAGAACACCAGAAAATAAAGGCATAATACCTAGAAAGATTGACCGGAGACAGATAAGCTCGGTAAGACATGGCATCGGAAAACGGGAGTGTGGGGGGTGTGGGGGTGCTGTTGAAGGTTTTTCGCGGCGACGTTCACAATTTGTTATACTCACCAACAACCTGGATTAATACCCCTAGACTCGTCACAAAACACATTTAAGGTAACGAAAAACATCACAATTCATCAAAAAATACACCTGTTCCCTAAATATTTGGTGAGCTAATCCTATCTCCAGCCCCCCCCCATCAAACAATTTCCACTCTAAAATACACACCAGTAATTCCCTTAATATTGGCGGTGGGCTAGTTCTTTCTCCAACCTCCTCTCCAAAAATATTGATCTCCTGTTCCGAGGCCTATGATATGGATAGCATCGATTACCCCGTACCGTGCACAGGGAGTGAGTCAAAGTAAGCAAACGTCTAAAAAAAACTGGTCAAATAAATTAGCTCGTATCTTAGGCAATAACGAATAGCATCCTAATAGGTCACATATGACCTTGATCTAAGTTCAAGGGGGCAGAATCAGACTATTTAAGACAGTTAATTGTAACCCCAGAAATGGTAGCTAAGAAAATTAGGGCTATGAAGGAAAATAAATCACCTGGAGTGGATGGTATTCCACCCAAACTACTAGTGGAAATTGTAGAACAAATTAGCATACCGCTTGCAACAGTTTTCAACTTGTCATTAGAAGAGGGAGTGGTTCCTTTAGAATGGAAAGAAGCAAACATTATACCGTTATTTAAAAAAGGTTCGAGAAACAAGTCAGAGAACTATAGACCAGTGAGTTTAACATCAGTGATTTGTAAATTATTAGAAAGACTAATTAAAGATCACATGGTGGATTTTCTTGTTAAACATAACTTGATAAACCCATCTCAACATGGGTTTCTAAAAGCGAGGTCATGCTTAACAAATGTGTTATGTTTTTGGAAGATATCACTAAGTGGGTAGATGATGGATCACCAGTAGATATCATCTACTTAGATTTTCAAAAAGCTTTCGACAAAGTGCCACATCAGAGATTACTGCTTAAACTAAAAGCCCATGGCATAGGAAATGGTATAATTAACTGGATAGAAAAATGGCTGATTGACAGAAGACAACGGGTAGTTGTTGATGGGAGGCTTCAAACTGGAAATCAGTTTTGAGTGGGGTTCCACAGGGATCAGTACTGGGACCTATATTATTCTTAATATATATAAACGATTTGGACGATGATATAGCTAGCAAGGTGTTGACATTTGCAGATGATACAAAAGTGTTTAGAAGGATTGAAAGTGATGGTGATAGACAGCATTTACAAGATGATCTTGACAGGTTGATCAAATGGTCTGAAAAGTGGCAAATGTTGTTCAATTTTGGGAAATGTAAATGCCTCCACACAGGATATGGGAACGAATATGTAGAATATACAATGGGGGGAACTGTACTAAGTACTACTGTAAAAGAAAAAGACTTAGGGCTGACAATTAGTGCTGACATGAAGGTTTCAGAGCAGTGTGGAATTGCAGCTTCAAAGGGAAATCAAATCCTTGGATTGATTAGGCGAAATATAGCATAAAAAGAAAAAGAACTAATAATACCACTGTACAAAACAATAGTTAGGCCTCATTTAGAATACTGTATACAAGCGTGGAGGCCATACCGCAAGAAGGACATAGATATGCTAGAAAGAGTACAGAGGAGAGCGACTAAAATGATACCAAAACTGAGGGATCTTAGTTATGAAAAACGCCTAAAAGAATGTGGTTTAACAACACTAGAGACCAGGAGATTGAGAGGAGATCAGATAGAAGTGTTTAAAATATTGAATGGTTATGAAAATATTGATAGAAATATGTTTTTTTCAGTTAAGAAAGATAGAAAGACTAGAGGACATGAAGTTACATTTAGTTTGCAACGACTGCCAGACCTGGGTGGATTTTGTGTTGTCTGGCTGTCCAAAATCATGGGCAGAGACCAAAGATGACGGATTCACCTTTCGGTGTATGGGGTGTTTGAGGGTGGAATGTCTGATGAAGGAGGTGTGTAAGTTGATGGATATAGTGAAGGAGATGGAGGTGACACTCAACATAAAAATAGATGGAGCAGAGAGGGATGACGCGGAGAGAGTTGAGAATTCTACAACACAGAAGGAGCAGAGTTGTGACACGGAGACTGAAGAAAGGAGACTGAGAGGAGGGAAGGTGACCGGTGTGAAGGAACAAGAAATTGAGAAGACAGAGGGACGGAGGAAAAGTGTTCGGCAGAGGAAAAGAAAACGGGTCAGTGGGGATAGATCAACAGGTAGTCAGACTATAGAGAATGAGGAGAGACGCGACAGCGATACAGGTGGTGAAGAGGTAGATACCACAGAGGCAATTTGTAAGACTGTGAGACAGAAGACTGATGGAAGAAGACAGAGGGTTCAGCAAAAAACAGAAAACACGACAGGCGTGAAGATGACATGGGAGAAACTGACCGTAGTGAAGGAGGTAGCCGGGGAAAAGGGACGGGAGAGGAGAGAAGAAAATGTGATGGGAGGAAAGATGAAGGGACGAAAGGAAGTGAGAGTAAATGTGTTAGAAGAGAAGATGACAGGAGGAAAGGGGACAAGAGAAAACGCGATAGGAAAGAGGGGAATGGAAGAAAATGTGACAGGAGAGAAGACGGCAACAGGAAAAGACAACAACAAGACATATGCAAACCGGAGGAGCTACTCCGAGGCAGTGATTGAGGGGGCAAGGAGAAAAGAGAGAGTGTTTATGGGCGATTCAATTCTGAGAAAAACAGACAAGACTATATGCGAGGGGAAGAACGTTGTTGTATGTCTACCGGGGGCTAGGATAGAGTATGTGACCGAAAGGGTAGAGAAGGTATTGGGACATGGCAAGGGAGGGTCTATACTAGTACACGTAGGGACAAACAATGCAGACAAGGAGGGAACAATTGGGATAGTTCAGAAGTACAGACATTTGGTGAGGAAGCTAAAGTAGACAAGAGTGGAACAGGTTGTGCTCTCAGGAATTTTGCCAGTAATGGGAGGAAGGGGGGCAACATACAGAAACTGTAAGAGGATGGCGATCAACGCACTAGTTGAGCAGATGTGTGAAGAAGAGGGCGTGGGATTCATAGATTTATGGGGGTACTTTGTTGGGAGAGAAGATATGTACATGAGAGATGGCCTCCATCTAAGTGGAAAGGGGGTAGCAGTATTCTCAGAGAATCTGCTGCGATCTGTTGACAGTGGGACAGGTTGCATCTATTTAAACTAAATTCGAAGGGGGGACTCGCAGAGAAGCCTGAAACTAGAGACAGATAAAGACAGCAAAAATAATTCAGCAAAGAGCAGTCTGGAAAACTGTTCTGAAGCTGGATATAAGTGTGTTTGTTTAAATGCAAGGAGTACAGTAAACAAAAGAAATGAACTAAACATTATGGTAGAAGATATTGACCCTCACATAATAGGTATAACCGAATCATGGGCAACCACCGATATATCAGATGCCGAATTGGGACTGACAGGATATGCAATGTTTAGGAAAGATAGAATAGGAAGAAGGGGGGGTGGAGTTAGTTTATATATTAAAGAATCTATCCAGGCTTATGAAATAAAATTAGACAGAGAAGCAGATTGCGAAGAAGCTGTTTGGTGTAACATAGTTACAGGAAACTCAACGTTAAAGGGAATAAAAGCATATATTGCTTGAATTCATGTTATATTACATCCTGCTATCTATTTCCACGTCCACCAAGCAAAAAATTCAACAAAATTCAATGAATTAGAAATTCCACATTTTATGCTGTACATCCGGACATTTTCGAATATGCATATTTTTGGCGCGGTTTTCGGGATGCCGAGATGTGACGTCACTTATGACTCAAACTCGCATCAGGCCGACCCTTTCCATGCATTCAGAGCATGTTTACAAGTATAGCTTTTGGGTCGAAACGAGCGTCAGAATGAGTTATTGTGCAATTCTCCGACGTAATACTAGTCATCATAGAGGAACAAGCAGTTATCTTACGGTTCCACATGAATCCAATTTTATTCAAAACAACATATGCGAATGGGCCTACAAGTCGACTAGGTTTCGCCGAGCTTGGGCTCGTTTTCAGAATAATTATATCGAATGCAACCAACGGGAGATAATCTACACCAATAAACATACATAGCAACCATATATTGTATCCAGCTACATAAAGTAACGTGTATAATATCATAATATCACTAGAATATCGATATATGAAGGAGTTGTACAATTTACCATAACAACTTATATCAATTAAAGAGTTTCCGCTGGTCCCGCTAGCTCAGTGGGTAGGCGCGTTGGTTACTTGTCATTTATTTTACAATCGGGCGACGCCGGTTCAATCGTGACAGCATGCAAACTATTGATTTTCTTTACACTTGTTTTGTTTATGTTTTCACGAAGTAATATAAACCAAATCATTTAGTATACTATGATGCACTATTTGTAAATAATTTTTATTTTTGTAGTAATTATTTATTCGCCACAAAAATGAAAATATGGTCATTATATAACGATCTTTCTAAATGTTATTTATCCAAACAAATATAATGTAATGGATATATAATTTATTAATTGTAAATATATTGTACAGTAATATATTGTAATTACATATGTGAAAACAGATTGTGATCTGTCTGGATAAATACAATTTAGAAACATCGTTATATATAATGACCATATTTTCATTTTTGTGGCGAATAAATAATTACTACAAAATATAAAAAAATATTTACAAACAGTGCATCGTAGTATACTAAATGATTTGGTTTATATTACTTCGTGAAAACATAAACAAAAAAAGTGTAAAGAAAATCAATAGTTTGCATGCTGTCAGGATTGAACCGGCGTCGCCCGATTGTAAAACAAATGCCAAGGAACCAGCGCGTTTACCAACTGAGTTATCACGGCCGGCAGAAATTCGCTGACTGATTTCAGTTGTTATGATAAATTGTACAACTCCTCCTTCATACATCGATATTCTAGTGATATTATGATATTCTACACGTTACTTTCTGTAGCTGGATACGATTATGTTTGCTATGTATGTATATTGGTGTACATTATCTCCCGTTGGATGCATTCGATATAATTATTCTGAAAACGAGCCCAGGGCCAAGTTCGGCGAAACCTAGTCGACTTGTAGGCTCATTCGCATTCATTGTTTTGAATAAAATTGAATTCATGTGGAACCGTAAGATAACTGCTTGTTCCTCTATGATGACTAGTGTTTGTATTACATCGGATTATTGCATAACAACTCATTCTGACGCTCGTTTCGACCCCAACATTATCCATGTAAACATGCTCTGAATGCATAGCAAGGGTCGGCCTGCTGCGAGTGTGAGTCATGTGTGACGTTAAGATACCACGTGATCGCCTAGCTCATAACATTTTTCTTTTCCGCGGGAATCGCTACACATACGGGTTTAAAATCGAATTTATGCTACAAATGTATTTTTCTGTATTTTTTTAATGTTCTCGAATGTTACATGCAATATTAAACGTTCTGTACACATGGAAACGGATTTTAGCTAATGCCTTGTTTTTATTTCCTTTAACGGTTGGATTAATTTATCGAAGTCCAAACATAAGCATTGAAGAGAATGAAAAAATACAAAACGCTATAAGGGAAGTGAGCAAACGGGACTGTGTTATTATGGGGGATTTTAACCATGGGCATATAAAATGGAAATCTCTACAGAGTATGGGTAGTGAGGACCACAAGTTTTTAGTTTTAGTACAAGATAGTTTCCTTTCTCAACATGTGCTAGAACCAACCAGGGGAGAGAATGTGTTAGACATAGTTTTGTCCTCACAGAATGAATTAGTTGACAATGTCAGGATATGTGAGCCACTGGGGAATAGTGATCACAACCAGATACATTTTACCATCAAAGTAAAATCAGAAAGGAATAGTAAAAAGCAGTACAGGAAAAATTTCCACAAAGGAAAATATAAGGACATAAGGAAATATTTAACAAAGATAGACTGGAATAACACACTGAAGAATAAGACAGCAACAGAATGCTAGAATATCTTAAAGAGTGAAATTGAATGCATCATCGTCAAATTTGTTCCCTTAAAACACGGGAAACGGTCCAAAAAGAAACACTTATCGAAAGAAGCCATTAAAAAATTAAGTATAAACAAATGATGTGGAAGTCATATAGACGTATTGGAAATGACGAAGACTACAACATTTATAAAGAATCACTAAACCAAGCTACAGCTGAAATTAGAAATTCAAAGAGAAGCTATGAACATAAACTAGCTTGTAATATAAAACATGACAGCAAGAGTTTTTATGCGTATGTTCGGAGCAAACAGAAAGTTCAGGATAAGGTCGGTCCTCTAGAAGATAGTGCTGGAAATATAAGTTCAGAGGGATTCTTAATGGCAGAAGACCTGAATGAGTATTTTAGTTCAGTGTTTACCAGAGAATACACTAGTTCACTCCCAGTACCAGAGGCTAAGTTCAAGGGGGCATAATCAGACTATTTAAGACAGTTAATTGTAACCCCAGAAATGGTAGCTAAGAAAATTAGGGCTATGAAGGATAATAAATCACCTGGAGTGGATGGTATTCCACCCAAACTACTATTGGAAATTGTAGAACAAATTAGCATACCGCTTGCAACAGTTTTCAAATTGTCATTAGAAGAGGGAGTGGTTCCTTTAGAATGGAAAGAAGCAAACATTATACCGTTATATAAAAACAGGTTCGAGAAACAAGTCAACTAATTATAGACCAGTTAGTTTAACATCGGTGATTTGTAAATTATTAGAAAGACTAATTAAAGATCACATGGTGGATTTTCTTGTTAAACATAACTTGATAAACCCATCTCAACATGGGTTTCTAAAAGCGAGGTCATGCTTAACAAATATGTTATGTTTTTTGGAAGATATCACTAAGTGGGTAGATGATGGTTCACCAGTAGATATCATCTACTTAGATTTTCAAAAAGCTTTCGACAAAGTACCACATCAAAGATTACTGCTTAAACTAAAGCCCCATGGCATAGGAAATGGAATAATTAACTGGATAGAAAAATGGCTGATTGACAGAAGACAACGGGTAGTTGTTGATGGGGAGGCTTCAAACTGGAAATCAGTTTTGAGTGGGGTTCCACAGGATCAGTACTGGGACCTATATTATTCTTAATATATATAAACGATTTGGACGATGATATAGCTAGCAAGGTGTTGAAATTTGCAGGTGATACAAAAGTGTTTAGAAGGATTAAAAGTGATGGAGATAGACAGCATTTACAGGATGATCTTGACAGGTTGATCAAATGGTCTGAAAAGTGGCAAATGTTGTTCAATTTTGGGAAATGTAAATGTCTTCACACAGGACATGGGAACGAATATGTAGAATATACAATGGGGGGAACTGTACTAAATACTACTGTAAAAGAAAAAGACTTAGGGCTGACAATTAGTGCTGACATGAAGGTTTCAGAGCAGTGTGGAATTGCAGCTTCAAAAGGAAATCAAATCCTTGGATTGATTAGGCGAAATATAGCATATAAAGAAAAAGAACTAATAATACCGCTGTACAAAACAATAGTTAGGCCTCATTTAGAATATTGTATACAAACGTGGAGGCCATACCGCAAGAAGGACATAGATATGCTAGAAAGAGTACAGAGGAGAGCGACTAAAATGATACCAAAACTGAGGGATCTTAGTTATGAAAAACGCCTAAAAGAATGTTGTTTAACAACACTAGTGACCAGGAGATTGAGAGGAGATCAGATAGAAGTGCTTAAAATATTGAATGGTTATGAAAATATTGATAGAAATATGTTTTTTTCAGTTAAGAAAGAGAAAGACTAGAGGACATGAAGTTACATTAGTAAAGGAGCAGTGTAGATTAGACGTAAGAAAGTTCTCATTTTCACAAAGGACTGTGAATGAATGGAACAGATTATCTGATGATTGTGTGGGTGCTAGTAGTGTGAATATGTTTAAAAATAAAATCGACACATACCTCAGAAGGGCTGGATATATGTAGATAAAAGGGTTGGATTCTCGATAAGCCAAAGGGCTTCCTTGTCCACCTGCCATCTAGAGTTAATTCTCTGGATGGCAATCTTGTTAAATCTTGTTAAATCTCACGGACATACCGTCGAATATTGTGTTGAAATTCTGGCTCCAGAAACAAAACATAGGGAACAGTTGTTTAACCTAAGAACTGCATGCGAGAAAGACAGATTTTGTAGACGTCACGCTGCCATTGTATCTATGTCACATTCAAGTTAATAAAACCGTTAGCCAATATAAATGATTGCTTACTTTCGCGGGTCGGCAATGTTTAGTTTTCAAAATGTTGTCCTTTGTACCAATTACACTATTAAATGATTAAGTTACAAAATGTGTTCTCTGTGGTTTTTTCTATTGACCCGTTAGATTATTAGTGGTCTTTTATATTGTTACAATAAAACAGCAGTTAAAACGGAATCATGGTGCAGTCGAGTTGTGAACCGATTTACTAAGGCATTTACACTGCAGTCAGGTTCTGCCTGTCTAAGGCTACTGCTAAGTGAATGTTAATACATCTAAATAGTTCTCCCTCCCTTAACAGGCCTTTAAGTCTCAATTTACTTACCGGCGTTGGCCATCGTTCAGCGTCTTCTAATTAAATCAATTAAGCTTTATTGTTAAAATTAGAGACTCTACTGACCTTGTAAATGTAATTTAGTTTTTGATTTATGCCTTGGTCTTAGCTATGGGCTTAACATTCTTTACTATTTACTGAATATGACAATATCTGACATAATTATGTCACCATTATTCTTATTGGGTGTTTTCAGCTTGTCCTGCTCTGTTGCCGTATGGGATAACGATTTTGTTTTATGCAAACCATTGACGTCTAATCATTTTAATGTGCATTTTCCTAATCAAACTAGAACACATATTTCTATTTCAATTTTGCATAGTTTTCCATGTCTTCATGTTTGTTACAATAGAAAGTTACTGCCAATCCCCCGCTCTACGCCAATATTGCAATTAACACTAATTCTATAACTAGCAGGAGATGTAAGTCTGAATTCGGGTGGCCACTACAAATGTTCGATCTGTTCGAGATAAGACTTTGTGATTTATTAATAAAAAAAAAAAAATAGACATCCTTGCTGTAACTGAGACCTGGCTCAGACCATATGATACAGCTGCATGCATTGCTGACGTTTCCCCTTCTGGTTACACCTTTCACTATCGACCTCGTTTAGTCGGACGTGGTGGTGTTGGCTTTTTAGTATCACAGCAGTTCAAAGTTAAATTACATCCCAACCCTGAATACTCCAGGTTTGAGTCAATCTGTGCTGAAATGTCATATTCTTCACGTGCCGACGTTACGGTGATGTCGCACGCGAGCTACGTCATGCTGAGGCCGCGACCGCCTCAAGGCGATCAGTGCAAACCTCAACAGTCCAGGTGGTCCATTGGACTGTCGCGGGCAGTTCATCGCCAGCACAGAGGTCAAAGGCACCACCTATCACTTTCGTGTCATCGTTGTCGCAAATGACGTGGAGAACCTGCTGAGTCGTGGGGTTGCTTCGCGAATGAGTCTCGTCAGAAAACTAGACGCTATTACAGACGGCGTCGGTTGTCTGAAAACAGAGCCGGTGAGGATCATCCTGAAGGAAGACGCGCAGCCATCAGCTCTCACAGTCGCCCGCAGAGTGCCTATCCCAATTCTCCCCAAGGTCAAGGAGGAATTGGACCGTCTGGTATCTGCAGGGGTTATTAAGGCTATCACAAAGCCAACGCCGTGGTGTGCTCCCATGGTGCCTGTCGTAAAAAAGTCGGGGAAGGTCCGACTGTGCGTCGATTTGAAAAAGCTCAACCAGCATGTGCGTAGGGAGAGGTACATCCTACCCACCCTGGAGGACGTGACGTCGCGTTTATCGGGCGCTACGGTGTTCTCGTCATTGGACGCCGAGAGCGGTTTCTACCAAATCCCTCTTGAGTCGTCAAGCCAAGAGCTGACGACGTTCATAACGCCCTTCGGTCGTTACTGCTACAAGCGACTGCCCTTCGGGATTACCTCTGCCCCGGAGATCTTCATGAGGAAGATGGTCGAAATCCTCGCGGGGCTCGAGGGCACAATAGCATACATGGACGACATTCTACTGTATGAGAAAGACGAGGCCGAGCACGAGACGCGCCTCGCGGAAGTCCTTAAAGTGCTTCGGGCAGCAGGCCTAAAGCTAAACGAGGATAAGTGTCACTATGGTCAAAAGGAAATTACGTTCCTTGGTCATAAGTTTACGCCAGACGGCGTCGTAGCAGACCACGAAAAGGTCGAGGCCATAACGAAATTGCCTCGTCCGACGTCTGTGCCACTTCTGAGGCAGATTCTCGGTATGGTCCATTACTTGGGTGCGTACTTACCGGCATGTCGCCACTCGTCCGTTGAATGATCTGCTCAAAGGAGATGCGGTCTGGGCATGGGGTCCCGACCAGGAGAATGCGTTCAATAAGCTGAAGCAGCTGGTGTCGTCAACGCCAGTGCTCGCCTATTACGACGTAACGAAGCCGACCGTAGTGAGCGCAGACGCCAGTTCGTACTGTCTCGGGGGAGTGATCATGCAGGAAGGAAAGCCGGTCGCATTCTGCTCCAGATCCCTCACTCCGGCTGAGCAGAGATACGCCCAGATCGAAAAGGAGTGTTTAGCGGGGGTGTGGGCGTGCGAGAAATTTGATCGGTTCTTGTGCGGACTGGGTCAATTCAAATTACTCACAGACCACAAACCGCTTGTACCCCTCATCAACAATAAAGATCTTGACAACACGCCACTCAGATGTCAAAGACTTCTCATGCGACTGATGCGATATAACGCTAAGGCGGAGTATTCGCCTGGGAAGAGCCTTGTCATGTCAGACGCACTCTCGCGGAGTCCGCTCGCTCCGCAGATGCATCGTTCTTCAACGGAGGACGACGTGAAGGCTCACGTTGACCTCGTTGTGTCGAACCTTCCGGTGTCACCCGGGAGGAGAAGCGAGCTGCAGTTGTCTACGAGTGATGACTCAACGCTTCACGCCGCCATTCACTACACCATAGCAGGGTGGCCCCGCTATGAACAGGACGTTCCTGACAACCTGAAACGTCTCTTCAATGTCAGAAACCTCTTGTCAACGTCAAATGCCTTACTGATGTATGAAGGCAGAATCGTCGTACCTGCCAGCATGCGAGCTGACATGCTAGATAGGATCCATAGAGGTCATCAGGGCGTTACGAAATGTCTTGAGCGAGTCAGGATGTCGGTTTGGTGGCCGGAGATCACGCGAGACGTCAAACGCGTAGTGGGAACCTGTGAGCATTGCCAGACGTACAGGCCTAGTCATCAGAAAGAGCCGTTGATGACGACACCACTTCCCTCGCGACCTTTCGGGAAGGTGGCGATCGACCTGTGTCTCCACCAAGGTCAGAACTACCTCGTCATGGTAGATTACTACACAAGGTGGATTGAGGTACTTCACGTGCGGAGTACCACAACAGCGGCCTGCTTAGCGAAGATGAAGGACGTCTTTGCGCGGTTCGGACTTCCGGACGAAATTGTGTCGGACAACGGTCCGCAATTTGTGTCGTCCGAGTTTAAGTCGTTCACGGAAGAACACGCCATCACTCACACGACGTCGAGTCCGTTTCTCCCGAATAGCAACGGGGAGGCGGAACGGGCTGTAAGGTCGGCCAAGGGCATCCTTCGGCAAAGTGAGCCGTTGATGGCTTTGTTAATCTACCGTGACACGGTCATGGCCGCCACTCGTCATAGCCCTAACCAACTCCTGATTGGCAGACATGTCAAAACGAACCTGCCAACGCCACCGTCAGCCCTTCAGCCGTGTCGATCCAGTGACGAGGAAGTTCGCGAACACGACGAGCGTGCGAAACGCTCGTACGCGCACCACTACAATCGTCGACACGGTGTGCACTCGTTACCGTCCTTGTCGCCAGGTGACGAGGTGAGGGTGAAAACTCAACAGGCCGACTGGGCGGAGAAAGGCGTGGTGACGACTCCCGCCGACACGCCTCGGTCGTTCATGGTTGAGACGTCATCAGGTGCTGTGTACCGTCGCAACCGAGGCCACCTGCAGGCCACGGGTGAGAGTGATCCGCCAACCAGCCGATCCCACCTGTGCCCGTCGACGTGCCACTTGAGCCGGGTGTTGTGTCCAACCCGCCTGAGCTGCCGTCGAGTTCCACTCCGGTACCTCAGAGCCCAGGTTTGCGCAGATCCGCGAGACGCGGGCGTGGCCAAAAGCCTGATCGCTTGATCGAAATGTGTTAGTTAGTGTGGTCATAATAATACCACCAGCGGTTGGCAATGTTGTGCCTGAGACAGGCCGTTTACATTAATCTGTCGTAATTGTTTAATTGCAAAAGGGGAGATGTAATGAGCGCTACCTAAGACAGTACGCCATCTAGCGAGTAACTGAAAAACATGACATGTGAATGACTCCATCTTGTCTGTCAGATGGGCTCGAATTGAATACATAATTTTGTGGTTCTACTAAGTTGTCTTGTCGTCTTTATATGTCAGAATCACTACAGCTAGACTACTGAGAGCCAGGTTCTTTGGCAAGCACAGCAAACTTACAGTCGTCCAATGTTACTCGCCAACCAATGATGCAGAACCGGACGAGAAAGAGGTCTTCTATAGTATGATGCAAATATAAACCGAATGACACACCTCCACTGAGTGCTAATTACAATGCAGCTCACTCAAGTCTATACGACTGTGCGACAGGGTCTTTTCTTCCAGTGCACACTTATATGACTTGTTCTTCTAACACCAATTGTCACGATACGAAACGGTTCAGATTTCAACACTTTATTCGGCAAACAAGACCCTGTTCACAGTCGGACGTGCGGTTACCTGTGGCTGTTGATACCGATTCCTCGAAGTAACTTCTGCAGGGATCCTCGGACCAGTTACCAAATGGAAGGTGTCGGTAATGTTGGTAATCGAGGTTGAAATATTTTTTAAACTGCAGCGATAGCGAAAACTCGACGGTCCCAACCTCGTTTTGCTTCGCTCTCCCACAATTCCCTGCGAAACCCCCAATTCACAGTAATGACTCCTCAGCCATCTAGCACCACTAAGCCTAGATTACAACATACTTATTCCAATAAATTTAAAGAATCCAACCTAACACCGAGCGTATTATAATGTGGGCATAGAACGCAATACCCAACTTTACGCACACTGAGATAGATACTTGAAGAACTGTGTCGCTGCGCCGCCTATTACTGGGAAGGTGGGCAGAAATGCTCTCCAATTGCACACACCTTTCATAGTCAACGAAAATACACATTAATCGTCTCATAAAATTTACATTCCCAACGACTGCTGTGGGGAAGGCAGTCTCGAAGTGAAGTGCCCCTATCTCTTGCGGGACGAGGTCCTGAGTGAGGTGAATGAAGGCGCCACATGTTTGGCAAAGAATGCAGATGGCACCCTACACTTGAGAAAAGGACATGCCTACTACTACCAGGCAGACCTGTTAAGTTTCGGAAATGACAAAACTGGAGATTTGTACGTAAAGTAAAATCGAGCCGTCAAAGGCCAATTTCGTTGTGCGGCGGTTGAATAATTAAAAGACATAAAAGAAGTGTAAAAGACTTTAATTGCAAAATATCTTAACAACTTCAGATATTCACAAAGTACAATGTTATATATAATACAACACAACATTGTGAAAAGTATTTCACCCACTGAAAAATATGAATGAGAAGTATTCTTTATATGCATGAATTATAATTATTTAACGTATTCACATATAATTTACAAAACTATTAGAAATTCACTCTATACATTCTGTAAATGAGAAGTTACATAGCAATGCTCCATATCATTTGATGAAACTAATCAGTGATCACAATGAAAATGCCAAATTTACAAAAAACATATCCAAATCAAAACTTGCTTCGTTCTGGAGCGATCGCACCCTTCACTGTCATGGTCGTTTTCTGCCGCCCGCACGAAAACTTCATTGCGACTTCACAGTCCGGAAACATTTTCTTGACGATCTTTGTGAAGTGGTCTCCAAGCATAAACGAAAGGTTGTGCTCGGCGACCATATCAGCAAAGAGAGTCTCCGCCACATTTACCCGCCTGGTAATTTCTTGGTCTTTCGGGTTGACAAAGAACGACGTCAACCCCGTCATTCGATCGTTTGCGTGTGAGGCACATTCAAGATTCACGTGCTGCGACGTTGCGGCATGGCGAAGGGCAGCGTACTTCCCAACCGCGGCAACACTGAAGTGCGAGTTGCACACCCGGCAAAACGCGTGCGTCACACCTCTATCGCTGCTTGATATCTATCGTAGATCTGATACCAATGTCTGTAAAATTTGGAGGAATATTTCTTTTTCGGTCGACGCAAACTTGGTTTCGTTGGCGCCATAACAGTGTGTGTGTGCCTTGCTGGGCGCAGTAGAACGACTGATCAGATTCGTTGTTTCGAGACCACGTGATAGTTTCCATCCAATTAAAATATATGTTGCACATTTACGGTGTGGCCGGTATTTAAAAATGTTATTACACAAATAGTAACCGAAAAACACTTGCGATTCCACTAAAACGAAAATCACGGAAAGATTTATTTATAGAAACGGAGGATATAGCCTGACATTTTGGAGGTTTAAAAATAAAACGGGAGGAGACATGAAAAACTGGAGATTTCATTTCCAGCGCGGGAGAATGGGAGATGGGTGCCAAAAGCGGGAGTCTCCCACTAAAAGCGGGAGACTTAACACGTCTGCTACCAGGTGCAGTGTCAGCTGTTTGTGTGTGGGCACAGCTATGGAGACTTTGTTGTGTGAACACAGAGGTCCTATCACTGCGAGCGCATCTACAAGGATACAATTCTCTGGGAAGAAATGCTGCCAATAGCCCGATGTGTATTTATTTTTAGAGCAGGTTTATTTTACAAATGTAATTTCAAGCATTTATTATTTTCCATTCAAAAATTAATTATAATAAAATTATTAAATGTCATTGTTACCAGAAGCTTTAGTCTTTACACAAAATTATGGCTACCTGGTGCTACACAGCAACTAATATTAAACAGACATGTTTCGTCCCCCCAGGACTCATCAGTGCAGCTAGGATTTTCACGTGAAATGAAAAACTGCAGACATGTCAAACATGTTATTTTTTATTTTGTCTTGGATATCATTCCACACATACCACTGCGTGCCATTTCCTACCATTGTGCCATATCACTAGTCAAATGGAACGATTGGCTCCTTCAAGTTTGTAATTGCACAGCAGACAGTGGCTATTTTGTCAATCGTGGTGATTCCTTTTCCATTATTGACAAAGAGAAAGTCAATTGGCATTGTTTCTCCCACAGTGTTCGGTGAGGTACTAGTCACTGACTGACTCGGCCAGCCCAAGCTTTAGGACAAGAAGGAAATGGTCCCTTGTGGCGTAATTCCTATGAGAAACTTCGTATTGTGATGCTTGTAGGAAGACCAAGTCAGTGACCTTGCTTCCAGGTTTGATGGTGTTTCGATATACATCTCGAAACAGTCAATGATTACAAAAATTTTCGACTCGAGTTAATGCCGGAACACCATCGGCATCGTCTCCCTCAACTCATCTCGTCCTGGCCATATAATTAGTGGCAGCATCATGATGTACAGAATGTCGAGTGTGTTCAAGAAAATTCTTGAGACGGTCGACTGTCTGACGTTGAACGTAAAACACAACAGTTCATTCGACACACTCAGGCGAAGCTTCATCAGTGTCATCAATAATTGCTGAAACTTGGTCAGGGATTATCTGTGTTTCATGTAGACACGGTGACACAAAGTTGTATAGCTGCTTGGGGATGTGGTGAGTTGGAAGGCCGGAAAGAAAAATTCACTTTGTCGTCATTCCCGGCTAAGTTGCACTCAGTGAACTTTGCAGATGCCAACTCCATCTTTAAGCTGCTGTTCTCTAGCGTCAGCCTTTTCATCTCTTCCTCCATTCCATGCAGCACATGTCAGTCTGACACTCTTTTGCATCATCGTCAGCTGCTGGTTGTATCACATCATGTGCCTCACTAAGGAGGTCTGCATGGACAGTAGTGTGTTGGCCATGTCTAGGCGAGCTCTGTTAGCAGCACGATCAACTTTACGCTCGTATCGTGACAAACTGGTTGCTCCATCTGACGGATTGAGCTTGTCGTGGCCAAGGTTTATGGTGGGTGCCCAGTCACAGTTTGTTTTGTCATACAAACTGGCAGGCTTGCCTACAAAACAATAAAAAACATTAAAACATGCACTGAGAATATTGAATAAATACGTAATGTGTAGTGAAATTGTTTTACTGTCTTATGGCTTAAAGCCCACTGTAGCATTGATACACCGTAAGAATTGTGACTAATACATCCATAACACTGTCAACAGGTATTTTACTGTTACTAAATGTTAGTGTTACTCAATGTAATTTTTTTATTATATTGTATTAATAAAGAAGTGTATAATTCTATGTTTATAAATTTGCTAGTCAACCAATTACATAGGCTATGGTTGCTATGGAATTTATGGCACAACACAGCCATACATAGCATAGTCGTAGGTGATAGGCAAAGGTCAAAGCCATCAGCGCATAGGTTAGCACGCCACGGCACAACCACATACACAGGCTGTCAGTTAGACAGGCTGTTACTAATAGTGTTAGTTACATAAACCTGACTTTTTTTATGTATGCAACATTTACTAATTTATACGGCCTTAACATTACTTTTATTTACCAGTCACAAAGTGCAACGAGCATACACGAGTGTATGTGTAGTTGGACGGCTTAATGTCTGACCGGCCTATGTTAGAAAGCCAGACACGCTGTCATTCCTCCGAAAGTTGCCGAGTTTGTTCCCCGTGGGTATGGCGAATAGTCGGCAGTCTGTAGTACGACAAATGACTGTCTCTGTCAGCTCGTTTGTCGCAAGCAAATACTCCACAAAGTTTACCATCCTTCGCGAATAACGGTGTAACAATTAAAAGAAACTATTTACTGCATCAGTGAACATTAACAATGCGGGTGCGCGCGGGGCGGTCTTTACTCCTGTGCTTGTACTCCAAGATGGCAGCCCACAAAACCGGTGACGTCACACGCACAGCCTCTATTTAACAAGATTTAACAAGATTGCCATCCAGAGAATTAACTCTAGATGGCAGGTGGACAAGGAAGCCCTTTGGCTTATCTAGAGTCCAACCCTTTTATCTACATATATCCAGCCCTTCTGAGGTATGTGTCGATTTTATTTTTAAACATATTCACACTACTAGCACCCACACAATCATCAGATAATCTGTTCCATTCATTCACAGTCCTTTGTGAAAATGAGAACTTTCTCACGTCTAATCTACACTGCTCCTTTACTAATGTAACTTCATGTCCTCTAGTCTTTCTATCTTTCTTAACTGAAAAAAACATATTTCTATCAATATTTTCATAACCATTCAATATTTTAAACATTTCTATCTGATCTCCTCTCAATCTCCTGGTCTCTAGTGTTGTTAAACCACATTCTTTTAGGCGTTTTTCATAACTAAGATCCCTCAGTTTTGGCATCATTTTAGTCGCTCTCCTCTGTACTCTTTCTAGCATATCTATGTCCTTCTTGCGGTATGGCCTCCACGCTTGCATACAATATTCTAAATGAGGCCTAACTATTGTTTTGTACAGTGGTATTATTAGTTCTTTTTCTTTATATGCTATATTTCGCCTAATCAATCCAAGGATTTGATTTCCCTTTGAAGCTGCAATTCCACACTGCTCTGAAACCTTCATGTCAGCACCAATTGTCAGCCCTAAGTCTTTTTCTTTTACAGTAGTACTTAGTACAGTTCCCCCCATTGTATATTCTACATATTCGTTCCCATATCCTGTGTGGAGGCATTTACACTTCCCAAAATTGAACAACATTTGCCACTTTTCAGACCATTTGATCAACCTGTCAAGATCATCTTGTAAATGCTGTCTATCACCATCACTTTCAATCTTTCTAAACACTTTTGTATCATCTGCAAATTTCAACACCTTGCTAGCTATATCATCGTCCAAATCGTTTATATGTATTAAGAATAATATAGGTCCCAGTACTGATCCCTGTGGAACCCCACTCAAAACTGATTTCCAGTTTGAAGCCTCCCCATCAACAACTACCCGTTGTCTTCTGTCAATCAGCCATTTTCTATCCAGTTAATTATACCATTTCCTATGCCATGGGCCTTTAGTTTAAGCAGTAATCTCTGATGTGGCACTTTGTCGAAAGCTTTTTGAAAATCTAAGTAGATGATATCTACTGGTGATCCATCATCTACCCACTTAGTGATATCTTCCAAAAAATATAACATATTTGTTAAGCATGACCTCGCTTTTAGAAACCCATGTTGAGATGGGTTTATCAAGTTATGTTTAACAAGAAAATCCACCATGTGATCTTTAATTAATCTTTCTAATAATTTACAAATCACCGATGTTAAACTAACTGGTCTATAATTATTTGACTTGTTTCTCGAACCTTTTTTAAATAACGGTATACTGTTTGCTTCTTTCCATTCTAAAGGAACCACTCCCTCTTCTAATGACAAGTTGAAAACTGTTGCAAGCGGTATGCTAATTTGTTCTACAATTTCCACTAGTAGTTTGGGTGGAATACCATCCACTCCAGGTGATTTATTTTCCTTCATAGCCCTAATTTTCTTAGCTACCATTTCTGGGGTTACAATTAACTGTCTTAAATAGTCTGATTCTGCCCCTTGTACTTAGCCTCTGGTACTGGCAGTGAACTAGTGTCTTCTCTGGTAAACACTGAACTAAAATACTCATTTAGGTCTTCTGCCATTAAGAATCCTTCTGATATTATATTTCCAGCACTATCTTTTAGAGGACCGACCTTATCCTGAACTTTCTGTTTGCTTCGAACATACGCATAAAAACTCTTGCTGTCATGTTTTATATTACAAGCTAATTTATGTTCATAGCTTCTCTTTGAATTTCTAATTTCAGCTGTAGCTTGATTTAGTGCTTCTTTATAAATGTTGTAGTCTTCGTCATTTCCAGTATGTCTATATGACTTCCACATAATTTGTTTATACTTAATTTTTCTAATGGCTTCTTTCGATAAGTATTTCTTTCTGGTCTGTTTCCCTTGTTTTTTGAAGGGAACAAATTTATCTACGATGCACTCTATTTCATTCTTTAAGATATTCCAGCATTCTGTTGCTGTCTTATTCTTCAGTGTATTATTCCAGTCTATCTTTGCTAAATATTTCCTCATTTCCTTATATCTTCCTTTGTGGAAATTTCTCCTCAATTGCTTTTTATTATTTCTTTCTGATTTTACTTTAATGGTAAAATGTATCTGGTTGTGATCACTACTTCCCAGAGGCTCACATAATTTAACATTGTCAACTAATTCATTCTGTGAGGACAAAACTAAGTCTAACACATTCTCTCCCCTGGTTGGTTCTAGCACATGTTGAGAAAGGAAACTATCTTGTACTAAAACTAAAAAATTGTGGTCCTCACTACCCATACTCTGTAGAGATTTCCATTTTATATGCCCATGGTTAAAATCCCCCATAATAACACAGTCCCGTTTGCTCACTTCCCTTATAGCGTTTTGTATTTTTTCATTCTCTTCTATGTTTATGTTTGGACTTCGATAAACTAATCCAACCGTTAACGTTGAGTTTCCTGTAACTATGTTACACCAAACAGCTTCTTCGCAATCTGCTTCTCTGTCTAATTTTATTTCATAAGCCTGGATAGATTCTTTAATATATAAAATAACTCCACCTCCTCTTCTTCCTGTTCTATCTTTCCTAAACATTACATATCCTGTCAGTCCCAATTCGGCATCTGATATATCGGTGGTTGCCCATGATTCGGTTATACCTATTATGTGAGGGTCAATATCTTCTACCATAATGTTTAGTTCATTTCTTTTGTTTACTATACTCCTTGCATTTAAACAAACACATTTATACCCAGCTTCAGAACAGTTTTTCAGACTGTTCTTTGCTGAATTATTTTTGCTGCCTTTATCTATGCCTCCAGTTTCAGGCTTCTCTGCGAGTCCTCCCTGCGAATTTAGTTTAAATAGATGCAACCTGTCCCACTGTCAACAGATCGCAGCAGATTCTCTGAGAATACTGCTGCCCCCTTTCCACTTAGATGGAGGCCATCTCTCATGTACATATCTTCTCTCCCAACAAAGTACCCCATAAATCTATGAATCCCACACCCTCTTCCTCACACATCTGCTCAACTAGTGCGTTGATCGCCATCCTCTTACAGTTTCTGTATCTTGCCCCCCTTCCTCCCATTACTGGCAAAATTCCTGAGAGAATAACCTGTTCCACTCTTGTCTTCTTTAGCTTCCTCACTAGATGTCTGTACTTCTGAACTATCCCAGTTGTTCCCTTCTTGTCTGCATTGTTTGTTCCAACGTGTACTAGTATAGACCCTCCCTTGCCATGCCCCAATACCTTCTCTACCCTTTCGGTCACATGCTCTATCCTAGCCCCCGGTAGACATACAACAACGTCCTTCCCCTCGCATATAGTCTTGTCTGTTTTTCTCAGAATTGAATCGCCCATAAATACTCTCTCTTTTCTCTTTGCCCCCTCAATCACTGCCTCGGAGTAGCTCCTCCGGTTTGCATATGTCTGGTTGTTGTCTTTTCCTCTTGTCGTCTTCTCTCCTGTCACATTCTCTTCCATTCCCTTCTTTCCTGTCGCGTTTTCTCTTGTCCCCTTTCCTCCTGTCATCTTCTCTTCTAGCACATTTACTCTCACTTCCTTTCGTCCCTTCATCTTTCCTCCCATCACATTTTCTTCTCTCCTCTCCCGTCCCTTTTCCCCGGCTACCTCCTTCACTACGGTCACTTTCTCCCCGTCACCTTCACGCCTGTCATGTTTTCTGTTTTTTTGCTGAACACTCTGTCTTCTTCCATCAGTCTTCTGTCTCACAGTCTTACCAACTGCCTCTGTGGTATCTACCTCTTCACCACCTGTATCGCTGTCGTGTCTCTCCTCGTTCTCTACAGTCTGACTACCTGCTGATCTATCCCCACTGGCCCGTTTTCTTTTCCTCTGCCGAACACTTTTCCTCCGTCCCTCTGTTTTCTCAATGTCTTGTTCCTTCACACCGGTCACCTTCCTTCCTCTCAGTCTCCTTTCTTCAGTCTCCGTGTCACAACTCTGCTCCTTCTGTGTTGTAGAATTCTCAACTCTCTCCGCGTCATCCCTCTCTGCTCCATCTATTTCTATGTTGAGTCTCGCCTCCATCTCCTTCACTATATCCGTCAACTTACACACCTCCTTCATCAGACATTCCACCCTCAAACACCCCATACACCGAAAGGTGAATCCGTCATCTTTGGTCTCTGCCCATGATTTTGGACAGCCAGACAACGCAAAATCCACCCAGCTCTGGCAGTCGTTGCAAACTAGGTGTCGTTTTGCCCTGAGTTGCCGCTTGCAAGGTGCCATATCAGAATTTATTTATGTTCAAAGTAGTTTTATGTAGTCTTTGAAAAGACTTTTCTGTGTACAATTTACACCAGATTGTTTAGGTTATAGTTAGTTATATTTGTTAACACACAGTAACACACCGTGTCTTACCTAGTTACGATGTCGATGACAATGTATTTAAGTTAGGCTTAGATACAAGGTAGTCTTTACCAAGACTGTTTCCTGTGTACTATTATACACTTTAAAAAATTGTTATTTCAGGTTTTAATTACTCATCTAACTACAACGATGCCAAGTATTCGCCCATACAGCTGAGTAAACTGGAGCAACGCAGAGTGAACGAACTTGCCCAAAGTTCGACACCGCCGCACAGGATTCGAAACCAGGTTTTCTCGGTTGATAGTCCGAAGCTCTAGTCACTGCACCACGGCGCTACACGCTAGTCATTCAGGTCACAGACCTATATATATAGTGAACACTACTATATAAACCATGTGCACAGTGTTTTCGTGAGTGCAGATCGTCTTGCGGTGCATAGCAGGATCTATCAGTCGTTTCGTTTCACCAAATAATGGTAGGAAATAACTTCTCCAGTGTGTTGTCGGTGTTGTTTCTGCTCTCGAGTTTCCTTCAACAAGGTACGTTCTTTTACTGTATGCGGACTATTGAACACATTCTGTGTCATGTTGAGGCCACTTTATTTGTAAACGCGTTTATTGGTAATTCTATAGACCCCGTATTATTGCGACATTTATCGTTGATGTACAGTGCTACGTAGCGTTGATAAGACTTGGCATGTGTCTGACAGGATATAAAATTGTGGAACGTAGAGGTTAAAGCAGCAGACTCTCAATTGAGAGATGCCTGCTCGAATCTTCTTGCGGACGATTCAAAACTTGGGCAAGCTTGTTTACTCCTCGTTGCTCTATAGTATGAATGAGTACAAATGTTGTCTGTAGAATGAATGAGTCGTGGTCATACACAGTGGTGGCTATTTCTATACGAACAGTCTTCGCGCAGGACGTACTTTATAGCTGCTTGGCTTATTGCTTCACAGAGATGTCTAGATGGTGCTCGATTGAACAGGTCTACCAGGGAGTAAAGTGCAAGGCATGTTGAGCAGACACAAGGACTGGACACCGCACTACATAATAACTTACCTTTTGACACTTGGCGTGATGAAATGAGGCATATATGTTGTTGTAACATAATATGTGGTATGATATATGACGTACATTTATGGATAGTAAACGTTTTGACATGTGTGGGTTAGTTACGACATTTACCAATAGTGTTGTGACATTTTAATGACCTTTCTCGATTTTATTATATTTGTCGGCACAACTCACGGCACGGTTCCGGACATGGCAATGTATTTTTATTGTAAAGTAATAATGTTTTTAAATTTTCCTACATATATAAACATAAAACCGTTCCAGAATATTTCCAAGACATGTTCTCTACTAATGAAAATATCTTTAGACCAGCAGGACAAAGAAAGGCACCCCAACACTTTACCAATACAATGAATAACCTTCCACAAAACTATAACTGTGATATCCAAATTAAACGAACTAATACAATATACTGCCGCCTTTGTATCAAACATACTATACCACGTCTGCTTCAAGAAAACTTTCTTCCACAAATTGCCATGGAAAAAATTAACACCCATTCATATCAAGGCTTCGTAAGTTACTGCAAAACATATATCATTAGTAAATATGACACGGAATGTGACACCAATAACTGCAACATCTGCAAACAGAATATACCAGCTGAAACAAGCATAGAAACTATTAATTTTCCTGACCAAATTTTAATTGTACTTTACTATTATTTATATTATTGCATACCAATGATAATTTGATTTACATTCTAATCACACTCATACACATGTTAGAAAATTACAATAATGCATTTACATTGCTGACACTATTATGTAGTATTAGTTTTGTTAGAACTATTAGCACTATTATAGTGTGTGTTGTTTGTAAATGTACATTTGTTTGAAACTTGTAGACTAATCAGGTAGCATTAACTATGACTACTAGACCACAATCAGGTATTCACAGGGAGGCCTGCACGATAGCGATCTCTCAGGTCTTAGTGCAGGCCTCCCTGGATCATCCAAACTGCGAAATATGTACGAACTGTTTCTTTTACTATGTACGATGATCTAAATAAACTTCACTTCATTTATAAGCTTCCCCTGCTGCGCCGAGTCAACGAAGACAACAATATCGAAACAAGAAGGAGGAGATAGTTGGACTACGTCCTTAGAACACAATGAACACAAAAGCAAACATTAAAATTACACGGAAAGAGAAAAAGAGGACGACCAAAAGAAAGGTGTCAACGACTAAAGTAAAAGACGCAGAACACCAGCAAATAAAGACACAATACCTAGAAAGATTGACCGGAATCCGATTTGTTCGGTGAGACGTCATCGGAAGGGGGGGGGGTAAGGGGGTACTGTTAAAGACTTTTTGCGACGACGTTCACAATTTTTGAAGATCACCAATAACATGGATTTATACCCCCCTTGAGGCTCACCAAAACAGAAAATTCCAAAAATGAACCCCTTCCCTAAATATTAGGTGGGTTAATACTATCTCCGGCCCTCCACCAAACAATTTCCACCCTGAAAATTCCAGGGTGACCCAATGCCTCAAACCCACTCCCCGGTTCCCGGAGTGAATCGAAATAAGCAAACGTCTAAAAAATGGTCAAATAAATTAACTCATACATTAGGCAATGACGAATCGGGATGTTGGCGTCGACTGCAATAAAACGAAACCAACATAGGTAACATTAAACGGAGCTGCCCTATTACCGCAGGGCATATATTGTTTGGCATACGAACAAACAGCAACTGGTATAGACAGGTACAATTTGATATTATTGATACTACAAAATACGGTTATATATATATATATATTTATATGTATAAATATATATATATGCTTCTACACATAGTGGAGATACCAAATGACGTCAAATTTATAAATGAAAGTAGCACTCACATTGAAAGGTCAACCATACATGAACCTAGATTTTTAACCCTCAACTCGCATTTGACTTAGACAAATTGAAACGGACATGTGCTTTCTAGCCTATGGGTTGTGCAGGGAAAAAATCACGAATGATAAGACCTGAACACACGACTAAACAACGTTGCAATTTCCTTTAGAAACCCACAAAAAGAGTTTGTTCCAACAAAAGCCTAACACTGCATACGAAACTGAAAGTATATGGTCTACAACAAGAGCCTTGTTCAACAACAGCCTAAAGCTGACTGCATGCCAACCTGAAACCGTACCATAAGAGTCTGGTTTAACAAGAGCCTAAAACTGACTGCATGCCAAACTGAAAGTGTAACTGCGGGTATTCTTAGCATCCGATGGTATGGTACAGTGCAGACGACATTATCAAACACAGATGGCTGTGGTGGTTTCGGCTCTGCAACTGGTGTATAGTGACCGCCTCCCAAAGAACACTAGGTAAAGTTAACTGAAGGCAAACATCCAATAGGCGGCATACCTAAATTGCAATATATATTTAGGATGTGATAAACAATTCTTAAAGATTGTGGCATTGACCATTTGCTCGGGCAAACAGATGTAGATGACAAAGAATCTAGCTATTTGGCGTGCAAGTCTTATATGCTTGGTATAGGCCATACATTGCTATACGTTTGTTGTGTGCGTTGTGTGTTTATTCAACTTAAAACGGATCAGCCATACCTCCGAATCGCGCAAAAACGTCGTGTATCAGAAGACTTACAATTCTGACAATTAATCGAATTGTGTTTCCATCGATCCATACAGTTGAACACATTATTAGTATCCTACCTAGGTTTGTAAAAAAGTAGCATTTTTTATGCGGGACGAATACATCAACATAATTAGCTTAACCGACAGTGTGTTTGGTGTAACAACGTATGATACGTTTTTGATGTACGTCAATACGTATTATTATTATTCGACCGTTTGTTTTCTTTGTTGTAGGATCGGCCTTAGGAGGGATTTGGGTTGACACCACCGGCTGGACGTTATCAACGTCTCAGTTTTTCGTGGTCATCTCGATCACTTTTTCACCGCTTGCTCTCTATTTACTCTGGAAGTGCGTCGTAGCTGTCAACTGTGACTGCGGGCGACAATGCGATAACGCCGAAATGTCCGCCAGCAGCAATTCAGCTGATAAGCAATGGTTCCGTCGTCTTTACCAAGGCGCGAAGGCAAGGATGGCCGCCTGGCGAATGGCCGATGTCAAGTATAGCGGTGCCATCTCGCGAATCGACGGCGAACCATGTGACGACATGAGCGGAAATTGTCTTACTGACCAACATGGTGACGACAGTGATCACTGCGTTCCGAATCAAGGGGATACTTTGGTATAACGATACCACACACCCGACAGGAAAAGACAGACTGAATTACATTAGCCATGTTCTGTATATATGCTGGTATATTGCAAACTGCTTGGTTTAATCAATATATCACACAAAAGTTCTTTGGCTTAGAGATACGCTGTCATAACGCGTACATGTATAGGCCTAATAATTATTTAATTGTCACAACGCTAGGCCTGCATGTCACGCTACTAAACATATAATTTGTATTTAGCAGTTGTTTAACATTAAACAATATTGACAAATACAAATATTTATAGAATATATTTTGAACATTATACGGATAAATGGTTTCTTCTGTCAAAATGTTTAGCTACACAATGAAATAAAAATATTAAAATATTGTACACTATTGCACAATTAACTGGACATATACCAAAGAAAACAATGCAGTGATTGTGGATGCGCCCATGTTATGGAGTGTTTTCGTGTGTTTAGTGTATTGATCAAACACTGTTATTTTGTTGTTTATTAGGTTTAAATATTATGTGTATGTTGATGAATAATATTATCGTATTTTTTACAAGGAAAGTAAGCACTCTCACGCACACGATACGCACATGTACGAACGCACGCACGCACGCATTCCCTCACACACATCATCAAGTCATTTAGTTGTTGAAACTGATCAAATAAGGATATCACAAGTAATTTTCTTGATATACTGATTTTGTAGTCTTGTGTACAATTGTGATGAGGGATGGTTTTCTTCGTAGTCTTCTGCCAAATTGCCATGTGGTGTTTATCCTGGCATGTGTTTGACTGTCCTGACATCTCGTGGAACAGCCGCCGATAGGTTTGGTACACGGAGCCAATCAGTTCCTCTACCCGGATTTAGTGGTGTAGTATACTTTGTAACAGGAAGTCCACTGCGTTGAACGTGGAAAATGAGACGTTATTGAACATCAAAGGGTAAAGCAGTTAACGACTCGTTAATGATTCGACTGTATTGCCAATAAAGCTTGTTTTGAAACTGGATGATTTGTTTACTATTTGAACATGCCCCGGGGTTGTGCCTTCCAAATAGCGAACGTTGTTACGGGCTTACTAGGTACAATTTAGCAGGCAGCATACCTTCTAATATAGTTTTAGGAACTTTATATTAATTACCTAATGAAAAACTAGAACATATTGCCTCTTTTTATTACATACAAAACAAACTTGATTATAGTTAGATTCATTAAAGGAAATAAAAACAAGGCATTAGCTAAAATCCGTTTTCCATGTGTGCAGAAAGTTTAATATTGCATGTAACATTCGAGAACATTAAAAAAATACAGAAAAATACATTTGTAGCATAAATTCGATTTAAAACCCGTCTGTGTAGCGATTCCCGCGGAAAATAAAAATGTAATGAGCTAGGCGATCACGTGGTATCTTAACGTCACACATGACTCACACTCGCAGCAGGACGTCCCTTTCTATGCATTCAGAGCATGTTTACATGGATAATGTTGGGGTCGAAACGAGTGTCAGAATGAGTTGTTATGCAATAATCCGATGTAATACAAACACTAGTCATCATAGAGGAACAAGCAGTTATCTTACGGTTCCACATGAATTCAATTCTATTCAAAACAATGAATGCGAATGAGCCTACAACTTGTAGTACAAGTCGACTAGGTTTCACCGACCTTGGGCTCGTTTGCAGAATAATTATATCGAATGCAACCAACGGGAGATAATGTACACCAATATACATACATAGCAAACATATATCGTATCCAGCTACAGAAAGTAACGTGTAAAATCTCATAATATCACTAGAATATCGATGTATGAAGGAGGAGTTGTACAATTTATCATAACAACTGAAATCACTCAAAGAATTTCTGACGGTCCTGATAGCTCACTTAGTAAACGCGTTGGTTCCTTGACATTTGTTTTACAATCGGGCGACGCCGGTTCAATCGTGACAGCATGCAAACTATTGATTTTCTTTACACTTTTTTTGTTTATGTTTTCAAGAAGTAATATAAACCAAATCATTTAGTATACTATGATACACTGTTTGTAAATAATTTTTATTTTTGTAGTAATTATTTATTCGCCCCAAAAATGAAAATATGGTCATTACATAACGATGTTTCTAAATTTTATTTATCCAAACAAATACAATATAATGGATATATAATTTATTAATTGTAAATATATAGTACAGTAATATATTGTAATTATATATGTGAAAAAAGATTGTGATCTGTCTGAATAAATACAATTTAGAAACATCGTTATATATAATGACCATATTTTCATTTTTGTGGCGAATAAATAATTACTACAAAAATATAAAAATATTTACAAACAGTGCTTCATAGTATACTAAATGATTTGGTTTATATTACTTCGTGAAAACATAAACAAAAAAAGTGTAAAGAAAATCAATAGTTTGCATGCTGTCAGGATTGAACCGGTGTCGCCCGATTGTAAAATTATTAACAGGTAACCAACGCGCCTACTCATTGAGCTATCGGGACCAGCGGAAACTCTCTATCTGATTTAAGTTGTTATGGTAAATTATACAACTCCTTCATATATCGATATTCTAGTGATATTATGATATTATACACGTTACTTTATGTAGCTGGATACACTATATGTTTGCTATGTATGTTTATTGGTGTAGATTATCTCCCGTTGGTTGCATTCGATATAATTATTCTGAAAACGAGCCCAAGCTCGGCGAAACCTAGTCGACTTGTAGGCCCATTCGCATACGTTGTTTTGAATAAAATTGGATTCATGTGGAACCGTAAGATAACTGCTTGTTCCTCTATGATGACTAGTGTTTGTATTACGTCGGACAATTGCACAATAACTCATTCTGACGCTCGTTTCGACCCAAAAACTATACTTGTAAACATGCTCTGAATGCATGGAAAGGGTCGGCCTGATGCGAGTTTGAGTCATAAGTGACGTCACATCGCGGCATCCCGAAAAGCGCGCCAAAAATATGCATATTCGAAATGTCCGGATGTACAGCATAAAATGTGGAATTTCTAATTCATTGAATTTTTTTGCTTTTTTTGCTTGGTGGACGTGGAAATAGATAGCAGGATGTAATATAACATGAATTCAAGCAATATATGTTTTTATTCCCTTTAACGCTTAGTGATGTTTACTTCGACCATACCAATACATATTGAATGAGACATTAGAAACAAAGGTGGCGGCAGCACTAGTACAGAAGCAATACCGTTTCTCTCACGGCGCTGCTCACTGTGATTGTTCATTCTGCAATTTTATAAAAACCCAACATAAATTTAACTGTTTTGAAAGCGTTATCATCGTTGTTCTTAGTAAAACCATTGTGGATGTACTTGACTATAAAAAGACTAATATATATTTTGTCATGCACGATCACAACCAACACACCAGTAGTATTCCTGCCATTTTTTTTAATCCGGCAGATTTTTCAGCGGTTCAGCACGCTTCCCATGTCGCGCTGTTTGGTCGCGATGTCTCGGATCTCGACATCGGACGACGATGGGAGGGTGCTGTCGGAGATTTCTTGACGGAACTTTAGCTGTTCGGCACGTTTCAGCACGTCTCTCGTGTCGTGTCACGCTCTCTCGAAGATGGAGGGGGGAGGTTGTGCTGTTGCAGATTTTCAGCAAAAGTCCAGGAGAGGAGAGTTGGCAGGTATACAGTGGTTTTAACACGTAAGAAACTAGCGCGACTAAGTGACAATGTGCATTGACACGTTGTGTTCGCAGTATATTATGCTACCCGTTACATCACACGTAGATACACAGTGGACGACAGGTGAAATGAGATTACATTTTTATTAAATGCCAACTGTAGTGTACGTCAGTGTGGTATCCTTGCAAGTAACCTGATTCGAGTCATATCAGACAGTCCAAAGACAGAACATTAATCTCACAACAAACAGTCCTGTACAACCAAGAAGCCATTAATGTAAATAGCATCACATTATAGTTGTACACTTCTCGACAACATACGGCAGGCACTTGTTTATGTGTGTATCGGTGGCACGACTTCGATTGGCGAGTTTGCGGTTCATATCGTCAATGTCTCTTATCTACTCCTGGTTAACGTTATGGAAACGAGGGGAATCCGGACCCGGAACGACGGTAACGGGAATACTGGTGTTTCGGATGATGTAGTCGCTGACACTGCCGAAAATCGAGCGGCTCAGAAGTCCCATGCCGCGCGTGCCCATTACGATAATGCTCGCCTTGAAGTTTTGGCTGAAGACAAGATCACGTGACCTGGTGATCCAATGAGCGAATGAACCTCCCCGTCAGTAGATAGTAAGACCTGTTCAACCTCAAAAGCCTACTTATAAAAAATAATTTAATGACCACTAAACGATTCGACCACACCGCTGAGTCAGCAATAATGCGAGACTAATCCTATGTATAAAAAAAGATCAAAGGCTTTGTGTTTGACACTAATGAGTTTGGGAAACCTACTTATAAAAAACGTGATTGATGAGCGATGTAATTTGATACTAATTGGATGATTGACAATACACTAGAGAGATGCCACCTAGCGGTGAGTGCAGAGAGTATTTTAGTCCTAGCGATCAACGCCGTACCTAGAGTGCGCTGACGTAAGCAATAATGCGTTTAATAATAAAGTATATAAGTTTAGTTTCGTACTTTATAACCACGCTAAAGTATATAAGTTTAGTTTCGTACTTTATAACCACGCTAAAGTTAAGTTTCGTACTGGACCACCTATAACTGGGGTAGGAGTTGTGCTGACGTAAGCAATACGCTGGGGTAGGAGTTGTGCTGACGTAAGCAATACGCTAACCACGCTAAAACCATTGTATATTAAAACCATTGTATAAACGTTGAGATGTCCCCGTATGTGATGTTGACAGCAAGAGCGACGACAACTGCTGCAGCGATAAGGCCACCGGCTGCTGCCCTACTGGTCTTTGACCCCTGGATGACAGCATAGCTGGCTAACGGTAAACAACGTTGTTCTGGTGGACGGATTAAAACGAAAGCAATGCGTTTAAATACATCTAGTCGTGGGATTACAATGACAATCAAATGCATAAATACACTAACATTCAGTAGGGTGTTTATGCATTGAAAATAGACGCGTGAAAACGTGAGTAGTGACTGGAATATTTTATTGTGTATAATACTGCAGTATTCGGCCGCGACCGACGGGTTGCCGCCTGTCGGTCTCCGGCGGGGAGCCGATCTCCGGCGGAGGACCGAAGCCTTCCCGCCGATAGAGTTCGGGAGGCGTTATTGTCCTCCATAGGCCGTTTGGCTGCCGGATGAGAAAGACCCGAGCCAGATCGGGGACGATGTCATCATCGTCACTGTAGTAAGGCGTGACATTGGGCGGCGTAGCAGGTGGCGAAGGCGCACGGACGGACGCCGCGACCGCGCATGTTGCTCGGGTCGACGTCGTCGATGCGTCGGGGAGCTCAATTGGCCTACGTGGCGTGTATGTGTCCCTTGTAGGCAGTTGGATCGGTCTATGAAATAAACAAAGGATGAATAAAATGAGTGAGATAAAATGTAGTATGCATTGTTTAAACGGTATGTAGTAAATTGAAATAAATACTGTCTTGGTAAAATACATGCATGCATTGTTTAAATAAAATGCATGCATGTACTTATAAATAAAATGCGTGCATGTTTAAACGGTAAAAATACGTACTAGTAAAAACATGTATTAAATAAAATGCATTACAACAATAAAAACATGCATTTAAACGATACTAGTAAAAACATTTAAATAAAATGCATTACAACAATAAAAACGTGCATTTAAATAAAATGCATGCATGCATGCTATAGTAAGCATTGTTGAAATATCTTACAACAATAAAAGCACTGTCTTACCGTGGTTTTGTTGTGGACATGTTGTTAGAGCGATGTGGTGGAGACGTCGTGTGTTCGTGTTTGTAAAAGCGTGTATGAAATGTGCGCGTCGTCAAACAGCGGCGGCGGCGGCGCATGACACTACGACTGATTTTGATTGATATGTGAACGGAGAACAAAGGGATTTTTACAAACGTTAAACGAAACGTTAAAAGTACGAAATTAAACGTTATATACGATCACTGGGGGGTCAGGAAACACGAGATGCATATATATTAGAGAAATTCGCGGTAAAAGTCACATTTGACAATGAATGCACTGACGTGAACGCTAACTTTTTTTCCAAAAACAAATTCCTCGGAGAGTAGACGGAATGCGTTAAGCGCACATGTGTGACATCTGTTGCGCGTGACTTAACGAGTTGGAATGTGAACGGAGAACAATGGATTTTTACAAACGATAAATGAAACGTTAAAAGCGCGAAATAAAACGTTGTATAAGATCGCTGGGGGATCAGGAAACACGAGATGCATAGATATTAGAGAAATTCGCGGTAAAAGTCACATTTGACAATGAATGCACTGACGTGAACGCTAACTTTTTTCCGAAAACAAAATGCCTGGGTTGGATGAAGTATGCACGACGATAATTGAAAAAGAAAAGGATATGAGTGTGAAGTGCGCATGCGCGTTATAGTGTAGACAATGACATTTCAAAAACAATAAACGAAACGTTAAAAGCACGAAACTAAACGTTGTATAGATTCTCTGTGGAGTCAGGAAACGCGAGGTGCATCGATATTAGAGAAAATCGATGTAAGGAGAGATTTAACGGCGAATGTACTGACGTGACCGGATACTTTTTTCGAAAACAAAATGTCTGAAATGTACGAGGCACGCACGCTGATAATTGAGTAAGATGACGTATTAGCGTGAAGTGCGCATGCGTGTTATTTGGAAAAGGTATAAAACGGGTGAGAAAAATGTTATATTGTATGACGCCGAACTTCTAACCGTGTATTCTTTCTACAACAGCAGAGCAGCAAGCAGCAGACGTTCTTCCGCAACATGGCGGATGAAAGTCAACAACAACAACCAAAAAGGTCGAAGGCACCGCGTAAGCAGTCGATGAAGGCGGCGACAGCGGCCAGCAGCAGCGGCAGTCAACCTTCGGCACTGATTGCAGCCTTGTCAACGGGGGTGTCACCACCCGTTAAGCGCCCCGTTACGCTGATCGCGGCCCCGTTGACTGTCGGCCGAAAGAGAAGCGCCGAAGAGGCGCGCTTGGAGCCCAACGAGACGGCCGAGCAGCCCCCGGTCCTGTCGCGGAGCGGTTCTATGGAGCGTGAATCGGCGGCGTCGACACGCGCCACAGCGGTGAGTCTGAGACATCTGAAGTGCGCCGTCAACGGTGTGTATAAACTCCTGTCGCCCGTTACGATCGAGGCCGTCTCGTACAAAGGCGAGCCCGGCACCACCTATTTGGGATGTTCCCGTTGTCGCCGGAAATTACAGACAAACAAAGACGGGGCCCTGATATGTCGAACGCACGGTGAAGTGTTTGTACCGAAATATTTCTTCGCGTTGCATGTGATGGTGAAGGACGGCGAGGAGGAAGAAGATGAGCTTTGGCTTACGTTGTTCGATAGCCAAATGTCTAATCTCGTCGAGTTCACGGCCGAGTACTTGACGGAATTGAACGAGGAGGATCTCCGCGATACCGTGCTCGAGTTAACCGGTACTAAAGTGGAGATTAGTGTGCGGAAGACGAGTTGGAACGGGGACCCCTCGTATACAGTCCGCACACTAAAAAGATACGTCGTCGACGATGACTAATGTTGTTGTTGTCTTGTGTTGTTTGTAGGAAGAGGAGGAGGAAAATTGGCCGCTACTGGTAGATTTATTGAAGCACGCCAACGAACGACAACGAATGAGAGATCGTCAGGGGCTGGAACTAAGCAAGCAGAGCTTTGAACTATTAGCCGAGTCGGCCGAACAATATATAAGAGCGTTTTGGTTGGCCTATGAAGCAAGCCTATTTCGTAGTAGTTTGATGTACTAACAGTTGTGCTTTATATGCTTTAGGAAGTGCGCTGCGTACTCCAAAAAATGCTTGCAAACAACGAAAGGATTCGCGCTCAGTACGACGAGGTTGCGACGTTCGTAAGAACGTTGTTGGAACGGGGTGTGCCGGGGTCAGTAAAGATGGAGGAGAAGGAGGAGGAGGAGGAAAAGAAGGAGGAGGACTAATCATAATAATGTGTTTGTAGGACGCTCTGATGCAACACACCAGACGTGAGTGTATGAGCGACTTCCTACACGCGTTGCTGACGGTGATTCGTAAAGAGTAGAACTGCTTTGTGCTGTAGGGTAGTGGCGGAGGAGTACGTGACGCTCACGTATTGGAGGCGATAATCGAGGAGGCGCTGGGCTCGACCCGAACGCGCCCCCCTCCACCGACGTATAACGACAGCCTGGGGACGATGGGATGTTCGCCGTACTGGAGCGTATCGGAGGAGCTGGGGACGTGCCAACGGCAACTCGTCGTGCCGAGCCGGAGTCAGTTGATCATACGTTACGAACGACTGGCTATGGATCTCGTCGCCGAGACTATCGGCGAAATGGTTCTGGAGAAGGCGCGGGATCATTGCGGGGTATGCGAACCGAATGAAGGCTGCCCCTACGTTCACATGCCCGGCTATCGCGCGGGGCGGCCGAATCGCGTCTACATGGAACGTTTCGATAAGCCGGGCTGTATTGTGACGCGGTATTTCAACGACGTCATGGAAACGTTCCTACGTCGATCGCTCATCCCGTGTTTTACGAGACTATTGCATATACTAAGCGAGACTACGGTGTCGATTTCTTCCGGTGATCAGCAGCCGCAAACGGGCCGGGCAGGAGAATTGTATTTGGTGCAGTTTGTGTCGAACTGGTTGTTGGGAACGAATTGGCGCGATTATATGAATCGCGTGCAACTCGAGTCGGCCGTGCACACGTACGTACAACGCCGGAGCGGACTGGAATGAACGAACACTAGTAGAATAGAGAACATTTGCTTGCTATTGAAACGAAGGCTTCACGCTGTGTTTGAATGTTGTAAGAGTACCGAATAAAACGTTGAAAATGTACTTTCCGTTTCCGAGTTACCTAGTTAGAAAAATTACCGCTAGTCGTACCACTAGTTAGAAAAACCACCACCGCTTAGAAAAATTACCGCTAGGGTTAGAAAACCACCAGTTAGAAAAACCGCATTCCACCGCTAGGGTTAGAAAAATTACCGCTACCACTAGTTAGAAAAACCACCACCGCTTAGAAAAATTACCGCTAGGGTTAGAAACCACCACACAGTTAGAAAAACCGCATTCCACCGCTAGGGTTAGAAAAATCTTCCCGCTAGGGTGTACTTACCACCACCACCACCTCCACCGCCACCGTCGCCGTTATAAATAGCGACGCTCGAAAAATATCATTAGAGAGAATGCCACCATCACCACCTACTAGATGGCAATGTCCGAAATGTGGGCGCTATTTCGCGACGCAGTCGACGTTAGAACGACACGTAAAGAGTTCGAAAATATGCGGCGACGAAGCGCTATGCGTAAAAGGTCGAGAGTGTCCAAAATGTGGCAAGCTATACACCACGCATTACGCTATGCTACGACATCTGAGGCTGCAGTGTGGCCGTTCGCCACCTAGTGAATCAGTGGTGGAGGAAGAGGCCGCCGCTAGGGCGCCATCGCCCGACGATCTACAGCGTGTCGTAGACGAGCACCGGCGTAGCATAGAGACGTCGGTGGCGCGCGGCGTCATACAGTCGCGTTACAACTATCGTATGACCGCCTGTACGAGTACGCGCGTGCTCGAACCGCGTCTGAGGGAAATGTTTAGCGCGCAAAAGAACGCGTTTAAAATTAACGTAAGCTATGGTTTTGTATTACGCCACAAGGTGTCGGGTCGGTACCGATATTTTCATTCTTCGTGTAACTGTTGCGGTCGCCTCCTCGAAACACCCGCCCTAGTTACCGATAGCCGTTCATTCGAACGATTCCTCGACGCCGTGCGCACTACCGACGTACTGCAGTACGCCATCGCGCAGCGTCCCGACTCGGGATGGATCGTCGAGCTCGTAACTAACGCCACCTACTTCGTGAACGTCATCATCAATCATCCTATCGGCTGCGTTGGCGTGACGACGCTTCCCGCCTACGTGAGCCTCAACAGGTCCATCGTGTCGTTGACGAACGATGATCAAGGTACGCCCTACGACGACCATCTCTGTCTCTTCCGATGCATCGGCCTTCACCTGCAAGGTCACCGACGAGGCGAAAGTATACGCCATACGAACCGTTTAACGAAAGTCGCTAAACGTCTGCACGCGCGGTATCGTCGCGACACGGCGACCTCGAACGACGGCGGCGTGCGCCTGAACGAACTGGATCGCGTGGAGACGGTTTTCGGCATCAACGTCGTCGTCTATCGTCGACTGACGAACGACATCGCCGAACTAGTCCGTCGATCGCGCGAAGCGCACCCCACGACGCTGAACGTCAACCTGTACGAGTCGCACTTCTCGTACATAAGCGATCGGCGCGCGTACACGAAAACGTACAAGTGCGGGAAATGCGGCAGCGTCCTCTGGCGGAGCGCGCGCGATTTACGACGTCACGAAGCGACGTGCGAAGGCGGCGTTCGTAACGTGTTCCCCGGCGGCGTCTACCGACCGACGGCGTCCGTATTCGAGCGGCTCGACGACGAAGGCATCGACGTCGGCGACGACGACCTGCGCTACTACCCGTACCGCGCGACGTTCGATTTCGAGTGCTATTTCGCCGATAACGATCTGCCGACGGATAGCGACAAATGCCGCTGGATCGCGCGACACGAACTGCTCAGCGTGAGCGTCGCGTCGAACGTGCCCGGTCACGAAGCGGCGCGCTGTTACGTCACGACCGGCGATTCGTCGGAACTCGCGCGTCGCCTCATCGACGACCAGGAAGCGGTGAGCGCGGCGGCGTGCGCGATTCTACGTCCCCGCTACGACGCGACCTTCGAGGCGCTCGACGCCGACTGGCGGCGACGATGCAACGACGACGACGACGCCGACGCGTCACCGTACGCCACTCTCGCCGACCGGCTGTGGACGTACCTTCGTCAAATGCCCGTATTGGGATTCAATTCGGGTAAGTACGACCTGAACGTCGTCAAAAAGTACTTGACCCCCCTGCTCATAACCGACGACGCGCAGCACACGTCGTCGGCGTTTACCATTAAACGTCAGAACAATTACATGTGCCTGTCGACGACGACGTTGAAGTTCCTGGACATAACGAATTACCTCGCGCCCGGCGTTAGCTACGATCGCTTTCTGAAAGCGTACGGTTGCTCGGCAACGAAGGGCTACTTCCCGTACGAGCACATCGACGCGTTGTCGCGTCTGGACGAAACCGCCCTGCCGTCGCGCGAAGCTTTCTACAGCCAGCTGAAACGCGAGGGAATCTCCGCGGAGGCGTACGAGATTTGCGCGACGGCGTGGCGCGACGAGGGCATGACGTCGATGCGCGATTTTCTTGTGTGGTATAACAATCGTGACGTGGCGCCGTTTCTCGAGGCCGTCGATCGCCAGTTCGCCTTCTATCGGCGCCGACGTATCGACATGTTCAAGGACGCCATCAGCGTACCGGGGTTGACGTTGTTGTACCTGTTCAACGACCTGCCGAAGTCGTCCATTTCTCGCTCTTCAACGAGCCGAACAAAGATCTGCACCGTCTGCTGCAGGCGCAGATCGTCGGCGGCCCGTCGATCATCTTCGCGCGCCACCACGAGGCCGACGTGACGTCGATTCGTGGCGACGGCGGCGCGCCGTGCCGATCGATAGTAGGCTTCGACGCAAACGGCCTCTATCTATGGGCGATAATGCAGGAGATGCCGACGGGCTGGTACACGCGCCGACGCGCTGAGAACGCCTATCGAGCGGAACGCGTGCACCGCTACGGCCGTATGGCCGTGGAGTGGTTGACGCGCGTGGAGGCGGAAACCGGCGTGCGTATACGTCACCAGTTGAACGGACGCGAGAAGCGCATCGGAAAGCACCGAGTCGACGGCTGGTGCGCCGCCACGCGAACGGCGTATCAATTTCACGGCTGCTATTTTCACGGCTGCCCGACGTGTCAGGCGCACGTGACGACGAACGCCGTCAACGGTCAACCGATGACGACGCTGTACGCCGCGACGATCGCCGTGACCGCCTACCTGCGCCGTTTCGTCGACGAAGTCGTCGAAATGTGGGAGTGCCAGTGGCAAGCCGTGCAACCGCCGGCGGTTCCGACGCCGCCCGACGCGTCACGATGGCAACCGCCGCCGACCGCCATTACGCTCTCGACGATACTGGAGGCGGTGCGCGACGGCTCTCTGTTCGGCCTCGTGCAGTGCGATATCGGCGTACCGGAAGCGCTGCGCGACAAGTTCGCCGAGATGCAGCCGGTATTCAAGAACGTCGATATCGTGCGCGACGATCTCAGCCCGTTCATGCGCGACTACGCCGAGTCGCATGATCTCCCCACGCGACCTCAACGATAGCGTGCTTTCGCCGCTTCGGCGACGCGGTTTCGACGGCGCGCCGCGAGGGCGATATCGATCCCGACAAATCGATCATCGCCGATACCTTTAAACTTCTCGGGAACAGTTCCTACGGGAAAACGATTAGGCGCGTCGATCGGCACCGGAAAATCAAGTACGCGACGCCGGTCGGCGCGTCGATGCTCGTCAATAATCGGCGCTTCCGGCAACTGGACGTCGTCGTGGACGACGCGCTGTACGAGGTGGCGCTGAATAAGCGTAAAATCGTCTACGGCCTGCCGATACATATCGGCTATTTCGTATTGCAGTACGCAAAATTGAGAATGCTGGAATTTTATTACGATTTCGTCGACGCCTACATTCCCCGTCCGCTCTTCCAGTACTGCGCTATGGACACCGACTCGGCGTACATAGCCCTAGCCGGACGTGACGTCGACGCGCTCGTACCGGAAGAACGTCGCGAACACTACTTCCGGTATTGTTCGCTCTGGTTTCCGGCCGAATGCTGCGACGCGCATGTGGACGCCTACGTACGACGACGCGTCGCCGGACTAGCGTGGGACGGCGCGGCGGCCTGCTGCGCGCGCCGGCGCCTGTTCGATCGTCTAACGCCGGGTCTCTTCAAAGAAGAGTGGCGCGGCGACGGAATCGTGGCGCTGTGCAGCAAAACCTACTACTGCTTCGGCGGCGTCGCCGGTCCGAAGTATAGCACGAAGGGACTGAGCAAGCGACAGAACGCCGACATCGACGAGCACACCTTCCTCGCCGTACTGCGCGACCGTCGCAACGGCGTCGGCTGGAACCGCGGTTTCCAAGTGAAAGACTCGTCCGTGTTGACGTACGTTCAAGAGCGCGCGGCGTTGAGCTACTTCTACGCTAAACGCCGCGTGCTCGACGACGGCGTCACTACGGCGCCGATACTCGTCTAACTCGTAAACTCGTCTAACTCGTAAACACTCGTCTAACTCGTCTACTACTAACCTAACCCCCACCACCCCCTAGGGGTAGTTTCTGTATGTATGTATGTGTGGGTAATAATAAACACCAACAATTGTATACATCATTTGTTCGTTTTTATTTCTACTACTACTATACAAGCGGTTAATGAGGTTTTAATAAATCGTGTACGAGAGTCATTGTTCACCCTATCGGTGCTGAATAGGCTCTGGAACGTCGTCAACGGCATACCGCGACATCGGAGGAGAAGGTAGGCGACGCAATATTGTCCGCACACGTTAGAGATGACGCTCTGCAGGCGCTTGTCGTTGTACGTCCACGCGTCGCCGCAGTGGCGGCGCAGGAAGGCGCGGAAGTCGGCGTGCAGCGGCGGCAGACCGTACGAATCGAAGTACTCGCCTCGTCGGTCGGCGCCGACGTAGACGGCCACCCAGAGCTGTCCCGGTTCGCCGCCGTCGTCGGTGTTGCACACGAAGGCCGTCGGGTAGGTGGCGCCGATGGCGGCGGTAAGTAGCGCGTCTTTAGGCACGACGCCGACGACGATACGTTTAGCGTACGTATCGAATTCCAGACGATGCATCAGTTGAAACGTATCCATAGTTACCAGTCGTAAATGACGTTCCGGTTCCGGTCGATTTCCGTCACCATCTCGAATTCCGCGTACACGACGACGTTCACCGGAAGCGGTAGCGCCGTCCCGATATGTATATCGACGCCCACGCACCCCTGACGCACGACGTTGAAATGATCGCCGTCGCAACAGTCGGGGGTCAGGTCGAAACCGAAGATGCTGTAGCCGGCGCCGAAGTCCGTGCGCGATACGTCGTTCCCCTCGTCCTCGAACGCCATTCCGGTCGCCTCGAAGAGATTCATGTAGCTCCGCACGTACCGGTTGTTCGGGAAGTCCGGCTGCAGCGGCATGCTCGGCACCTGACGTCCGTCTCGAGGTAGGCCCGGTACGAGTACGTATTGGACGACGGCGTCACGAGGGTGTTGTTCAGCGACACGTCGATTTGACTGATCATCGAATGCAGGAAATTGTTGACCGGCGCCACCGCGGCCGCGGCCGCCAGATCGGTACCATCCCCCCGCGTCACTTTGAAGCGCACGTACAGTTGAATGCTCGCCAGGTCCGTATAGTCTTCGCCCGAACCCGGCACGAGGAACTCGATAGGGCCGCCGGCGTCGAGAGTCGTCAGCGGCTGGTAGACGGTCCAATGCTCGTCTGCGTCACCGGTCCGCTGAACAGCTCCAGTTCGGCCTTCACGCCCTCGCACGTCGAGCCGTTCACGAACGCCATGTCGTCCGTTCGACGTCTTCCGCCTACTGACGACCGTCGCCGCTAGGGGTGCTCTCTTTATGCCGCTGCCGCCGCCGCCGCCGCGTCGTCGGTTTTTCTTCCGTCGAGTTGACTGAATATCGTATGCAGGACGACCGCGGCCGTCGGATCTCCTCCGCCCGGCATCACCACTATGAAGCGCACTCGAAGGTCCGTATACGGCGGCTGGTAGACGGTCCACTGATCGTTCTCGAGTGCGCGCTCCATCGTCGTCGTTACTCGTCGAATATGTCCGTTCGACGCGCTCTTTTCCGCCTACTGACGGTCGTCGCCGCTAAGCGCGCTCTCTTTACGCCGCCGCGGGGACGGCGCTGCTGCTGCGTTTGTTTCTTTTTCTTCTTCTTCTTTGGCGCCGCCGCCGCCTGCGGATTCAATAGGCCGTCGAGAAGATCGGCGCCGGCCTCCTTCGCGCGCCTTTTTAGCGACTGTTTCAGATTGCCGCCGGCGACGACGTCGCGCGCCACGTGCATGCCGGTGTTGAGCGCCCGTTTTCCCAACGCCATCGCGCCCCTCTTGATAAGCGGCATGGCGCTTCGAAACAGACTCCCGAAGAGATTACCCAGACCGTGACCTCGTTGACCCCGAGCGCCGACGAAAACCGGCACCTGTCCGCCGACCTGACGAACGTAGTAGTCCACGTACGGGTTCTTCGACGACATGTTAAAACAATTTCGATTTACAACATCTGAAGTGAAGCGTCGTCACCACTTTCCCTTGCTCGAATGGTATCGGTTGGCCGTGATCGTCTCTTATATCGACTTCGACCTCGTCGCATTGATTCCGCATCAACTTAATGTATTGCACACGAACGAACGATTCCGAAACGACGTCACCGTTCTCACGTCGGACGGCGATGTTTCGAAGGAGCGGCGCGAACACGTCACCGACGACGCGCGGTTCCACGAGATCCGTGTACACGTACAGACTCTCGATGCCCGCCGACATGGTCACCGTATCGCGACCTTCGTACTCGAACGTGTACGCGGCGGGCGACGTGCTGATGACGGGCCTCGTCGCCGGCGCGGGACCGTACGCGGACGAACTCATGATCGTGTTGCTATGGAAACCTAGCACGTGTCTCAGACGGCTCGAATGAGGTATGATAAATTCGACACCCGCCGACATACGTAACGTAAAGCGGTTAGAGACGGCGCAGTATTCTAGCACGGCCTTGACCTTCCTGGTGTGTAATTTCTCTCGCGCCTCGTTGATCCTGTTCAACAACGTATAAACGTTGTTGTAGAAACCGTGAGGAATCGTCGTCTGACGATATATCAGCACGGTCGCGCCGTCTTCGTCTATCTGCGTGTAAACACCCCGTTCGCCCGCCGCGCAAGTCAGATAGAAGTAGGCGTCCTTCTCTCTCACGTTGTACCACGTGTGCGGATACTGTACCGACACCGCGCCGCATTCCCACTCCCCCGACAGGTCGAAACGTCGCGGCAACGTCGTGACGTAGTGCGTCAACGTATTTTCGGGGTGACGTTTCATAGACGGGTTGCTCGGCAGCGTCAGGTAAAAATCAGACGAGACCGCCATCGCGTTGTCGACGTTCGCCGCCGACACTCATAGACGGACTCGGGAGCAGGTAACCGAGACAGCTGCTCAACAGCGCCGTCCACAGGTTGGAGTCACCTTGACCTTTCGTCAGATTGTATATACTAACGGCGATGACGAAGTACATGACGACGACCTGACAGAGGAACACGATTTCGGCCTTAGGACTTTCGTTGCCGCAGATTCGCCATGGAACGGGTTCGGCGGCGGTTGTTGTTGTAGCGTCGATGGAGTCCGCATTGCGCTCGTCGTCGACGACGGACGATTCGTCGGCGTTCGTTCGACGCTCGCCACTCGAGGTAGTTTCGTCGTCGTCGCACATCGTCGCGCCACTGCGCGCTGTCGATGCAGCAGGGGCCTTTATACGGTAAGAACGAATATCCGTTGCATAGTCCCGCCTCGTGCAGTCGCCAGCAGCCGGTGTGACGCGTCCAACGATTCATCATCATAGGTCCACGATCGACTCGGCGTCGATCCAGCTGTTGAATGAAGCCGGATATCCGCTCCATTTTACGAGCGCCTCCGAACCGCCGCCACGACGCCGACGACGCCGAAGAACCGCCTCCACGCGATATAGTTTGTCTTTCGGAGCGACTACGCGTTGTAGTTCCGGTTCGTAGAAGGTGCCCTCTATCGGCGTCTCGGCGTCGTCCTTGAGGCGATAAACAGGCGGTTCGGACGGGTGCACCTCTACGACGGTGAACAGCTCCTCGCTCCAGTTAGCCATGTATCCTTTTTTGAAATGACCCCTCGTGTTGCTGATACGTACGCGATCTCCCACGCGTAGTTTCGGTTTTCGTCGTCGTTCGACGTCGTCGCCACCCCCGTACAGTCGTTGCCATACGGCCTCCTGATTCGTCGCGTCGACACTCGCCGGCGTCCTACCGATGCTTCGGTGGTAGGCGTTGTTGTACGATCGCACGAAATCCGGTAACGCCTCTACGTAGCGCAGCGTTTCGTGTTTCGTAAAATAGCGCCACATACGCGTCTTCAAAGTTCGATTAAACCGTTCCACGACGCTCGCTTTGGTCTCCTCGTTATGCGTCACGAAATGATGAACGCCGCGACTCTTTAGCAACGTTTGCAGGGGTCGGTTCAAAAACTCGCTCCCCTTATTGGTCTGCAGCGTGTGCGGCGTCTCGTCGTCGTCGTTCAGCAGGCGCTCGAAGGCCGCGGCGAGCGACGCTCCGGACTTATTCTTCAACGGAACGCACCACGCCCACTTCGAAAACACATCGATCACCGTCAATAGGAATGTTATACCGTCGTTGTGCGTTTTCAGTCTAGTCAAGTCGACCAGATCGGCTTGCCATTGCTGGTTTCGACCGCCCACGATGACGCGACGTCGTTTGAAATGACGTCTAACCGGTTTGTGTAGGGTATAGGCGTCGTGCGACGCTAGCCACCTCTCGACGGCCGGACGTCGGAGCTTCGACGCCCGGTGAAACGCGTCGACGCCTCCGTAACTCCCCACCCGTTTCGGATCGAAGTACGCGTTATTCAGCTGGTCGTCGTCGACGTTTCGTTGCTGTCGAGGCTTTCGTTTTGGATGACGACGACTCCACCCGGACACCATGACGACGACGACGACGACGACGATGATACGATGATATAGAGCGCGATAAGCGCGATGATGAAACCGACGACGACGATGATGATCGCGCGTCGTGACGTCATCACGACAACGTATCCCACGCCGTGACGCCCAACGAAGCGGATCTGCGTTTAGGTTCGCCTCACATCCGAGTACGACGTCTCCGCTCAGTCGGCGCTGCTGATGAACTAGACGTCGACGGCATCGTCATCCTCTCTTCTAGTAGCTGCTTCCGTCGTCGCTCCACGTACGAACGATAGCGCGGGTTGCCTACGAATTCCATAGGGATTTTCATATCCTTCATGTGCAATCCGAACTCCCGCCATCCTACGGGCGCCGTCGTCTTCGATCTCGTTCGCATGAGATCGTTTACTAGATCGACCATATTACTCCCCGCGATCGCTTTACCGTCGTACACGAATTCACCGCGATCGTTCCATCGAGACAACGGATCGGCTTTCATTTTTTCGATCAGCAGTCTCGTCTTCTCTTTCAACGTTTTCGGCATACTGGCTACGATTTCGCGCTCTATCGTCTCCGACGATGGTGGCGCCACCGGCGCCGCCGCCGCTGCTGGCGCCACCGGTACCGCGGGTGTCTCGCCGCTGTTCACCACCGACACGCGTACCGGTTGCGCCGCTCGAGCCGCCTCTATCGTAATGTACCGACTCAGCAGTTGATTGTACCACGCTACCTTTTCTCGTTCCGATAAATCCGAACGTTCTAGAATGTCCTTCATGTCGCTGTCAAGGCTACTCAGCACACGTGATCGAGGCGTGCTCGACGACTGATCGACGCGTGGCAGAAGGCTTTCCACCAATCGTGGATCGATCAACGCCATCTTCTTCGCGTACTGCATCAATTACCGCCGGCGCCGCCGCCGAACACCTGTCTGAGCAGCGGCAAGATAACGGTACTCGCTAACGGCGCTAGCAGGGCCGTCAAAAAACCACCCGCACCCTTTTGCAAGATGACACGCTTCTGCTTACGCGTCACGTGTTTGTCGACGAGTTTACGCAGGTGATCCCGGTATTTCGACAATACGCGTTTCTGTTTCGGCGACAACTTCACGTTCCCTTTCAGAATGTTGTACGCGCAATCGCACAGACTACAAATGAGACCGGTGTCCGCGTGGGCGAGTAGCGCTTTTCGCAGAGCGATGTTCCGCCTATGTCTCTCCAACAGCTGCAGGGCGACGATGTGTCTCTTTATTTGATTCGTCGGTCCCGCCACCTTCGGTCGTCTCTTCGCTCCCGTCACGCGCCCCGTCATAGCGACTAATAAACGTACGCCCCGTCGTCCCTCTCTTCTTATAGTCCGCCACCACCACCACCACCGCCGCCGCCACCCTTCCGTACGTACACGTACTGAAGGCGATCGTCCGGAAATATGCACGTACGCAGACGCATGTTCTCTTCCGTTTCCTGTTTCAGATCCACGAATAGATACCCGTACGCCGACGACGTCGCGTCTTTGAAAGCCTCTATCATGTAGTTGACCTTTCCCGGGTACATCTGTTTCGCTAGGTGACCTACTTGACCCGCGTCTCGAGGACTCTTGAATAGCACTATGTATTGAGCGTTCAGGCTGATTGTACGGTTTTCTTTCCCTTTCGGAAACATGTTCTGACGCAATTGTACGACCGACGTATTACAATGATGACTTTTTTTAGTAAATAGTACCGTCACCCGGCTATCGGTCTCCTCCATGAGGTCGTCGAGTACTAGAAGCGTTCTCGCTTTACCGTCTAAACGTTTCGGATCCGGTAGGCCATCTACGAACTCTATTTTCGAAGACATAGACGTTTAGCCGCTCTGCCACTGTCCGTAACACCACAGGATTTTCTCCGGCGGCGGATCGATCATAGTGTCGTAACGTATCAAACGCTCGACGAACGTCGTCTTACCGCATCCCGTAGGACCGGCTACTATACACGTAAAAGGATGCTTCAACGACGGTCCGTTCTTTTTTCACGACTGAACGACGAACACTTTTTTACGCGTTTTTATACTCATCGCGCAACTCCATCAACAGTTTACCGAGCGTGTTCTTCCCCGGATCGCCCGCGATTCCGCTACCCCTGAAACCCTCCTTACTCGCTATCCATTCCACCAATTCGGCGTCCCCGGTCGCCAACAGTGCAGCCTTCAAATCGCTCGATCCGTCAAACTTCCTCCTCAACAACATCTTCATACATTTCACCCTAATGTCGGTCCATTTGTTTCTCATTCTCTTTAGTCGAATGTCGTAACTGCGTCGTTTCGCTGCGTAAGAACTTAGCGAACTTTTGATTATTTCGGCGCATTCCACGTCCTCGTAGAATATCGCTTTCCTATACTGATAGGCGTGCTCGACGGATCGAAAGCCCCGACCGAACGCCGACAGTCGACGCATATACATATTCGACAAGAACGACCGCGATCCACCAAACCTTATAGGCGACGACATCGTACCGACTACCGATCACCCGCTACCGTCACCACTTATATACCACCAACACTAATAAAAAGTTGCGAATAGGGTTCAAACCCGGAACCTTTCGATCCCTAGGCGAACACTCTCCTAAGAGAGCTATACCGTCGCCAACGATTATGCTGGGTTTTGTCCCGGTTATATCTCACCGCTAGGTGGCATTTTACCCCGCTAGGTGGCCTCTCGAATCTACAAACGCATTACGTCAGCGTTGAGGACTACGTTAAAAGTACGAAACTAAACGTTTATACGATGGTTTTAGCGTGGTTAGCGTATTGCTTACGTCAGCGCGCTCTAGGTACGGCGTTGATCGCTAGGACTAAAATACTCTCTGCACTCACCGCTAGGTGGCATCTCTCTAGTGTACTGTCAATCATCCAATTAGTATCAAATTACATCGCTCATCAATCACGTTTTTTATAAGTAGGTTTCCCAAACTCATTAGTGTCAAACACAAAGCCTTTGATCTTTTTTTATACATAGGATTAGTCTCGCATTATTGCTGACTCAGCGGTGTGGTCGAATCGTTTAGTGGTCATTAAATTCTTTTTTATAAGTAGGCTTTTGAGGTTGAACAGGTCTTACTGTCTACTCCCGTCGATCTGTAAACGAGCATTGATAGAATAAAAGTCAGTTCGGCTGAAATCCATTTGTGGACACACCTTTTGGGTGTATTGTGGATGCTATTCCAACGTGCACAAAATACTACAAACAAGGGAGTTTTTTCGTGAGAGGGGAACCCGATAAGCTTAAAAAAAGTCAAATACCAGGGGGCCAAGTGGGTTGAACAGACATGGAATGCTGTAAAAAGGTGTGCCTCCAAAAACATTTATACATATATCTAGGATCACAACCTAGGTGGACAACCTTGAAAAAAAGTTACTGGAAAAATATTATTAGCCCCCAAAGACGCCCGTCCAAACCCATAACGAACTAGCATTATAACACTTTCCGTTTAGATTTTTTGAGCGATAACACCGGTTTGTTTACGCTAAAAAATTATCAGGTTCATATCACAAACACGTCAAAAAGTAACGTCAGCAGTATGTGGATATTTACAATATTCTTAAATAGCAAGACAGCATATGAGACCTAGGTTCTGGCAAGCAGATGTGTTGTTGCGTGCCCTAAGTTTGTGCATCATCCAATTAAGATGTTTCGGCAATGTTTTGAATCCGGGCCCACCTCGATTTCGTTGTTATAAGTATAACTACATTTTGCCTAAATTTAATACCTCAGTACATTCATTCAGTAATTCCACATCATCCCAGGCGTATAATATTTAACAATATTTGTGTCTAATGGCACGTTTGAGACCCAAATTGCGCCCCAGTTTGTTCGAAACGCCTCACTGTATTATAATAAACAGAACGGCAACGTATTAAACGTGTAAACGTCATGGGGCTATTTTTTTAAATATTTTTTGGGTGATCAATTCCATTACGAAGTGTAATTATTTAACATTAATTGGGATAGTTGTTTTATGATGCTGTTCTTTTAACACATAGGGTTCGTGATGCAGACAACTGAAACGAAATGAGTAGCCAGTCAGGAAAACGGGTGATTGATGGAGTCGTGTCACTGCAACAGTCAACGGGGCATCTATATGAATCGGCAAGGATGCTTCCCTTTCTCACAGCAGCTGGACACTACAAGTACGGTCAGCAGTCTCTGCCGCTGTATTTTTCTGAGATGAAGAAGCTGCCTGAAACTGCCCCAGATGTACACAATGCCATAATGAATGGAGCATTTGTTGGACGGACATGTGGCGGCCATCACAATGGCGTCTCTCCTGACATGCTCCTAGAGCAAACCTACAATGCAGATGCCAAGGAAGAGAGTGGCCCAGACGACATCACCCTAAACGTTGCTGCTCGAACCAAGTGAGTTTACACATAGTCTGTCATTGCTGCTGTGTCCGCACAACTCAAGTCGATGCTGCATCTGAACTCCGCCAATCCACTCCATGAAAGTGATCATACGCGTGTGGCAAGGGATGCAGAAATGGTCCTTATGTTGTGGCAGCCGTAGAAACAAACCGACAACACATACCGATCTTATAAATATATATCAACCGGACAACGCGCATTGCAAGAAGTGGAGGGTCACCTGACCAATGGGAAAGAACTTGGTATCAAGGCATTGTCTGATTCGATATCAGGTGATCAGAAGAAGACAACCATTGTCAGACTGAGGACATGTTATACACAAAACGTGAAGCCCAAGAACTCAAAAGACCAGCCTGCCACTCTAGGCAAAAGCGATGAAGTTGTTGAGTAGTAAAGGAGGTTAAGTAGCGTAGGCAGTTGTCGCGTCGCGCAGCAAAAGCAAAAGTACCCGGATGTAGGTCAAGGTCAATATCAAGTACCCGCATGTAGGTCAAGGTCAAGTACCCCGGATGTAGGTCAAGGTCACGTGGCGCCCCTCCCGAAATTTTTCGTAACTAAATAGCGCCACCTAGCGGATAGTTGGCGAACTAAAATTATATAAAAGCGCCCCCCCTATCGGAATTTTTCGGAAATAGAATAGCGTCACCTAGCGGATAGTTGGCGAACTAAAATTATATAAAAGCGCCCCCTATCGAAATTTTTCGGTACTAATTATATTTCCCTCCAAAAACTAAAACGGCGCCTCCTAGCGGATAGTTTGTGAACTAAAATAGCTCCCCTGGCGGATAGTTGGTTAATAAAACAGCGCTCCCTATCGGAATTTTTCGGTGCTAATTATACAAGTGGTGTCATCTTGTGGACAAGTTGTAAACTAAATGTTCTAGTACTGCAAATATTCGTGTCTCTTGCACGCTTCCGGGCAATAGAGCCCCCTGACGGGTACATCACGAACTACAAACATCATCCCCTAGTGGCCAAGTGGGCAAACCACATATGAGTACTGCAAATATTCGGCATAGGCATAGCCATAGGCATAGGGGCTAAACGGCTATCTGGCCTACAGTGCATAACCACCGACAAACAGCGCATAACCACGGACAAACAACTTACAAACACTGACAAACAACTTACAAACACTGATATACAACTCAAAAACATCGACATGCTATAGCTAGTGAAAAATCTCCCTGTTAACCGGTATAAACTGGTATAAATCAAGCCTCAAGAGTCTGTGTATTGGTCCCGTGTTAAGCCATAGGGAAGTTATACGAACTTATCAGCTAAAACATTCAAACTATCAGCCATCTGTGTACAATTTTGGTCAAACTGTTTGTTGTGTAACAGTATTTGACAGAATATCATAGACATAGTACTTACCAACGGTCACCGTTGAAAGCCTGCATACAAAACGGTTCCAAACTGGTGTCAAACTGTTTTGAAGGGGTATTTCCTGTTCTCATCTGTATTTCAGCTGAGCCTAGAGATATAATTGCGTTCAACATCATTATTAAATAAATAAACACGCTATGTCAGTATGTGCAATGCACAATGGCGACTCGAGCGTCTTGATGCCAAAGAGCCTATACCAATAAAAAGACAGCACAGTCTTTGCTATCTTCATTGGTCGAGGAAAGTGAAGCGTTATGTTAGAACAGTACAGACACATAATAACCTCCCAGATAAGATGTACCAGTATCTATATAGTTTACCGTATTAAGGTTCAAGTGTACACAGGACCATTAGAACGTTTTTATCCTTTTTCGTACTATAGTATTTAAATTCGTGCTTCTTCGGTAAAACCTTCGAAACCAACTTCTGTCGTAAACAAATAACCTGGCATGGGTAATCGAAAATGAACTAATAGATTCATACATATATATATATATATATATATATATATATATATATATATATATATATATATAGATACATCAAGAGACGAGACTGTGACCGTGATGTGTAATCTATGACCGAGATGTGTCACGAGACTACGGATGGCACATCACACGATAAAGTACTCAGACCAACTAGTGGTGCGAACGAAACACTACAGTTTGACCAACACACGTCACGAATCGAACTATAGACACGAGTCGAACAAACGAAACACTACAGTTTGACCAACACACGTCACGAATCGAACTATAGACACGAGTCGGACAATCGAAACACTATAGTTTGACCAACACACGACACGAATCGGACTCAGATCAACTAGTTGCGTAAACAAAACAGAAACTTAACCGATTACGCTGCACAAATTGAACTCAGACCAACTAGTTGCGTAAACGAAACAGAAACTTAACCGATTACGCTGCACAAATTGAACTCAGACCAACTAGTGGTGCAAACGAAACACTATGCTTAACCGATTACGCTGCACAAATTGAACTCAGACCAGCTAGTTGCGTAAACGAAACAGAAACTTAACCGATTACGCTGCACAAATTGAACTCAGACCAACTAGTTGCGTAAACGAAACAGAAACTTAACCGATTACGCTGCACAAATTGAACTCAGACCAACTAGTTGCGTAAACGAAACAGAAACTTAACCGATTACGCTGCACAAATTGAACTCAGACCAACTAGTGGTGCAAACGAAACGCTATGATTTGACCAACACACGACACGAATCGAACTCAGATCAACTAGTTGCGTAAACGAAACAGAAACTTAACCGATTACGCTGCACGAATTGAACTCAGACCAACTAGTTGGACAAACGAAACACTATTCTTTGACCAGCACATGTCACAAATTGAACTCAGATCAACTAGTCACACAAACGAAACACTATGCTTTGACCAACACGCTGAACGAATCGAACATTGAACACAGACCAACTAGTTGTGCAAACGAAACACTATGCTTTGACCAACACGTGTCACGAATTGGACTTAGATCAACTAGTTCGACAAACGAAACACTAAGCTTTGACCAACACGTGTCACGAAAACGAAACACTATGCTTTGACCAACACGTGTCACGAATTGAACTTAGATCAACTAGACACATCACACGAGACTATGACCGAGATATGGCACGAGACTTCGGATGACACGTCACACGAGAGTACCGACGAGACAAGAGACGAGACTATGACCGAGATATGTCACGAGACTACGGATGACACACCACACGAGACTTCGGATGACACGTCACACGAGAGTACCGACGAGACAAGAGACGAGACTATGGACGAGATACACCACAATAGACGGGTTATCGCGTGAGATTTGCTTCAGAAGCAAAGCAAAGCAAAGCAAATAGACGGGTTATCGCGTGAGATTTGCTTCAGAAGCAAAGCAAAGCAAAGCAAATAGACGGGTTATCGCGTGAGATTTGTTTCTGAAGCAAAGCAAAGCAAAGAAAATAGACGGGTTATCGCGTGAGATTTGCTTCAGAAGCAAAGCAAAGCAAAGCAAATAGACGGGTTATCGCGTGAGATTTGCTTCTGAAGCAAAGCAAAGCAAAGCAAATAGACGGGTTATCGCGTGAGATTTGCTTCAGAAGCAAAGCAAAGCAAAGGAAATAGACGGGTTATTGCGTGAGATTTGCTACCTCGCGAAAATTTAATGTTTTTGTCCCTCTGGGACAAAAACAGAAAGTTTTCAGAAAATTTATACAACCACTTTAGTGGTTGTTATTAAAATTTTCGCGAGGTTAACCCCAACTTTTTTTTCTCTAGCTAAACTAATTATATTTTTTAACCGCTAGATGGCGCCACCATGTGACGTAGTACTCCGATTATCCGCTAGGGGCGCTACACCGGAAGTGACGTCGTACCGGAAGTTACTTGACTGTCATGGCAGCCTCTACTAGGGACGACACGTCGGAAGTGACGTCGCACCGGAAGTTACTTGACTGTCATGGCGGCCTCTACGCTTCCGGTATTCTCGGAAGTGTGTCAACGAATAGATATCTATCATGGCCGGTAGTTGGCGTTATTCTGAGTAGTTACACTGGTATCCGTTGGGGTCATCAGATGTCGCCTGTCTCATGAACTTGCACAGTTTTTGTGTTAAGGGAAGTCACGTGATGTACGTTCGGTCTGATTGATTATGCAAATGAGCTCACGCCGAAAACTAGTGTATATACCGTGCTTCCGACGATTCTGGTCTTTCCTTTTCCGACTCTCTAGAAGGTCGTATCGTATCTGGTCGCTCTCACTATTTGAAAATATGGAATTGTTACGTTGAAAAGATGGCTGCTTCATATACATATGTTTTCCATTAAAAGAAGCGATACTTCATGCGAGTCCTATGGTCGCCTCGTTGGACGTGAATCCGACCAAATGCTCGTCTCTTGACATGAAGGTATGTGATGTTTGGCACCTCATTGAATGAAGTCCTGTCAGGTGGTTGTCCTTACATGTTATTGACATAGTCGTTTTCGATCGTAGCAGTTTTCAAATTCGCTTGCTATGGTCGTGTGTTAAAAAGTTCCGAGTCCTACCGACACTAAAAAGTTCCGAGTGCTACCGATACTAAAAAGTTCCGAGTACTACCGACACTAAAAAGTTCCGAGTACTAACGACACTAAAAAGTTCCGAGTACTACCGACACTAAAAAGTTCCGAGCACTATCGACACTAAAAAGTTCCGAGTACTACCGACACTAAAAAGTTCCGAGTACTACCGACACTAAAAAAGTTCCGAGTACTACCGACACTAAAAAGTTCCGAGTACTACCGACACTAAAAAGTTCCGAGTACTACCGACACTAAAAAGTTCCGAGTACTAACGACACTAAAAAGTTCCGAGTACTACCGACACTAAAAAGTTCCGAGTACTACCGACACTAAAAAGTTCCGAGTACTACTGACACTAAAAAGTTCCGAGTACTACCGACACTAAAAAGTTCCGAGTACTACCGACACTAAAAAGTTCCGAGTACTACCGACACTAAAAAGTTCCGAGTACTACCGACACTAAAAAGTTCCGAGTACTACCGACACTAAAAAGTTCCGAGTACTATCGAT
>CM034540.1:19062158-19629543 GCA_020002185.1 Paraescarpia echinospica
GTGGGCGCTATTTCGCGACGCAGTCGACGTTAGAACGACACGTAAAGAGTTCGAAAATATGCGGCGACGAAGCGCTATGCGTAAAAGGTCGAGAGTGTCCAAAATGTGGCAAGCTATACAACACGCATTACGCTATGCTACGACATCGAGGCTGCAGTGTGGCCGTTCGCCACCTAGTGAATCAGTGGTGGAGGAAGAGGCCGCCGCTAGGGCGCCATCGCCCGACGATCTACAGCGTGTCGTAGACGAGCACCGGCGTAGCATAGAGACGTCGGTGGCGCGCGGCGTCATACAGTCGCGTTACAACTATCGTATGACCGCCTGTACGAGTACGCGCGTGCTCGAACCGCGTCTGAGGGAAATGTTTCGCGAACAAAAGAACGCGTTTAAAATTAACGTAAGCTATGGTTTTGTATTACGCCACAAGGTGTCGGGTCGGTACCGATATTTTCATTCTTCGTGTAACTGTTGCGGTCGCCTCCTCGAAACACCCGCCCTAGTTACCGATAGCCGTTCATTCGAACGATTCCTCGACGCCGTGCGCACTACCGACGTACTGCAGTACGCCATCGCGCAGCGTCCCGACTCGGGATGGATCGTCGAGCTCGTAACTAACGCCAACTACTTCGTGAACGTCATCATCAATCATCCTATCGGCTGCGTTGGCGTGACGACGCTTCCCGCCTACGTGAGCCTCAACAGGTCCATCGTGTCGTTGACGAACGATGATCGAGGTACGCCCTACGACGACCATCTGTGTCTCTTCCGATGCATCGGCCTTCACCTGCAAGGTCACCGACGAGGCGAAAGTATCCGCCATACGAACCGTTTAACGAAAGTCGCTAAACGTCTGCACGCGCGGTATCGTCGCGACACGGCGACCTCGAACGACGGCGGCGTGCGCCTGAACGAACTGGATCGCGTGGAGACGGTTTTCGGCATCAACGTCGTCGTCTATCGAACGACGTCGCCGAACTAGTCCGTCGATCGCGCGAAGCGCACCCCACGACGCTGAACGTCAACCTGTACGAGTCGCACTTCTCGTACATAAGCGATCGGCGCGCGTACACGAAAACGTACAAGTGCGGGAAATGCGGCAGCGTCCTCTGGCGGAGCGCGCGCGATTTACGACGTCACGAAGCGACGTGCGAAGGCGGCGTTCGTCACGTGTTCCCCGGTGGCGTCTACCGACCGACGGCGTCCGTATTCGAGCGGCTCGACGACGAAGGCATCGACGTCGGCGACGACGACCTGCGCTACTACCCGTACCGCGCGACGTTCGATTTCGAGTGCTATTTCGCCGATAACGATCTGCTGACGGATAGCGACAAATGCCGCTGGATCGCGCGACACGAACTGCTCAGCGTGAGCGTCGCGTCGAACGTGCCCGGTCACGAAGCGGCGCGCTGTTACGTCACGACCGGCGATTCGTCGGAACTCGCGCGTCGCCTCATCGACGACCTGGAAGCGGTGAGCGCGGCGGCGTGCGCGATTCTACGTCCGCGCTACGACGCGACCTTCGAGGCGCTCGACGCGCTCGACGCCGACTGGCGGCGACGATGCAACGACGACGACGCCGCCGACGCGTCACCGTACGCCACTCTCGCCGACCGGCTGTGGACGTACCTTCGTCAAATGCCCGTATTGGGATTCAATTCGGGTAAGTACGACCTGAACGTCGTCAAAAATTACTTGACCCCCCTGCTCATAACCGACGACGCGCAGCACACGTCGTCGGCGTTTACCATTAAACGTCAGAACAATTACATGTGCCTGTCGACGACGACGTTGAAGTTCCTGGACATAACGAATTACCTCGCGCCCGGCGTTAGCTACGATCGCTTTCTGAAAGCGTACGGTTGCTCGGCAACGAAGGGCTACTTCCCGTACGTTGTCGCGTCTGGACGAAACCGCCCTGCCGTCGCGCGAAGCTTTCTACAGCCAGCTGAAACGCGAGGGAATCTCCGCGGAGGCGTACGAGATTTGCGCGACGGCGTGGCGCGACGAGGGCATGACGTCGATGCGCGATTTTCTTGTGTGGTATAACAATCGTGACGTTGCGCCGTTTCTCGAGGCCGTCGATCGCCAGTTCGCCTTCTATCGGCGCCGACGTATCGACATGTTCAAGGACGCCATCAGCGTACCGGGGTTGACGTTGTTGTACCAGTTCAACGACCTGCCGAAGTCGATCCATTTCTTGCTCTTCAACGAGCCGAACAAAGATCTGCACCGTCTGCTGCAGGCGCAGATCGTCGGCGGCCCGTCGATCATCTTCGCGCGCCACCACAAGGCCGACGTGACGTCGATTCGTGGCGACGGCGGCGCGCCGTGCCGATCGATAGTAGGCTTCGACGCAAACGGCCTCTATCTATGGGCGATAATGCAGGAGATGCCGACGGGCTGGTACACGCGCCGACGCGCTGAGAACGCCTTTCGAGCGGAACGCGTGCACCGCTACGGCCGTATGGCCGTGGAGTGGTTGACGCGCGTGGAGGCGGAAACCGGCGCGCGTATACGTCACCAGTTGAACGGACGCGAGAAGCGCATCGGAAAGCACCGAGTCGACGGCTGGTGCGCCGCTACGCGAACGGCGTATCAATTTCACGGCTGCTATTTTCACGGCTGCCCGACGTGTCAGGAGCACGTGACGACGAACGCCGTCAACGGTCAACCGATGACGACGCTGTACGCCGCGACGATCGCCGTGACCGCCTACCTGCGCCGTTTCGTCGACTAAGTCGTCGAAATGTGGGAGTGCCAGTGGCAAGCCGTGCAACCGCCGGCGGTTCCGACGCCGCCCGACGCGTCACGATGGCAACCGCCGCCGACCGCCATTACGCTCTCGACGATACTGGAGGCGGTGCGCGACGGCTCTCTGTTCGGCCTCGTGCAGTGCGATATCGGCGTACCGGAAGCGCTGCGCGACAAGTTCGCCGAGATGCAGCCGGTATTCAAGAACGTCGATATCGTGCGCGACGATCACAGCCCGTTCATGCGCGACTACGCCGAGTCGCATGATCTCCCCACGCGACCTCAACGCACGCTCGTCGGTAGCTACTTCTGCGCGGCGATCGTGCTCGCGACGCCGCTCCTACGCTGGGATCTGGCGCACGGGCTCGACGTCGAGCGCGCCTACCAGATCGTCGAGTACGCGCCGATAGCGTGCTTTCGCCGCTTCGGCGACGCGGTTTCGACGGCGCGCCGCGAGGGCGATATCGATCCCGACAAATCGATCATCGCCGATACCTTTAAACTTCTCGGGAACAGTTCCTACGGGAAAACGATTACGCGCATCGATCGGCACCGTGAAATCAAGTACGCGACGCCGGTCGGCGCGTCGATGCTCGTCAACAATCGGCGCTTCCGGCAACTGGACGTCGTCGTGGACGACGCGCTGTACGAGGTGGCGCTGAATAAGCGTAAAATCGTCTACGGCCTGCCGATACATATCGGCTATTTCGTATTGCAGTACGCAAAATTGAGAATGCTGGAATTTTATTACGATTTCGTCGACGCCTACATTCCTCGTCCGCTCTTCCAGTACTGCGCTATGGACACCGACTCGGCGTACATAGCCCTAGCCGGACGTGACGTCGACGCGCTCGTACCGGAAGAACGTCGCGAACACTACTTCCGGTATCGTTCGCTCTGGTTTCAGGCCGAATGCTGCGACGCGCACGTGGACGCCTACGTACGACGACGCGTCGCCGGACTAGCGTGGGACGGCGCGGCGGCCTGCTGCGCGCGCCGGCGCCTGTTCGATCGTCTAACGCCGGGTCTCTTCAAAGAAGAGTGGCGCGGCGACGGAATCGTGGCGCTGTGCAGCAAAACCTACTACTGCTTCGGCGGCGTCGCCGGTCCGAAGTATAGCACGAAGGGACTGAGCAAGCGACAGAACGCCGACATCGACGAGCACACCTTCCTCGCCGTACTGCGCGACCGTCGCAACGGCGTCGGCTGGAACCGCGGTTTCCAAGTGAAAGACTCGTCCGTGTTGACGTACGTTCAAGAGCGCGCGGCGTTGAGCTACTTCTACGCTAAACGCCGCGTGCTCGACGACGGCGTCACTACGGCGCCGATACTCGTCTAACTCGTAAACTCGTCTAACTCGTAAACACTCGTCTAACTCGTCTACTACTAACCTAACCCCCACCACCCCCCCTAGGGGTAGTTTCTGTATGTATGTATGTGTGGGTAATAATAAACACCAACAATTGTATACATCATTTGTTCGTTTTTATTTCTACTACTACTATACAAGCGGTTAATGAGGTTTTAATAAATCGTGTACGAGACAGTCATTGTTCACCCTATCGGTGCTGAATAGGCTCTGGAACGTCGTCAACGGCATCCCGCGACATCGGAGGAGAAGGTAGGCGACGCAATATTTTCCGCACACGTTAGAGATGACGCTCTGCAGGCGCTTGTCGTTGTACGTCCACGCGTCGCCGCAGTGGCGGCGCAGGAAGGCGCGGAAGTCGGCGTGCAGCGGCGGCAGACCGTACGAATCGAAGTACTCGCCTCGTCGGTCGGCGCCGACGTAGACGGCCACCCAGAGCTGTCCCGGTTCGCCGCCGTCGTCGGTGTTGCACACGAAGGCCGTCGGGTAGGTGGCGCCGATGGCGGCGGTAAGTAGCGCGTCTTTAGGCACGACGCCGACGACGATACGTTTAGCGTACGTATCGAGTTCCAGACGATGCATCAGTTGAAACGTATCCATAGTTACCAGTCGTAAATGACGTTCCGGTTCCGGTCGATTTCCGTCACCGTCTCGAATTCCGCGTACACGACGACGTTCACCGGAAGCGGTAGCGCCGTCCCGATATGTATATCGACGCCCACGCACCTCTGACGCACGACGTTGAAATGATCGCCGTCGCAACAGTCGGGGGTCAGGTCGAAACCGAAGATGCTGTAGCCGGCGCCGAAGTCCGTGCGCGATACGTCGTTCCCCTCGTCCTCGAACGCCTTTCCGGTCGCCTCGAAGAGATTCATGTAGCTCCGCACGTACCGGTTGTTCGGGAAGTCCGGTTGCAGCGGCTTGCTCGGCACCTGACGTCCGTCGACGACGAGCGACAGGAAGTTTATGTCGTTGTGACGCGCGTCGAACGGATTTCTAGTTTAGTCGCCGTTGTAGGCGACGTTATCGATCATCATCAGGAAGAGGCGTTTCGGAATCGCGCCCATGTACAGGTTCTCGTGCGTGTGCGATAGCGCGCCCGCCGTTATCGAGAACGATTTGCAGTCGACGCGACGCATCGGAAACTTAGCCGTTCCCAACGCCCACGCTTTGATATGTCCCATCTGGACGGCCGGGTTCAACTTCACTTTTCGCACGTGCAGTCGAATCGCCTGCAGCACGACGCGCCACCCCGGTACGGCTTGCGCGCCCATGATCGAGAAGGCGTCCTTCGAGAGCACTATGCGCACTTTCGTGTCGACACCGTTCGGTAGGTGTTTGTTTAGCATAAACGCGTCGACGTGCAGGCGTCCCATCATCTCCACCTCGTTGCTATCGGCCGTCGCGACGCGTCGCGCCTCGAAACCGACGTTGGCGTTGCCGAGCGTGTCCATCCGTCCGGCGGTGTCTTTGTACCACAACGACGCCGTGAGATGCGAACGTTTCGCGTCGCTACCGTAACTTAGCAACGTCTCGAGGTAGGCCCGGCACGAGTACGTATTGGTCGACGGCGTCACGAGGGTGTTGTTCAGCGACACGTCGATTTGACCGATCATCGAATGCAGGAAATTGTTGACCGGCGCCACCGCGGCCGCGGCCGCCAGATCGGTACCGTCCCCCCGCGTCACTTTGAAGCGCACGTACAGTTGAATGCTCGCCAGGTCCGTATAGTCTTCGCCCGAACCCGGCACGAGGAACTCGATAGGGCCGCCGGCGTCGAGAGTCGTCAGCGGCTGGTAGACGGTCCAATGACTACTCTCGATGCTCGTCTGCGTCACCGGTCCGCTGAACAGCTCCAGTTCGGCCTTCACGCCCTCGCACGTCGAGCCGTTCACGAACGCCATGTCGTCCGTTCGACGTCTTCCGCCTACTGACGACCGTCGCCGCTAGGGGTTCTCTCTTTATGCCGCTGCCGCCGCCGCCGCCGCGTCGTCGGTTTTTCTTCCGTCGAGTTGACTGAATATCGTATGCAGGATGACCGCGGCCGTCGGATCTCCTCCGCCCGGCATCACCACTATCAAGCGCACTCGAAGGTCCGTATACGGCGGCTGGTAGACGGTCCACTGATCGTTCTCGAGTGCGCGCTCCATCGTCGTCGTTACTCGTCGAATATGTCCGTTCGACGCGCTCTTTTCCGCCTACTGACGGTCGTCGCCGCTAAGCGCGCTCTCTTTACGCCGCCGCGGGGACGGCGCTGCTGCTGCGTTTGTTTCTTTTTCTTCTTCTTCTTTGGCGCCGCCTCCGCCTGCGGATTCAATAGGCCGTCGAGAAGATCGGCGCCGGCCTCCTTCGCGCGCCTTTTTAGCGACTGTTTCAGATTGCCGCCGGCGACGACGTCGCGCGCCACGTGCATGCCGGTGTTGAGCGCCCGTTTTCCCAACGCCATCGCGCCCCTCTTGATAAGCGGCATGGCGCTTCGAAACAGACTCCCGAAGAGATTACCCAGACCGTGACCTCGTTGACCCCGAGCGCCGACGAAAACCGGCACCTGTCCGCCGACCTGACGAACGTAGTAGTCCACGTACGGGTTCTTCGACGACATGTTAAAACAATTTCGATTTACAACATCTGAAGTGAAGCGTCGTCACCACTTTCCCTTGCTCGAATGGTATCGGTTGGCCGTGATCGTCTCTTATATCGACTTCGACATCGTCGAATTGATTCCGCATCAACTTAACGTATTGTACACGAACGAACGATTCCGAAACGACGTCACCGTTCTCACGTCGAACGGCGATGTTTCGAAGGAGCGGCGCGAACACGTCACCGACGACGCGCGGTTCCACGAGATCCGTGTACACGTACAGACTCTCGATGTCCGCCGACATGGTCACCGTATCGCGACCTTCGTACTCGAACGTGTACGCGGCGGGCGACGTGCTGATGACGGGCCTCGTCGCCGGCGCGGGACCGTACGCGGACGAACTCATGATCGTGTTGCTATGGAAACCTAGCACGTGTCTCAGACGGCTCGAATGAGGTATGATAAATTCGACACCCGCCGACATACGTAACGTAAAGCGGTTAGAGACGGCGCAGTATTCTAGCACGGCCTTGACCTTCCTGGTGTGTAATTTCTCTAGCGCCTCGTTGATCCTGTTCAACAACGTATAAACGTTGTTGTAGAAACCGTGAGGAATCGTCGTCTGACGATATATCAGCACGGTCGCGCCGTCTTCGTCTATCTGCGTGTAAACACCCCGTTCGCCCGCCGCGCAAGTCAGATAGAAGTAGGCGTCCTTCTCTCTCACGTTGTACCACGTGTGCGGATACTGTACCGACACCGCGCCGCATTCCCACTCCCCCGACAGGTCGAAACGTCGCGGCAACGTCGTGACGTAGTGCGTCAACGTATTTTCGGGGTGACGTTTCATAGACGCGTTGCTCGGCAGCGTCAGGTAAAAATCAGACGAGACCGCCATCGCGTTGTCGACGTTCGCCGCCGACACTCATAGACGGACTCGGGAGCAGGTAACCGAGACAGCAGCTCAACAGCGCCGTCCACAGGTTGGAGTCACCTTGACCTTTCGTCAGATTGTATATACTAACGGCGATGACGAAGTACAGGACGACGACCTGACAGAGGAACACGATTTCGGCCTTAGGACATTCGTTGCCGCAGATTCGCCATGGAACTGGTTCGGCGGCGGTTGTTGTTGTAGCGTCGATGGATTCCGCATTGCGCTCGTCGTCGACGACGGACGATTCGTCGGCGTTCGTTCGACGCTCGCCACTCGAGGTAGTTTCGTCGTCGTCGCACATCGTCGCGCCACTGTGCGCTGTCGATGCAGCAGGGGCCTTTATACGGTAAGAACGAATATCCGTTGCATAGTCCCGCCTCGTGCAGTCGCCAGCAGCCGGCGTGACGCGTCCAACGATTCATCTTCATAGGTCCACGATCGACTCGGCGTCGATCCAGCTGTTGAATGAAGCCGGATATCCTCTCCATTTTACGAGCGCCTCCGAACCGCCGCCACGACGCCGACGACGCCGAAGAACCGCCTCCACGCGATATAGTTTGTCTTTCGGAACGACTACGCGTTGTAGTTCCTGTTCGTAGAAGGTGCCCTCTATCGGCGTCTCGGCGTCGTCCTTGAGGCAATAAACAGGCGGTTCGGACGGGTGCACCTCTACGACGGTGAACAGCTCCTCGCTCCAGTTAGCCATGTATCCTTTTTTGAAATGACCCCTCGTCTTGCTGATACGTACGCGATCTCCCACGCGTAGTTTCGGTTTTCGTCGTCGTTCGACGTCGTCGCCACCCCCGTACAGTCGTTGCCATACGGCCTCCTGATTCGTCGCGTCGACACTCGCCGGCGTCCTACCGATGCTTCGGTGGTAGGCGTTGTTGTACGATCGCACGAAATCCGGTAACGCCTCTACGTAGCGCAGCGTTTCGTGTTTCGTAAAATAGCGCCACATACGCTTCTTCAAAGTTCGATTAAACCGTTCCACGACGCTCGCTTTGGTCTCCTCGTTATGCGTCACGAAATGATGAACGCCGCGACTCTTTAGCAACGTTTGCAGGGGTCGGTTCAAAAATTCGCTCCCCTTATTGGTCTGCAGCGTGTGCGGCGTCTCGTCGTCGTCGTTCAGCAGGCGCTCGAAGGCCGCGACGAGCGACGCTCCGGACTTATTCTTCAACGGAACGCACCACGCCCGCTTCGAAAACACATCGATCACCGTCAATAGGAATGTTATACCGTCGTTGTGCGTTTTCAGTCTAGTCAAGTCGACCAGATCGGCTTGCCACTGCTGGTTTCGACCGCCCACGATGACGCGACGTCGTTTGAAATGACGTCTAACCGGTTTGTGTAGGGTATAGGCGTCGTGCGACGCTAGCCACCTCTCGACGGCCGGACGTCGGAGCTTCGACGCCCGGTGAAACGCGTCGACGCCTCCGTAACTCCCCGTCGACGCCTCCGTAACTCCCCACCCGTTTCGGATCGAAGTACGCGTTATTCAGCTCGTCGTCGTCGACGTTTCGTTGCTGTCGAGGCTTTCGTTTTGGATGACGACGACTCCACCCGGACACCATGACGACGACGACGACGACGACGACGACGACGACGACGACGACGACGACGACGATGATACGATGATATAGAGCGCGATAAGCGCGATGATGAAACCGACGATGACGATGATGATCGCGCGTCGTGACGTCATCACGACAACGTATCCCACGCCGTGACGCCCAACGTAGCGGATCTGCGTTTAGGTTCGCCTCGCATCCGAGTACGACGTCACCCCTCAGTCGGCGCTGCTGATCAACTAGACGTCGACGGCATCGTCATCCTCTCTTCTAGTAGCTGCTTCCGTCGTCGCTCCACGTACGAACGATAGCGCGGGTTGCCTACGAATTCCATAGGGATATTCATATCCTTCATGTGCAATCCGAACTCCCGCCATCCTACGGGCGCCGTCGTCTTCGATCTCGTTCGCATGATATCGTTTACTAGATCGACCATATTACTCCCCGCGATCGCTTTACCGTCGTACACGAATTCACCGCGATCGTTCCATCGAGACAACGGATCGGCTTTCATTTTTTCGATCAGCAGTCTCGTCTTCTCTTTCAACGTTTTCGGCATACTGGCTACGATTTCGCGCTCTATCGTCTCCGACGATGGTGGCGCCACCGCCGCCGCCGCCGCTGCTGGCGCCACCGGTACCGCGGGTGTCTCGCCGCTGTTCACCACCGACACGCGTACCGGTTGCGCCGCTCGAGCCGCCTCTATCGTATTGTACCGACTCAGCAGTTGATTGTACGACGCTACCTTTTCTCGTTCCGATAAATCCGAACGTTCTAGAATGTCCTTCATGTCGCTGTCAAGGCTACTCAGCACACGTGATCGAGGCGTGCTCGACGACTGATCGACGCGTGGCAGAAGGCTTTCCACCAATCGTGGATCGACCAACGCCATCTTCTTCGCGTACTGCATCAATTACCGCCGGCGCCGCCGCCGAACACCTGTCTGAGCAGCGGCAAGATAACGGTACTCGCTAACGGCGCTAGCAGGGCCGTCAAAAAACCACCCGCACCCTTTTGCAAGATGACACGCTTCTGCTTACGCGTCACGTGTTTGTCGACGAGTTTACGCAGGTGATCCCGGTATTTCGACAATACGCGTTTCTGTTTCGGCGACAACTTCACGTTCCCTTTCAGAATGTTGTACGCGCAATCGCACAGACTACAAATGAGACCGGTGTCCGCGTGGGCGAGTAGCGCTTTTCGCAGAGCGATGTTCCGCCTATGTCTCTCCAACAGCTGCAGGGCGACGATGTGTCTCTTTATTTGATTCGTCGGTCCCGCCACCTTCGGTCGTCTCTTCGCTCCCGTCACGCGCCCCGTCATAGCGACTAATAAACGTACGCCCCGTCGTCCCTCTCTTCTTATAGTCCGCCACCACCACCACCACCGCCGCCGCCACCCTTCCGTACGTACACGTACTGAAGGCGATCGTCCGGAAATATGCACGTACGCAGACGCATGTTCTCTTCCGTTTCCTGTTTCAGATCCACGAATAGATACCCGTACGCCGACGACGTCGCGTCTTTGAAAGCCTCTATCATGTAGTTGACCTTTCCCGGGTACATCTGTTTCGCTAGGTGACCTACTTGACCCGCGTCTCGAGGACTCTTGAATAGCACTATGTATTGAGCGTTCAGGCTGATTGTACGGTTTTCTTTCCCTTTCGGAAACATGTTCTGACGCAATTGTACGACCGACGTATTACAATGATGACTTTTTTTTGTAAATAGTACCGTCACCCGGCTATCGGTCTCCTCCATGAGGTCGTCGAGTACTAGAAGCGTTCTCGCTTTACCGTCTAAACGTTTCGGATCCGGCAGGCCGTCTACGAACTCTATTTTCGAAGACATAGACGCGTAGCCGCTCTGCCACTGTCCGTAACACCACAGGATTTTCTCCGGCGGCGGATCGATCATAGTGTCGTAACGTATCAAACGCTCGACGAACGTCGTCTTACCGCATCCCGTAGGACCGGCTACTATACACGTAAAAGGATGCTTCAACGACGGTCCGTTCATTTTTCACGACTGAACGACGAACACTTTTTTACGCGTTTTTATACTCATCGCGCAACTCCATCAACAGTTTACCGAGCGTGTTCTTCCCCGGATCGCCCGCGATTCCGCTACCCCAGAAACCCTCCTTACTCGCTATCCATTCCACCAATTCGGCGTCCCCGGTCGCCAACAGTGCAGCCTTCAAATCGCTCGATCCGTCAAACTTCCTCCTCAACAACATCTTCATACATTTCACCCTAATGTCGGTCCATTTGTTTCTCATTCTCTTTAGTCGAATGTCGTAACTGCGTCGTTTCGCTGCGTAAGAACTTAGCGAACTTTTGATTATTTCGGCGCATTCCACGTCCTCGTAGAATATCGCTTTCCTATACTGATAGGCGTGCTCGACGGATCGAAAGCCTCGACCGAACGCCGACAGTCGACGCATATACATATTCGACAAGAACGACCGCGATCCACCAAACCTTATAGGCGACGACATCGTACCGACTACCGATCACCCGCTACCGTCACCGCTTATATACCACCAACACTAATAAAAAGTTGCGACTAGGGTTCAAACCCGGAACCTTTCGATCCCTAGGCGAACACTCTCCTAAGAGAGCTATACCGTCGCCAACGATTATGCAGGGTTTTGCCCCGGTTATATCTCACCGCTAGGTGGCATTTTACCCCGCTAGGTGGCCTCTCGAATCTACAAACGCATTACGTCAGCGTTGAGGACTACGTTAAAAGTACGAAACTAAACGTTTATACGATGGTTTTAGCGTGGTTAGCGTATTGCTTACGTCAGCGCGCTCTAGGTACGGCGTTGATCGCTAGGACTAAAATACTCTCTGCACTCACCGCTAGGTGGCATCTCTCTAGTGTACTGTCAATCATCCAATTAGTATCAAATTACATCGCTCATCAATCACGTTTTTTATAAGTAGGTTTCCCAAACTCATTAGTGTCAAACACAAAGCCTTTGATCTTTTTTTATGCATAGGATTAGTCTCGCATTATTGCTGACTCAGCGGTGTGGTCGAATCGTTTAGTGGTCATTAAATTCTTTTTTATAAGTAGGCTTTTGAGGTTGAACAGGTCTTACTATCTACTCCCGTCGATCTGTAAACGAGCATTGATAGAATAAAAGTCAGTTCGGCTGAAATCCATTTGTGGACACACCTTTTGGGTGTATTGTGGATGCTATTCCAACGTGCACAAAATACTACAAACAAGGGAGTTTTTTCGTGAGAGGGGAACCCGATAAGCTTAAGAAAAGTCAAATACCAGGGGGCCAAGTGGGTTGAACAGACATGGAATGCTGTAAAAAGGTGTGCCTCCAAAAACATTTATACATATATCTAGGATCAAAAAATAGGTGGACAACCTTGAAAAAAAGTTACTGGAAAAATATTATTAGCCCCCAAAGACGCCCGTCCAAACCCATAACGAACTAGCATTATAACACTTTCCGTTTAGATTTTTTGAGCGATAACACCGGTTTGTTTACGCTAAAAAATTAACAGGTTCGTATCACAAACACGTCAAAAAGTAACGTCAGCAGTATGTGGATATTTACAATATTCTTAAATAGCAAGACAGCATATGAGACCTAGGTTCTGGAAAGCAGATGTGTTGTTGCGTGCCCTAAGTTTGTGCATCATCCAATTAAGATGTTTCGGCAATGTTTTGAATCCGGGCCCACCTCGATTTCGTCGTTATAAGTATAACTACATTTTGCCTAAATTTAATACCTCAGTGGTTTCATTCAGTAATTCCACATCATCCCAGGCGTATAATATTTAACAATATTTGTGTCTAATGGCACGTTTGAGACCCAAATTGCGCCCCAGTTTGTGCGAAACGCCTCACTGTATTATAATAAACAGAACGGCAACGTATTAAACGTGTAAACGTCATGGGGCTATTTTTTTTTATATTTTTTGGGTGATCAATTCCATTATGAAGTGTAATTATTTAACATTAATTGGGATAGTTGTTTTATGATGCTGTTCTTTTAACACATAGGGTTCGTGATGCAGACAACTGAAACGAAATGAGTAGCCAGTCAGGAAAACGGGTGATTGATGGAGTCGTGTCACTGCAACAGTCGACGGGGCATCTATATGAATCGGCAAGGATGCTTCCCTTTCTCACAGCAGCTGGACACTACAAGTACGGTCAGCAGTCTCTGCCGCTGTATTTTTCTGAGATGAAGAAGCTGCCTGAAACTGCCCCAGATGTACACAATGCCATAATGAATGGAGCATTTGTTGGACGGACATGTGGCGGCCATCACAATGGCGTCTCTCCTGACATGCTCCTAGAGCAAACCTACAATGCAGATGCCAAGGAAGAGAGTGGCCCAGACGACATCACCCTAAACGTTGCTGCTCGAACCAAGTGAGTTTACACATAGTCTGTCATTGCTGCTGTGTCCGCACAACTCAAGTCGATGCTGCATATGAACTCCGCCAATCCACTCCATGAATGTGATCATACGCGTGTGGCAAGGGATGTAGAAATGGTCCTTATGTTGTGGCAGCCGTAGAAACAAACCGACAACACATACCGATCTTATAAATATATATCAACCGGACAACGCGCATTGCAAGAAGTGGAGGGTCACCTGACCAATGGGAAAGAACTTGGTATCAAGGCATTGTCTGATTCGATATCAGGTGATCAGAAGAAGACAACCATTGTCAGACTGAGGACATGTTATACACAAAACGTGAAGCCCAAGAACTCAAAAGACCAGCCTGCCACTCTAGGCAAAAGCGATGAAGTTGTTGAGTAGTAAAGGAGGTTAAGTAGCGTAGGCAGTTGTCGCGTCGCGCAGCAAAAGCAAAAGTACCCGGATGTAGGTCAAGGTCAAAGGTCAATATCAAGTACCCGGATGTAGGTCAAGGTCAAATGTCAATAGCACGGACCCGGATGTAGGTCAAGGTCAAGTACCCGGATGTAGGTCAAGGTCACGTGGCGCCCCTACATAAATTTTCGGGACTAAAATGTCGCCACCTAGCGGATAGTTGGTGAACTAAAATTATATAAAAGCGCCCCCTGTCGGAATTTTTCGGGACTAAAATAGCGCCACCTAGCGGATAGTTGGCGAACAAAAATAGCTCCCCCTGGCGGATAGTTGGTTAATTAAAACAGCGCCCCCTATCGGAATTTTTCGGTAATAATTATACAAGTGGTGTCATCTTGTGGACAAGTTGTAAACTAAATGTTCTAGTACTGCAAATATTCGTGTCTCTTGCACGCTTGCGGGCAATAGAGCCCCCTGACGGGTACATCACGAACTACAAACAAGACGAACTACAAACCGACGAGGCAAGAGACGAGACAAGAGACGAGACTATGACCGAGATACGTCACGAGACTACGGATGACACGTCACACGAGAGTACCGACGAGAAAAGAGACGAGACTATGACCGAGATATGTCACGAGACTACGGATGACACATCACACGAGAGTACCGACGAGACACGAGTTGTACAAACGAAACACTATGCTTTGACCAACACGTGTCACGAATTGAACTTAGATCAACTAGTTGGACAAACGAAACACTAATCTTAACGTGTTATTGCATCAATTCCTTCCTTTTTCAGGAAAATAGACGTGTTATTGCATCAATTCCTCTAGACTTAACCGAGATATGTCACGAGACTACGGATGCCACGTCACACGAGAGATTTTAGTGTCGGTAGTACTCGGAACTTTTTAGTGTCGGTAGTACTCGGAACTTTTTAGTGTCGGTAGTACTCGGAACTTTTTAGTGTCGGTAGTACTCGGAACTTTTTAGTGTCGGTAGTACTCGGAACTTTTTAGTGTCGGTAGTACTCGGAACTTTTTAGTGTCGGTAGTACTTGGAACTTTTTAGTATCGGTAGTACTCGGAACTTTTTAGTGTCGGTAGGACTCGGAACTTTTTAACACACGACCATAGCAAGCGAATTTGAAAACTGCTACGATCGAAAACGACTATGTCAATAACATGTAAGGACAACCACCTGACAGGACTTCATTCAATGAGGTGCCAAACATCACATACCTTCATGTCAAGAGACGAGCATTTGGTCGGATTCACGTCCAACGAGGCGACCATAGGACTCGCATGAAGTATCGCTTCTTTTAATGGAAAACATATGTATATGAAGCAGCCATCTTTTCAACGTAACAATTCCATATTTTCAAATAGTGAGAGCGACCAGATACGATACGACCTTCTCGAGAGTCGAAAAAGGAAAGACCAGAATCGTCGGAAGCACGGTATATACACTAGTTTTCGGCGTGAGGTTATTTGCATAATCAATCAGACCGAACGTACATCACTTGACTTCCCTTAACACAAAAACTGTGCACGTTCATGAGACAGGCGACATCTGATGACCCCAACGGATAGCAGTGTAACTACTCAGAATAACGCCAACTACCGGCCATGATAGATATCTATTCGTTGACACACTTCCGAGAATACCGGAAGCGTAGAGGCCGCCATGACAATCAAGTAACTTCCGGTGCGACGTCACTTCCGACGTGTCGTCCCTAGTAGAGGCTGCCATGACAGTCAAGTAACTTCCGGTACGACGTCACTTCCGGTGTAGCGCCCCTAGCGGATAATCGGAGTACTACGTCACATGGTGGCGCCATCTAGCGGTTAAAAAAATATAATTAGGTTAGCTAGAGAAAAAAAAGTTGGGGTTAACTTCGCGAAAATTTGAACAACAACCACTAAAGTGGTTGTATAAATTTTCTGAAAATGTTCTGTTTTTGTCCCAGAGGGACAAAAACATTAAATTTTCGCGAGGTAGCAAATCTCACGCGATAACCCGTCTATTTGCTTTGCTTTGCTTTGCTTCTGAAGCAAATCTCACGCGATAACCCGTCTATTTGCTTTGCTTTGCTTTGCTTCTGAAGCAAATCTCACGCGATAACCCGTCTATTTGCTTTGCTTTGCTTTGCTTCAGAAGCAAATCTCACGCGATAACCCGTCTATTTGCTTTGCTTTGCTTTGCTTCTGAAGCAAATCTCACGCGATAACCCGTCTATTTGCTTTGCTTTGCTTTGCTTCTGAAGCAAATCTCACGCGATAACCCGTCTATTGTGGTGTATCTCGTCCATAGTCTCGTCTCTTGTCTCGTCGGTACTCTCGTGTGACGTGTCATCCGAAGTCTCGTGTGGTGTGTCATCCGTAGTCTCGTGACATATCTCGGTCATAGTCTCGTCTCTTGTCTCGTCGGTACTCTCGTGTGACGTGTCATCCGAGGTCTCGTGCCATATCTCGGTCATAGTCTCGTGTGATGTGTCTAGTTGATCTAAGTTCAATTCGTGACACGTGTTGGTCAAAGCATAGTGTTTCGTTTTCGTGACACGTGTTGGTCAAAGCTTAGTGTTTCGTTTGTCGAACTAGTTGATCTAAGTCCAATTCGTGACACGTGTTGGTCAAAGCATAGTGTTTCGTTTGCACAACTAGTTGGTCTGTGTTCAATGTTCGATTCGTTCAGCGTGTTGGTCAAAGCATAGTGTTTCGTTTGTGTGACTAGTTGATCTGAGTTCAATTTGTGACATGTGCTGGTCAAAGAATAGTGTTTCGTTTGTCCAACTAGTTGGTCTGAGTTCAATTCGTGCAGCGTAATCGGTTAAGTTTCTGTTTCGTTTACGCAACTAGTTGATCTGAGTTCGATTCGTGTCGTGTGTTGGTCAAATCATAGCGTTTCGTTTGCACCACTAGTTGGTCTGTGTTCAATTTGTGCAGCGTAATCGGTTAAGTTTCTGTTTCGTTTACGCAAGTAGTTGGTCTGAGTTCAATTTGTGCAGCGTAATCGGTTAAGTTTCTGTTTCGTTTACGCAACTAGTTGGTCTGAGTTCAATTTGTGCAGCGTAATCGGTTAAGTTTCTGTTTCGTTTACGCAACTAGTTGGTCTGAGTTCAATTTGTGCAGCGTAATCGGTTAAGTTTCTGTTTTGTTTACGCAACTAGTTGATCTGAGTCCGATTCGTGTCGTGTGTTGGTCAAACTATAGTGTTTCGATTGTCCGACTCGTGTCTATAGTTCGATTCGTGACGTGTGTTGGTCAAACTGTAATGTTTCGTTTGTTCGACTCGTGTCTATAGTTCGATTCGTGACGTGTGTTGGTCAAACTGTAGTGTTTCGTTCGCACCACTAGTTGGTCTGAGTACTTTATCGTGTGATGTGCCATCCGTAGTCTCGTGACACATCTCGGTCATAGATCACACATCACGGTCACAGTCTCGTCTCTTGATGTATCTATATATATATATATATATATATATATATATATATATATATGTATGAATCTATGAGTTTATTTTCGATTACCCATGCCAGGTTATTTGTTTACGACAGAAGTTGGTTTCGAAGGTTTTACCGAAGAAGCACGAATTTAAATACTATAGTACGAAAAAGGATAAAAACGTTCTAATGGTCCTGTGTACACTTGAACCTTAATACGGTAAACTATATAGATACTGGTACATCTTATCTGGGAGGTTATTATGTGTCTGTACTGTTCTAACATAACGCTTCACTTTCCTCGACCAATGAAGATAGCAAAGACTGTGCTCTCTTTTTATTGGTATAGGCTCTTTGGCATCAAGACGGTCGAGTCGCCATTGTGCATTGCACATACTGACATAGCGTGTTTATTTATTTAATAATGATGTTGAACGCAATTATATCTCTAGGCTCAGCTGAAATACAGATGAGAACAGGAAATACCCCTTCAAAACAGTTTGACACCAGTTTGGAACCGTTTTGTATGCAGGCTTTCAACGGTGACCGTTGGTAAGTACTATGATATTCTGTCAAATACTGTTACACAACAAACAGTTTGACCAAAATTGTACACAGATGGCTGATAGTTTGAATGTTTTAGCTGATAAGTTCGTATAACTTCCCTATGGCTTAACACGGGACCAATACACAGACCCTTGAGGCTTGATTTATACCAGTTTATACCGGTTAACAGGGAGATTTTTCACTAGCTATAGCATGTCGATGTTTTTGAGTTGTATATCAGTGTTTGTAAGTTGTTTGTCAGTGTTTGTAAGTTGTTTGTCAGTGTTTGTAAGTTGTTTGTCCGTGGTTATGCGCTGTTTGTCGGTGGTTATGCACTGTAGGCCAGATAGCCGTTTAGCCCCTATGCCTATGGCTATGCCTATGCCGAATATTTGCAGTACTCATATGTGGTTTGCCCACTTGGCCACTAGGGGATGATGTTTGTAGTTCGTGATGTACCCGTCAGGGGGCTCTATTGCCCGCAAGCGTGCAAGAGACACGAATATTTGCAGTACTAGAACATTTAGTTTACAACTTGTCCACAAGATGACACCACTTGTATAATTAGTACCGAAAAATTCCGATAGGGGGCGCTGTTTTAATTAACCAACTATCCACCAGAGGGAGCTGTTTTAGTTCACCAACTATCCGCTAGGTGGCGCTGTTTTAGTTTCGGCGGGAAATATAATTAGTACCAAAAAATTCCGATAGGGGCGCTTATATATATATATATATAATTTTAGTTCACCAACTATCCGCTAGGTGGCGCTATTTTAGTTCCGAAAAATTCCGGTAGGGGCGCCACGTGACCTTGACCTACATCCGGGTACTTGACCTTGAACTACATCCGGGTACTTGACATTGACATTTGACCTTGACCTACATCCGGGTGCTTTTGCTTTTGCTGCGCGACGCGACAACTGCCTACGCTACTTAACCTCCTTTACTACTTTGTTGCCCTCCTGCGGATGACCCAGGTTATGGCTAATGGTGGCGAAGTCGACATTGTCGACTTCATTGGCAAACATGAACGCCGCAAGATTACCCAGTCACTGTTCAATGAAGACGGAACTATGAGGTCTGCAAATTCAAAGGCAAGCCTTGATAAGACTCTGAAAGAAGAAACCAAGGTGGTCAGTGTTCTTGGTCTACCGAAGGAGATTCGGAAGACGGCAGTGGTGGTTAATGCCATGTACGCTGTTCGCCGTTGGTCTTTCCACAAAAGACGAACCATTTGGACCCATTGCAACACACTACGTGAGGAATCTTACTCAATATGTACCTGCTGGTACAAGTATCGTACACTTCTGCTGTGACCGGTACAATGCCCAAAGCCTAAAGTCATCCGTGCAACACAGTTATGCCTGGTCACGACCAGCAAGGCTATTTAAGGTCAGTGAGCAGTACAGAGCTCCTGATCTACAGGTTTTTTTTTCTGTGTCGGCCAACAAGGCGGGACTGCTGAACTTTCTATGTGAGACATGGAGTAAGGAAGAGCAGCTAGCACCAACGACGGGCTTGACGCGACTGTACCTGGGTGGCGGTTTCAATTAAGAACAAGATGACGCTCATATAACAGCAAACGTGATCAACCAGGCAAGGGACCTTACGATCGCTGTGTACACAAACAAAGACGATGCGTTCGAAGGATCGGATCTTTGAAAGCTTCGAGTTTACAAGTTCCTGAACAACAAGTCAACGCTGTTGAAAGTACTTCCACCAACAGGAGATGCATTTCTTCTGCATTTGAAACGTGCAGCTTTGGCGACTATGATAGACAAGAGTGCTCATGTCAGCAAGCCCGTCTTCCCTCCGTATGAAGAGTATGGGTGGGTTCTTGATAACGGTAAGCTTGTTCCAGTGGCATCCATACAACCCGCCTGGCCACTGCAGATGACAAAGACCATATTCTGCGGCTGCAGCAAAGGGTGCAACAGAAACTGCTCATGTGCCAAACCATTGCCTGGTACATTAGTTGTCGCTGCCAGGGATCGGTCAAAAAATGCAGCCGTGCGATGTATACTGCAAGGTTTGACAGCAGCGAAAGCAGCGAATCAGAGAGTGACAATTAACAGAAACTGGCAGCACTTCTAATACTGAACTGTTAACCTTCCAGCAAGTAGGCTTGTGCACAACCTACCTTCAGACATGTGGACATAGATAACTACTGGTCTGTTAAATTTGTGTTTGCTGAGCAACGATTCTAATGGAGAAATCGACCCCTGTTATGGTTACGCGTGAGAAATGGTTGTTGACGCCCTACCTAACCTAGTGATGACAAGTTTATCTTATGTTCTGTTAATTTGGAGGTAAATGTTTTCAGACTACTCATAAACTAGTGCTACCTAAAGCAATGTTATTTAATATATGTTAAAGTAAAATAAAAAAACCTGTTAACATTTGAACACAGCGATTTTCCTTTATTTTGGTTGACTGTTGTGTTTAGGGAGTAGGGGAAGGAAATCGCCTACATTTTGGTTTAAAGGTAACAAATTCTAATATCTTTCCTTCCTCTATAGATTAGATTCACAGGAGAAATTTATTTAGTACAAATTGGACATATGGGAATCTTTTTAACAAACATGTGTGAATTACATTCGAAAAATACCAAAAAATAACCTGAAAAGCCATGCATTTTAAACCACTATTTCTTATCTGGCCAAGTCAATTTAATTTTCATTTGGCACAATTTAGGTGCATTAGTAACACATACTTAACTGGTACATATACAGATTGTAAGAACATCACCATACTTTCAGAGGAAGTGTAAATAACACATTTTATGATGACCACAAAAATTACCCTTTAGCGTATAAGGGACATGTTGTTTAAATGCTGTTTACATGTTTCCAGTAACTTTTTTTTCAAGGTTTTCCACCTAGGTTACGATCCTAGATATATATAGATATCATTTTTGAGGGCAAACCTTTTACAGCATTCCATGTCTATTTTCACCCAAAAAACTGCATTTGGCCCCTTGGGTAAAAATAACAGGACTACGTCTTATCTGTCGAGCTTCAAAGGTATAACTATTGCTATGCATTACCATGGCAAACATAGACTGTAAGAGTTGAATGATCGAATCCAATGAATAGAGAAAGGCTTTGATCGAAGTGTCCCCAAGCATGTTTAATATGCATTATTAATCAGCTAATTGCACGGGGAAAAGGTATGTCGAATTGACATATCCATCACCTGAACTCTTACTAGGCAGATGCTCCGTTAAACCATCAAAATGGGTGCCGAACTGACAAGTATAGCTCTCAGACATTCCGTTGAATATTGTGTTGATGTTCTGGTTCCAAGTGTTTTTTGTGTGAATAAAACAGGGTTTAGATTGTTTAAGAGATAACTGCATGCGGCAAAGATATGTATTTAGTACAGACATCGTGCCGCTCCTCTTGATATATTGCACATAAGTAACAAATATAATGATTGACAAAGCTTGACAGAGGTCACGCTCATAATTTTGATTGTGACGTAGGCAAACCGCGACGTACTGAATCCATCAATTGATCTATCCATCACGTGACCCATTGCCTAGCAACATGTCCGTCAAGCCATAAAAAGTGGATGCTGAACACGGGGAGCGTTTCGACATTCCATCGTATATTTTGTTGAAATTCTGGCCCTAGATGTTTCACTTTGTGACAAAAACATAGGGCAAAGTTTTTAACGCAATAACTGTATGCGGGAATGTAGGAGACGAACCTTAAGCTCTTTCAACTTATCGCCGTATCTCTTTATAACGTTTCTCGATTTTCTCCCATTCCTCCGCTAAAAACCAGTCGTCTTAATAATAATAATAATAAGGTAAGTACTTTTGCGCCTAAATCTTCTAAAACCAAGCTCAGAGGCGTATCAAAACAAAATCAATAAGCAGTATTAAAGTTATAAGAAAACCCTACCTGGAACAGTTTGGTGCCCTTGTCGTGAAAGGGAGATATTGCCATTATTATTTTCCATCCACGGAGCAACGCACAAAGGAAATAAGTTATCATAATTACATTATTTTGATCTTTTAAAATTTGTTCCCACAGTGGTGCCCTCAGGTTGAGAGTTGTTTACCAGTAATTTTTTCAGATATGAAAAAACACTCCAGAAAAGCCAGTAAATAACTTTACATTTAAATAATAAGTATGGTTACGTTTTCTGAAATACATCACCAATTGGTAGATCAGGCGTCAATTGTCCAAGGAAGCGACTCGGAATGGATATAAAAAGAGCTAGCTAGGCGAATGGGGCTAGGAGGCGAGTGGGGCTAGGAGGCGAATGGGGCCAGGAGGCGAGTGGGGCTAGGAGGCGAGTGGGGCTAGGAGGCGAGTGGAGCTAGGAGGCGAGTGGTGCTAGGAGGCGATGCACTTACAAGGTCACAACACTTTTGCGTTTTAATATATAGACTATGTGCAAGTAAGATACATTTCTACAGCGCCAAAAACGAACTACCAAGTCCGTGTAATTGCCTCGAACGTATTTCATAGTCGACGTTTAAATCTATAAGAAAAAGATTATGTTTGTTAGACATCAACAATAATGTAATTGAAAGAGTACCAATAGTTTGTTCGTTTATATATTGCAAACACAGCACTGTTGGAATTTCGAGATTCTCATATGGCATATTAGCCCCCTAGCGACGGTTAATGACAGTGGCTTAGGATATTGATGGAACAAAGAATAATTCACAAACGTAATAACGTTAACTTATTAAATCCACTATGATGCACAAAGCTAATTACAAACGTGTGTCAGTGTTGTCTACAGTACCACCTGTACGGCTTTAATGCTTAACCAATCATTATTTAATTGTGCAACAACAATACTGTTTAATACCGTGTGGGAAAACTCGATGCGATGGAAAAGTTTCAGTACTTACGTGGTATCGCGTAATCAGGGTAATATTCGCTAGTTGGGTACTATATTTCTTGGCCGTGTACGATGTGGACCTTGTTCTCCGTACGTGGTCCACATATCCTGGGAAACAAACTGGGTGTAAAACCTTATTCCGGACCAACTTTTGCCTTCAACCCATTGATTTTCCGTCACATAATTTTTGACAGAGCAAGGAAAGTCAAAACATCAACACAGAAGCACATGCATTTACAATAGTATCGCGCATTCATGCGAATATACACACACTTACATAATCAAAGGGACATGTCGTGTGGTACTGGATTGTTTTGCAAAATGACTTTGAAATGAAACGAGCGAAAAGTGGAAATGAGTAGGCACATTCACACACTACATAGTTGGACATCAAAGAACCACGATGCGCCAAACAAGAGGAGGAAGCAGGGGTTACTCGCGCTGAACAAACTTACACATGAACGCCATGTTGGCCTGTTTGCTGCCGTCTACGGGGATGACCACGATGATGTCTTCGTGCCTTGTTGCCTCCTCAAGCGTCGCCGGATGACTGGACCGGATCTGACTGGACATTCGCCCACCCATCTTGTCTCCCTTGCAGCTCTGCGACGGGCCGAGCGTAGACTCGATTATCCAGCCGCCGTGAGGTGGCAACATTGGCCCGTCACAACGATCTGGAATATTAAGCTCCTGCGTTTGTTACCGGTAGGGGGTTAGTAGTTGTAATGTTGTTGTGGGGACGGTTCATGACCTAAGATCAAAGGAAATTGGCGGAACATCAAAGGGTTTTTCGTGGTTTTTTATCAGTCAGACAGTTTGCTGAGTCGAATGGAATGTTACTTATAAAAAATAGCTTACTTATAAAAAAAGGTTGATTGATGGGCCACCCAGAAGTGTTCAAGAGCGTGTGCTGACATCTAGTGAATAATTAGTTAATTAATTAGTCACGTGTGCGTAAGGTTATATAATGGTTAAGCATGTGTGCTGACCTCTAGTGACTGAAATGAAATAAAGAACACAGTGGCGCTTCTAGTGAAGAAAGCAGACACTTATGTGTAAGTTTATATAGTGGTTACGTGTGAGGTGATGTAGTCAGTAGCGTCCGTTTCTAGATATGGAGCCTATACGTTTCGGAGGGTCAATGTAGTACCTGTCGAATTTTTATCCGTGTAGAATTGCGGCGTACGGTCGGGGTTTCAAATCCGTCAAGCACGCCTACCAGTTTAGAAAAGCGATGTTTAACGAAGACGAAGCAAGAGCGGAGTACATCAAATCGGCGTGGTCGGCCTATATAGCGGAGCGACGAAGTTACGGGATCAAGAAAACGAGAACGGGTGCCGAATGGGATGGCGTTAGAGTCGAATGTATGAAGAGCCTGTTCATGAGTAATTTCGGGGCGTCGAAAAAGTTGAAAGACGCCCTATTGGCTACCGGGGACGCCGAATTGGTGGAGTGGGTGCCGTCGAAAGAAGCCTTTTGGGGTTGCGCCTACGGGTATAAGGAAGGTCAGAACATGCTCGGCAAATTGTTGATGGAGGTGCGTCGTGAGTATAGAAGAAACGAATAAAAGTCATCGTTCGTTGTCCGCGCACCAGTCGTCGATATGGAAGGGAAGTGGAAGCATCCTTTTACGTGTATAGTGGCCGGCCCTACGGGGTGCGGTAAGACTACTTTCGTCGCTCGTCTGCTAAAGTTTGCCCCCTGAATGATCGAGCCGCCGCCGGAAAAAATTCTGTGGTGTTACGGCCAGTGGCAAACCGCCTACGACTCTATGACAGCCGGTGTAGAATTTGTAGACGGTTTGCCGGATCCGAAGCTTTTGGACGCCAAAACGAGGACGCTTCTAGTACTCGATGACCTTATGGCGGAGACCGATAGTAGGGTCACGACTTTGTTTACTAAAAAAAGTAATCACTGCAACGTGTCCGTCGTACAGCTTCTGCAGAATCTCTTTCCGAAAGGGAAAGAAAATCGCACAGACAGCCTAAACGCGCAGTACATGGTCCTCTTCAAGAGTTCCCGGGACGCGGGGCAAGTAGGTCACCTGGCGAAGCAGATGTATCCGGGTAGAACGAACTACATGGTGGAGGCCTTCAAAGATGCACGTCAGCAGCCTACGGTTACATCCTGGTGGACCTGAAACAGGAAACACCGGAAACCATGCGCCTGCGTACGGCCATTTTTCCAGACGATCGCATTCAGTACGTCTACGCGCCAACGAGAGTATAAAAAGTGGAGCGCGCCGCGGCCGACGTCATTCGTCAGGATGACAGATCGCATCCTGGCCCTGCAGCTGTTGCGTAGATAAAAGCGGAATTCGAATCTGAGAAAAGCCGTAATCGCCCACGCGGATTCCGATCTCATATGGAGTCTGTGCGACTGCGCGTATAACATTCTGAGAGGGAACGTGAAATTGTCGCCTAACAACAAAAAAGTGCTGACAAAGGTACAGGAACAATCTGCGCAAGCTGGCGTCGAAAAAAGTACCCTTCAAACGAAAGAGGGCCGTCCTGCAGACGGCGTCGGGCGCACTTCTGACGGCGCTGCTGGCACCGTTGGCGAGCACCATTCTGCTCCTCCTCAAAGAGGCTATAGGTTGATGCAGCACGCGAAGAAGATGGCGTAGGTAGACCCGCGGTTGGTGGAGCGTCTACTCCCGTTACTATCTCAACCGACCACGACCACGTCGCGTGTGATGAGTAGCCTGGACAACGACATGAAAGCCGTTCTCGAGCGTACGGATTTATCCGAACGAGAAAAGGTAGCGGCGTACAATCAACTGCTGAGTCGTTACAACGCCATGGAGACGTCTCGCGCGCAGCAACCGATGCGAGAGTCCGTAATGAAGAACGAGTCGCCGACGACGCCCGACCAATCGCCGCCGCCGCCGCCGGACGATAAGGAGAGCGAGATCCTGAAGAGCGTACCGAAAATTCTGAAAGAAAAGGCCCGCCTCCTGATGGCGAAACTGAAAACCGACCCGCTGATTCGCTGGAACGATCGAGGGGAGCTCGTGTACGACGGTGTGCCTATCGCCGGAAGTAACATGGTAGATCTAGTGAACGATCTCATGCGAAAGAGGAAGAAGACGCCCGCGCCGGTTGGCTGGGAAGCGTTTGGGGACCATGTAAAGCGGTTGAATGTCCCAATGGAGCTCGTCGGTAATCCCCAGCTTCGAGCGTACATACAACAGCGCGCGCAGAAGCGAAAGGCCCGCCGCACTCAATCACTCGAACGCACGCCGTGGACCGCCTTTTAAAGAGATAGGATGCCCACTCGAAGATCAGTACTCGTCGTCGATGTCGCCGCCTGCGTAATTGCGGCGGCTTTCGCCCTATACATCTTGTTCCTCGCCGTATCGTCGCAAGAGTCGTCGCCATGGCGGTGGAGTTCCGGCGGTCTCGTGGTGCGCAACGAAAGTGCCAAAAACGGGACGACCGCCTGAAGCGCGCCTACTTCGACCCGAAACGGGCGGGCAGTTACGGCGGCGTCGACGCGTTGCTATTGACGGTCATCGACGTCTTCTCGAAGCGGGCGTGGTGCGTCCCGTTGAAGAGTAAATCCGGTCCGGCGCTCATTACGGCCTTCGAGGGCCTGCTGTCGTCGCCGCCACAACCGCCGAACGCCCTGCAGACCGACAAGGGGACGGAGTTTCTCAACAGGCCCCTTCAGAAGCTTTTGAAGGCGCGCGGCGTCAACCATTTCGTGACGCAAAACGAGGAGACCAAAGCGAGTGTCGTTCGGCGATTCAATCGTACGCTGAAGACACGCATGTGGAGGTACTTCACGAAGCATCAGACGCTGATGTACGTGGAGCCGTTGCAGGACTTCGTGCGGTCGTACAACAACGCCTACCATCGAAGCATCGGTAGGACGCAGGCTAGCGTCAACGCAGCGAATCAGGAGAGCGTGTGGCAGCGGCTGTACGGCGGCGGGTGTCGAAAAACGAAGCCGAAACTGCGAGAGGGAGACCGCGTACGCATCAGCAAGGCGAAGGGGCGTTTCAAGAAGGGTACATGGCTAACTGGAGCGAAGAGCTCTTCACCGTCGTAGAATCGCATCCGTCCGACCCTCCCGTTTACCGAGTGATGGACGAGGCCGGAACGATACTGGAGGGCACCTTCTACGAACCGGAGCTACAAAAGGTAGTCGTCTCGAAGGATAAAATGTATCGGGTGGAGGCGGTTCTTCATAGGCGTCGTCGACGACGACGCGGTAAGGGTGAAGAGGTGCTCGTCAAATGGTCCGGCTATCCGGCTTCGTTTAACAGCTGGATCGACGCCAAGGCGCTCGTGGACTATAAGGGATGACGACGCGTTGGATGGCGACATTCGGAAAGGAAGAAGGACGATGACCTATGACTACCGCCTCTTCCGCCCTAGTCGATGCGACCGATGCTCTCGACGACGACCGCAACGTCGGCGAACGCGCTCTATGATGTTTCTGCGGCCACGTCGCAATAAAGGAAGGACGTCGTAGCGTTGGACGGCAGTCGCGCTATGAACACCGTCGAGACGACAGCAGCAGCAGCGGCAGCCGATGCAGCCGACGAAATCTGTTGTCGACTCAGGCGTGTTTGTCGAAGAACCCGGCGTCGACTCATGCGTCTCTGTGGATGCGCCCGATGCCATCGACGACTCCTCCGTTACGACGACGACGACGAACGTTCCGTGGCGTCTCTGCGGCAAAGAATGCCCTAAAGCCGAGATCATCTTCCTGTGCCAGATCGTCGTCCTGTGCACGGTTATCGTCATCAGTATATACAACTTAACGCGCGGCCAGGGCGACTCCAACTTGTGGACGGCGCTGCTGATAGCTGCCTCGGCTACCTACTATCGAGTCCGTCTAGGAGACGCGATGGCGTCGTCTAACTTTTACCTGACGCTGCCGGGCAACGCGTCTATGAAGGCGCACCCCGAAAACACGTTGACGCACTACACGACGAATCTGCCGCAGCGCGTCGACCTGTCGGGCCAGTGGGAATGCGGCCTGGTGACGCTACAGTACCCGCATACCTGGTACAACGTGAGAGAGGATGACGCGTACTTCTTTCTGGCCAGTAAGGCGGGGGAGAAGGACCTGTTCGTCGCCTCGGACGGCATTCTGATTTACCGGCAGGCCGTCATTCCTCACGGTTGTTACAACAGCTCCTACGAGATGATACACGCAATCAACGCCGCCCTGATGAAACTGAACACCAATAAGGTCAAGGCCCGCTTGGAGTTCAGCGCCGTTTGTAACCGGATGACGCTGCATCTTTTTGCGAATTTGTCATCCCCGTCGGAGTGGCCTGGCGACCGTACTAGGCTTCGAGTCGCGCGAAATCGTGAGCCTCGACCGCCGCCGAGACGTAACGTCGACGACCCGAGCGTCTACATCGACACCTCGCTCGTCGCGTACACCTTCGAGTACGAGGTGGCCTACACGGTGGACATGAATCGGGGAGTCGACACCATGTACGTGTACACGGACATCGTGGAGCCGCGCATCGTCGGCGATGTATACGCCCCGCTCCTCCGAACCGTGCCCGTCTACGGGACGAACGGGAACATCGTATCGAATGTTTTCGACCGCATCCAATACGCGCCGCTCCTGCGGCGTCAATTCGACTCGATCGAGATATATATTAGAGACGACATCGTTCAACCGATACCATTCGAGCAGGGAAACTCGTGTCGACGCTTCACATCAGACGCTGCAAGTCCAAACTGTTCTGATGGCAATTGCGAGAACCACCGGGCGCAACGCGTACGAGGACTACTACACTCGACAGGTCGGCGGCAACCTGCCGTTGTTCGTCGGCGGCCGAGTGCAACGGGGACACGGCCTGGGCAATCTCTTCGGCAGCCTGTTTCGAAGCGCCATGCCGCTCACCAAGAGAGGGGCCGTGGCGCTGGGCAAGCGCGCTCTCAATACGGGCGTGCTTGTGGCTCGGGACGTCATCGCCGGCGGCAATTTGAAACAGTCGGTAAAGCGACGCGCGAAGGAGGCGGGCGCCGACCTCCTCGACGGGCTGTTGAATTCGCCGCCGCCGCAGCCGCCAAAAAAGCGACGACGACGCATGAAACCGCCCGGCAACTACATACACGGCAGCCGCGAGGTGGACATGTTGGAACGCATGCACGTCGACGTGTTGATGCAAAACCGGCACCTGCTGAACGGCGTCGACGTAAAGATCCGACTGGTGCGAAGCAAGGACACCTTCGCGCTCCTAGGCGACGTCGCCGATCCGGGGTTCAAGACCATCCTGCTGGAGACCTACCTGCAGGTGCGAAAGGTCAAGGTGATTCCGTCCGTCCAGCTCGGTCACATCAAAGCGCTGACGAAGGGAACGGCAAAGTACCCGATGCGTCGCGTCGACTGCAAGGTGTTCTCGATACCGCAGGGCACGATGTCGCATAGGCACGAGAACGTCTACCTGCACACGCTCCCGAAACGCGTCTTCATGAGCCTGATCGACAACGACGCCTATAACGGGGCCTACGACAAAATCCCGTTCAACGCGAAGCACAACGACATAAACTTCCTCGCCCTCTACGTCGACGGATGCCAGGTACCGAGCAAGCCGCTGCAGCCGAACTTCGCGCATCGGCGCTGCTTCCGAAGCTACATGAGCGTCTTCATCGCGACGGGAAAAGCGTACGAGGACGAGGGGAACGACCTGACGCGCGCCGAATTCGGCGACGGCTACACCGTCTTCGGCTTCGACCTGTCGCCCGACTGCTGCGACGGCGATAACTTCAACGTTGTGCGTAAGGGGAACCTGCGCGCCTAGATCCACTTCGCGCAAGCTCTGCCGTGGACGGTGAACGTCGTCGTGTACGGGGACTTCGAGACGGTGCTCGAAATCGACAAGAACCGGAACGACAAGAACCGAACGACTACTGAGATGATGGACACGTTTCAGCTGATACACCGCCTGGCGGTCGACGCGTACACTAAAAACATCGTCGTCGGCGTCGTGCCTAAAGAAGAGCTACCGGGACGGCGGCTCACCGCCTACCCGACGGCGACGAACCGGGGGAGCACTGGGTGGCCGTCTACGTGGACGCCGACCGGCGAGGCGAGTACTTCGATTCGTACGGCCTGCCGCCGCTGCACGCCGACTTCCGCGCCTTCATGCGCCGCAACTGCGACTCGTGGACTTACAACGACAAGAGACTGCAGAACGGTGTATCTAACGTGTGCGGACAATATTGCGTCACCTACTTACTCTTACGATGCCGCGGTATGGCGCTAAGCGGCTTCCAATGCCTGTTCCGCCCCGATAGGGTGGCCAACGACTGTCTCGTATTCGACTGGCTAAAGCTGCATTGAACTTTTAAAATAGTTAGTGACGTTGAAGCAGTTACTATAGTAGTAGTAGTAGTAGTAGACGACCGAGTATCCGAATGGTCGCGGGCTCCTCGCCGTACTAGGCAGGCAAGACCGAAGTAGTGAGTTTGTAATAATAATAATAAATAATACGATGTACACTACCGCGTTTTTGTTCACTCATTTTTATTACATACATACATACCCTACCCCTAGGTATGTAGGGTCCCTACCCCTATAGGTCCCTACCACTGTAGGTCCCTACCCCAAGGGAGGGGAGGGGGTGGTCCCCTTAGATAGAGAGAGAAGTTATACGAGTATCGGCGCCGTGGTGACGCCGTCGTCGAGCACGCGACGTTTGGCGTAAAAGTAGCTCAACGCCGCGCGCTCCTGAATGTACGTCAGCACGGACGAATCCTTCACTTGGAAGCCGCGGTTCCAGCCGCTGGCGCTCCGTCGTCCGCGCAGCACGCCGAGGAAGACGTCCTTGTCGACGTCGTTCTGACGCTTGCTCAGCCCCTTCATGCTGTACTTGTCGCCGGCGTCGCCGAAACAGTAGAACGTCTTACTGCAGAGCGCGACGATTCCGCGACCGGACCTCTTTGAAGAGGCCCGAAGTTCTCTTGTCGTACCTGCGCCGTCTCGCGCAACATTCGTCGGGCGCGTCCCACGCTCGGCCGGCGAGCTGGCACCGCACGTACTCCTCCGCGTGCGCCTCGCAGTGTTCCGACGGGAACCACAGGCCGCAGTGCCGAAAGTAGTGTTCGCGCTTAGCCGTCGCCACGAGCTCGTCGAGGTCGCGTCCCGCGGGGCTCAAATACGCCGAATCTGTGTCCAACGCGCAGTACTGGAACAGGGGGCGCGGAATGTAGGCGGCGACGAAATCGTACTAAAATTCCAGCATACGCAGTTTGGCGTACTGATATACGAATTAGCCGATCTGGATGGGCAGCGCGCACCGGACGGTTCGCTTGTTCAGCGTCACCTCGTAGAGGCCGTCGGGAACGACGACGTCGAGCAGCAGGAAGCGTCGATCGTTGATGAGCGTCGCGGCGCCGGCGGACGTGCAGAACTAGATTTCGCGGTGCACGTCGACCCGCGTGATAGTTTTCCCGTAGGAACTGTTCCCGAGAAGCTTGAACGTATCGGCAATGATGGCCTTGTCGGGGTCGGTGTCGCCCTCGCGTCGCGCGGCGGAGACCGTTTCGCCGAAGCGACGAAAGCACGCGACCGGCTCGTACTCGACGACGAATCAGTGCCGGGCGAGGAGCTCGTGCGTTTCGGCGTAGCGACGCATGAACGGGCTGAGATCGTCGCGCGCGATGTAGGCATTCGTGAAGATCGGCTGCATCTCGGCGAAGGCGTCGCGTTGCGCGACCGGAACGGTGATGTCGTACTCGACCAGGCCGAACAGCTTGCCGTCGAGCAAGGCCTTCAGGATCGTCGACCGCGTAACGTCGGCGCCCTTGACGGTCCACCTCCGCGGAGGCGGCGGTCTCATCGCGCCCCACCGGCACTCCCACATCTCGACGACGGTGACGAAGCGGCGAAGGTAGGCCGAGACGGCGGCCGTCTCGGCGTACAGTTGATTCATCGGCTTGCCGTTCACCTCGTTCGTCTCCTTCCCCGTGCATGGGCAGTCGTGGAAGAAGCACCCTTGGAACTGGTACGCCGTCCGCGTCTCGCGACACCAGCCGTCGACCCGGTACTTGCCGACGCGCTTCTCGCGCCCGTTGAGCTGGTGTCGTATGCGCGCCACCGTCCGCGCCGCCTCCCACGTCAGCCACTCCACGGCCAGGCGGCCGTAGCAGTGCACGCGTTCCGGCCGAAAGGCGTTCTCCACGCGACTGCGCGTGTACCACCACGTCGGCATCTCCTGCGTTATCGCCCATAGGTAGAGGCCGTTCGCGTCGAAACCGACGACCGAGCGGCAGGGCTGCGCCGACTCGCCGTACTCGCCGCGCCGAAGGACGGTCACTTCGGCCTCGCGATAGCGCGCGAAAATGATCGAGGGGCCGCGGACGATCTGCGATTGCAGGAGCCGGTGCAGGTCCTTGTTCGGTTCGTTGAAGAGCGTGACGTGTCGACGGCAGATCGTTGAGCAGGTACAGCAGGGTTAGGCCCGGTACGGTGATGGCGTCCTTGAACATGTCGATGAGGTGCTCCCGATAGAAGGCGAACTGCTTGTCGTCGGCCTCCAGGAAAGGCACGACGTCCCTGTTATTATACAACACGAGGTAGTCCCGCAGTGTCGTCATCCCTTCGTCGCGCCATACCTTCGCGCAACCCTCGTACTCAGCGGCGGAGATGCCTTCGCGCTTCAGGTGGCTGTAGAAGGCCTCGCGCGGCGGCTGTTCGGTGTCGTCCAGTTTTCGCAGGTCCTCGAGGTACTCATAGGGAAAGTGGCCCTTCGTCGCCTCGCAACCGTAGGCCTGCAGAAACTTATTGTAGCTAACACCGGGGGCCAGGTAGTTGGTGATATCCAGGAACTTGAGCGTCGCCGTCGTTAGACACATGAAGTTGTTCTGACGCTTGATCGTAAACGCCGACGAGACACTTTGCACCTCGCTGGTCATAAACAGGGGCGTCAGATAGTTCTTGACGACGTTCAAGTCGTATTTACCCGAATTGAAACCGAGGACGGGGAGGCAGCACAGGTGCGTCCACATGCGGTCGGCAAGCACCGTGTACGGGCTCTTATCGCGCGACGCCTCCTTCCCCATCGCGCGAGCTCGCCATTCGTCGTCGAGCGCGGCGATCCCCTCGAAGGTCGCGTCGTACGACGGTCGCAGAGCCGCGCACGCCGCCTCGCTCATGGCCTCCAGGGCGTCGATCAGGCGCTTCGCGAGCTCGCCCGAATCGCCGGACGTGACGAAGCAGCGCGCCGTCTCGTGCTTGGGGACGTTCGAGGCGACGCTCACGCTGAGTAGCTCGTGTCGGGCTATCCACCGGCATTTGTCGCTGTCCGCCGGCAGGTCGCGATCGTCGAAGTAGCACTCGAAGTCGTACGTCGCCCTGTACGGATAGTAGCGCAGGCGTTCGTCCACGTAGACGCCCTCGTCCTCCAACTGTTGAAACAAGGACGGCGTCGGATGGTAGACGCCGCCGGGGAAGACATGGCGAACGCCGCCTTCGCACGTTGTATCGTGACGCCGCAGTCGATAGGCGGTCGGCCACAATGACTCGCCGCACTTACCGTCTAGGTACGAGCGACTGAACATCGACACGTCGGCTATATAGGAATAGTGCGTCTCGAACAGATTGACGCTCATGGTAGTCGGGTAGCGGTGGAGGGAACGGCGGACCAATTCAACGGTCCCCGCCTCCTCCTTCAGTCGATACACGGTCACGTTCGTTTCGAAGACCCTCTCCACCCGGTCGAGCTCGTTCAGCCGATCGCCGGCGAACGCGTAGTAGGGTTGGTCGCCTCCGCCGGCGGCGCTGTTGTCGGCGTAGAGCCTTAAGGCCGAGGTCGTTAAATAGTCTACGCGGTAGTTGGCGCCCCGATGCAGCGCCAGACAGCGGAAGAGGCACAGGTTGTCGGTGTACAGCAGATTGTGACGATCTTTCGCTAGACCGATGAGCGCCCTGTTGTTGAGCAGGTAGTCGGGAGTCGCTGCTGCCGCGCGCACCCGATAGGATGGTTGATGATGGCGTTGAGAAAGTAGGTAACGTTCGTCACCAATTCGGCGATCCACCCCGAGTCGGGTCGCTGCGCAATCACGTACTGAAGAACGTCGGGCTGTTGGACGGCGTCGAGGAAACGTTCGAACGACGCGGCGTCGGTAACGAGGACGGGAGACTCGAGATAGCGGCCGCAATAGTTACACGAAGAATGGTAGTACCTGAAGCGGCCCGTCTCCTTATGACGTAGAATATACCCGTAACTTAAATTGATCTTAAACGCTCGAGTCTGCGCCTCGAATATCAGTCGTAGTCGGGCGTCGAGCGCGGCCGTGTCCAAACAGTCGGTCATTTCGAAGTTATATCTAGACTGGACGGGACCGCGCACTATAGACGTATGGATGCTAGACCAGTGCTCGCGAACGGTGCGCCGTAGGCCGTCGTCGACGTCATCGTGCGGCGCGCGGCGGTGGCGGCGTACCGCAGACTTTTAGATGTCTCAACATATTGGCACGATAGGAGAACGTTCGATCGCTTTTCGGACACGCGTGAGGAGGTTGTTGATTACCGCCGCCGTCGCAGCTTTTCAGATGCCGCAACATATTGGTGCGACGGGCGAACGTTCGATCGCATTTCGAGCATGCGTGCATCGTCGGTGGCGGCAGCAGCAGCAGCAGCGCGGAACGCACGTTCGTCCTAGTCGAGACCGGAACGATATTAACTACGACGAATTACCGACACCGACTATAAAGTCGCGCGCAACGACCGCTAGGTGGTGGTAGCAGCCGCCATTAAATCACTAGGATTTTCGTACGATTATGTTCTACTAAAAGTCTGGGGCAGCTCGCTTTCTGGATGGCTGCAGCGAATTGTTGGCGCTGCAGCTCGCTACGTTTCACTCTCATCATGCGCAGCGGTTTGTTTGTTTGTTTGTTTGCACTGGGATGGCGCAGAGGCTGCTGCTGCTGTCTTACCGCCCGCCCGTCAGGTGACAGCGCTGTCGATGTCGACTACCGTCAGGTGGCAGCGGTTTGTTTGTTTGCACTGGTATGGCGCAGAGGCCGTCAGGTGGCAGCGCTGTCGACTACCGTTTGCAGCGGTTTGTTTGTTTGTTTGCACTGGGATGGCGGCGCAGCCATTAAGCATGGTTTTCGTACGGTCATGCTACCGCCGCTCGCTTTCTGGATGGCAGCGGATTGTTTTGGCGCTACGTTTCACTCTACAGTTTCTCTCATTTTTGGTATGTTTGTTTGTTTGCACTGGGATTGAGGCGCAGAGGCTGTCTTACCGTATTTCCGCCCGTCGTCAGGTGGCAGCGCTGTCGACTACCGTCAGTTTTGTTTGTTTGTGCACTGGGATGGCGGCGCAGAGGCTCCCCGTCAGTTTGTTTGTTTGTTTGCTTGTTTGTTTGCACTGGGATGGCGCTTTGTCGCACGTCAAGTGGCAGCGGCGCTGTAGATGTCTACGACTACCGTTAAATTGTGCAGAGGAGAAGAAGAAGAGGAGGCGGCCTATACATGTAAGGCTTTATGTCACAGGGTCTTGTGGTGCAAATAAACTGCGCTACTATATAATGTTCTCTGCTACATACATGTATGCCACAGGCAAAATAATAATAATAATCGGCACTTTAGGCCACAGCTTCATCGTCAACGGCGCTATACATGTAAGGCTTTATGCCACAGCAGAGTAAATATAATGTTCGCTATACATGTAAGGCTTTATGCCACAAAGTAAGCTTTGATGCAAATAAACTGCGCTATATAATGTTCTCTCTTGTTCAGTAGCAGCGTGGTGAAAAATAAACTGCGCTACAGGGTAAGCATTTAATGTTTATAATTGTTAATTTTCATAGTCTCTTCACGCCACAGCACTGAGACACGCTCTCTTCACGCCACAGCAGCATTAGTCACCCAGCCACGCTCTCTTCATCAGATAGTGGTGCCCCGCCGTCTCCAGGAGCGCGCGATCGAACGGCGACGTCCAGTCCGTGCCCATGAGCCAGTCAGCGACTTGGTGCACGAGTGCCCGTTCCGTAAATCGATCCGCGCTGCGAACGCATCGATCTTCGAGCACAGCAATCAGTCGCATAGCAGGCAACAACATCGAACTCTGCAGAAAAGTGTCGAGCGCCGATGAGTAATAACGATCACTTAGGGCCGCCACGTTCTCGTATACGAGGCGATAGCGTCGGCTTGGCTTCCTGCCACGATAGCCATACATATGTACAAACGGACAGCCCTCCTCAGGTGGGCACTCACCACAATCTTGTCGCGCACTATCCATCACCCTTTCGCCGACTAACTTGGCGAGGGTATCCATCATACAACGTTGGCGTCCGGCAAACGAATGTATGAGGCGCCACTCCAGGTCGGGTTGGCCGGCGCCCTCGATCACCGGCTGTCGTTCGTTGCTGGCGCCAGCCCACGACACAAAGTCGTCCGATGACACGGACACGACCTCCAGACGTGGTGGTGGCACCACCGGATGCAATGTAGTTTACGTCGGGGTCGAGGACTGCGTAGTATCTTCAGTGTTCGAAGGCCGGTAAATCGGCGCTTCCCTCTCCAGCGGATAGGGAAGCGCGTCGATTCTGACGCACTTCTCGGACGGGGGAATGCATTGCGTATCTTCATCAGTGTACGATGGCAGGCGAATCAGTCTTACCGAATTGGTGCGCTTCTCGGCAGGGGGCGATGCCCCTTCCTCCTCCTCGGGGTTGAATAAAGCGGCGGCGATTACAGCATCCTACAATAGCAACAAGCCAGGCGTTATTAGTCATTCAAAGGTGAGCGTGCGCGCACTTTATTCACTCGCCTTCTTCGAGATAACACTCACGCTCCGGACATTATACGTGTCCAGAATTCCGCCCCATACGACCTTTTGCACGGTGACCTCCAGGATTGCACCGCACAGGCTCGCTACAGCAATGTCTCGCAGCTTCTCTGTCATCATGTTGGCCACGTATTCGGCATCGAAATCGACGAGCGACGACATCGCTTCGTCAAATAGAGTAAGCCAAATACTCACATCAGACGACTCATCATCATCATCATCATCATCATCATCGCTCCCGGCTCCTTCCAACAGGGTGCGCACCGAAAAATAATATTTCGGCTTCACCTGTACTCCGTGCACTGCGCACACCATAGTCCCGCTTGGGAGAACTCGCACTTTGCGCTTACAATCACAACAGCCAATGTACGTGTTTTTATTTTTCCATGCGACTCCGACGATTAGCACGGATGTAGCAATCTTATACGCCATCCGGCGCCTGTAGAAACTCTTTCAGAGTTACCACATTCGACGCGAACAAACTCACCAAAGACGCGTCGAGACTAGGCGGCGAAGTCAGAGACGCCGACGTGGCAGTCGCTGCTGCAGGGCACGCCGACGTGGCAGTCGCTGCTGCAGGGCACGCCGACGACGTGGCAGTCGCTACAGGGGCTCTCGAACTCTCAGCCGCTACCTTCGGCTGCTTTCGAATTTTCTTTAGTGGCTCCCCTTGAACAGGCGGCACCATGTTTTCTCAACAATGCTCTGCAACGGCAACAACACACACAACGTTACCACACCGACAATAAGCAAATACATAGGCGCTCTCGTCCGCCCCTTTTTATATTAGCATTGCGCATAGCTACCGTGCGCTCGCGCACGCGAGCCAGAAACCAGCCGATTCTTAGAAGGTTACTAAAACTGAAAACAAAACTTTCGGTCACGTTAGTGCACAAACAGAACGTCGCTTTTATTTTCTAATATAAGTTTACCATACGATTCTCCAGTCCCTACTTTATATAATAGGCCGCTTAGTTTACGCATTTCACTATTTATTACGGTTTTATGCACTTATATAAGCGCCCTTATGTAACCGCTTATGTAAGGCAGCCGCCTACGTGTCAAGGCCTCAAAACAGTCACCGCGAAAACAAGTGCGCGTCATTTCACACAATGAGCCGCAACGAAGAACACGCACAAACGAGCGCCATGCACCACAATGATGCCGCCCCCCACGACCAGGAGAAAGGTACGTTTCCTCCTTCAACGATACTAACTAAAATAACGGCTTTCCTTGAAATAACATTTTATCTTCCTTACTATAACGGCTTTCCTTCAAATAACTATAACTGATACTATAACATATAACTATAACTGCTTTCCTTCAACGTCACTACTAACTAACAATGTTTATTTACAGACGCCTAATTATGGGCTTTGAAACACTGCACATGGGTCGTGGCATAACCCCTATGAAGCCGTCTAAAAGAAACGGTTTTGTTCCACCGCTCGGAGTCCGTCCAAACGACGTCATTGTTATGGACACAACCCCTCGCGAGAATGGTCGTGGCGTTCTATTCATCGGGCGCCAACGCACGCCCGCCCCTACCGACGCACCCGCCGCCCCTATCGACGCAGCCGCATCCAACAACTAACAATCTGTGTTATTATACTTTACAGATTCACACGCCACATCTACAACATTTCATCTGAACTCACTCATCATACGTACGCCATCGGACGGGGGACATGCCTTCACGTCATAACACCCCCCCGCCGACTGATCGACCCATCACCCACTCGCCAGCACCAAGCCGCCGTCGATCGCCGAGTCACACTGTCACCCCCACCGCCTGATCGTCCTACATTAGTCGTTCCCGGCATACAACGCCCGCCATCGCCGATTCCCGAGCCCGAAGAAGAACGCCCCCCATCGCCGATCACCCTGTTCGCACTAAGCCGTGGAACTTTTAGACTACCCATACCACGACACCTTTCTGTCCACGGCTATCAAGACAATCTCTCCCCTCCCACTCCACCTGGACGTCACGGGTTCGTCCCAGTACCACCGGAGTGGGGCGAACGCCGGCCGTTACTTCTGCACGGATGGCCGGAATAGGGGAGGGAATATATATTTCTTATGTCTCTGTAACAATAAACATATATTTCTCACCGTTTCCTTTCTTATGTCTCCTTGCACACGACCACAATACAGCAAAGCCTCATTATTTTCAGCACAATGGTAATAATATCCAACACCCGCAGCATTTGTCTATATTCCAACTAATGCGCACTTCACAAGTGACAGCCATTACCACCGCCAGCCAAAGAATCACTGCCAAGCGCCTACACAATAATTCAGCGTTATAAAATGCGCCGCGCTTCTCATGCACACGATCACAATACAGCATAGCGAAATATCCTTTCAACAGCCTCATTATTTTTCAGCGCAATGGTAATAATCCAACAACCGCAGCATTTGTCTATATTCCAACTAACGCGCGCACACAAGTGACAGCTGTTACCGCACCGCGCAGCCAAAGAATCACTGCCAAGCGCCTACACAATAATAATAATAATCCAGCGTCATAAAATGCACCGCGCAGAAAACTATATTGTGCCGCATTTTGCCCCCAACTAACGCGCACACACAAGTGACAGCTGTTACCGCACCGCGCAGCCAAAGAATCACTGCCAAGCGCCTACACAATAATAATAATCCAGCGTCATAAAATGCACCGCGCAGACAACTATATTGTGCTGCACTTTGCCCGCCTAACGCACAGCCAAATTCAATGCCGTCATACGATATCCCATTTGGCCGTGAGTCGAGCGAGTAGACCGATTGATAACCTCGCTGATCTTCCAGCGCCGCCAGCCGCCACCCAGCAGCCGAGTAAAGTGCAGGCGTATCGTATTTCACTAGATATGACGCTTTCCTGCCTCACTCATAAACACAACATATAACCACATAACCGTATAATTAAGTGGTACTAATTAGTTGCTAATTACTATTTTTACTTATTGCTAGTGCTGCCCTCCAGTGAATACACTACTCACTTGTTGCTAATTAATGACTAATTAATTAATTAACTAATTATTCACTAGATGTTAGCACACGCTCTTGAACACTTCTGGGTGGCCCATCAATCAACCTTTTTTTATAAGTAACATTCCATTCGACTCAGCAAACTGTCTGACTGATAAAAAACACGAAAAACCCTTTGATGTTCCGCCAATTTCCTTTGATCTTAGGTCATGAACCGTCCCCACAACCACATTATAACTACTGGGGCTTTACCCCAGATTCGGGTAGAGACGATGATTGGCTCTCAGGCCAACTATGAAATAACAAATTAAATAAGGATAAATTGTTTATCAGACAATACTATACTATAGCAACTATTCAACATTAAACTTATATTGAAACATGTCACACACAAAATAAACCGACATTAAACTTTTTCGTAGTTTAATGCCTTTTAATCACATGCATATTCACTAGGTGGCAGCTCTCATGGCATAACATTCAAAGGGCCATTTAGGGGGTCAGGACACTGTTGGACTTCCTGCTTGGTTACGAAAAAAAGTGCAGTATATTTTTGAGAAATGATTTTTTACAATATTCACTTGCATTTGAGTAGTCAGATTTCTAGATGTGATTGTAGAAGCTGTTGACAGTAAAATGGTGTCTTTTTAGCTGATTTTATTAAGCGGAAGGGTATTTGGCAGCAATTTGGCTAGTTGACACTTTAGCCGGATTACTGCCTGCATCCATTTGTAAATATTGACGGGTGTCATACATACTGGCATTTTGTAAGAGCTAAAAATATTAGATTTTGACTAAACTCGACCAGCATGTCAATGAGATGATGACACAGCAGGTGAGAAGTGTAATACAGTTTCTAGGTCACGTTTTCTTACAATCAGACAAAACGTTAACATGGTCGCCAATGGGAAAACTATCAGGGTGCTGACCTCTTAGAGCCAGACTATCGTTCTGGCAAAGTCACGCAGCCAGGCGATAGTCGGCTAAGCGAGACTAGGCCGAGAGAGGCTACCGCCACAGACGCGGACAAGCGAGTGGCCACTACGCGGCGCCAAAGCGCAGAAAACAGTGAGGGAGTTGGTAATTGACGTCATCATTCGTGTGACTTAAAATACTCGTAAAGATCCACATCATAATGAAACATAGTCACAATAATTTACCTACTCTGTTTATTTAAAATGTTTATTAACATATATGTATATTAAAGTGTCTATTTTATCAACACGTCATGTTTGACGAAATACAATTTTCAACAGCACTGTCCTCCCCGTGTTCGGATGTCATGAGTTCACAGCCGAGATAGCGGAGAAGCTGAAGTTACAGCGACGAAACATTTCAAACAGCACCTTTGTCATCCTCTCGGAATCCAACTAGCAATAGAGGGGAATCCATCCTGACATGTGGGTAGAAGCGCCTCGTGACAGTATGTTGTGCATAATTGACAAACGCACATGCATAAGCACACAAACGCATGCACGCGAAGTGGTCTGAAAAGCAGGCCGCATTAGGCAGGTGGCCGCTCTCGAGAGGTCGTCTTAATTATACAACAGTTAATGCAAACGGAAATATGTCCGCTGTAGGCGGGTGGCCGTTGCAAAGGGGGCCATTCAAGTGAATGTGAAAATTGTGTTATATTAAACAAAATTAATTGCTGCTAGATTAATGATTACTGTTGTTTAATCGTAACTGGTAGTAATCGGGTTGTCTACCCAACGAGGTATCTGACCTAGTTAGGTTGTCTTATACAATTATATCAGATTGTTCTAGGGCTTATGAGATATCGCAGCTGGTGCTCGACTTCAGTTGTTCATCATAAGCCAACAATTGCGGCTGACAATGTATTTATTACAGTGTGCGTTGGCTTGCCAACCGATGTTATCAGACACATCTCTATGTCTCAAGTCAACCATTACATTTTCGTCAGTAATTATCGATCGAACACACAGATGTTAATTCACAAGGTCTACAACACGATAAGCAATATTTGACACACAATCAGCTAGAAACCATGCATTATTTAGATGACGCGCGCCGTTTTTCCGCCGTATAATTTTTGTCTTTCTTGCATGATAACGACAGACGGTCGCGGACTAGACAAGACGCCATTTATTCTCAAATACCATACAGTCTGTATATACGTTGGGGGGTCTGGTAGCATCTCCTTACCAGTGTTGAGGTCCATGCATTCGCCGCTTCCTTGGACCACTGGTATGTGATCTACCAAACGGCAATATATTAAAATATATAAATGTAGTTTATAATAGTTATTTATATACGTGTACCCAATAGGCTTTTTTACCTGTCGGAGAAGGATTAAAACAGTTGTTGAACCACTCTCCTTAGGGCGCCACGCATTACGTTCGTTTAATCGGGTTTTGTATACATGCCTTAAATGGAGCCAGCATAAATTAAATGGTCAACGGGAATTACTTTAAGACCCACATAATGCAATGGTGATACTCTCTGTAAATGGTGTGTTGCCCTTTGCGTTGGTGTAAGCTAGTGTACGGTATCACAATTGTATTAAAAGAATAAATCGTAAACAATGGGACGATTATTTAAGCTACTCCGCCATTGTCTCGGATGATTACACGAAGTGCAGTTAGCAGATATACGATTTGATGTATTTTTTGGTTCCTTCCCAACAACTAACAATATTTTAATTTAACGCAGCTTCTTCCATATTCTAAAGTAAATAAATCGACGTCCTGACGACATCGTTAACTAACAGCCACCTTTAATTGTTAGTATGCGTAAACTAAGAAACGCCCATGACCAAATCCTAACTTTGACATACATTATCCATCTTGTTCAAGCAACTAGTCATTGCCTGTCGAATAGCAGGTTGCTGTTCTCTTCTTTCCCCGTTGTTCCGGTAGGCATGGCCTCGATAGTGTTCCATGATTTGTTTCTTTACTTCCCTCTCATTTCATTTGGGGGACTTCCGGTGGTGAATTGATTTGAATTTGGTGCAGCAAACTTGCGAAAATATAAGGATATTTGATCAAGATAAGTGATATTATTGAGCGTATAGGATACATAACGTAATTATAGATATATATTAAGCAATATTTTTTGTTAAAAGTTAGCTAGAGGGAGTAATCTAGGGTAGATTAAAAATAGGCGATTTGCGAGCGATAATTGGGGACGTTAATGTAATCGGAACGTTGTTTACAAAGTAGGTCACTGGCGAAGTTAGCGTACCGTGAACGACAATAGAATAGCGTTATTTGAGATAATCGGTGTAGTTAGATGAGTAATTAAAACCTGAAATAGCAATCTTTTAAAGTGTATAATAGTACACAGGAAACAGTCTTTGTAAAGACTACCTTGTATCTAAGCCTAACTTGAATACATTGCCATCGACATCGTAACTAGGTAAGGCACGGTGTGTCACTGTGTGTTAACAAATATAACTAACTATAACCTAAACAATCTGGTGTAAATTGTACACAGAAAAGTCTTTTCAAAGACTACATAAAACTACTTTGAACATAAATAAATTCTGATATGGCACCTTGCAAGCGGCAACTCAGGGCAAAACGACACCTAGTTTGCAACGACTGCCAGAACTGGGTGGATTTTGCGTTGTCTGGCTGTCAAAAATCATGGGCAGAGACCAAAGATGACGGATTCACCTTTCGGTGTATGGGGTGTTTGAGGGTGGAATGTCTGATGAAGGAGGTGTGTAAGTTGACGGATATAGCGAAGGAGATGGAGGCGAGACTCAACATAGAAATAGATGGAGCAGAGAGGGATGACGCGGAGAGAGTTGAGAATTCTACAACACAGAAGGAGCAGAGTTGTGACACGGAGACTGAAGAAAGGAGACTGAGAGGAAGGAAGGTGACCGGTGTGAAGGAACAAGACATTGAGAAAACAGAGGACGGAGGAAAAGTGTTCGGCAGAGGAAAAGAAAACGGGCCAGTGGAGATAGATCAGCAGGTAGTCAGACTGTAGAGAACGAGGAGAGGCACGACAGCGATACAGGTGGTGAAGAGGTAGATACCACAGAGGCAGTTGGTAAGACTGTGAGACAGAAGACTGATGGAAGAAGACAGAGTGTTCAGCAAAAAACAGAAAACATGACAGGCGTGAAGATGACAGGGGAGAAAGTGACCGTAGTGAAGGAGGTAGCCAGGGAAAAGGGACGGGAGAGGAGAGAAGAAAATGTGATGGGAGGAAAGAAGAAGGGACGAAAGGAAGTGAGAGTAAATGTGCTAGAAGAGAAGATGACAGGAGGAAAGGAGACAAGAGAAAACGCGACAGGAAAGAAGGGAATGGAAGAGAATGTGACAGGAGAGAAGACGACAAGAGGAAAAGACAACAACCAGACATATACAAACCGGAGGAGCTACTCCGAGGCAGTGATTGAGGGGGCAAGGAGAAAAGAGAGAGTGTTTATGGGCGATTCAATTCTGAGAAAAACAGACAAGACTATATGCGAGGGGAAGGACGTTGTTGTATGTCTACCGGGGGCTAGGATAGAGCATGTGACCGAAAGGGTAGAGAAGGTATTGGGGCATGGCAAGGGAGGGTCTATACTAGTACACGTTGGGACAAACAATGCAGACAAGGAGGGAACAACTGGTATAGTTCAGAAGTACAGACATCTAGTGAGGAAGCTAAAGAAGACAAGAGTGGAACAGGTTATTCTCTCAGGAATTTTGCCTGTAATGGGAGGAAGGGGGGCAAGATACAGAAACTGTAAGAGGATGGCGATCAACGCACTAGTTGAGCAGATGTGTGAGGGAAAGAGGGCGGTAAAGTTCATAGATTTATGGGAATTTTTGTTGGGAGAGAAGATATGTACATGAGAGATTGGCCTCCATCTAAGTGGAAAGGGGGCAGCAGTATTCTCAGAGGGAATCTGCTGCGATCTATTAACAGTGGGACGGGTACATCTATTTAAACTAAATTCGCAGGGGGCTCGCAAGAGAGCCTGAAAACTGGAGCATAAATAAGAGGCAACAAAATAATTCAGCAAAGAACAGTCTGGAAACTGTTCACAAGGCTGGAATAAATAATGTTTGTTTAAGTACAGGGGTATAGTAAACAAAATAAATGAACTAGCATTATGGTGAGAGATATTGACCCTCACATAATGGGTATAACCAGATCTTGGGCAACCACCGATATATCAGGGTACAGATTGGGACGTGGGATATGTAATGTTTAGGAAGAGATAGAATAGGGAAGAGGGAGGGTGGGTTGAGAACATATATTAAAGAATCTATCCAGGCTTATGAATTAAAATTAGACAGAGAAGCAGATTGCGAAGAAGCTGTTTGGTGTAACATAGTTACAGGAAACTCAACGTTAACGGTTGGATTAGTTTATCGAAGTCCAAACATAAGCATAGAAGAGAATGAAAAATACAAAACGCTATAAGGGAAGTGAGCAAACGGGACTGTGTTATTATGGGGGATTTTAACCATGGGCATATAAAATGGAAATCCCTACAGAGTATGGGTAGTGAGGACCACAAGTTTTTAGTTTTAGTACAAGATAGTTTCCTTTCTCAACATGTGCTAGAACCAACCAGGGGAGAGGATGTGTTAGACTTAGTTTTGTCCTCACAGAATGAATTAGTTGACAATGTTAAATTATGTGAGCCTCTGGGAAGTAGTGATCACAGCCAGATACATTTTACCATCAAAGTAAAATCAGAAAGAAATAATAAAAGCAGTTCAGGAGAAATTTCCACAAAGGAAGATATAAGGAAATGAGGAAATATTTAGCAAAGATAGACTGGAATAATACACTGAAGAATAAGACAGCAACAGAATGCTGGAATATCTTAAAGAATGAAATAGAGTGCATCGTAGATAAATTTGTTCCCTTCAAAAAACAAGGGAAACGGACCAGAAAGAAATACTTATAGAAAGAAGCCATTAGAAAAATTAAGTATAAACAAATGATGTGGAAGTCATATAGACGTACTGGCCATGACGAAGACTACAACATTTATAAAGAAGCACTAAACCAAGCTACAGCTGAAATTAGAAATTCAAAGAGAAGCTATGAACATAAATTAGCTTGTAATATAAAACATGACAGCAAGAGTTTTTATGCGTATGTTCGAAGTAAACAGAAAGTTCAGGATAAGGTCGGTCCTCTAGAAGATAGTGCTGGAAATATAATATCAGAAGGATTCGTAATGGCTGAAGACCTAAATGAGTATTTTAGTTCAGTGTTTACTAGAGAAGACACTAGTCCACTGCCAGTACCAGAGGCTAAGTTCAAGGGGCAGAATCAGACTATTGGCTAAGACAGTTAGTGTAACCCCAGAAATGAGTAGCTAAGAAGTGGGGCTATGAGAAGGAAAATAAATCACCTGGGTGGATGGTATTCCACCAAACTACTGAGTGGAAAAATTGTAGAACAAAATTAGCATACCGCTTGCAACAGTTTCAACTTGTCATTAGAGAGTGGTTCCCTTTAGAGACGGAAAGAGGAAGGCAAACATTATACCGTTATTTAAAAAAGGTTCGAGAAACAAGTCAAATAATTATAGACCAGTTAGTTTAACATCAGTGATTTGTAAATTAGTAGAAAGACTAATTAAAGATCACATGGTGGATTTTCTTGTTAAACATAACTTGATAAACCCATCTCAACATGGGTTTCTAAAAGCAAGGTCATGCTTAACAAATATGTTATGTTTTTTGGAAGATATCACTAAGTGGGTAGATGATGGATCACCAGTAGATATCATCTACTTGGATTTTCAAAAAGCTTTCGACAAAGTGCCACATCAGAGATTACTGCTTAAACTAAAGGCCCATGGCATAGGAAATGGTATAATTAACTGGATAGAAAAATGGCTGATTGACAGAAGACAGCGGGTAGTTGTTGATGGGGGAGACTTCAAACTGGAAATCCAGTTTGAGGTGGGGTTCCACAAGGGGATCAGTACTGGGACTATATTATTCTTAATATATATAAACGATTTGGGCGATGATATAGCTAGCAAAGGTGTTGAAATTTGCAGATGATACAAAAGTGTTTAGAAGGATTAAAAGTGATGGAGATAGACAGCATTTACAAGATGATCTTGACAGGTTGATCAAATGGTCTGAAAAGTGGCAAATGTTGTTCAATTTTGGGAAATGTAAATGCCTCCACACAGGACATGGGAACGAATATGTAGAATATACAATGGGGGGAACTGTACTAAGTACTACTGTAAAAGAAAAAGACTTAGGGCTGACAATTAGTGCTGACATGAAGGTTTCAGAGCAGTGTGGAATTGCAGCTTCAAAGGGAAATCAAATCCTTGGATTGATTAGGCGAAATATAGCATATAAAGAAAAAGAACTAATAATACCACTGTACAAAACAATAGTTAGGCCTCATTTAGAATATTGTATACAAGCGTGGAGGCCATACCGCAAGAAGGACATAGATATGCTAGAAAGAGTACAGAGGAGAGCGACTAAAATGATACAAAACTGAGGGATCTTAGTTATGAAAAACGCCTAAAAGAATGTGGTTTAACAACACTAGAGACCAGGAGATTGAGAGGAGATCAGATAGAAGTGTTTAAAATATTGAATGGTTATGAAAATATTGATAGAAATATGTTTTTTTCAGTTAAGAAAGATAGAAAGACTAGAGGACATGAAGTTACATTAGTAAAGGAGCAGTGTAGATTAGACGTGAGAAAGTTCTCATTTTCACAAAGGACGGTGAATGAATGGAACAGATTATCTGATGATTGTGTGGGTGCTAGTAGTGTGAATGTTTAAAAATAAAATCGACACATACCTCAGAAGGGCTGGATATATGTAGATAAAAGGGTTGGACTCTCGATAAGCCAAAGGGCTTCCTTGTCCACCTGCCATCTAGAGTTAATTCTCTGGATGGCAATCTTGTTAAATCTCTCTCGCTGTACTTGCACTGCTATCTCCACGAACTGCCTCCCCCCCCCTCTCTCTCTCTCGCTCCACTCCTCTCCTCTCCCGATCCCTCCAAACCTCTTTTTACAAAATGTGTCATATTTCTGGAGAGTGTTTTAATATTTCTACATATCGCCGTATATTATCAATGATTAGAATATAGTCCGACGAATCTAAACAATGAATCAGACCAAACGTTTTTTTTAATATAGATTTATTGTCTGGGAAAATATATCCATTAGGAGTCTATCTCATTGATGGTCTAAATGTATAACCAACAAAGAACACCATTTTAAACCACGACTTGGATATTACATTGATATATCAAATTGACACTTCCCAAATATTTAAGCTATTAATGTGCTACAATTAATTGTAATACTATACGTAGTATATTGTTACATAGCATAGTATTTAATATCATATCTAAATAACCATTTCAAGTTATCGCTGCTTAGTCTTACAAATAATTATCCTGGTGCAAGCTGGATGCAGTGTAACATAGACTAAGTAAAATTAGAGTATTCTAAATATATAAACTAAAATTACGCTACAATATAGTTATTATATATCTATATCTTGTACATATTTACACCTGTATACGTCTTGTTATTTGTATGTCGTTAGTATAAATAGCACAATATTACAGTTGTATACATCTTGACAACAAACAGAATACACTGGTTTATGTGTACATGGATGACATGACGCCGCTCTTCGACTCTAATGTTCAAGTCGCAAATGTCTAACCCTGGTTGACTTCAAAACGATGCGCTTTCGGGTCGGGTACGACGGTGACTGGAACCTTGCTGTGATGGATGACGTAATCACTGACACTGCCGAGAATCGTGCGTCGTAGAAGTCCCAGACCACGCGTGCCCATCACGATCATGCTCGCCTTTAGGTCGTGGGCAGACGACACGATCACGTGACCTGGCGGGCCAACCTGCGAATGAATCTGGCCGTCGATCTGTAAACGGACACTGAAATCAGTTCTATTGAAATCCATATGTGGGCGCTTACCGTGCATTTTTACATGACACACATTGATTCTAACGCATGCACAAAAAGCTAAGAAGTGGGTGTTTTTGTATAAACTCCCAAAGGGACATAGAAACAAAAAAAAATTAAAGAAACTACAAGAAATAACCGAATTACGATTTATTTGGTTTGCTTCCGAGAATGTCATCCAAAGTAAAAGCAGATGGCATGTGGACAAGGAATTGTCGAGAATCCATGGAGGGGATAAAACGTTTGATCAAAGTGTCTGCAAGCATGTTTAGTTTGAACTAGTAATGAGCCAATATTTAGTTAGGTTTTAGGCGTTGCAACTGCTAGCAGTGTGATTAGGTATTTCACGCAATTGAACGACACTGAAAATGGTAAACACAAATAGACCATTGTTGGACTCTGGGTATATCTTTACAGTCTCTCTCTATATATGTTGGGTAACCACAGATATATGACAGACGTCATCGAAAGAGTAAATCAAAGGTAACAATGCGAGAAGACGTAGCCAATGGCATATGAAACGACAAAATGCCTAGAACTCTAGAACAAACAAAGGAACACACAGTGTACACAAAGGACGAAAATACCACACGTGCTCTTTAACTAGCTCGGAAAGACGGATAATAAGATAATGAAGCTCTAGGTCTAGGTGTGCTTGATCGCAGATACGAACCCGCAGCTCCTTCAACTTGCTCTCATATTTCTTTATAAGGTTCAGTCCATCTTCCTCGGCCTTCTTTATCTTCTCTGCCCACTCCTCGGCTACAAACCAGTGATGTTAATACATACCATGTCGTCAGAAAACCTACATAGAATTTTTCCTTGGCGAGGGAGAAATGAACGCAGTTTTGTTTTAACATTATACTTAATAAGAATATATCCAGATGTCGCGCGGTTTCATCTTTGCTCCTATATTGGGCATACTGCAACAAACTGTGAAGTCCTGCCGTAACCTTGTGAGCGGCATGTTGTTTAAGTCAAAAGGAAAGTGCCCTCGGAGAAGTGGTCCCCCAAATATAACCATTCGCGAGATGATTGATAAGGGAGAGCGAGCTAATCTGGGGCTAATTTGATAGACACCGCGGCAAACTGCAACATCCGGAAGGATTTCGTCATGTCACCGTCAGTTCATGGCAATGCTGTAAGTATATTTTACAGAACAAGCAGTATTAAGTTTTGCACAATGTGACCAACTCACTGCAAAGACAGTACTTACGTGGTATCGCGTAGTCGGGGTAGAATTCGCCAGTGGGATACTCCACTTCATGGCCGTGTACGATGTGCACGTTATTCTCAGGCTTGTGCACGTTGTCCACATACCCTGGGAAACAAAGCAACAAGTCTGGGTGAAGAACAATTTACGTAATAGTATTATACACGGATGCTGGCCACGCGCAGAGAGTGGACGGTCTTTAACCGCATATTGTGTAGTACCTATATTTGCGGTGGACTACATTTGGGTCAACTTCCATCACGCGCACTTGTTCATATGTCACACAACAGCATTACACAGCAATTGAAACACCATTGTAGAACAATATATGATCGCTACATTGGTTTATGTAGAAACACGGTAAGATTCTGGCCACTGGAAATTTATACAGGCCACTTTGACTATCTGCACCGGTACAAATATATCTCCAGAGAAATGCTGGGTGAGCATGTTACTTAATGTCACTACAAACCTCGATCGTCTCTCACGCAAGCGGTAAATATTTTTTACCAGACAATACACGTATTCATTCAGCGATGACGAGGGCACTGAATTTAGTACAATCACGTGCACATGCGTTGTCAAGTTGTTGTTTTTTATTCTACTTGGTTCGGGCCGTCTCGTAAACAAATAAGATGGCATCACGGCACACCACTGTCCATCTAGCTGATAGAAGGTCAATGTCAAGTTCTGAGCGTCGCAAGCTCCAACATGTCATTTCTTCCATGAATAGAATATGGCTTCGGCCAATTCAAAGGAAGATGGGGCGCACGCGTATGTCATGGATATGGGTATTCCAGAGGTCGTGTAAATTAGGTCGGTCTTGGTCCAGATACGGCATCAGGGGGAGTAAAATATTCCACACCGTGGGTAAAATGTGTATTGTGTAACCTGTTGTGGATTCACATAATGATGGTCTCTAATAGTCTGAGAGCATGCATTAATAGATGACGACTGGAATCAGAATGAATACATGTGTGCGTGGGTGTGTGCGTGTACGTGTGTGTGCACGCGCGCGTGTCATTGTGCGTGCGTGTGTGCATAACGAACGCACCATGGTGCGTTCGTTATGCACACAGAACTGCATGCATGCATGCAGTTCTGTGGCTGTGCTGCCCTCCGCGCATCTTATACCACAGGCCCTACATGTGGATATATCAGAGCCAGAGGGGACGGGCGGTCCCCCGTAGTTCAACAATATGTCGCCGTCGTCAGACGTACGTAGCCTAGGCCTAGGGCCTTCGTACTGCAACTCGTGTGTACAGCCTACAGGCTACAGCCAGTACAGGCGAAACGTAGTTTGCTTGACAAAAAACAAAATCCGCACGCACACGCAGTTCTCCGCGCGTAAACAACTGAACTACAGTAGTTATATTTAGACGTCTTGTGTGCAAGCCAATCCCACGGAGTTGATCCAACTTGAAGTAAACATGTCATTAACAACTGCGTTCACTGGTTCGCTGCGTAGTTTATAAACACTAAAACAGTGAACACACATCGCAACTCGGTCTAATTCGAAAAGTCGAGAAGCACGGAATCAGACTCAGCCTCATACGTATAGTTGTATCGTTTCTTCCCAACACGACATTAATGTTTGAAACCAAAGCAATACTTTCGCTTGACCTGACAACTGTAGCATCCAATATGTAGAGCGCAGTGTCATTACACTTGCGAGGCGTGACCTAGATATAGGACACGACAGAGTAGCCAGTAGGTCAAAGTCGCACACGCGACTCGCAACGTACAAACTTACACGCAAACGCCATATCGGCCTGTCTGCTACCATCGACGGGAATGATGACGACGTTATCTTCGGGCTTGCCTGGCCTTCCTGTCACCGCTTGTGACAACGGCGTCGGCTCGGCTGGCTGACTGGACCAATACCCACCCATCCTATCTCGCTTGTAGCTTCGCACTGTACCCGAGCACTCGCGACGTGTGTCTATGTCACGCTGCTTGTAAACAGATAATCTGCGACCGACCTCGCGAGGCCGCTGTCACAACTGACACGCGTGACGCCACTACGCGTCGCCACCATGCGGCAGACATTATCTGATTGTGTGAAGGAGATATTTTCAAAAGAAAAGAAATTACCGTTTGCAGACATTATTTGCAGTGTCATTTTGATAACTATGTGTCGAACAGAATAACCTAATTTGTAACTACATTAAGTATTTGAACATATAACAGTTTATAAAAAATACACCTTGCATTCGTGTTTCTGTGTATTGCTGTCAACTACAGCCTCAGGTATATCACATATTATCGTTCACGGAAAAAAGTGACAGGAAAAACGATAGAAATTAAGCAACAAACCAAATTAAGATTCATCCTTTGTGATAAAAATACTTTGACTACTTTCCGACAGTACCAATATATTTGGAATGGAAAAACAACTGAAGTTACCTTTGTAAATATATTGAAAAATTCGACGGGCATCTATAGAGTATTAAAGGAACTCCAACAGAATGTGTATCACAAAAAGGAAGCCCACGACGAGAATTGAATTCGTGACCTCTGGTTTAGGGTAAGACCACATTTAAATTTTACATAGGCGGCCATTATAAGGTTTCCTTCATTTCCTGCTAAATTTGACATACAATTTTCTTGAAAATTTCACACCATATTTAACCTCCATTGGCACAAGTGCTGTGGAAAACTCGTAAAATTCTCATACTTCAGTTTTCAGAAAAATCCACCCAAACCTGACACCTCTCAATTTCGCCCCAATCTGGTGACGGATTTTGAAATATTGGTGCGTTCTGCAAAATAGCCACTGCGAATACGCGAGCGACTAGCGTATGTTGTAGTAGTAGTAGTAGTAAATGTTTATTTTTCCAACAAAAGATACATACAGTGTATATGGTATATCAGAATGAGTATGTCAGAAAAAAGGGGTATACTGAAGAAACTCTTGTATTTGTATACCCCTAAGAATTATTTACATACAACACGTGGAATATGGCAGATATTACATAATAGTACAATGTTAGTTATTATTGGCTATTATAATATAAATTAAAAAAATAACACATTGATAGTAGTACTTATTTGACAATTAATAATTTATATTTTTAGTTGCGATATGCTCACTTATTGATAACAGTTTAGTGCAAGTTAGAATTGAATATACAGTTTTTGACCAATGACCTATTTTTAGTTATATTTCTCGATCATGTTCCTTTTTAATTTACAAACAAATGCATGAAATGTTGACACAATTGTAGTACTGGAAGGTAATGAATTCCAGCGTTTTACACCATAGATTGCTAAACACTTTAGTTTAACGTTAGTTCGAACACATTGTCGGACATATTGATATTGAACTCGGGAGGAGTGTGAGGAAGTTTGTTTAGTAAACAAACACTGCACATTGACAGGTACTAGTAAATTGTTATACACTTTATACATAATTGACAAGATCTTAAAATCTATTAAGTCTTGAAATCTTAGTACTCTACATCTATTAAATAACGTATTGGTATGATGAAGCCTATCAACACCATATATCAGTCTAATCACCCTCTTTTGTAAGATTGTAATACAATGTACATTGGTGATATATGTAGTTCCCCAAACTTCACAACAGTAACTCATTATTGGTAAGAAGAGTGAATAATATAAAGTAAGTAAACTTTTGTTTCCTAGGATATGACTTGCTCTATACATTACTCCAACTATTCTAGATAGCTTAGTCTTCACACTGTTTATATGATATTTCCAGGTAAGTTTTTCATCAATGTTTACTCCAAGGAATTTTGTCATGTTAACTCTATTAATTCTGTGATTGCAAAATTTTATATCTAAGTCAATATTTATCTTACGGTTACCAAAGATAATGTAGTTGGTTTTTGATATATTCAGAGACAATTTGTTAACGGTGAACCATGTATATAGTTTATTTAGTTCACAATTAACAACATTAGTCTATGTACATCCGTGCCAGAATATAATATGTTGGTATCATCTGCAAACAGCACAAATTTAAGAAGTTCTGATACATTACATATGTCATTAATATATAAAATGAACAGTCTTGGGCCTAGCACAGACCCCTGTGGTACTCCACATGACACATTTAGGAGATTAGATGAACATTCATCTATTTTGACAAATTGACTTCTGTTGCGTAGATAACTTTCTACCCATTTCTCAGCCACACCACGAACACCATAGAAATTTAGTTTTTTTATTAGTATTGAATGATTTACGGTGTCAAATGCTTTCTTTAAATCAACAAAAACGCCAAGTGTGTATTTTTTTTTATCTAATGATGTACTAATTTCTTCAACCAGGTCAATCAATGCATGTGAGGTGGACATTGAGGATCGGAAGCCGTATTGACTGTTGGATAAGATATCATTTTTATCAATAAATTCTTCGAGTCTTTTATTATAGAGTTTTTCAAGTATTTTGGAAAATTGACACAACAAGGATATTGGTCTGTAGTTGGTAAATTCTGTTTTTGAACCATTTTTAAATATAGGTATGACTTTGGCTACTTTCATTCTAGAAGGAAAAACTCCATTTTCAAACGACATGTTAAATATTGCTGTTAATGGCATAATAATTGATTGCATAACTTTCTTTATGATATTCATACTTATATCATTACTGTCTGTTGAGGTTTTGTTTTTACATGCTCCGATGATCCTACTGACTTCTTCTTCACTTATTGGATTTAAGAACATGCTATTTTTATTTTTGTTTTGAAGATAGTCATGAAATGAGGCACCATTTACCGGTGGATCTATTTTAGCAGCTAGTTTTTTGCCAATGTTTGAAAAGAAAATGTTAAATCCATCTGCAATGTCTTTCTTGTTGGTAATTTTTCTACCCTCCATTACAAAATATTCAGGATAAGTAGATTCATTTTGCCTTTTATTAATAAGCGTATTTAAGATGTTCCAAGTTTCTTTACTGTTTTGTTTTTGGTCATCCAATAGTTTTCTATAGTATTCTTTTTCTGCATTTCTTAGTATTGTAGTTAGTTTATTTTTATAATTTTTGTAACAATGTTCCGTTTCTTGTGATCTATTTTTTAGAAATTTTCTATACAAGTGGTTTTTCTTGTGACAAGCATTTTTCAATCCAGTTGTGAACCATGGCTTATCACTGATTACATGTTGTTTGGTTATTTTTCTGACTGGGCAATGTTTATCATATTTTTCCATAAATGTATCAATAAATATGCCATAGGCTACTTCAACATCTTTTGTGCTAAATACATTTTCCCATGTTTCACTTCTTAAATCTGCTATAAAAGAATTTGTGTTTTCATTTTTATGATTTCGTACTTTTTTGTGCATTTCTGTTTTCCTTTTAGTTATTTCATATTCACATAGTGTAAATATTGGAAAATGGTCAGTTATGTCGCTGATTAAAATACCATTTGTAGTTCGCTTGTTTATGGCATTTGTAAAAATGTTGTCAATCAGATTGGTTGAATCTCGAGTAATTCTTGTTGGCTTAGTGATAAGAGGATACAGGCCTAAGCTATACATGGTGTCAATAAAATGTTTTGTACCTAAATGGTTGTCATGTTTTAAGATGTCTACATTAAAATCTCCACATAGAAACAGTGTCTTGTTGGTGTGTGTGTTTCCAAAGATGTTTGTTATGTTTTCACAGAAGATGTCTATGTTAGATCCTGGTTTGCAGTAGATACAACCTACTGTTATATTTTTTTGGTTTTCTATTATCAATTCCACTGTGATACATTCAAGGATATCATTTATTGATAAAGATTTACTTTCAATTTGAGTGCAGTTAATACTGTTATGTACGTAAATAGCAACACCACCTCCTCTAACATTTTCTCTACTGACATTAAAATACTTATACATAGGTAGGTTATGGTGTTGCATTGCTTTAGGATCATTCCAAGTTTCCGAGATGGCAATTACATCAAATACTATATCAGAAGCATGAATGTAGCTCTCAATTTGTTTGAAATTTGCATTTAGACTTCTTGCATTGAAATGAATTAATTTAAACCGTTGTTTATCATTAATATTATTGGAGATACCTCTCCATCGTGGATTTGAATAATATTGACAAGGTGAGTTATCATTACAAAAGTTATTATTGGGATCAATTATTGGACCAAGCTCATGTGCATTGTCTTCTTGGAGTTGAAATACATTTAGATTAACATCATGTCCTAATAAATCAACATCATCTGTCAGGCTAAGATCATGTTGTAGACGTAGTGTATTCTTACCATTATTGGCATCATATACTGGATTTATATCCACATCATATGTTGGATTTATATCCCTGTTATTGTTGTCAGTCATTGTTTACAGTTTGTTGAAGTCAGCTTGTCCACGGATTTGAATTGGAGAGGATGTTTCTGTTTTCTTGACGTAGATGATGCTGTTGGTTGTCCATGTGCTGTGGATTTTCTTGTCTCTGCGGAGTGTGCGGGCGTATCTGTATCTGTATCTGTATTTTGACTGGCAAAATGTCCTATGGACACATCACGCCAGTGCGCATGGTGGCTCTTATGGATTAATTTTTTACATGTTGGGCTAGGCTAATCTGGAATGAATTCAGTGACGTACTTGATACAATGCTTGGAGGTAGAGAATTCCACTCTTTTATTGTGACTGGGAAAAAGCTGTTTCCAAATATGTTTGTCGAGTGCCTGATTTGTACTAACTGTTTATTATGTTTACGTGAGCATCTGGTGTTGCGTTTGGTGTATTGATCTAGTGGGATATCTATGAGGTTATGTTCCATTTTATATAATATGCTAAGTCTTTGGGTTTTTCTTCGTGATTGGAGGGTGTCCCACTGGAGATCTTTAAGGAGTTGTGTTACCGTTCCAGGCTCTCTAGAATAGTTGTTCTTACAAAATCTGGCGGCTTGTCTCTGGGTTCTTTCTATGAGTTTGATATTTCTTAGGCAATGTGGATCCCATGATGCTGACGCATATTCAAGTATGGGGCGGACAAGGGTTGTGTAGGCTATGGACTTGATTTGGGTTGGGCATTTATTTAAATTTCTTCTAATCATTCCCAATGTCTGTTGTGCTTTTTTTGTGACCGAGTTGCTTTGTATTGTCCAATTTAATGTATTTGATATATGTATGCCAAGATAACAGTGTGATTCAACAGATTTAAGTTGTTGTCCGCAGAATGTGTAGAGATTTGGTGTCGGTTTTCTTGAGGCTATTGTCATTGTATAACATTTAGTGGGGTTGAATTTCATAAGCCACGTGTGTTGCCATTTCTCAAGTTTGAGCAGATCGTTTTGGAGGACAGATGTGTCTTGGTCAGTTTTAATCGGTGAATATAACAGGCAGTCGTCTGCAAAAAGGCGAACAGTTGAGGAAAGATTGTCTGGCAGGTCATTTATGTAAAGTAGGAAAAGTAGGGGCCCCAGTACTGTGCCCTGTGGTACCCCAGAAATGACTTGAGTTGATGTTGACTTAGATCCATTTATAACGACCTGTTGAGTTCTTCCTGTAAGGAAGCTATTTATCCATGATGATATTGGGCCTGTGATGCCATAGTGTTTGAGTTTGTGGATTAATCTTTTATGTGGAACTTTATCGAATGCTTTGGTGAAGTCAAGGATGGCCATGTCTACAGATTTCTTCTCATCAAGTGATTTGCTTATGTCATGGATTGTTTGAATTAATTGTGTTTCAGTTGATCTTTTGGCACGGAAGCCATGTTGGTGGTCAGTTAGAATGTGGTGCTGTTCAAGATGTTTCATAATGTGACTATGTATGATGTGTTCAAGAAGTTTAGAAACCACAGGTGTTAAGGATATTGGTCTGTAGTTAGATGTTTCTGCTCTACTTCCTTTCTTAAAAATTGCTGCGTGGTGGAAGAGTTCATTGTTCAGGCGTGAGAGATGGTCATTGAGATACACGTTCGTTCCTTTCAGTGACTTTCTGTTTTGCATGACTTCTGTTCGTTTCTCGGTGGTCAGGAACTGGACGATAATGGGGGTTGTTCCGTCTCGGCGTTGGGGCAGGTCGTGTATCGCTGTGATTTCCATCTCCGGAATGTCGACGTGTAAGTTGTCATGAGCGAACGTAATGAACTTCTGTTTCATTGTTGCAGTCTCTCCGGTCGATTGTTCAGCTGGGGTGGTCGTTCTGGTGTTTGGTCGAGATGCGGCAGTGTGGGCGAAAGAGTGGAGATTTAGGCCGGTCACTATGACGTTCTTTTTTTTTCGAGTGCTGCTCGAGGTTGTTCACGGCCGTTTCTAGGGTTTCAACACGAGTGCTCAGTTGACTTATCTGTTCATCTTTTGCTTTCAGCATCTGCATGAGGTCGGCCAGTTGTCTTTCATATTTTGCTGTGGTCGTTTTCATATCGTCAAAGTTTTTACATAAGTGGTTAAGTGATTGTTTAATCTCGGAAATATCAGAGTCGATGTGTTTCGGCGCCATCTTGTTAATCAATGAATGTTTATTGCTACCTCGTGAAAGATCTAATGTAGTAGTACATTCAGTATTCACTGGACTGACATGTGCCATGCCAAAGTGCTCGAAAAAAATTCACACATGACACCAACACGGTATTTTCAAGGGCATTCTTTCGGTCGGTAATGGCGGACGAATCCTTAATGTGGTCTTACCCCGTTTACAAGACCGTGTGCTGTGGCCACTGAGCTACGGGGACTGTCGACTGTGTTTCACAACGGTGAAGAGCCGTCGACTGTTGTTGCACCACACTGCGCTGGTTGTCACGGAGCTGCGCTCTCACTACACTTTTGAATGCGTCAAAATCTCAGCAATTCAGCTCCAAAAGTGAAATTCAGTTATACTACCACTACCATAAACTTTCATTGGTACATTGCACGAAATATGGCCGGAACTAAGGCCGGACAAAAGACGACAAAGGCATACGAAACTTCGGCCTCGCCATCCAAACTGACTAAACCAACTATTGTTCTACACTCTTGTCGGTTTGATGCCATTTTTTTTCAATTTCTCTCCCGGTGTAACCAATCTGCTTTCGTTCAATCTCTGTGTCTCTTTCATTTGTTTCTCGGCCTTCCCCTTCTTCTGTTCCTTGAGGAGTTCCATCTGATTGCTTGTCGTGTGATGTTAGTTGCTGGTCTCCTCAGTGTGTCATATCCAGTTCCATTTTCTTGTTTTGATTTCGTTTTCTACTGACAATTGTTTGATCCATTCCCATACCTTGTCTGACCATTTATGTGTAAGATTCTGCGCAGCCATTTGTCGATGAAGGTGTGTTTTATATATTTTCAGTGAAATATGTTGTCAATTAAATCTTAATGACAATCATGCATGGTAAGTTATTATAAGTGTCACCACTATAACAGCATGTCGACAACATGTCATTGTCTGCTAAATCCTACGATTATAATGTCAGCATTATAAAAGAGCTTCGATCATATAAATGTAAAATGTTATTGTGTCAACAAAACTCAGCATATAAGAGACGTATCTGTTATATTTGCCAGTTTAATATTTTCAGAAATCTACGCGCGTCAGATTGTCGGCGATATAAATGAAAATTATATTTATTGTCTGTTTAGTTCTTAGTGTTAACGTTGCAAGTAGATGAGAAATATATTTGGAAACAAATGACGAAAAAAATAAAAGAAACTCCAACAGAACGTGCAACAAAAAGAGCCGTCCCCGACGAGAAATGAACTCGTGACCTCTAGTTTATGAGACTGTGTGCTCTAGCCACTGAGCTACGGGGACTTTTGGAAGGGCTTATGTAACATTGAGTTAAATGCAAATTATGTTGTCAGTAAAATCACACTATGTTGTAATAGACGCTACACGACTTGAACGATATTTTAGTTCACCTCTTTATTCTGCGTGTCGTTACTCTTACAAAAACAACTCATAAACGAACAATGATCTTGAAAGAAAATGAAATGTCTACAACAGATATATACTAACCGCACTTTAATAATGTTTTCTTCATGCTCAACTGTCATTCTTTTATTGGTGAAACGTGAATTGAATTAGATTGGTATTGGTGCTCTGGAATTGGTGCATGCTTTCATATTGCTTTGGTGCGGCATCGCTGAGGCGTATCGACATAATAATAGGCCCACAAGCGTCTTCGAACTCAAACACTGATGACGTCATCGTCAAATATGTTGTATACGTCTGTTGTTTGTTTCCCACATGAAATTTTGCAACAGTTTTGTGGTCATGCAACGGAGGTTGGCAGCATAAACGAACAACGGTAGCTGCATCTTGATGTGTACATATTTTGAGGGCGATCTCGGAGGCTAAATTAAATGTTCGTTAATAGGTATTTTTATTATTACTGGTCCCATTCGCGTTTCGGATATTTCCCGAAATGCTCCGCGGTAACAAAAAAGTTCCGTTATCTGGTGCGACGGACGTTGTTGGTTGCCATATAATCACAGCGTACCTCAAAGCAAAGAAATCAGTTGACACTTTGGATTGAGGACACTCACTGTTCCTTTGTATGCAATAACAAAGAACACCAGGTGGAGCCCGCAAACAAATCATGGTGAAGGTTATTTAACTGTGCTGTTTGGCTGCCAATACACATTGGAACTGAAATTCGCAAGACATTCGGGGATCAACTGAAGGACAGCTGATAGACAATGCACTCGAACAAGCCGGTGTTGCAATACATGGAAGAGCAGACTCGTTCTTGAATGCCTGTGAGACACGTTCAACAAAGTCGCAATTAGTTATCTGAATAATTATTGTCCAGCCCATAGCGGCAGCATCAACAAAGTAAGATGGGGAGACTCATAGTCATAGGCGGATCTAGGGGGCATGGGGCACGTGCCCTCGTAGACCCTTGGAATGACCTTTGGAATGTGCCCGCGCTAGCCTGACGTCACCAGTCCAGCCGAGACAGCGGCTAAAGTTACGGTGGCGCGGTAGCGACGCAATTTCTATTACACCATTTGGTTCGGCCGCCAGGGAAAATTGTGTGCCCCCCTTGACTCGCTTTCTGGATCCGCCCCCGTTGATGTGAACCAATACGATGCTCACTGTTGAGGCAATGACCAACATTGTTCCAGGTCCTTAGCCCCAGGTCACATTAATTTTGCTTAGTGAATTCCTGTTCATTTCCGCATGACATATGTGGCCGCACTCGAAGTAAATCAATATGTTGTCTTTGCCATGTTTGGGATGAGAAAGACGGCACAAGAGTTCTATGCAACGGCACAACAAACCCACAGTGAAAGGTGATTGAACGTTTGTGGATCTGACGGCGTATGCGATGCTGGATAGTGCCTTGTCCCGAGATGACTCGAGTAACGGAGGAGTTTGAAGCCACAGTTGAGAAAAAAGAAGACATATTCGGCATCATCATGAGCAGAGCTCTCCTTGAGTTTTACAACTGCATCCCTTGAGGAACACCACAAACTTCCAAGTGCACCCTGTTGACGCCCAACAAACCAACAACAACTTTTATTCAAACGGAACTCGACAATCTGTTTCTTCCAGTGATCCATCCTACATTTAAGCATTAAATTGCACTAATCATAGTGAATCTTTATATAATATATCATTTACACGCACAAACAAATTAACTCCAAGACTGATGATCGAGCATACTAGACTGTTGCAGTAAACATCATTCTTTGAAATCACCCCCATGCGCACCGAAACAAACACCAAGAGAATGCGAACCAAAAATCACCAGCCCTCGACGAGAATTGAACTCGTGACCCCTGGTTTACAAGACCAGTGCTCTGACCACTGAGCTACGAAGGCTCACGGCGTTGATAGTCATCGCCTGTCGCCTCAACGACACGCTTCAGGTAACAATAGTAGCCAATTAAGCTTACATGATGGTTGCTTTTTAAACCAGATGAAATATGGAAGCTAGACGGTTTCTACGCTAAAGGTAATTGGATAAGTGAGTGGGTGAGTGATTGAATGAGTGAGTGAGTGAGTGAGTGAGTGAGTGGATGAGTGAGTGAGTGAGTGATTGAATGAGTGAGTGAGTGAATGATTGATTGAGTGAGTGACTGTGTGGGTGAATGGGAAGATGGATGGGTGAATGAGTGAGCGAATGAGTGAGTGAATGAGTGGGTGAGTGCCTGAATGACTGGATGGGTGGATGGGAAGGTGAGTGAGTGAGTGAGTGAGTGAGTGAGTGATGATCAGGGAGTTCTGGGTGAGTGATGGATGAGTGACTGAGTGTTATGATTAATTATCTGCTCAAACGAGTATTCTGAATGTTTTAAAACTGACTGCAGATTTAAAAAACTGCAGTAAAATAAGTTACACGAATAATGTTCTTTTATAGACCAAATATGGAATAATTGATAATTTTGTTTCTAGAAACCATTTTCTCAGAATTACCAAACAAGCACTTACTCAATTTGATAAAGAGACACAGGTAGATACAAATGTTTTTGACATAAATTGATCCTCTCTCAGACTTCAATGTTGCAACACATTTAAACCTAACATACGAGATATGCCCATTTTATTTGGTCTATGATATACACGTGCAGTATATGAATATTTAGTTTCGAAACGTTTACATGGGTTACGTTGACCTTCCGAGGTTTCAGCAGTATAAAATGTATGTAGTGCATAATTGACAAATGCACTCGCACGTTCGCATGCACACACGCGCGCGCGCACACGCACGCACGCACACACACCTCCGTATCACGCGGAACATGATGTCCGTACGCTGCACAAGAAACATCCGTCAGTGACTGTAAGATATGCTGATATCACCCAAACTCCCCTGTTCTTCCTCCAAGTTCCCTTGTACAGGAATGAAGTCCGGGCATTCCACTTCTTCCTGTCAGCAGCCTCGTCCCTCCACCTGTCTTCCTCCCTCTTTCTAAAATCCCCTTTTTAAGCGATTTTCTGTCTCAGCTGTGGTCTTTCCCCGCGGCCTTGGTGTTTCTCCGCCTCTCATATCTTCGGTAGTCTGCCCGCATCAATTCTTATCAAGTGGCGGGCCAACATCATCCGGCTTCTTAGCAATCTTTCCCGTTAAGCAGCGCTGGTGGATGGTCTCTTATCACAATGTCTAGTATTCGCAAACGTGATGTGTGTAGAATACTAATACTACAGAGCAACCAATTAAGTGAAAAGCTAGAACGTATACATTAGTGTTGTAATTAAAAGCTAAGCTCATAATGTAGGCCTACATGATTCCCTTTGGTTATCTGCTTTCTGAACACAATAAGGTATTGTTCAGAAAGCATCTAAACAATGTTACATTTGTCAAAGGTAAGTTTCAGTGTATCACTGCTCTCTGGCTTCTTTCCCGATGACTTCAAATGCGCCCGTGTCAGTCCAGTTCTTAAGAAGTTATCCCTGCCTAAACAAGACCAAAACAGTTATAGACCCATTTCTAACCTTAGCTTTATTTCTAAAATACTAGAAAATGTTGTAGCCGTCTTAGGTCTCACGTTAGCATAAATGTCTTAACTAATATGTTACAATCAGCATATAAACAATTTCAATCAACTGAAACGGCTCTTTTATAAAAGTACATAACGATATTAACTTAAACATTAATAATGGTAACGTAACTACCTTAATTGATCTATCTGCCGCCTTTGATACCACCGATCATAACATTCTAATTAAACGTTTATCAAAGTGGTACGACATATCTGGCACAGTCTTCAGCTTGTTTTCTTCACCCTAGCTGATAGATGCCTAACCATTAAGATTGGGAACTGCTTTTCGGCTGCACTGCCCATTTTATGCGGTGTTCCTCAGGATTCTGTTCTTGGACCTTTGCTTTTTACTCTCTACGCAACACCACTAAGCTCTGTTATTAACAGTCATAATCTAAACCAACATCTTTATGCAGATGATACCCAGATTTACATTTCTTTTTCTTTAATACTAATTGCTCCTTAGATCAGCTCAGAAATGGTCTTAATGACATTTTCGTTTGGATGACTGAGAGTAGATTAAAGTTAAATGCTGATAAAACGGAGTTTCTTATAATTGGTACACAAAGGCAGCGTTACAAAATGAAAAGCTTTTCCCCACACCTATGCTTAGCCAGTAGGTTACGTCCGCACCTTCAGCACGAAATCTTGGAGTAATCTTTGATAATAATTTCAATTTTAGACGGCATATTTCTCAAACTTGTCGCTGCTGCTATTATCACATTCGTGGTTTACGACGTATTTGCCTCTTTCTGTTGCAAAAACTATCGCAACTGCACTTGTTACTAGTAGGCTTGACTATTGTAATTCCCTTTTTCACAATATTGCCCTTAAGGATATCACTAGGTTACAATGTGTAAAACATTGCTTAGCTAGGGTTGTGAGTCGGTCTCCGCGATTTTCTCACCCAGTGCCTCTTCTTAAGTCCTTGCACTGGCTTCCCGTACGTTATCGTATTATTTCTAAGATCTATACCAATACCTATCAGGCACTTTCATGTAAGCAACTAGCATATTTGTATTCATTGCTTACTCCTGTACAAAAGCCTATCCAGTTTCTATCATCTAGTTCTGATTTACTTTTTGTTCCTAGAGTCAATACTAATATTGGAACTAGGGTTTTTCCTTTGCTGCACCGACTCTCTGGAATTTGCTCCCTCTTAGTGTTAGATCAGTTGAAAATATTACACAATTTCGTCGTCATTTAAAAACTTACCTTTATAACCTTGAGTATCCACCTGGCGTAGCGATCCATCTGGTGACGACTTTAATATGGCTTATCGATTCTGATGTTGACTAACCCCTTTGGATTGATGCTTGGTTTCCGAGGATTTAGGCGCAAAAGAAGTTATCTTATTATTATTAATACTAAGTTAAACACGGTGACGTATCTAATTGTATACGAAAACACGGGTAAGCCAGCGATGAAAGTATTATAGTGGGTACCAGTACATAACGACCTTCTCTTACAGAGAAATGCTAATGAATCTTGAAATAATCTTCTGCCGAAATACGAACAAAAACTCCTAGCCCCCGACGAGAATTGAACTCGTGACCCCTGGTTTACAAGACCAGTGCTCTGACCACTGAGCTACGGAGGCTCACGTTATCGAATATCATACTAATTGAGCCGAGTACGATCATTCCATCACGCAGCTTGTATTGTTCGAGATGTGAAAACCAATCGCTAGCCGCAACGTATCGAATTGTCACATTTATAAACTACCTACACGATAAACGCACGCGACTTTACGCGATGTAGCGGTGTGCTGTGGTTTCGTGAATACTGAATAGGGTAGACCGAGGCTAATCCGATATCGGAGCATATCAGTCAGCCGCCGTTTATTCCGTATCTTTGCAGATTTTAATTATTTCGGATACATGACTGAGTCGCATGATCATCAAACAACAGGCAATAGGAAACTGGTTTCACTGAGTTACTGGCTGGACAGCTAGGAGCTACAAAACTGATGTTGGTGATTAAAAGTAATTTTTCAAAAGTTTTTTTATAATCAAATTTCACTACTCTGAAGTGATATAATTGGTTAGACAAAGTCCTGGGTAAAATTGTATATCAGAGCTAATGTTTGGATCTAATTATCCTATGTTAACGTGTACATAATTGTTTAGCACGTGTAGTACTAAAAGCACCCCGTTTCTCACCATCTCTGCCTCTATTTAGACAGTCGGATTGGCTTCCAGTTACATATCGAATACAATTCAAATTAGCCACTATCACATATCGTACCCTTTCTACGCAACACCCATCCTATTTGTTTAGTCTCCTTCGTTTTTCCGATATCCCCAGGAATCTCAGATCATCTGTTTCACAACGACTTTTTGTTCCGAAAACCAAGCTTAATATCGACAAACGTGCTTTTTTTGTAGCTGCATCCAAAATATGGAATCAACTCCCTATCGCTTTAAAATCATCTGAGACTATAAATACCTTTTCGTAAAAAACGAAAGACTTATTTATTTGAAATTGCATTCCCACCCTAACCTTCGGCGGTCCCTTTCTCTAATGACGACTCTTGCTTGTCCCTGTTAACGATTTTGCCCAATGATTCTTGTATGTTGCGCCTCTGAGCTCAGATTCCTTGGTATTTAGGCGCTACAGAAGTTTGTCATTATTATTATTATATGCATGACAGGATCACGCGGGCTGCACGATCGAGAACAACCAAATTGCGCAACATCGGTCGACCGGAAACTATGCGACTATATTGCGCACGACCGCAAAGTAAAACGCGCGCACCTCGTTGGTGAATGACATCTAGACGGCTGGCGTGACACATTCGTCCTCAAAGAAGGAGTGCACCTTGAAACTGACCGCAATGATCGAGTCATCATGCTGGACAGAGCGATAGTCGAGGCTGATGGTGCGCAGGTCGAAAGGGTTCATTTACGTTATGCAGGCATGACACGGCTACTTTCATTCACATCGCGTAAACACAAACTCATCTAGTATAATGTTCGTCCGTCTTCCTTGCAGCAATCATTCCTCCAAACTTCTCCAACCACACGTTTCGGAACTTTCCAGTGCACTTTCGCCTTTTCGCAGGAGGACCACCTTAAAATGTGCTAAAATTAGGAAGTTTGAATAGGTGCGCTTGTGGATCAAATATAGAATCGTTGAAAATTTTGTTTCGAAAATCCCTATTCCCAGGAGAAGAAGGAGAAGGAGAAGAAGAAGGTGAAGAATAAGAAGAAGACGAAGAAAGAGAACGAGAAGGAGAAGAAGACGAAGCAGGATTAGGAGAAGAAGAAATGTATTGTCATGAATGTCCATGACGATATTTTAATTTTGTAATTTATGTGTTAAGTTCTTTAGTGATGCCACCTGGTGAATAGCCATAACAATGGCCACTGCGCGATGTTTGTGTCAGGCAATAGGCGCTGCTTTTGTTGGCTAGAGTGAAGGAGGCGGGAATGTGACAGAGTGGAAAAAAACTGCACGTGTGGCGAGGGTGCCGATAATGTTGTTATTTTCTAGTTCTTCTGTTCTAGTTGTTTTCAGCGCTCGGCAACGTTCTATCAACTGACTAGTCTGTATTATTGTGCTTACAATGTAATGGTCCTATGAGGTCTCAAGCAACTAGTCAGCCTTTTCCAGAACATTATCGCCAAACCGACCTTTATATGCTGGCACTGAGGATGGTCACTGCCAGGGTGCTTGTCGTCCTCAGCGGTTCTTTTACGTCCCAAATTGAGTATATTAAATGAATAGAAAGAAAGCCGCATTGGTGAGTGCTAAGTTATCAATTGCAAAAAGGCCGGTGATATAATTATTGAATTCTAGACCATGAAGAAATTATAAATCGGATAAAACTGTTGCAGTAAGAGAGAATGCCGGGCAGCCTGAAAATTGTCTTTCAAGCAAAGTTGGCATTGCTGGTCAATTGGTTATGTCCTTCAGTCTGTTTCCAGAATTGTTTAGTTGATTCGCACTCGCTAATAATATTATAATGATTGCTAGTTTTATATAAATACAGCTGCATGTCATGATGTACAAAGGGTGACGGATAGTTTCAAATCATGGTGTTGCGGTCATGTGGTTTAGTTACTCGGGTCTTAATTATATGGACAGATACCTTTTAATTAGGTACTATTCATATCGTGAAGCTAGGTTTTAGTGATTGTCTAATTAATGAGGTACGTAACTAACAGCATGTGCATTATATGTCATAGTTGCAAAACGGAGCATTTCGATGAGTGAGTGCCTGGAATAATAACCGTTTCATTAAGTGCAGAGTGCATAGGCGCGTGAACAGGGGGACAGGGGGCAGCTGCCCCCTGGAATTTCTCCGGGGGGGGGGCAGACATGTGGTTCTGCCCCCCATTAAATGTGGGCGTGAATGTTTGTTTTTGTGGCGAGCGTTAATGGCGGGTGGAAATATAAATTTTATGAGACGATTAATGCGTATTTTGTCGACTGTGAAAGGTGTGTGCAATTGGAGGGCAGACATATGGTTTTCTGCCCCCCTTTTTCCAAAGCATCCCCCGTCTTCGGATGTCATCATTTCAGTCGAGACAGCGGAGAGAGGCTGGAGGAGGTAAACTCACAGCAGGGGCGCGACGTAAAATATAAATAGGTCAACAGCACTGTCCTCCCCGTGTTTGGATGTCATGAGTTCACAGCCGAGATAGCGGAGAAGCTAAAGTTACAGGGGCGCAGCGGCGCAAAATTTCCAACAGCACCTTTCTCATCCTCTCGGAATCCAACTAGCAATAGAGGGGAATCCATCCTGATATGTGGGTAGAAACGCCTCGTGATAGTATGTTGTGCATAATTGACAAACGCACACGCATAAGCACACACACGCATGCACGCGCGCTTACATACACAACGTTCGCAGGTTCGCACGTTCGCATTTACACAAGCTCACGCACGCACACACGCACGCACACACGCACGCACGCACACACTTCGTCTCGCGCGGGACATGTCCATACGCTGCACGAGAAACATCCGCCAGTGAGTATAAGAGATGCTGATGTCACCGTACTGTTCCTTGTTCTTCCTCCAGGTTCCCTTGCACACAGGTGAAATCCGGGAACTCCACGTGTCCCTACAGCAGCCTCGTCTCTCCTCCTGTCTTCTTCCGTCTTTCTAAAATCCCCTCTTTACGAGGTGTCCTGGCTCAGCTGTGGTCTTTCCCCGCGGCCTTGATGTTTCTCCGCCTCCCATCTCTTCAGTAGTCTGCCCGCATCAATTCTTATCAAGTGGCGCGCCAACATCATGCGGCTACTTACAAATCTTTCCAGTTAAGCTGCGCTGGTGGACGATCTCTTATCATAATGTATATGGCCTAGTATTCACAAAATTGATATCGGTATAATAACGTTATTACAGAGTAATCAATTAAGTCAAAAGCCAAAACGTACATATTAGTGTGATAATTAAAAGCTGTGTTCAACATGTAGGCCTACAGACTTCCCTTTCGTTATCTGCTTTCTGAATAATACCACAATACTAAAGAAACACGATGACTTATATAACTGTATACGAAAACACGGCTAAGCCAGCGATGAAAGTATATATAGCGACCTTCTCGTACAGAGTGGTGGCAGAGAAATGCTAATGAAACTGAGATAATCTTCTGCCGAAAGACGAACAAAAATTGCCAGCCCCCGACGAGAATTGAACTCGTGACCCCTGGTTTACAAGACCAGTGCTCTGACCACTGAGCTACGGAGGCTCGCGGCATCAAATATCACATTAACTGAGCTGACTACGATCATTTCGAAACCAATCGTCAGCCGAAACGTATCGAATTATGCATATTTCTAATTTACCTACGCAAAACCTTATATAAACGCACGCGGCTTTACGCGATGTAGCGCTGTGCTATGGTTTCATGAATACTGAATACGGTAGATTGGAGCTGACCCGCCACCCGGGCAAGTCAGTCAACTGCCGTTTATTGCGTGTCTTTGCAAAATTGAGTGAGTCACATGGTCATCAAACTACCTACAGCGGGAAACCTGCGTCATTGGGTTGCTTGCTGGATAGGTGAGTGCTATGAAACTAATTTTGGTGATTAAAAGTATTTTTTTCAAAAGTTTGGTTACGATCAAATGTCACTACCCTGAAGTGATATTGGTTAGATATGATATTCAGAGTGCTGTGTAATTTTTTTATGTCAGAGCTATACTCAGATGACTTATCCAACTGAAGATATGGTTATGTCTATTTGGAGCAATAACTTTTGTAATTGTTACTTAGGAAGACGTCACAGTCACACGATGGTGTAACGGGGGAGTGTGTTCTTCCGGGCTAGAGCGAGTGTGACTGGCTGTGAGATTTTTTTTACGTATAAATGAAATAAAACTGCATTATTGAAATTATGTGTGGACGAACTTATCCCGGGCCTGTGGGCGGACATGCCCGTACACGGGTCAAGTCCACCTGAGCTTGGGTAGGTCTACTAAGAGTGAAATGCTGACATTTTCTAGAAAGGTTTTGCCACTTATTGATATTACAAATGTGGGCAAGATAATTATGTTTAACTTAAACGAGAAAATTACCCTCTGGCTCCATAAATACAATTATCCAGGTTGATTACAGTCCTCGGGGGGCGAACTAGCCTCAGTGTCTCCTGCACACAACTGTTTTGGGATTGTTGCGAGTATGTAGCTGTGCTGTGAATGCGCACTCATGCATGCATGTGTGCGTGCGTACGTGCTTGCGTCCGTGTTTGCATGCGTGTGTTCTTACTAATGTGTGATCGGCAGCATGCAATTATTTGGCCAACGTTGTATTACAGTTTAAAAGTTTAAAGGCATTTACATGATCAGAATTTCACGTCAACGTAAGCACGGTCGTGTGCTGGTCTCAGTTACAGTCTTGCGTCAAACTAATTGCTAATACAACACACGATTTTTTTACACTTTCAGTTTCATTTTGGCAAGACTCGTGAGTAATAACTATTATTATCATGTGTATTTGCGCATGGCAGACGTGATACGATTCACATCTGTTTCGCTTGTTCCATTCCACCATTCCACAAAATGTACTATGACAGTACTGTTTTAGTAGTAAAAATAACCCAACAGAATTTTTTTGACTTTTATGGTATTTTCTTAGAAGAAAGTAAGAAATAAGAAACAGCTAGAGTTTTTTATTGCAATGTAGCTATGCAGGATATATATATATATATAATATAATATATATATATATATATAGTGCCACTGCGGAATTGTACGTTTTTTCTCAATATCGTTACGTAGTCCAGTATAATTGTGTGTAATGGTTGTGTGCTACATCCGTTAACATCAACAAAAGGCAGATAATTAATGCGTATTTTGTCGACTGTGAAAGGTGTGTGCAATTGGAGGGCAGACATGTGGTTTTCTGCCCCCATCCCAGTAACAGACGGCACGGCGAGGAAATTTTTTGGCAAAGCACCCCTCCCTCCGTCTTCGGATGTCATCATTTCAGCCGAGACAGCGGAGAGAAGCTGGAGAAGGTAAATTGGCAGCAGTGGCGCGACGTAAAATATATAATTTTCAACAGCACTGTCCTCCCCGTGTTCGGATGTCATGAGTTCACAGCCGAGACAGCGGAGAAGCTGAAGTTACAGCGGCGAAACATTTCCAACAGCACCTTTGTCATCCTCTCGGAATCCAACTAGCAATAGAGGGGAATCCTTCCTGATATGTGGGTAGAAGCGCCTCGTGATAGTATGTTGTGCATAATTGACAAACGCACGTTCGCACTTTCGCACGTACACAAGCTCACACACACACGCACGCACGCACGCACATGCGCGCGCGCGCACACACACACACACACCTTTGTCTCGCGAGGGACATGTCCATACGCTGCACGAGAAACATCCGCCAGTGAGTGTAAGATATGCTGATGTCACCTTACTGTCCCTTGTTCTTCCTCCAGGTTCCCTTGCACACAGGTGAAATCCGGGAATTCCACGTGTCCCTACAGCAGCCTCGTCTCTCCTCCTGTCTTCCTCCGTCTTTCTAAAATCCCCTCTTTAGGAGGTGTCCTGGCTCAGCTGTGGTCTTTCCCCGCGGCCTTGATGTTTCGCCGCCCCTCATCTCTTCAGTAGTCTGCCCGCAACAATTCGTATCAAGTGGCGCGCCAACACCATGCGGCTATTTATAATGCTTTCCTGTTATGCAGCGCTGGTGGACGATCTCTTATCATAATGTATAGGGCCTAGTATTGGCAAAATTGATATCGGTAGAAGAATGTTATTACAGAGCAATCAATTAAGTCAAAAGCCAAAACTGACATATTAGACATAATTAAAAGCTGTGTTCAACATATAAGCCTACAGACTTCCTTTTCGTTATCTGCTTTCTGAATAATACCACAATACAAACATTAAAGACGATGACATATATAATTGTATACGAAAACACGGCTAAGCCAGCGATGAAAGTATATATAACGACCTTCTCGTACATAGAGCAGAGAAATGCTAATTAAACTGAGATAATCTTCTGCCGAAAGACGAACAAAAATTGCCAGCCCCCGACGAGAATTGAACTCGTGACCCCTGGTTTACAAGACCAGTGCTCTGACCACTGAGCTACGGAGGCTCGCGGCATCAAATATCACATTAACTGAACTGTGACCGCGCAGTATATATTGTTCTAGATGTCGAAACCAATCGTCAGCCGCAACGTATCGAATTATGCACATTTATAACATACCTACGCAATACCTTATATAAACGCAGGCGGCTTTACGCGATGCAGTGGTGTGCTGTGGTTTCATGAATACTGAATACGGTAGATTGGAGCGGACCCGCCACCCGGGCAAGTCAGTCAACCACCTTTTATTGCTGTCTTTGCAGAATTGAGTGAGTCACATGATCATCAAACTACCTGCGGCGGGAAACCTGCGTCATTGGGTTGCTTGCTGGATAGGTGAGTGCTATGAAACTAATTTTGGTGATTAAAAGTATTTGTTTTCAAAAGTTTGGTTACGATCAAATTTATCTACCCTGAAGTGACATTGGTTAGATATGATATTATTCAGAGTGCTGGGCAAAGTTTTTATATCAGAGCTATACTCAGATGACTTATCTAACTGAAGATATGGTTATGTCTATTTGGAGTAAGAACTTTTGTATTTGTTACTTAGGAAGACGTCACAGTCACACGATGGTGTAACGGGCGAGTGTGTTCTTCCGGACTAGAGCGAGTGTGACTGGCTGTGCGCTTCACTGACGGTAGAAAATAATCTGAGATTTGTTTACATATAAATGAAATAAAACTGCACTATTCTGGTGTATAGTCCATTGAAAGTATGTGTGGGCGAACTTACCCCGGGCCTGTGGACGGACTTGCGTGTACTTGGGTAGGTCTACTAAGAGTGAAATGTTGTTATTTTCTTGTAAAGGCTTTATCACTTGTTGATATTGTAAATGTGGGAAAGATAATTACGTTTAACTTAAACAAGAAAATTACCCTCTGGCTCCATAAATACAATTATCCAGCTTGATTACAGTCCCCAGGGAGGCGAACTAGCCCCGGTGTCCCTTACACACAACTGTTATGTGATTGTTACGAGTATGTAGCTGTGCTGTGAATGCACACTCATGCATGCATGTGTGCGTGCGTACGTGCTTGCGTCTGTGTGTGGATGTACCATGACAGTTCTGTTTTAGAAGTAAAAGTAATCCGACAGAATTGTGTTAACTTTGATGGCATTTTCTTAGAAGAAAGTAAGAAACATTGCTGTTTGAGTTTTTGTATTGCAATGTAGCTATGCAGGATATATATATATATATATATATATTATACTAGACTATGTAACGATATATATTACATATATATATATATATATACATAAATATATATATATACATAAATATATATATATATATATATATAATGCCACTGCGGAATTGTACATTTTTTTCAATGTCGTTGCATTGTCTAATGTAATTGTGTGTAATGGTTGTGTGTTACATCGGTTAACATCAATAAAAGGCAGAAAACCACATTGGAAGTTGCGGGTCCGCCTCTACGCATCGTTCGTTCTGTATGTGCTGACACAAAACATGAGCACATGCCACATTGGGTCTCACTCAGACGGAGTTGAACCGGCTGGATTGATACCAACGCCTCCGCATGTGTCAGCTCATTGACATTCACTACGCACAGAAGATGAATTCAGACACCACGTATCGTCGATGTCAGTGCGAGCCAAGCAGTCGGTTGGTCCGGAAAGCCCGGTAGCGACTTTTCGGTCACGTGCTATGTCTGCCACCGAACGTCCCTGCACAATTTGCCACTGGCGAGTTCTTCAACCCAGACACAGGTGGTATTGCCAACGGTACTGAACGGGCACTGGGTCAACGTTGTGTCGCAGCTGCGCAATTCCATGGACATCAGGTGGTTGTGGTAGAAGAAGAAGAAGAAGATGAAGAAGAAGAAGATGAAGAAGATGAAGAAGAAGAAAAAGAAGAAGGATAAGAAAAGGAAGAAGATGAAAAAGAAGAAAAGGAAGAAGATGAAAAAGAAGAAAAAGAAGAATCATAAGAAGAAGAAGAATCATAAGAAGAATCATAAGAAGAATCATAAGAAGAATCATAAGAAGAATCATCAGAAGAATCATAAGAAGAATCATAAGAAGAATCATAAGAAGAATCATAAGAAGAATCATAAGAAGAATCATAAGAATCAGAATCAGAATCAGAATCAGAATCAGAATCAGAATCAGAATCAGAATCAGAATCAGAATCAGAATCAGAATCAGAATCAGAATCAGAATCAGAATCAGAATCAGAATCAGAATCAGAAGAAGAAGAAGAAGAAGAAGAAGAAGAAGAAGAAGAAGAAGAAGAAGAAGAAGAAGAAGAAGAAGAAGAAGAAGAAGAAGAAGAAGAAGAAGAAGAAGAAGAAGAAGAAGAAGAAGAAGAAGAAGAAGAAGAAGAAGAAGAAGAAGAAGAAGAAGAAGAAGAAGAAGAAGAAGAAGAAGAAGAAGAAGAAGAAGAAGAAGAAGAAGAAGAAGAAGAAGAAGAAGAAGAAGAAGAAGAAGAAGAAGAAGAAGAAGAAGAAGAAGAAGAAGAAGAAGAAGAAGAAGAAGAAGAAGAAGAAGAAGAAGAAGAAGAAGAAGAAGAAGAAGAAGAAGAAGAAGAAGAAGAAGAAGAAGAAGAAGAAGAAGAAGAAGAAGAAGAAGAAGAAGAAGAAGAAGAAGAAGAAGAAGAAGAAGAAGAAGAAGAAGAAGAAGAAGAAGAAGAAGAAGAAGAAGAAGAAGAAGAAGAAGAAGAAGAAGAAGAAGATGAAGGAAGATAAGAAGAAGGATAAGAAGAAAAAGAAGAAGAAGAAAAAGAAGAAGAAGAAGAAGAAGGAGGGGGAGAACAACAACACCAAATACACACGCCTTTACTTAGAACATTATATCCTTTAATCCCCAGGTGGCGCCATTGATCCATGGCTGAAGGCTGAACGTCTTCTTACACTAGCCTGTCTTCAACGTGTTGATGGTACTTGTGGCCTGGTATTCGAATAGAAACTGATTAACTTATATGTATACAATGAAAACATACAAACAAACGTCTGGCATAATGCATTGTTTGTATGCAACTATTATATGAGTCCAGACTGCTTACACTGTCCAGAGTGTCGTGGGAAGGAGATCAACAGTCGAGTAGTAGCAGCCTACTGGAGAAAATAGCATACGTGGCCATTACATCTGAAATAAATAATATCGTAGGTTTTTAATAGATATCGCTTAGAGACAATATTCAGAAGAACAATACATTGTTTTGATGGTACTGGTGTATTCCCATTTCCCATTAGACCTTTGAGTTTTGTTCATCAATTGGAGCATAGCGTCTGCCAACGTGAATACGGTCTGCATGGGACAGGACCTAATGAATATTTGTAGTAGGGCTAAAGCCTTTCACACTGGAGGTATTGCGATAGCACTGCAATAACATTGCACGATGTTGGGTCATTTATTATGTATATTTTTTTTATTTACCCGAACAGTACACGTGTTCTCTAGAATGGGTCTGACAAAGTTTTTAGAGTGATTTGTGGAACTTTGTGGTTTCAGCAGTGGAAGCTTAGTGTGTTTGCTTTTGATAAAATGTTATTTAAGTACATGGGTATTCAACCGAAGCTGATATGTGATTGTACCACCGATATGTCTAGCCTGCGAACATTTCATGACGTTTGACCATGGAAAATATACTTATCAATAAATAATCTCCAATTATTGTGCAAACTTGCCGATGTCCACATGGAGCAAAGAAGCATTTGACTTGGGCTTAAAGGTACATAATGCGGGTGTCTTTGCAAGCTCCTTGTGGCGTGGTCAGCCGGCGTTAACAATCATAAATATGGTTATGGGTATGATACTTGAACATAGTTATATCTGCTACTAAGACTTACTCGTCTACGTCAATGAAATTCGTTGTGTCACTATACTGGTGCAGCTAGGAGAGACTGTGTTGACAGCGAGCTAGAGTACTCACATGGGAGTGTCTGTTGGAGTCTCTTTCGTTGGCAAGGTGTTCCCGTGGTGTGGCGGAACACTCCAAGGCCTTGTTGGTGTCTCTCTGGGTGGGAAAGTGATACCTCGGTGTGAGGGAACGCACAGTTCAATATGTCTGCATTGTTGGTTTCCTTTTGGTGGACAACACACGAATCTCAAGGATTCTGTCTCGATCTGTCGGTGTCCTTTAAGTGGTAGGCATATGCTTATTCCATTATGCTTTAGATGGAAGGCATATATTTTCGATGTCCGTATATTCTATATATGTAATAGCAGCAGTTTATTGTGAATCATTGGTGAAGTTATTATCATCGCCGATGTATAATTACCCCAAATCGTATTAAGTGTGTACATTATTTGCATCATATATATATATATAACCTGTCCGAAATACATCCAATAATCTTTGATATAGGTAGACACATCTGGTAATATGCGCATTTATCCTTCGCACGCATGTATGTACATGGCAGCGTGCGCTGTCTTGCTCTCGCCCTTTCGGATTCGGGAGACGCAGCTGCGCCGTCGTACAATGTTGGCGTGAAATATTAATGACGAGGAGATTGGAGGAAACAGTGATGTATCGAACACACACGCAGTGTTGCAAAGTCGAATTATGCGTGATAGGACATACGACACAGTCCCAGCTTCGTTGGACGGATAGTTGCTGGCTTCTGTTACGATTTCTAGCAACATCATGATAATATTGCGTGGTCTTATATATATATATATATATATGTAAGGCCACGCAATATTATCATACGTAGCGCCGATATATATATATATATATATATCAGCGCTACATACACACACACACACACACACACACACACACACACACACACACACACACACACACACACACACACACACACACACACACACACACACACACACACACATGTATACACATATATATATATATATAGCGCCGATATGCGTTTTGATAAGCCGCTCATGGTGCGTACTCCATTACGAGAGCAAGTGTTTTAACAGCAGCTAATACAGAAGGCAGTACGATTTTATACGAGACCATTGGTTCCGTACGAGATTTTTTTTAATTCCCCTACTATCTGCTAATATGTTTGACTTTTCTTGGCATAAACTATAAAATGTACCAATGGCTTTTGTTGTCCTCTCCGAAAGACAATACTTTCGTATCGTTTTATTTTTGAATTCATATTGAAAATAACTTTGATCGTGTTACCGGAATCATACAATTGATTATGTGTCTCGCGTATTAACTATGCATCGCAAACTACAGATAAAGGATTATTATGTTGCATAGAACACATAATGATGTCCGCAAACTGCAAAGCTCCTGCCGGCGTCTATTACATCAAAACGTATTAGCTCGCTCTGTCATACAAAGCCTAACAATTATCTTGGCTATCGATTCATGTCTAAGTACATGTCGTCACCTTGATGGCCATTGGAATTGATTGCGAAGCTCTTGCGACGTCACAACTGACGTCACAATTAATGAAGAATTTGTTGATCCCAATATTAATGAGAGGCGCAGCTTGCAGGGGCGCAAAAGACGAAAATGAATTAGTCTCGGCACACGAACATACACATCACGTGTGACAAAACGCGACAAAGCACGTCACGTATCACAAAACAACGCACATCTCGTGTCACAGAACAATACAGTGCACGTCATGTGTCACAGAACAATACAGTGCACGTCACGTGTCACAGAACAATACAGTGCACGTCACGTGTTACGATTAACGCAAACCCGTGATGCGTTTTTTCGTAAACTTATTTTTCTAGCAACTGTTGTCGTTAATATCGGGTGTTATAGATTTGCGTGTTGCTTCCTCAGTAGATATATTGGCCAACATTATGCGAACGTCGCATGACCTTATCAATATTAATGATTCTTTGTTTTGCACGCACTATGCACGGGCTTCTAGAAAAAAAAATTAATACTAACTGGCACACGCACGGTGCAAAGTTAAACCAGACAACCAATTCAATTTCTGTTTTGTCTACGTCAATATGTTATTTCAATACTGCCAACAGTTCTCACCGTATGCTTGAGAGAACACTTACAAAAAGAAAACATGTATGACTAACCGGTGTTTAATAAGTTAGACTGTTTTGGCATCAGAATACTGTACAATGCATCAACAACGATAACATATTTACATATTTTATGGAAGGGTACGCCTAAAGTCTCTCTTTCCGCATGCTGCACGCAAAATACGTTCACGGTCATCATGATCATACTCTCGGGGTATTGTCCTTTCCCTGGCTATGCTTATTATGCATGCATATGTGAACATTGTGCTATTTACCTTCGCACAGACATCCTGGAAACACAGTTAACACACACAACCCGAATAATACCTACGCCACATTATATTCCACTGCAATCGCGGCGAATCCTTCGGAACACCGAAACATTCGAGGCTTACTGCGATTAAGACAGGGTAGATAAAGGGGAGGTCTCGCATAGACTGTACGGTCCATTCTCAAACGTCAATGGTTTCTTTCTGCGTATACCATCTAGAGTTCTTTTCTTCGGGCGGCAACCTTGTCAAATCTTGTTAACACGTCCGTCGGTATATATCCTTGAGCGGACTTAAAACGATGGTTGTAAAGATGGCAGAGCAGTCGGGGGTCATGTGCGCACAACATTGCTATCCTATATGGGCACTTCCGGTAAACGCCACCGAGTCGGTTGTGCCTTAAAATCGCCTTTCAGAGACAGTCACACGTAGCAGACTGTCGTTACCTAATACAGTCCGCAACGTAACGAGTCGTGCAACTAGATACACACTGTTGTGTCTTTGGTTAAACCTCCGTAGTACGTGGTACGACAGTCACGGGCACTGACGTGTGGCTAATGACGTAGTTACTGACGCTACCCACCATGGCGCGCTGGAGGAACCCCATGCCTCGCGTCCCCATCACGATCATGGACGCGTTCAGCGTCTTCGCCTGCGTCACGATACTGTGGCCCGGCCGACCCAGCTCAAAGCTCGTCTGCGCGTCGATCTGTGGAAAGAAAACAACTGAAGATAGCCTAAGCAGTATCATAGAGATAGTCATTGTTTCTAGCGGGAAACGCTCTATTTCCTGGGATGGGCAGGAATGAGTGAGGAGACATAATCGTCGGAATCCGGGGGTGGGGGTGGGGGGTTGGGTGGGTCGATACCCCCAATATTGTTGGTGGGGAACGGAGACAGGCTTAGCCCCAATATTTTTGCAATGGGTTATGCAGTTTAAGGTTTACTTTTTAACTTTAGTGGGATGCAGTTGGGAGTTTTAGGTAATCCTCAAGGAGGTGCAGTTGAAGGGTTTTGGTGAGCCTCGGTCTCCTCACTATTCATCATTTTCCAACGCCTTTAGAGATCAAGAAAGAGACCGTTGAACACATAAGAGAGCGGTAGAAAGAGAAGCGGAAGACATCACTTAAGATCGAGGCAAGGCAAGTTTGAATAGTAAAAAGTGGGACAGCATAATAGGGGATCGTAACTGGAAGAACGATACATCGAGAGGGCGGCACAGGTCAAGTGATGTGGCTCTCACACCTCAACGGATCATGGGGAAGAAAACAAAAGCGCTTCTTTTATTTATAATTGTATAATTATCTATACTGCATCGATAAATGTATTACAGGCGTATACATCATTATTATATCACAAATTGTCTCTGCCACTCACTGACCGCACACACGTACGATACACACGTACGATACACACGTACGATACACACGTACGATACACACGTATACTCAAATGGCAGACAGATACATCAGTGATACAGAAATGGGTAAACGAGCGAAAATGTATAACTCAAAACACGTCCAGAAACACTCGATTAATCTGTCGCTGGCACTCTTTATGGTTCGTCCGATTCCGAAGATATTGGTATAGTTTGAAAACTTACACCTTCTAGTATGCTTGTATACAAATTGATTCCCGATAATCATTCCTAAAACAACATATAAACTGAACTACAATCGTCTTTGTTCTATGCACTTCCGAACGATGCTAGAATAACAGAAAAAGCGTGCTTTCAAAAGATACAAAGTTCGTTGGGATCGGACTAGCCATAAGAGTGCTAGCGACCGTTGAATCGAGTGTGTTGGACATGTTTTAAGTTATGCAATTTCGCTCGCTTATCTATTTTGGTGATACTGACTGTGTCGTACATAACCGATTGGAAAAATATAAGCGAATTTAATCTGCAGAACATAAGTTGCCGGATGTGACTGTGTGACGTCTTAGCAATGCATGTTTTGATCTCACCTGCAGCTGTTGCGCTCTCTGTCTGTATTTCTCTAGCACTGTGTTCGAATGGGCTCGGGCCTTGGCGATCTTCTCTGACCACATCTCGGCTAAATTAAGAACAAACAATTTTTAATTATTATTGACGTACACTGTGTAAGCTCCACAACCTCAGTAGGCTTACATGCTTAACGCTGCAAATCAGGCTACCGACTCCGAGTTCGTGCAATTGTCTGAAAAATACGTTCTAGTCGTTTTTCGTAGGCGCGTTCAATCGCTAAAGTGCAGTTACGCGCGATCATTGCTCGTGTGAAATCAAAGTAATATAACGTTTAACTCAAATGGGGCAAAGAAAAGATCTTCAACCGATTGTCCAATGACCTTCGTTGTTAGGTCTGTGCCGTTAAAAATAAAACCGGATGTGAACAACCGGAAGTGAGATGCTAACATGCGGACATATGCTATTTTGTTCCGCAGTTGCTTTTGCCCTTATTGTATCGGTCAGTTTCTATTGGGCTGAGAGAGGATTAAGCCAAAACCGAACGGAACCTACGCAAATGACCATATATTCGATTAAATAAATGTTCACAACAATCAATGTTATATGTTAATTTAGGCACTGTAAATCTGTTTCAGCTTCTTAGCCATAATGAACTAGTTACATCAATGTTTTGATAACATGTCATCGTTAGTTACATATTAGGTAGGTCAAGATGCCTGTCGTCTTAGCATAGCAGGTGCGGCATGGCCTCGCGAGGCTACAGACGTCTACACCACAGGGCTAGAGAGATAAATCAATTCGCACCCTATGAGCGGTAAATCAATTAACACTCAAAGAGAGGTAAATCAATTCCCACACAATCCGCACGTACACGCTACACATGCGCGTACTTAGTACATCGCACCTACTGCCACTTCCGTGTTATCGTTTCCCGGGAAACGTTCCGCTGAATGTGGTTTGTTGTTGTTATACGGCGAACCAACTGGGGGTAGGTTACTCACGGGGGATGGCGTAATCCGGGTAGTGTTTCCCCGACGGATACTCGATTTCCCCGAAGTGCATGATGCGAACGACGTTTCCGGGTCGGTGTACATGACGGACGTACCCTGCAAACGCAACCACGGCAGCATTGTTACGCATAGTCGAGGGGCTAAAATGGAAACCCCTCATACAGAGGATTTTTAACACTATCACCCGCTACATGTCTGTTTACACTATATATACTGTTGCCGGGCAATAGACCTATACTTCATTTATTTTTGACACATACACGCACACACGCACGCACGCACGCACGCACGCACGCACGCACGCACACACACACACACACACATTTGATAATTAAACCTATTTCTCCTCTTGTTATCTTAGTATAATATTTTCACCTCAGAACAAGTTTAATGGCTATGCGTAATGTTGATCACATTACATGTTGGGCCTATGCAAAATAACAGTAGGAGCCAACATGCAATGGTAGTACATCCTAACAGCATACCATTTCCGTGCACACGATTTGACTGGATTTAGGAAGCAATAACAGCACGGGCAGTGATCTACACAGTAATATAACAGCAGTTAGTCGACGTCAGCGCTAGCAACACTACCAAGAACCTAATTGAAAGCATGCACGCACGTACGTATGCACGCACACATGAACGGACTGACAGGCCATGAGACAATGGGGGACCAGACATTCCCTTATACGTTAGGCCAGACAGTCTGCCGTACGTTGGATCAGAGTCTGTTGTACGTTGGCCCACACTACGTAGAATCAAACATTATGTCGTACGTTAGACCAGACACTACGTTGTAGGTTGGACCCACCGGTCTGGTGTACGTTGGAACAAGCAGTTTGTTGTGCGTTGTATCAGACAGTATGTTATTCTTTGGACCAGATACTTTGTTGTATGCTGGAGCAGACAGTATGTTGTACTTTGGGTTGGAGCAGACAGTATGTTGTACGTTAGATCAGACAATATGTTGAACTTTAGATCAGACAGTATGTTGTACGTTAGATCAAGCAGTATGTTGTACGTTAGATCAGACAGTATGTTGAACTTTGGATCAGACAGTATTTTGTACGTTAGATCAGACAGTATGTTGTACGTTAGATCAGACAGTATGTTGTACGTTAGATCAGACAGTATGTTGAACTTTAGATCAGACAGTATGTTGTACGTTAGATCAGACAGTATGTTGAACTTCAGATCAGACAGCATGTTGTACGTTGGACCAAATGGTGTATTGTAAGACACGATAGAATAGGCCGGTCTGTTGTACATATAGCAAGAATAGATTGGACCAGACAGTCTGTTGTACGTTCTATCAGACAGTATGTTGTACGTTAGATCAGACAATATGTTGTACGTTAGATCAGACAGTATGTTGTACGTTAGATCAGACAGTATTTTGAACTTTAGATCAGACAGTATGTTGTACGTTGGACCAAATGGTGTATTGTAAGACACGATAGAACAGGCCGGTCTGTTGTACATATAGCAAGAATAGATTGGACCAGACAGTCTGTTGTACGTTCTATCAGACAGTATGTTGTACATTAGATCAGACAGTATGTTGTACGTTAGATCAGACAGAATGTTGTACGTTAGATCAGACAGTATTTTGAACTTTAGATCAGACAGTATGTTGTACGTTGGACCAAATGGTGTATTGTAAGACACGATAGAACAGGCCGGTCTGTTGTACATATAGCAAGAATAGATTGGACCAGACAGTATGTTGTACGTTGTATCAGACAGTCTGTTGTACGTTGTATCAGACAGTCTGTTGTACGTTAGATCAGACAGTCTGTTGTACGTTGTATCAGACAATCTGTTGCACGTTGGACAATTTATTCTGTTGTACGTTGGACCACACAGTATGGTGTACGTTGGACCAAACATTTAGTTCTCGTAGGACCAGACAGTATGTTGTACGTTAGATCAGAAAGGCTGTTGTACGATGAATCAGTCAATTTGTTATACGTTTGACCAGACAACTTGCTGTACGATGTACCATATATAAACAATCTACTGTACGTTGCACCTCACAGACTGATGTACAGTGGAACACGCAGACTGACGTGCGTTGGCTCACGCAGACTGGTGTACGTTGCATAACACATACTGATGTACGTTGCATCACGTATACTGAAGCACGTTGCATCGCGTCGACAGGTGTACGTTACATCACGCAGACTGATGAGCGTTGCATCACAGAGACTTGTGTACGTTACATCACGCCGAGTGATGTACTTTGCATCACGCAGACTGGTGTGCGTTACATCATGCACACTGATGTATGTTGCACCATGCAGACTGATGTGCGTTGCATCACGCAGACCGGTGCACGTTGAATCACGCAGACTGACACACGTTACATCACGAAGACTGGTGAACATAGAATCATGCAGACTGCCGTTCATCTTGTATACCGTGTTGACTGTTTACTTACATTTGCACGTATATCAGCTGCTATTGTCAGTTAACCTTCTTTGACCCCTCCGACTCCACACAGTTAGCCTTCTATGACCCCTCCGACTCCACACAGTTAGCCTTCTATGACCCCTCCGACTCCACACAGTTAGCCTTCTATGACCCCTCCGACTCCACACAGTTAGCCTTCTATGACACCTCCGACTCCACACAGTTAGCCTTCTATGACCTCTCCGACTCCACACAGTTAGCCTTCTATGACCCCTCCGACTCCACACAGTTAGCCTTCTATGACCCCTCCGGCTCCACAACGTTACCTGCCGCTAGAACTAGACAACATATATAGATCACGTTTGCCCTTCTGACTCCAGCCAAGCCACCTTTGCGTGTTATATACCTAATATTGCCAACCCGTAAGCCTGTTGGCAATCAGTACCGTTATCTAGGTCAAAATGTCGATTTACATTACCACACAGACCGCATTGGTATTACTATTACATCGCTGCGTGGGTTACTGCGCGTGTGATAATTATTATAAATTACACAGGTACGCACACACTCATTAAATGTGCATTGCAAGATGTAAATTTCGTCCGCCGGAATCCACCGAACCGTACTCGTAGTTGGCACGGTGCCGTCTTACTGAATGGGTAGGCCCGTGCGAATAGATATAATATTATAAGTAAACGATGCCACAAGTGCGCGCTGTTATGCCCGCCGGAACCAGTCGTCGCGGGCCAAATGCAGGACCGTGCAAGACGTAGGCGCGTACGGCGGAGAATGGTGTATTGTCAAGAGACGTTTAATATAATATGATGTATTATAATGTTAAATGGAAAACCTATATGCCAGTAGTATAGATCTCAGTATGCCAAAGTTTTAGCACAACTTTAACCGCCAACTTCTGGAACTTTTCTGGCTACCTAATATCCGTTCTCCGTACGTTCACGCGTGCCTTAGAGCACGTGCATCTGTGTATACGAGCTGTTTTTCCGCGTACCGTGTCTCCATTTGACCCGGCCCATCATCACCCGTCACTACTCTTCCCAGCCTATACCATGTTCTACATCCCGGATGCAGTGTCAACTTCATCCAAAAACATCCTAGTCCACTCCGTCGACTTCTGTATAAAACATGACTAATCGCCCCTTGCTGCCGGTAGCTACGTGTCAACTAGCTTGCTCTCGCTCTTTATGACGGCACGCGCACAAAATCCATTAGTAATTTCGCTGCGTCTGACGGTTCGATGAATTATTGTCAGTCGGCAGCCAATCAGGGCGCTCGCACGTGTCGTCGCTTGAAAGGAAACACGCATTAATTCGTAGTCATAGATCTTCTATCGGCTAGTCAGCGCCGGTCCAATACAACCCGTCTGGTCGCCTTTTAGTGTAATCCACACAGTGAAATCCACACCTCAGGAGAAAACGTTCTATAGAAGACCCAGTTAACAGGGGACGGCTTTGTTGTAGTCGCGTTTTGAACCGAGATGGAACCTTTTGTGTTGTTGACTAGGCACGAATCGATCGATGGCACTAGTTTGTTTGGCACCGGCAGACTGAAAAAATGCCTGGGGCATAGGCCTACTTTTTTAGCGGGTAGCCTACATCTATCAAAATAACACACGGAGAGACTAATATATAACTACTGTTGTCGATATCAAGCGTGTATCTTGCTCGTATATCTATAGCAGATGCGGTGGCATAGGCCTACACGTACACATGCACACCTATGGTAGGCCTATAGACCCCTACCCCTAAATGCGTACCAACAGAAACTTACATTCGAAAGCGATCTCGGCCTCCTTGCTGGCGTCAACTGGGATCAGGACGGTCTGTTGGTCGCCGTCATTGTTGTTGTGTGTTGCATGAACCGTCTGTCCTCCTCCCGGCGCCACAGTCACGGCAGGTACGTCCGACGATATGTAGCCTCCCATGATGCTCGCGAACACTTGGTCAGCGCCAGCGCCGTCTGCGCCGTGTTTATGTGCACACGCGTCGGAGCTATTTCCGTAGGCTCATTTACACTCAATCTCCAGGTGCTAGTGCGCGGGTCTGATGTCGTCACGCTCGCTATGGCGACGGCCGTGCCGCGCGCACTGATCGCGGCCGACTGACGCGCCACCTGCCTCCAATCCAGATATACACGGATATGGGATATCGGGAGAAATTCCTCCTGGTGACCTCGCAGTGATCTCCTTCTCTCAAAATAGACTAAGACCAAGTATTTCCTCGCTTGCCGAGAATCGTTCAAAATAACCGATACACGGGTAGTAGAAGGCCAGTAGGCCAATTGACCCAGGTCGCCTAAAACCTCAACAATAATTATAATATTTCGTTTAAAACGTTGGAACAGTAATGTTTATATAGCTTGTTGTAGCTACCTGGAGCTATACCAATTACACCCACACTAGTCCAAAAAAACAGTATAAATGCCGCACTCGCCTGTTAATGTCATGCCAGACATTCAGGAACATTTTTAAAGGTTTTTATCAGCGCTATATTTACTTTCAACGGGAGAAATCTTGCTGACAAGCTAATGTTTGTGATTTCTCCGAAGTGATCGAGTCATAATTGAATCAAGATTCTATTATATATAACAGACACAAGTTTTGGCTTACAACCCATTTGGCTTACAGTTATTTATAACAGTAATAATCCGATGCCGCATTCCCATGTGATGCCTGCGCAAACCACCAGGGCGGCGCTACTGTGTTTTCATATACAGAACCATGGGTGTGTGTGTGCGTGGGTGTGTGTGTGCGCGCGCGCTTGTATTTGTGTACGTGCGTGCGTGCGTGCGTGCGTGCATGCGTGCGTGTAAATACCACAATTCCACCAAGACCAACTGCATATTAATAGTTTATACTCTTGACTACGGCGCTAGCTTAGCCATCACGCATTGCTAATTGAAAACCACGTGCTATCGACAGAAACTCATTACACGAACCCCATATAGGTGCATCTGCTTTATTTATGTAAGCATACTGTATGTGATTATTGATTGGAATGCCACATTTAGTTTGAGAGAGTCACTCCTGGTTGATATTGCAAGTCTTGGTTGTTAGTTTAACACTTTTTCGGTTTGTCACACCTGATTGTCACATGTGATAGATAATGTCACACATGGTGGGGTTGTCACATCTGGTAGGGAATATTCCATCTGGTTGTGATTGTCACATAGAGTAAATGTCACACCATGTTGGGATTGTCACATGTGATATATAATGTCAAATATTGTTGCAATTGTCACATATAGTAGAGAACGTCACACCTGGGTAGGATTGTCACATAATATGGTAGATAATGTCAAACCTGGTTGTAATTGTCACATAATATGGTAGATAATGTAACACCTGGTTGAGATTGTCACATCGGGTAGAGAATGTCACACCTGGTTGGAATTGTCACTTTTGGTATGAAATAGCACACCTAGTTGGGATTGTTACTTATGGTAGATAATGTCTTTCTTGGGATTGTCACATCTGGTGGATTATGTTACACCTGTCGTGTTGAAGTACGTATTTTCTGGTATTGGTCACATAACTATACATTCGAATGACAAACGTGTAACGGTTGAAGAGCATATGCTGTGGGATCAGCGGATGTCTAACAAGACACTGCGGATTTGATTTGAAGTAGGTATATTTTATTTGCACTTAAATAGCAACACTAGATCGTAATAGAAATGTCATAGGCGGATTTTTGTTTACATAATTTATATTTCAACCACGTAAATGCGTCTTGTCTGTAAAGTAATAATCTTCCAATCGGCGAATCATTAATCCATTCTAATCAACATATAGAACGAAATATTTGGCTGGAACTGCGCTACTGCATACCATCGATGCTTTCAAAGCAACCAGGTTGCAGCCTATCCGTGTGTGATCTGACGCACGTAGGCCCCTATACGTACATCCAACATCCCTGATATGCTAAATACTTACATTTTATGCGGCTTGTCCATGTTTCGCCAGACATTTATTACATGTTATATACATTGTCAAACAGTTCTATGTTGTGTGTCAGGCCAGTGGATTCAACAGTTCCTGTCGTACAATTAGATGGCAGCCAGCGGTCCACAGCAGCGTCATTGCAGAGAGCCAGCTTATCCGTCTAGTCTAAGGGCCGGCAACCTTTTTGAATGGAGGGCCAAACAGATGACTTATTGAGTATTGGTGATCGTTAGCCTAATACTCTTAAAAACTGGTACATCATGTTGTGTTTGGAATGTGAATATAAGCAATCTTGTTTAGAACTAAGCGTTGAAATTTATAGTATTACCACTTACGAATAAGACGTATTATTATCATCAAACATCAACGTCTAAATGTGAACAACTCTTGGACGTCATTATTAAAAAGCACCCATTCTTCGTAGTCAGTGTTGTTGGTACAGAAATAGCATCATGAAGGCTAGTTAGACAATCGGTGCAGTTACTGCGCCCCCTAACTAAATGACAACGAGTTTATAGCGTGGTCGATCAGATCAGGAAAGGGTTTCGTCGCCAAATGCATATAGTAACACATGAATATAGTAACACATGCATCTAGTAACACAATAAGAGTCAACTATGTGGCCGTAGCTTTGAGTGTCATAGAGCCGCATTGTAGTTCGGTGAAATCTCTCGGTGATGTTTTGATACTGCGCAGTCATTTCAGCTAGAAGGTGTTGGAACTGCCAATGGCTTACGTCACGAGCGCGACCATAGTTCACAGTTTTCACGATAACGCTCATTGTGGTCTGCATTTCATTTATTTCGCACTCGGGCTTCCTTGAAGGATGGTGCAGCAGTTCTTCCTACCATGCATCTACTGCTCAGCGGGCCGCAGTTGGCCCGCGGGCGGCAGGTTGCCGAACCCTGCTCTATAGGGGAATGATTAATGATGTAACTCTATGCCTGTGACAGATATGGACGGATCTACTATTGTTGCGTATTGAATGTCCCGGAAAAAAAACGGTAAAGTCCCGGAAAATTATGATCGTTTGATTCATACGGTATTCACAGAGCGACAACGGGTAATCGTTTCCGGGAGATTGCATCAAGCAGTCGCCATTCAAGCGTGTCTGATTTATAGCACTATATCGACGTCACTGAAAGACGATGAATTTGCATGAGACCGTGAGGTAGGAAAATGTATCACTCAGCGTACGCCGCAGCTCGTTTGGATAGAGTTATGCCATCTTTTACAGCGTTCTGACAAATCGCATCCCTTAGCAAATTGTATATAAAATATATATACAAATTATATAGCACTATGTAGCAATATATGGAAATCAATAGAAATATATAGCATTTTTGTGGCCTCTTTAATTTTTTTATAGAATTATGTGTAGTATTCTATATAAATCTACATAAATTTATAGAATTTCATGGCCACTTTAATTTCTAATGCTGTTGAAAAACTTCCATCGCTGCGCGGCCGTATCTTCAGCTCTTCTTCACCTTGTCCGCTGGCTGGAGTCTGGCTCGATTGTGCGGAAGACGGGGGGAGGAGGGGGTCTAGGGGGCACGTGCCCTCAGGCCCCCTGGATCTCCCCATGCAAACTGTGTACAAAACATTCAAGTAGTAAAACTCCCAATATACGTATTGGTTGGTATTACGGCGGGGCAGACGGGGCTAGCCGCATGTTCCTGAAACTGCTGTTTGAAATGAAATCTAGACTGCAAGTGGGTCAGATTACAACTGATTCAGCGAACTTTCGGTTAATACGAAACGTCTACTACCACTCTGGCCCTGAGTAGACAGGGTCGGTTTATTGAAATGTTATGTTAGAAGCTCGTGCAATGGCGAGAAACCGTATTATCTGCTCATACTTAAGCAATCACCAGAGGTTCGCTTCCTGTTTCAAATTCCCTCCAACTTCACATATGCTACACTGCTGACCAAACTACTTTCAAAATGGCAATGACTTTTAAATACGAAGAACAAGTAACCGGACACGAACTTGTTATCATACTGTTATATAGTGCAAGCAGGGGTTTCATTTAATCCCTTGCAATTTAGACAACATCAACCGAAATACTGCTCACCGACGCCAACGGCAAAACACAACTGCCGTGTATATATATAGGCTGATGGATTCTGCGGATGGATGGTTGGACGGATGAAAGATTGCCCCAGACCATCCGCGCTAACTAGGTTCCCTAAACGTAGTTTGTTGGAGAGGAGGCGTGTTGTGTAGCTGGATAATCTTCTATATATATATATTATATATATGGCCTACTCTAGATCTACGCTATACGCTACTCTATACACTACTCCATACGCTACTCTATACGCTACTCTACACGCTACTCTATACGCTAATCTATACGCTACTCTGTACGCTACTCTACACACTACTCTACACGCTACTCTATACGCTACTCTACACGCTATTCTATACGCTACTCTATACGCTACTCTACACGCTACTCTATACGCTACTCTATACGCTACTCTACACGCTACTCTATACGCTACTCTACACGCTACTCTACACGCTACTCTACACGCTACTCTATACGCCACTCTATACGCTACTCTACGGCGCAGGTTTCTTCGCTCAACTGTTGTTGAATGCCTTCCAAGTCGTCTGTGCTTAACGCACAAGTTAAATAAATAATCATGTTAAACTGTACTTATCTGCTAAACGTTAGTATAACTTCTTCCAAATGTTTCCGTGAAAGTCGGTTCGAATGTTTGTTGACATTATCTAGCTGTGCTTATGACGTAATTCCTTTGCAATCATGTGGTTGAACGGTAGACACAAATGTTCTCTAAAACTACATAATATCATTACAAATGTTGTGGATTGTTTTAATTTTATTTAAGAACTACGGTACAATTATTATTTGACAACATTATTAGCTCAATTCCTCGTCGTTAAGCCCAGTTACCTATAAATTCAGAAACCAGGCTAGCTTGCGAGTTACGAAGTGATGTCATCGTTATTTGATTTAACGTCACACATATCGTGTAATACGTCAACAGGAGCGGGTATCGCTTCGCAGCCCGGTTTGTCTGGTATCCTGCTGGTGTTTGGTCCCGTTTGCCGGTCTACCTGCTAGCTATAGCCTTCCTGTATTACCTGTCTACTGGTTTCCATTGTGAATAGTAGGCCTACGACAATTGTCGTTTCCTAAATTCCTACAAACCAGCGTTGTCTCCCTACCTATAGTCTGTCGAGTGCCAGCGAATCAGCCGGTTAGTTCGCAGAACCCATTGGCATTGGTAACTCTTCTGCAATCAACGTCCAGGCACTAAGCGTGGTTGATTGGAGGGTACGTTTTTTCCTGCGACTGCAACCGCCAAAAATACTTGAACTACACCACCATTGAGGCTAGTAAAACACTTCCAAACGCACCCCCCTACAACCTCCAACTGCACCCATTTGATGCTCCCACGAATACCTCCAAACTGCACACACTCCGCGAAACCTCTAACTGCACCCTTTTGACACTTTCGAAAGACCTCCAACTGCACCCTATTGAGACCTCCAATGTTTGCTTCATACCTCCAACATCACAGCCCTCACACCGCCCTCGTCTTCCGATGACCAATCCAACAAGACCGAACTGTTGAGACTTACTAAAAATATCGAATATCCCGGATTAAAAACTCATTTATATAATTTGGCAGGTAATTGTGTAACCCTGGTGAGTGTTGTTCAGGGTTTCGCAAACTTTTTAAGGTGTGGGCAAATGTTGTCCAATTATCTCTTTGCGGGCCAAGGCTTTTAGTTAGGTAAGACATGGGATACATTTTCGTAGGTGCTCGTAAAGGGTGTACGCTGTGCTATCCAGAACAACATCTAGACAAAAATAAATCACATTATCTAAACGCATAAAACGACGTCTAATAAAAATGGTGACGTTACCTATTATTGTCCAAACTATGCCTACTACTGCCTTTAGAAAGCAGAGAGATCGCAAATCTTGCTAGGGAAATTACTTTAGGAGGAAAGAAATTAAACTTCGCCACCTCTTGTAAATACATTGGGCATGTAATTTGTAACGACTTATCGGATGAGGCTAACATTCAAGCCAAAGTGAGATTTCTTTATGCCAAAAGTAACATGTTACGGCAAAAATTTCACTTTTGCTCTACTGCTGTAAAGAATAAGCTGTTTACTGCACATTTCAGTAATATTTATATGTGTGCGCTATGAGTTAATTTAGAAAGGCTAATGTTTAACAATTTATTGTTGCCTATAACAATTCATACAGAATATTGAACAATCTGCCGATGAGATGTAGCGCTAGCCACATGTTTGCTACAGCTAATGTAAAATCATGTAAATGTGTTATCAGAACAGCTATTTTTAGCTTAAAGGAAATAAAAATAAGCTTTAGCTAAAATCTTTTTTCCATGTGTACACAAAGTTTAACATTGTATGTAACATTTGACAACATTAAACAAATACAGAAAAATACATTTGTACCATTAATTCGATTTTAAGCCCGTCTGTGAAGCGATTCCCGCAGAAAATAAAATTTTAATGAGCTAGGCGATCACGTGGTATCATGACGTCACTTATGACACACACTCGCATCAGGCCGACCCTTTCCAATCATTCAGAGCATGTTTACAAGGATAGCTTTTGGGTCGAAACGAGCGTCAGAACGAGTTATTGTGCAATATTCCGACGTAATACAAACACTAGTCATCATAGAGGAACAAACATTTATCTTACGGTTCCACATGAATCGAATTTTATTCAAAACAACGAATGCGAATGGGCCTACAAGTCGACTAGGTTTCGCCGAGCTTGGGCTCGTTTTCAGAATAATTATATCGAATGCAACCAACGGGAGATAATCTATACCAATAAACATACATAGCAAACATATAGCGTATCCAGCTACATAAAATAACGTGTATAATCTCGTAATATCACTAGAATATCGATATATGAAGGAGTTGTACAATTTATCATAACAACTTAAATAAGTCAGGGAGTTGCCGTTGGTCCCGCTAGCTCAGTGGGTAGGCGCGTTGATCACTTGTTATTTATTTTACAATCGGGCGACGCCGGTTCAATCCTGACAGCGTGACATTAAGAAATTAATGGCACTGTTCATTGTGAGAGCAACATGTGCATGTTATGGCTATGACTCACTGATAACAGTGCCTTTTATTATGGATTTCCTGGCACACTTAAAAGGATTATGGTCAGAACTGGTAACAAGTACAAGTCACGCTACCAGTCTTTCTTCGCAATTTTGTATTTATCTCTTCCTCCTTACCTACAAGTGCTATCTTGTGCAAATACCGTGTTTTTACATCCCCCGACAATGACTCGATGTGCTGTTGTTTAACTTTTCTTGATTTGGGATGACAAGCCATACCCACCACAACCAGTGTTTACATTTACGGCTCGTTTTCAGAATAATTATATCGAATGCAACCAACGGGAGATAATGTACACCAATATACATACATAGCAAACATATATCGTATCCAGCTACAGAAAGTAACGTGTAAAATCTCATAATATCACTAGAATATCGATGTATGAAGGAGGAGTTGTACAATTTATCATAACAACTGAAATCAGAGAGCGAGTTTTTGCCGGCCCCGATAGCTGAATTGGTAAACGCGTTGGTTCATTGGCGTTTGTTTTACAACCGGGCGACGCCGGTTCAATCCTGACAGCATGCAAACTATTGATTTTCTTTACACTTTTTTTGTTTATGTTTTCACGAAGTAATATAAACCAAATCATTTAGTATACTATGATGCACTGTTTGTAAATATTTTTATTCTTTTTGAGGTAATTATTTATTCGCCACAAATGAAAATATGGTCATTATATATAACGATGTTTCTAAATTGTATTTATCCAGACAGATCACAATCTTTTTCACATATATAATTACAATATATTACTGTACAATATATTTACAATTAATAAATTATATATCCATTACATTATATTTGTTTGGATAAATAAAATTTAGAAACATCGTTATATAATGACCATATTTTCATTTTTTTGGCGAATAAATAATTACTACAAAAATAAAACTTATTTACAAACAGTGCATCATAGTATACTAAATGATTTGGTTTATATTACTTCGTGAAAACATTATAAAAAAAAGTGTTAAGAAAATCAAAGGTTTGCATGCTGTCAGGATTGAACCGGCGTCGCCTGATTGTAAAATGAATGACAAGTAACCAACGCGCCTACCCACTGAGCTATCGGGACCAGCGGAAACTCGCTAACTGTTTTAAGTTGTTATGGTAAATTGTACAACTCCTTCATATATCGATATTCTAGTGATATTATGAGATTATACACGTTACTTTATGTAGCTGGATACGATATATGTTTGCTATGTATGTTTATTGGTGTAAATTATCTCCCGTTGGTTGCATTCGATATAATTATTCTGAAAACGAGCCCAAGCTCGGCGAAACCTAGTCGACTTGTAGGCAATAAAATTCGATTCATGTGGAACCGTAAGATAACTGCTTGTTCCTCTATGATGACTAGTGTTTGTATTACGTCGGAAAATTGCACAATAACTCATTCTGACGCTCGTTTCGACCAAAAAACTATACTTGTAAACATGCTCTGAATGCATGGAAAGGGTCGGCCTGATGCGAGTTCGAGTCATAAGTGACGTCACATCTCGGCATCCCGAAAAGCGCGCCAAAAATATGCATATTCGAAAATGTCCGGATGTACAGCATAAAATGTGGAATTTCTAATTCACTGAATTTTTATGATTTTTTTGCTTGGTGGACGTGGAAATAGATAGCAGGATGTAATGTAACATGAATTCAAGCAATATATGTTTTTATTCCCTTTAATCACGAGATTAACAGGTCTGTTAATACAATTATTCAGAGTATTGTTATTAGCGACATATACAGTACGTCACAGTTGCGGCATCAGTGGATCAAGGCTCTGTACAATTTTTAAATATCCTGTTTTTATTAACAGTTTTATTTTTTTATGTTTCTATTTTATAAGGATGTTTTTAGTGATGTACTTTTTCCAATATGGACACAATGCTTGTCTAAAATAAAAACATTATTATTATGAAAAGCTCAAAATCACGAGAAGCCACGTTCTAAAAAAAATATGCATAAGGCGGGTGTTTACAAGGCTATTAAGGCTTACTTTAAAATCGAGATCAGGGCAAGTTTAATTACAATTAAAATCGCTACAACCGTCGTCTTCTCAGTAGCAATGTTCCGTCGTCCGATTTTCTGCAGTTTTGCGTAAGATTCGTAGCCGGAAGCGGAAATAGAAAGTTCGCGGGACGAATAAGTTCGTTTGATTTTATTTACGTACAACAAATTATTTACTTGACTCCAAAGATGCGATCTTGTGGCGTTATTTTGCATTATATATAGGCTAACGTGAAGAAATGTTTCGTAAAATATACGTGATAGACAATCAGGATATCCGACAATCACACGTTGGTAACCCACATGCTCACTGTAATTGCACTGTTGATCTGTTTTCTAACACTCCACTGTCTTAGTGTCTACGAGTACTGGAACTAGTCTCCAGTCTCCACTCCAGCAGTCAAACTTCAGGCCAGAATCAAACCAACAAGTCCAAGCCAACAAGTCTTTTCATGCCCAAAAGTCCATAACTTTGAAACAACGACAGTTCAAACAAACTTGACAACTAACAAATATTAAACTGAATTGAAAGTCCACACGAGTTTGAAACAATTAGTTTACATTTACAAGCAAACAGCGGAAGTTTACCACTTCATACTCAGTTCGGTTGGAAACAAAACCATGGAAATACTATAAAACAGACCCGGGAATGTTTAGACCGATAAGTACTATTTATGTAGTTGACTGATAATTTGCTAATAATAAACAATAAAATTTGTATTTTTACATAAAACATATTTTAGGATGATATGTTAGTAATTTCTCATTGACATATATGCTACTCTTACACTAATTAAAAGGTTTTATTTTGGCTTAGTTACTTACAGTTAGCAATATTGGCAAGCGATAGCAATATATGTCCATTTATGAACTAAACTGTGCAAAGAAATTGAAAGCTCTTGCAACGTCAAAGCAACAAGCATGTATTACTTATTTTGTATTTAACTTCTGTTTTATCTGTAGTAGAAATTATTTATTTATTTTTAAGTTTAACTTGCTGTTTGTGGAGTTCAGTTTTCAGTTCATCTGATTTTAGGATCATTTCACACAAATATCAAACCTGTCTGATACCATGACATACTAGCTTGATTTTACAAATGTGATATCTGGTCTTGGTGAAATCATCGGCCAAACGATTATATTATTTTGCAAGTTACGTGATCTAACAAAAAATGTAAGTGAGATCTTTCTATGATTTTACTCTATTATTAATTAAGCTGATTGCACATGTATTATGTAACCTAAACTATTCACGCACTACAAATATCATCATAAATGTTCCACAAACTTATTCTCAATGGGCAAAACAAATTGTGGACACCACTTTAAAGATAGAAAGAGCACAATAGAATTAAAACGGTCATGCTAAAGGCAATACACTATTATTGTTGCAGCACCACTGGTGTAGGATGCCAACATCAAAGATGCGTTAAGTCGGCCATAATGTCCCGCAAGTCACGGCCAGATTGTGACCGGCCAATCACCGACCTCTGCATTGTTTCTCGTCAAGATTCGATCCCGGCAGGTTTTGACGTCGTAAGAAAAATATTGTTCACTTTGTAAAGTTACATGAAATTACCATAATAACTTTTTATAAAACACGATGTATCTATGTTCAGCCATTGAGCACCACCGTACCGCACGTGCAGCTACGCAGAGTGATGGCGTGCACTGTATGAATATACAGCAATAACAAAATCATTTAAAATCACATTTTGCGTAACAAATGTGCAACAAATATTTCTGAGTTTGCCACCATTCTCTATGATTTTGGATTCTAAATATATTATATCGGCTTAATTTACAAGTTGTTATTTAAATTTTGAGGATGAAGCACAAAAGTAAATTTTTCAAAACGAAGAAAATGGATATATCGTGTTTTGCCCTGAAACCCTTCAAATATACTGTGGGATTTGCCCTGTACTCCTGTTGCATTAGTCGTTGCCTCAGAGTTTACAGTGCAGTTCATAACTTTATTATTAACGTAATCACTGGTAATTCACAACTCAGAAAACAAAAATATAGAGTTTTTTGCCTAAAATATTAATATAGTAGATGCACCTGATTAACCAGTAAATGCAAATATATTACATACATATTATATGCACGAGAGTCTTCCTATGTTTCAGCTGCTTACAACACGGGATGCACATGACGATTGCAACTTGTGGCCTGAGAGTTTCTTCGGTACCCACACAGAACGCTATCTTTGCTTTTGTAGGAATGTGCTACACCAATATTGGGTGTGTAAAATTGCCACTGCATTTGAATGAATTGCAAATTCCTTTGTTTTATTGTATTTTCTAAACATCGTAATGATTCTTCCTTGAATGGATTGATGATCCGGTTTGTTTGTTTTATAATTAGACATATTTACCTCTCAAGAAACTTGTTTTTGATTTGCATGGTCTTCATCAGCAGAACGATGTTACATGTGTGTCACATGACAGTGGTCAATAGAATGGAGGAGTATCTGTTTGTGATAATGGCATGAATCATTTACTTATGTCATTCACTTAACATGGTGACATGCATTCTACGGAATAAGTCACACAAAAAAGAAAAATCTAATCTATTTACACTGCTGTTAACAAACCTACCAAAATTGCCCTGTGATTCCATAACTTTAACCAGTGATTCTGTAACTTTGACTAGTGATTCTGTGACTTTGTTCTGTGTCTGCCTCAGAGTGACGCTGATAGAGTACTTGTGGACATTACGTTGACTGGAGAGAAGGACATTCCACCAACTGGTTTCACAGTGATTCACCACACCCGTGATGCTAGTAAGTTTGTGACGCTAGTAAGTCAATCTCACACACCTGTGACAATGGTAAGTCCAGGTAGTATCTCACCAACACATTCTGTATAATGGTAAGTCCAGGTTCTTGTCTCACCAACACACCTGTGACAATGGAGAGTAATTGTACCATCTTGACAACACACCATTGACAACTGTACATGCAAGTTGCATTTCACCAACTTGCCCGTGGTAAACAGGAACGAGTTTAAAATAAAATATTATAATGGTGATAACTGCACTTGGTCTGTTGCTCCCTGGGTGGTTGATGTAAGCTAGAATGATTGTGGAGCACAGTAGCGCAGCGGTAAGAGCTCTGGACACGGGTTCGAATCCTGTGCGGTGGTGTCGAACCTTGGGCAAGTTCGTTTACTCTACATTGCTTCAGTTCACTCAGCTGTATGAATGAGCACCTGGCTATAGACAGTGGTGGGTATTTGTGTACGAATAGTCTTCGCGCATTAATTGCAGCGTGGCTGGATGCTTCCCAGAGAAGTCGAGATGGTGTTCAGTTGAACAGGTCTGCCAGGGAGTAAAATGTAAAGCGCTTTGAGCAGTCCTGAGGACTGGATACTGCGCTATATAAGAACTTACCTTTACTTATCTTTAGAATGAAACTTTATACAAACAACTGTGTTGTGCATCAGCACAGTGGTTAGAACATCAGGCTCAGTCGATAGATTCCCAGTTCAAATCCACCTGCAGCTGTTTCGAACTTTAGTCAAGTTCGTTCACTCTGTGTTCCTCCAGTTCACACAACTGTATAAATGAGTACCTGGCTATAGGCAGTGGTGGATGTTTGCATACATATTGTTGTTGTGCATCGACTGCAGAATGGCTGAATGCTTCCCAGAGAAACCTAGACGGTGCTTGATTGAACAGGTCTGCCATGTAGTGAAGTATAAAGCTGAGAACTGGATACCATCTATCTATATTATGAAACACTATTGTTCTCTGTCTCTGTCTGTCCGTTTCTTTATGGTCACATATCTTAGTAAGTTTTGCATGTATGAGAATGAAGTTTTTATGCGGTCTAACGGGCACATTGAGATGGTCCATAGATTTAAACTTTCGAAATTCATCTGGTGAGGTGGGAATCTCAGGGGGTTCACATACATATTGCCTTTTTTCCCAGGCAACGCCTGACGAAACTACCCCAGATCCTCCTCCCCAAACAAAAATAATTTTGTCTGATATCGGACATTGATGTTCTGAGATGATCCCTTACCTTTACCTTAATGTAACAATTAGAGTTACTAATTTGTTTGTTGTGCAGGAGAGAGAGCCACAAAAAAGAAGGTGATCTGCATGAAGATGAAGCCAAGGAAGGCAGTGGAGGTCGCCATCTGTGAGTTGATCATGGTGAGCCACAAGAGAAACATCCCTCCAGGCTTCAATATCAAAGGGTAGGCACTATTACGTCGTTGGCAGTCCAAGTCATGCGGCACTAAATCCAACTATAATCGAGCTAGTGTTTGTATGTGGTTATGTTAATGCCAGGCATTCCAGGTGAAAGGATGTTTTTGAAAAAAATACTTTAAATGGCTTTCCACCAGATTATGATAGTTTTGTATGTTTATTATCAATAAAGTTAACTTTTATAATAATTGCTTAATCCTCTTCGCACGTGTTGCGCATATGGCCATCATAAGAGTTCCCACCTTATAACAATTACCTCTCAATACATGTTATTCATGGATAAAGCATGTCGATATCAAGTAATCAAATCCATTATACAATCTTTGTTGGCCACTTTCTAAAAAAACATTCTTTTTTTTAAATTTCTGCTCTTGGAAAACAGAATATCTTGGATTAATTACGCAATGTAAATAAGCTGCTACTGAGAAAGCTTAGTCTAGGGAGAACTTTGTGTGTGAGATAGATGATCAATGGACAGTTTCACTTATGATCGCATAAGCCCGATGTTGCTCTTTAAAATCAATTTTGTTCCTTAACAGTCATCTTGCATACTGAAAACTGTCAACACCAGGGTGCGCCACTGGGACACTTGCTAGTGTGTCATGGAAATAGTGTCCTTAAATTTAGCAGAGATTCTGTTTAATGATTTATCATTACATTATCACTACATTACCATTACACTATCATCACATTGTCATTACATTATCATTACATTATCATTTATACTATCATTACATTACCATTATATTACATTATCATTACATTAACATTACAGTATCATTGCATTATCACTGCATTATCATTACCGTTATCATTACCGTTATCATTTCAATTACATTATCATTACATTATCATTACATTATCATTACATTATCATTACATTATCATTACATTATCATTACATTATCATTACATTATCGTTACATTATCGTTACATTATCGTTACATTATCGTTACATTATCATTACATTATCGTTACATTATCGTTACATTATCGTTATACTATCGTTACATTATCGTTACATTATCGTTATATTATAATTACATTATAATTACATTATAATTACATTATAATTACATTATAATTACATTATAATTACATTATAATTACATTATAATTACATTATAATTACATTATAATTACATTATAATTACATTATCATTACATTATCATTACATTATCATTACATTACAATTACATTACAATTACATTACAATTACATTACCATTACCATTACATTACCATTACATTACCATTACATTACCATTGCATTACCATTACATTACCATTACATTACCATTACATCACCATTACATCACCATTACATCATCATTACATCATCATTACATCATCATTACATCATCATTACATCATCATTACATCATCATTACATCATCATTACACCAGCATCACACCAGCATCACACCAGCATCACACCATCATCACACCATCATCACACCATCATCACACCAGCATCACATCAGCATCACATCATCATTACATCATCATTACATCATCATTACATCATCATTACATTATCATTACAAAACAGGCCCCAGAGCTACCTGGGGTATTTAAAACAGTTTCCCTTCTTCCTCACTCAAGGGAGCTCAACGGGATGGCGTTGTGTGTGAGGTTGATCAGTGTCCTACCCTCGCCCCTATCTCTTGCGAAGCTGCCATCCCCGCTACACCAGCAGCAACAGATGCTGCCACAGGTGCAGCGGCTGTCTATGCAGCCTGGTTGGATACCTCCGCAGCCGTCCTCTTCACTGTATGATCCTTACAGGTAAGTGGCTGTTCACTGTCCTCAATATTGACATACTCATACTGAGTGCATTAATTCTCAGACCCTCTCCCTCCCTGAATTAATACTTTAAAATCTTAAAAGGAATAAAAATCCCTATTACTTGAATTCATGTTATAGTACATCCTGCTGCACACTTCCCGTTCCACCAAGATAATAATTTTACCAGAATTTTATAAATTAATTAATTTATAATTTTTGCTGTGCAACTGGCCTTCTTTGAATATGCATATTTTTGGTGTGCTCAGCTGTTCAATATGCCTAGATGTGACGTCACAGTTGTGAATGTCACGCAACATGCTGACACTTACAATACATTCACAGCATGTTTACAATGATATATGTTGGGTTGAAGTGAGCGTCAGAATTAATTATAATGCGGTATTCCAATGTAATACAAACACTAGCCATAATGGAAGAACAAGCATTTATTTTATGGTTCCACATGAATCCAACTTTGTTGAAAAAATTAAGTGAGCGAAACTCCAGTCAACAAATCGACTGCAAAGAACCTTTGCCGCTTTGGCTCATTTTGAGACAAACTGTTTAGATTGCGACCCAGGGAAAGTAATCTACATCATAAAATATGCCCAAAAATATTTTATCCATCTGCAGAAAATAACATCACATGTATATGAAGGAAGCGTTGTACAATTTAGCATACCACTGAATCTGGTTAGTTCGTTTCTGTCAATTCCCAGTGGTTGAGTGGCTAAGTGCGTTAGCTCAGTGTGTTCGTTTTTTAAGTAATATTACTTTAGATAAAACTAGTTTGTTACAAATAAAAGTGGTTAGTAGAAATTGTACTTTGTTACTTGTCAATTACTAGAAAAAACTACTCAAGTAGAGTAACAATGTAGTTTTATTTTATTACGTGACACCACTGCTTACCAGTACTGTCTGGTTTGTGCAGGCAACAAGCGGCGCATCAGTCTGGAGTGAGCAACTTCTCAATGTACTCAACCGGGAGAGTTTTTCCCAATGCAAGCTACAACATGCCGTATTCATCCAGTCCTCCTTACAGTGGCATAGAAACACGCTTCAGCATTCTTAGGGACAGTCGTGAGTTTCAAACCAGGAAATTGTTTCACTAAGAGTAAGATAAAGAACTCACAAGAAAATCCATCATTAAACAGAATCCGTTGTTTAATCAAAATGCATAAAGCCACCACCATGTTACTATTTCCGTGACACCGATGAAAGTGTCCTGGTGGCGCACCCTGATGTCGACAGTTATCGGTATACAAGATAGGAGCGAAAACTATTTTAAAGAATAAAATCAGGCTTATGAGCTCATAACAATGTTAGTGAAACGATCTCCAGTGGAGCTACCAGTGTTGCTCTGACGGGGCTTGTACTTTTTTCTGCACAGGTATTAAAGGTTGTCTTCAACAAATTTATAAGAAATAAGGTATTGTCAAATGGATAATATTGTATTGAAAAATTATAACTATCATCTTTGTAGTGTTATTGTAGCATACATAATAGTCTGTGTCTGGGATATGTTAGTCTCGTCCACAAACCGTTATGTAAGTTGAAGTTGTGCAAAACGTGATTCAGAGTGTGTGTTTTGACAAAGTTGGACTGGTAACCTTGTTGACATGAAACGCAACAAAAGGCTTCGGGTATTCTGGCATCATTTTCAGTAGTAGCCGATGACATATAGCCTGAAATGGAATGACATTACACACGTGAACATTATCAACTGGTACTGTAAACATGCCATTTTTTCTTATGATAATAAAACAACACAAAAAGACGCCACATGGACTGCGAAAATACGTCACAAAAATAGGTATCACAAATCTGTTTTTTCATCAGGAAGTATGAAACATGTTGTTTAACTTCCAATCATTGATGTATCCGAGTATTTGTCTTCAACGCGAAATCCAGCAATTCCATGCTGCTTGTGAATTTAACTCTATTCATAAAATTAACACAGGCCAGACAAGCAGGTAGCCGTACTGCTGACGAAATCGTGCAAAGTTACGCTTTGTTTCAATGGTTTGTAACACATCATGGACAGTGACTGTTGATAGATAACAAACTAATGGCTTTCCTTTTTGTTGTTTTAATAAGTGCATCTTCATTAATACATTTAATAAAATGGTAAAATATTGTGAGGTTATCACTGCTTTGTTTTCCAGGTTTAATCTACCTTCACTAGGAAACGGTATTATTTTCCACTGAATGCTTTTATTTGTTTGTGACACATATATTCTTGCTTGTATCTTTGCAGCTTTGAAAGGTGTTCCATTTGTTCTGGACAAAAGGTTTATAGAGTTAGAAGAAGCCTATAAAGTGAGTGACATGTATAGTTTAGTTCTTCATGAATTTACATGATTTAACAAGATTGCCACCCAACGCATTAATCTGGAGATAAAGACAAAGAATGACGTGAGTGACACGCCACAGCAACGTGGGCATTAAGTTGCATAACTTGAAATTGGGTTTGTAATTTTTAGGATTCCACAGACCATAAGCTTTAAAATGATACCTCATTTGTTAAAATATCTTCAGTAGTTTTCAATTTATTGTTAAAATTGAGGCAAACTTTAAAAACGCCACATTTTGAGAAACAAGGTCATTTCGACAAATATTGTCTTATTTTTTAATATGTAGGTTCATAAATGTATTTTATTAGTTTTGGATTACTTCGCAAGGAAAATAAACTGGGCGTTGAAAGGTGAGATTATAAGTTTCTGCCAAAATCACACAATGTATAGTGCATAAACAAGATAGCTATTTTTGGCTCATCTGCTGAATACACCTGTGTGACTTAATACCCGGTTCACTGTGGCGGGTCACGTATTAAATATGCAGTCTGGTCGCCATTAGCATACATGGAATTTGTTGTTGCCTCCATCTGTCTGTTGTTCAGTGTGAGGCTGGCTTTGACACTGGTCCTCAGTGTTTTGTTTAGTAAAAAGTATGTAGATTGTATGTATTCAAACATTTGAAACCGCCTGAATGTGTTTTAATAAACTCAATGTTACGTGTAATTTTACAGTTAGCTGTGAATAAATCAAATATAAAAGTAAAACAAACTATTTCATTGCGCAACTTAATTAATTGTTAGAATAAGTAAAAAAATTGAAATATATCAATTAAATTTTCTATGAGACTTTCCATAAAATCACGCCATCAGTATTTCCAAGAATTATCTGATTGCCACAATTATCATTATTGATTATGCAATTTGATTATTATTAATATCTGACCTTTTCATGTAAACTTAAGCACTTCAAATTTGGTCAAGTTAGGACGAGTAGCTTTTAAGATATGACAAATAATTAAAATATGACAGTCCAAGAGGAGCCTCTTAAACTGAGGCAAAATATGTTGCAGATCTCCTGCCAAATTGCTTTTAATAAGCCAGAAAAATGTTAATATTTCGACCGCAAATTCTAAACATGCTCAACTGGAAATATCTTGGAGTTGGGGTGGCTTAAACACAAGGTCCTTTAATGTTCGGCACATTTGTGGAGTTCCCACTTTCACTACACTGATTCAACAAACTTCTAGTTATTACCATCCATGGCTGATTCGAGATAATGGAACAGACAACCTTGTTGTAATCACACGTATATCAACATCTATTAAGATCATATAATACAGCTGGCTCAGATCACAAAATGGAATTCTTGATGTTTTCTTGCAGATCGGGGTAGATGAAGTATTATACAGATCACCCGTTGATCTGGACAACGAAGTGAGTTATTATTATTCATGAAATATATATTTGTTTAAATAATTTTTTTATTTTACATGCCATTTTTATTTTTGGATTTATTGTTTTTGTTATCTTTGCACAAATGAACGAACTTGCCAATTATATGGTGCTGTATAAAATAATTTGTAATCAAATAATCCTTCATACCAAGGTATAATGCCCATGTCAATCAAATCAAATATGTTTTGACACCACGTACCTCTACAAAAATAGATTTGGGGTGTATACAAATTAAACATGAAGTAAACATATATTATGTATGCGATTATAATATAAATTTGAAACAGTGATAATGTAACATTTAGTTTTTAACAGTGGTAATTGCTGCTTGCAGTATTCCTACTCATTTGATAAAGAAGAAAAGGCTGTACAGAAGACACTACCCAACTGGACCTCATAACAACAGCTGGATGGTCTCGAAGCAACATCCAAGAGATTCCTGCAGCTATGACAGATTACAATTAGTGTACATATTGATAAAGATACTCCAACTGATGTGCGTCCAGTGCAGAGTTAACAATAACAATGTTATTTATGTTACCATGGCAACGTGAGTGTCACAGCAACTGTGGTCAATTTCAGCGATAAGCTGCAGCCAGTTGTTAGTTGCAACTGTCATACAAGCAGCTACACATGAAATGTTGCAGCATAACTATTCAGTGTTATGTGTTTTCACCAAAATACTAATGTTTATAATAACTCGGGTTATAACATAATTAGAAATTGGCGGACCGTTTCACTAACATTCTTATAATCACATATGCCCGATTTTCCTCCTTAACAGTGATCTTGTATATTGTCAACATCAGGACGTGTCACCGGGACACTTTTGTTGGTGGGTCACGAAAATGGTGTCCTGCGATAAGGTTTTTTGAATTTTTAAAACACTTTAAATATAACGAATTCTGTTTAATGATGGTTTTTCCTAATGAGCTAATTATCTCGGTGAAGTGGTGACCCGTGGTGCTTCTCTGCCTGTTTCGTGGTATGCTGCTCAGGTTATGCTGCAGATTGCTATGTTGAAGAATTATGATTCAGTTCGTATTCATGCCACAATTCATCAAATATGTCATCAACTGCATCAAATATATGTGATGTTACACAACTATATTATATGTATATACGGTATGTTTTATTATGTATATATATGTACAATGTGTGTAGAGTCAAATTTCGCTTGATTGTCACCTCAGTAATACAGCCACCTTGCAGTTATGGTCACGGAGGATAGTCCCAATTGATTTCCGTAATAGTATAGGAAATTAATTCCACCAATATGAATAAGGTCACCTCGTTATTAAGATCACCGGCCCAATCCCGAGGGTGGCCTTAATAATGAAGTTCTACTGCATTATTGAACATGTTTTCAAATTTTCATCTGTGTACTTATGTTCTTCTGATATATTTTTGAGAATATGTTCAGAATTGTTGTATACTGTAGTTGTGTGTTGCTATGGCTCCCCCCAATGGTATTTTATAGAATGTTTTCTATAAGAAATTGACTCTTCCTCGGATGTTCCTAAATTCACTGCATGAGGTTCCAATTTCAATAGCTATCAGCGTATGATTTATTTTCTTCCAGATCTTGCAACATTAGATTATGTTCATATGTTTATATAATTATTATCTTCAGATAATGAACTTTTAATGAAAGTCTGCCATCTCTAACCAGTCCAGCTGGTAAATAGTAAATTTAACTTTATAAAAAGTAATAAAAGAATATTTTGTTAAAAAAACATTGTGACATTTTAGTAACAATCAAAACAAAGCCAATCAAGCAAAATACATACTTAACCGCAGACCAGCGACATCATAATATTATATTTATAGTGTTGTTTGTGATATTAATCACAAGGTTTATCATATACCGTGCAGTTTCCATCATTTGTTTACCTTGCCAGATAAATTAATACTTCATGAAATACTTGTTCATAATGCAACGTTATATTTATTGTTAAGTAGCATCTCGGAAAATAATCCTAGCGATAATCTGTATATATTGTGTAATATCTTGCCACTGATTCGCTGAGCAATATTGTTATAAATAATATTTAAAGACTCATTCTCTGAGTGAGGAATTGCCATTTTAGCTGTCAAGAAATCTTGCCACTTTCAAACCTGTAAATGGCAATGTTTGGCAAAGCTCAATAATATATTGCGTGCTATTGTTTGTAGTTTGGCGTTGTTGTGTGTTTAACTGTTGCTGGTATTGTTTGTTTTAGTTATTTACATGTGTCACAATGTGTATGTATGTATGTTGTAAATTTCTTTAGTACACGGTATGTAAACAATTTGACAACTGCATGAATATATGTGCATCAGGATCATCTAACCAGGCATCTGACAGATGTAGTTTTTCCCAGTGCATCTTGATTCTGGATGTTATTGTCAGCCAACAAGTATTTTTAGTCTGTTTGCTCAAAACACCCCCTGTATTTACTGTAAAACAAGATGTTAAATAAATGAATTTTCATTTGTAAAGTACACTTTGTAACAATGTGTTGGCTGGTGTCATTTTTGTAATGTACAGGTAGTTTGTTTATTTAACCACAGCACACTCAGTCTTGCTTAACCGACTCTCACCTGGCTGCTTGACTTCGCCAGAACAATAGTCTGGCTCTGAATGGCCCTTGTAAATGTATCCGCTAGATGGCAACACTGGTATACTCATGAATTAAAGCGTCATCAATTTATGAAGTTTTATGCGATGTATTGTCAGGATTTGCCGTGTATTAATAATTATTAGTCTCACTTAACCGACTCTTGCCTGGCTGCGTGACTTCGCCAGAAAGATAGTCTGGCTCAGAATCACGTTTTGACTGCTCACTCCCAGCTAGCATGTCTACCCCCCAGAATGTTTATATATTATGTATGTTTTCGATAAGGAAATTAAATTACAAAATAGTGCCCGAAATAGTATTATACAAAATAAAATGAATCATAAACTAAATGAACACAAACAAAAGTTTCGAGTATTCTGTGGGATTCGAGCCGAAGACCCTAAAAGTACCAGCTTAACACACTACTAATTTAACCATCAAGATCAGCACGTTTTGGCTGTACTTTGGCGACTACTTATATTAGTTAGCAGTCCGACCATTGCGCGAGACATCGATTTCTCTTTGTTTAGTTAAATGTGTGCTTGTTTGGTATTTATATCATGCTTATATTCACACTTTCAGACTAATTAAGGTCTTTTGTTTTTACTTGAGCATAAGCAAAGAAAGTCGACATTTTGACATGCAGCTACGAGAGCTGCCACCTAGTGAATATGCTTGTGATTAAAAGGCACTAAACTACAAAAAGTTTAATGCCGGTTTATTTTTGTGTGTGACATGTTTCAATATAAGTATGATGTTGAATAGTTGTTATAGTATAGTATTATCTGATAGAAGTGTATCCCTATTTAATATGTTATTTCATAGTTGGCCTGAGAGCCAATCATCGTCTCTACCTGAATCTGGGGTAAAGCCCCCTACCGGTACCATTGGCTGGAGCTTAATAATCCAGGCCCTAGTGAGAGGACAAGCGAATGCTGCCACCTCACGGCGCCTAGATAATCGAGGCTACAGTACACCGTCCATCATAGTTAATTAGTAGCTCTTGATCATCTTCATGATTACATCAGAAACAACACAAGCCACCAAGTCCTTATTTACATTATCCAGGGGTGCTAAACACACTGTCACAAATGTAGAAACGGGTTTCCCGAGGTATTCATACCAGACGTTTAACGAAGATCATGTAAATTTGAACAGTCAACATGCTGTTGTTCACAATGCAGCATTTTTAGAGTTTTTGAAAATTACATTAAATTACCCAACTGATTGATGGATGGTTTACATACTTTCGAACAATAACAAATAACACAATATTGTAAGCAACCATCTACATATAATGTACGGTACGAATCCTTTCGAAACAAACTTTTTAGCACGTGCATTGTTATATCTTGAAGTTCAAACTGCTGCCCCCTTTCAGACCAACCATGCTCACCAAAAACTTCCAACTGCACCCCCCTGAGACTCACTAAAACACAACTACACCACTTTTTAGACCTTCAACTGAACCTCCCAAGGCTCGCCCAAAATTTCAACTGCACATGAGGCTTAACAAAAATAACTACACCCTTTTCAGACATCCAACTAAACCTACAGAAGCTCACAAAAACAACTCCCCCAAAAAAAAATACATAAACTGATAATTTTATTCCTGTCGTGAATATTATTGATTATTTGTTAAAACAAAATGCGTCATCCAGAACACCTTGAATGAAACTTTTATCTACATAAAAACAATAGGAACTAATATTAACGCCAAAAGAAGTACGCCAAGTGGTCAACGCACGGGGTCCTCTCGGTGCTAAACGCGGACGCGTAGCTTGTGGCCCGTCACTACGGTCAGGTGGGCAAAGGTGAACAGACGACGTCAGCCACTGCGTCGGACAGCCTTTGCAACCACAACAACATGGGTGCCTCGCAGTCACAACCAGGGGATCCGCCTCCACTAGGACTCAATGCATCACTGCAATCGAAGCAAAGCGAAGACAATACTGTCGTCATTCCCGTGGACGCTAGCAAACAATCGGAGACGGCGTTTCTATGTAGGTTGCGTTGTCATGACTTGTCCTGCGTCCGGGGCTGAGCCTGGGCTGGGCCTGGAGTGCGGAGTGGGGATATCCTGACCTTCGGCTTCGCCTCGGTATCGCCGCATCAACTTCGCTTGGGCCTTGTTCAGGCCCAGGCATCCTAGGCTAACTTATAAGTTATACAGTCCATGTTACTACACAAAATATTGCGATTAAAGTTACAACACTTATAATCAAACTCGTGCCGTTTCTATAATAGTTGTTTATTTAAAAGACACGATATAATACATGATAACTATTTGAAATTGAATATAAATATTGTTTTAATGTATTTAAATTAATGATGCGTTTGAACTTTGATGGTAGATAGATATATTAGCACGGGAAATATGCATAATGCACTGCAGCCCATTTAAATATTAAGTTAACATAAATCTTGAGACGGGTAAAGATGGCAATGAATATACCAAACTTCAGAGCAATTAAACCCGTTTTGTGTTGTTAAACCTGTTTATTGCAGTTTGTGTGTGAAAACTGTTGGTTTTATTATACAGTAGACCACTGACTTGACTATTAGAAACTAGGCGAAATGTGCAGTCTTACTTTATCAGTTTTAAATGCATATAATTTTTTGGTTTGGCTGCATTTAAATTTGGATGTGGGTAGATTTTGTTTCTTTAGAACTTTGCCAACACTAATTTTTAAGTACACAGTGGAGTCACGTTTCAAAACAAAAGGTTGGTGGGTGTTAATATGGAATTTGTAGATATTCATTGGCATAGAGAAAGTGTCGTTTTCCACGTGCAAAGCCGAGTAACTAAGCGACTGGTAGTTATAAAGTAATTAACGTTGCAGGGTACATGAAGCATGTACACAAGCCAGAAAACAAAGTGGAGATACTGCATTGCCAAGAAGCCCACCTCACTTCACCAATGCTGGCTGAACACTCTTTCAAATGTGAGTAGTTATTACTAAGATAAGCCTGATTCACATTCTACACTTCAAATCACTATTGTTGAGCACTCTTGCTTTTGAATAAAATAATCTAAGATCCACTACAAATTGGCTTGTTTGTGAAAATGTTATGTAGATTTGTTTCTAATTAAGGACAAACTAGTAAATTAATTTTGATTAGATCCGATCAGTAATTTGTGAAAATTAATATAATTTATATATAATAATAATAAACGTATGGGTAGAACACGATTATAATTTTTTTTCTTTTGCACAGGGTTGTCTTAAAATTGCATATATTAATGTAAAAACAAGTGCAGTTGAACCTCGCATTATGTCACCTCACTTATACAGCCACCTCGCAATTAATGTCACCCTAGATTAGAACAGTCCTAAATTATGTCCACATACAGTAAAGTATACAATGTTAATCCCGCTAATACGGTCACCTCGCTATTCTTGTCACTATTGTCAATCCCAAAGGTGACCTTAATAGTGAGGTTCCACTGTACACAGTGTTGAGGAAAGTGAAATATAGTGTATGTGGTATGTTGATTGACTTGAGATTTGTATCTAAAAGATGAATTATCTAAAAATGTAACTTTAAAAATCGAAAGACATTAAATTGATTAAAACTTGCTTCTAAAGTTTCTATGTTGCAACAGCGGAGTCGTGGGCGGAGATGATGGAACAGGCGCGTCAGGAGGGCAAGAGCCTTGTAGAGAAATACGAGAAGACGTTGGAGGACCTCGGCATCAAGGGTGATGTCCACTTCGAGGTCGGCAAGCCGGGTGAACTCGTCGTCGAGGCAGCCAAGAAGTACAATGCCAACATGATTGTGATGGGCACGCGCGGATTCGGCATCATCCGACGATCCGTGCTCGGGAGTGTCAGCGAGTATGTTCTCCATCACTCGCAAGTGCCGGTCACTGTTGTGCCGCCGGACATACAGCATTGGTTCTTCTAGTGATGTATACACACTGGTGCTTGGATAGATACTCCCTTAGATCCAGTAATAATTAGCACAAATATTGTATAATATTCTCGACACTAAATGTGTTTGTTTTATCATCTGGCTGCAGTTAAATTTCAGTGTGTATTAATTAAGTATTTTTCTTCAATACATGAACTATATGTATGACGAAACAAAAATTTATTAACAGCATTATATGATGTTTTCTTGCCAAACTATGATGGTGATTATGAGCATTGTATTTGTGTTAGAGGAGACAGTCTTTGGAACTAATTGCTCAAAGGGGGAGTACAAAGCATTTCAATACCGTTTACCAATGTGGTTCGAGGTTCAGTTATAATAACCGTAGCGTTATGAAGTACCAAGATTTTTTAATGCAGCTGCAAAACAGGATTTCTTGATTGCCTTGTGTAGTTGAATAAATTTTCCAGTGGGGAAATCTAGAATTGTTGAAATTTACCAGAAAGGTTTGAAGTCCAGCTATATTACCAAAAAGGTAGGAAGAACAGGGTTTAAGTTTAAGTTTTTAATGCTGCAAAATAACATTTGCCTTATATACTTGAATGCCTCTGAAGTGACACTTACTAACATTTGCTGTTGGTACTTTGTGTATATAACTAATACATATGCAGTATACATTCTTTATTGAGTGGGACCAACTAATGTTTGCTTCAGTTGTTCTGTTATCGGTGATCTCTTGTGGTTTTTTTCAGGTCAATGTTTTGGGTGTTTAATAACAGTGATGTGTGGAATATTTGCTCAATGGTTACACATTCTTCAGGGATTTATCATTGGTTAATAACGTGTGCCGATTTTGATATTACAAAATAGTTGGGACATCATAAATTGTGGTGTGTAACAAGAATAATTATGTTTGTTTTTGTAATTGGACATGACAAAACAAGATTATATATCAACAATGGAATACATATCCTTGTATTATCAATTAATTGTTCTGAAAGTTGTGTTTGCCATAATCAATATATTCTTGTATTAGTTACATTAGCTTTGCTTGTACATTCTGTCCAGGGTTGTGTCGACTTTGAAACAAATATTGCAAAATAAAGTATTAATTTAATTAGCAAGTTGTCAATTGTGTTTATTCGTCTCAAACATGACTATTAATTAAAGAGCCATCCACGCACAGTATTTCATGTTTAATTATTGTTTGTAATTAATTATTAAAGTTACTAATTGTCAGATATTGATTTCAGAGAACCATGTAGAAATCATAAATAATAAAGATACCTGGTAGTGTCTATGTCTTTGATATGGCTCTCTGACTCTGTATCAAGAGATGGGCAAGAATGAGGCTGGCAAAATGTTTTCATAATTATTTTGTATACATGCACATTGAATACTACCAAAATTAAACAAGCTTATCTATTTTAGAAATATGTATAACGTTTCACTTTTTTGTAAAAAATATATTTTATAAATCTAGTAAAATAGTCCACTGTGAAAGAATGTGAGAATTGGCGCCCTTTGTTGCAATAGTGGCGCCACATGGTGGAACTTGCCAAGAGATAAGTGCAGAAACCGGCTGGCGACCTAGCGGGATTACGTTGTACGAAGGATATTTCGTTCCAAGTAATATTGGCCTGTCTGCCACGCTGAAAAGGCCAAGAGTAGTTGCTATAGGTGAGTCGCAGAACAAATTTGATGGATATTATTCTAGACAATTATCGAGTTAAGTATCCAGAACAGTGTTATTGACCACTTGTCGTAACTCTGCTCACGTTGTGTGGGCGATAATTGGTGACAGTCTTCCTTACGGGGGTCAGTCGTATCTCGAACCACGGATGCTCGAGTGTAGCGAACCACCCTCGCGCTGTCAGCGTGTAGCAGTGGCAAATCGTTAGTTCGTGTTATTCGTTAACTGAACAATGTACAGCTTATTAGGTCATCGCCCTTATTAGATATGTCGTAGGTTTCCCCCATTTGAATTTCTGAAGCCATTTGAAATGTGATTATTATATTTGACAGTGGGGGCAGTGCCAATGCCAACGGGGCTGGGCAGCGCCAGTGACATATGCATGTTGTGGACGTGGCCTATGTACACACAAGGATTAGGTCATAGACCTACACAAGAAGCACTAGCAGGGTTATGAGCTTGATCTGATATAGCTATATTATACAATTGACAAGGAATCCAATTATTACAGGAAAACGTAACGTAACACAAAATTAAACATTTTGTCTGCAATTACAGTGAATTTCCCAGTATTCCCATATTTGACGAATATCTCCCTAGGCTTAAATCTGTCTGTAGTGCCTACTTTACATGTAACCCCCACCCTAATGCTAAGAGCATTGCATTATTTGAATTTGTTTCTAAAGGTATACAGTTAAAAAACTGATGTCCTACAGTTTTCAACCCAACCCATGTCAGTCAATAGCACTTGCCAGCATTGAGGCAGTAACACGTCACATCTGTGTGACATCGTTCTATTTTTAGCATGCGTGCTGAACTGCTGAAAATACAGGCAAGCTGACAGCATCGTACAACAGTAAACATAGCAGGTCCGCACCTTTTCCAACAAATAAGCTATCAGAAAATAACATCCTTGTGGCGAAACTGTATTCTGCAAACGTAGAATTGCGACATTGCAGCCACCATATTAACTATGTATTCAAGAATCTTTCAGAAAGATGCTCAAATACATAGTTAGTGTGGTGGCAACAATGTTACGGCCTTCCATTGAACGAAGTTTGTTTGAAACTGGCAGAAAAGTGGTCATCTAGTTTGGTTATGCTTGCTACATACGATATGACCAGCAATCTGTACTTCTGATCATGCTACATACCGCCTGTATCCTCATTATGTTGAGGCTAGGCGTGTATCGGAAGAAGAAAGACTTATAATACACACCGCCTCTGAGATGATGTTTTTTGCATTTAATTATGTTTTTTACGTGATTTATTTTAAAGCAGGAAGTATTTGTGTTTTATCTGTTAGTGTTATGTACAGCGCTACGAACGTAGATATGGCACTGTATAAACTAAATATTATACTAGTTAAATACATAGTTTAGTCAGTATATACTTATTTTCCAATACTTTATCTCACGTAACGTGATTTCTTTACAAATGTATATTTTCAATTACGTATTATATAAAAAATTTCTTAAATTGTTATGATAGTAATTATGTTTACCAATTATGTATTTTAACTTAAGTTCTATATGAACAGGTTTTATATCCGGATACATGACGCTAGATACAATTAGCAGTTATAATTATTGTGTTGAGTGGGTGTGTGTAGGCGTACTCTCTTAAATATCCTTATTGCATGTTGTATTTACACAAATCTGAGGTAAGCTTTGTGCGAAGAATTATTATTAGTGTGCGGTCGTTTCGGCATGAAATTCCATTGCAAAGCTGTATTGTGTCCAGGGTTGCACTCTAGCCGGTCAAAACCTGTTTTGACCACTTAGTGGTTAAAACTGGTCAAAAACCGGTAAAACCTATTAATACTATTGAAAAGCCTAACACTAACCCAACATACACCAAACTTCTCCTAGCTTATATTTAGCTCATATATACTAATTTTACCTAGTGATAGAAAGTAAATATCTACTTGCTTAAAACAATCATAGCTGGAGAATATGAAACATCAATGCTGAATTGTCGTGCAATTACTCTGAAGCAGTCCTTGTTCTTGCACAACTGAAACTTAATTTACACACAATAAAAGCATGTGTATGACATTATTAATTATTGTAAAGTATTCACCAGTTACAAAGTTCTTTATATGCACAAATATTCTAGAAATTGTACTTGAATAATTCACATAGACCGTGGCCTGACCCTAAATCTATGCTACGGAAACGGCCTGGCTGCACCAAATTCGAATACGTTGTCTGGTGTCAATTTTCGCACTGTCATGCTAATGAAAACGATTGGATTTTGGATCTGAATATATAACAGTTTTTGTTGTGCTAATATAACACACAATTTGGGAATGGATGTAAATGCTTAATAGAAAATGTAATACATTATGTGCACACCACCTGGCGATGTATTGGCGTCTTGGTGTGGTGAAAATGTCTACGTGATTTAAATTTTAAATTGTTATGCAATATTGTACGATTTTAACAACGAGTACACTTATGTCAAATAAAATATCAACTACATTGATTACCACTCTGACATGTTTACACGTAAATATTGTTGAAAATTATGGTCTACTTTTTGCATGAGCTTGATTTGAATACAATGAGCAACAATACCTCAAGATATCTTGTTTTTTATTCATACTGAACATATATTTTGACACTTCCATTGTTTTTATAGTGATGAACAATTAATTATGGAAATATTGCACACAATTATCACTAAATTAGGTTTTGACCGGATTTTGACCACTTTTCAAGGAAAATGAGCCCGGTTTTAACCAAGTTAAACCCGGCGGTTAAAACCGTTCGATTGAAACCGGGTGATTAAAACCGTTCAACCCTGATTGTGTCATTTTGTTTCAAACCTAAAACTTACACTGAATGATGGCACGCCAACCAGGTTTATTAACAATTGTAGCTGCCAGTTTAACATACATTTTCACCGAAGCAGTCGTACTGAAAAACGAGACAATACCCAAGCCAGGGGACACCGAATTAGACAGTGCATGAATTTAGGACGCGCAACAATAGAACAAAATGATTACAATCTGAAATTTTCATTGACAACCTTACCGGTAGTTGCATTAAGGTCAATAAATTGTCCCTAGTCTTCATGAGCCCGGCACTGGTTGTAAGTTGGTGAAGCCTTACACACCCTGCTTGACCCGTCAATGTGCATGTCTTGAATCAATGTTGCTAGTCCCACAACTGCAATGCTTGTTAACCATGCCGGACACTTAGTGTTATACTAGTGACTTAGAATACAAGAATACAATAGCGTTTATTACCTGATGATCCAACATGTAAACAACACCGAAACCGTCAATGTTTGCCTGTGTTTTCCAGTTTTTGTTCACGCATGTCATCTACTATATTTAGCACTGCGCATTAATGTTAGTGAGTACAGCTGTACTATGATATGTGGTTTGTGCTTCCCTGTAGGCTGTAGGTGAGTTGCTGTCTGTCTATCTGTCATGGTGGAGCAAGCAGTCGCAGCATTCAGGGCTCTCAGTGGAGTCTTCTGTATTTACAAACCCGCTGGTCGCTCGATGAGACAGGTGGTTGGTGCCATCAAGACAAACCTGATCAAAGGTAATGAAAGCTGTTTGTGCAGTTGACATTTCGTTAACTTAGCTGAACATTCCCTGATTACAGACCCTGTAATAATGACTGGTTCATTTGGTTGTAATGAAAGCCAACAATCTCTTGAAAAACCTTTTTTGTTCATAGAATGTTTACCATAGTATGGACACTTTTCTTTGGGCTTACATAGTCAGAGCCATGAGGTTGCAAACGGGTTGCACCCTCTAGCAATCCTCAGTCAGTTTATTTTATTTTTTGTTTAAGTAAATTTCTCAAGGGATAGTAACATGACTTGTGAAACCTATTAAAACTCACATCTTAATGTCTACCATGAAATTTAAGACTACTTTTCCGTCATTGTTGATATATGATAAGTAGTGTGTTTGTGTATTTTAAATGTATATTTTTTTATCTATCAGTTTTATGTATCACACTGAACCATAATGGATAGGACACTGTATAAAATAAATATTTAATTATTATCAATTATGAATAAGCGCACTCATTCTTTTTTAACAATAATTGTGAACAATAATTAATCTAAATCTTCTGTCGCTGCTGTCATTAGATGTGAATGTGGAACTTACGTTAACATACGTAGTTGTTTTCTGTAGATTTAAACACCCTTCCCTGTCGTCCTGTGAGACCACGAGTTGTGTTTGAAGAGAATAATTCATCACCGGATCTGCCAATTCCGACCACTGTGCTTGATCTCGCTGATCATCCTTTGGGTATGTGTGAATCAAAGATATTATGTTTATATAATTTCATGTCACAGTGAATACGGCCATACACTTAATGCATTGAAAACAGCTAAATGTGTCATAAACTGCCGTGTAATTAGTATCATAAGACAGAGAATTGCTGCATAGAGGGATCTCACAAGTTGTCTAAGTCCAGGGGCATTGCAAACTTATGCGATGACCCTTGAGTAGATGACCTTGTACACATAGCTACACCATATTAGATCACACAAGCTGCATTTTATGTTCTGTACTGTTATCATGGTATGTAGGATTACAGTTTTTGCCTAGTTATTTGTTGTAGAATGTAGAAGTCATGTAATAGATGTGTTGTCTAACTGCACCAGTAAGGGGTGGGTGTTCACACAACAGTTGCCTCCGACAATAAAAGTCGACAACTCGTAGTTGTTTATATATATTTATTTCTATTTCTGGATTCAATATTTTAATTATTTCCTGCAGTTTACTATATAGAAAAATATTTAAACATTCTTAAATAGCGCAGTATCCACTCCTCATGACTGCTCAAAGCACTTTACACTTTACTCCCTGGCAGACCTGTTCAATCAAACACCATCTCGACTTCTCTGGGAAAGCATCCAGCCACGCAGCAATTAATGCGCGAAGACTATTTGTACACAAATATCCACCACTGTACTCATTCATACAACTGAGTGAACTGGAGCAATGTAGAGTAAATGAACTTGCCCAATGTTTGACACCGCAGCACAGGATTCAAACCCGGGTTCTCTCGGTTGAGAGTCCGAAGCTCTGGCAACTGCACCACTGCACACCACAAAATGAAAATTACGACTAGTTAGCACATGTGGACCGGTGCACATAGTACATACACCTTAACTTATAGTCACATGGTGAAGGAAAAGAATTACATTCAGCAAATTTCGTAAGCGCAATGTGTGCTTGTTGTAGTTGTTGGCCCCCGTTACATTGAGGATGACCTGACTGTCCGCTACGTCAGTCGATTGGAACATGATGCCTCAGGTGTGGTCGGTGAGTGCTACGAATTTGTTCGGCCACAAAACAAGCAAAACCTGTCACTTTGATTGCTTGATGACATAAAAACTTGTCCCATACCACCAACTCTCTAGGGGATGAATGTTAAAATCTTTCATGGGATCAGTGTACTCAGGGGGAAATGTTGGGTATTTTATGGAACTCTTGTGAACTATAATATGACAGTGTTACAGCATCTTGGATAACATATCCGTATTAGAAATAGAGTGTGCAGTTGAACTACATGCATGCACACCACTCACGCACACCACTCACGCACACCACTCACGCACACCACTCACACGCACCACTCACACACACGACTCACGTGCACCACTCACACACACGACTCACGTGCACCACTCACGCGCACCACTCACACACACCACTCACGCACACCACTCACACACACCACTCATGCACACCACTCACACGCACCACTCACACACATGACTCACATGCACCACTCACGCACACCACTCACACACACGACTCACACACACCACTCACACACACCACTCACACGCACCACTCATGCACACCATTCACATGCATCACTCACACACACACCACTCACGCGCACCACTCACACGCACCACTCACACACCACTCACATGCACCACTCACGCACACCACTCACGCGCACCACTCACATGCACCACTCAAACACACCACTCTCGCGCACCACTCACGTGCACCACTCACACACACCACTCACATGCACCACTCACGCTCTCCACTCACGCGCACCACTCACACGCACGTGTATACACACACGCACGCACACGCACACACACACACACACACACACACACACACACTCTTTGTTATGAACATCTCAAAAGAGAAAGTTAAATGTTGTCTGTTCATGTACTGAGTATACACAACACTGTAGTTAGTAGTACTGGCATTTAACATGACTATATATAGAGCCCAAAATTTATCAGGACAAACCTTCACACTTTTTCTATGATTTTTTTAGAACAAAATGTAATAAAGAAAACCCTGAATGTCAGCCTGACCTTCACATGATGTTGTCGTTTCCTTTGTGGAATAATTGCATATTTACTAATGAAACATTTAGAATCTCAGTAATTTTCACTGTTGTTTGTAGTGATGGGAATAGGGGCAAGTCGTGGCCTGCTGTCAGCTATAGCAGCTGCACAGTACATCCGGGTAAGTGAATATTAATTAGTTAATTTATAATAGGAATTTATATAGTGCCTGAATCTACTTAAAACAAACAGTTCTTAGGTGCATTACATAAAATTGCATAAATGATTGATATATCTTGTTAAAAAGAAATTGCATAAAATGGAAGAGCTGATTTAAAAAGAAAATCATGACATTCACGTTATTCCTCATATACTACTTTATAGAGATGTTTATTACCGGGTGGATTAAGACCTACATTCAAAAGTTGATGTTTTAGAGTTTAATTAGTTGATGTGGTGCCAAAAAAGTCAAATATGATCATTTAAGGGGACACTTGCTGCGAAATTCAATTTTGGTCAATTCTAATGCCAGCTGCCTAAGATTTTCAGGAAATCACCATTGGGGGTCAAAAAAAAAAAAAATTATTTCTAAAAAAAAATTATTTTGGTTTCCATGGAAACGGTGGCCATATTGTTTTTTGTAAGAATTTTTTCAATGTCTTTTTCACATGGACCTCTTGTGATATACTGTTTCAAATAAATCACAGTGATAGAAGATACAAGTATGTGTATCATGTCAGAAGGAAATTTGCATAACAAAAAAAGATTTTGTTGAATAATTTTTTTAATAAAAAATATATTTTTTTAATCGGTCATGATTTAATATCACATAAAATTGAAATCATAAGACATATTAAAATTTCCTTCTGACATGATGCACTATATGCTTTGCTTTGGGTGCACTTCAAATTTCAGGTGAAAATGTCAAACGGTTTCGGTAGAACTCTCCGTTGAAAGTTTTAGAACAGCACAAAAACTAAATTTATAAATAATTAATTCCGAGTCGCGTGTCCCCTTAACACTACCAGTCTAATGAGCTAAACTAGGGTGTTATGTTGACAATGGATACTCTAACATACTACCCGTTATGTATTTTGTGTATTAAAAAAACTGCAATATGCCCAATAATTAAGACATTTCATTGATTTGTAATAATTATTACCCTCTTCAGTAGTCATAAAATACATAGGTTTTAAAATAATAATTGACCCAGAATCAGGATCAGAAAATAAATCACTACAATTTGAAACAGTTAAATCATAATTTAATTTTTTTTCTCAATTATATCATATAATTGACTAGATAAAAGCCACACAGTTTCAAGTAATTTATTGTATTTTAATTTCTGCAGGTGTACCACTTGGAGGGTCAGCTCGGGACTGCCACGCAAGACTTCAAAAACACAGGCCGCATTGTGGAGAAGACTACTTACCGTAAGTAGTATGTTCTCATTGCTGCTGCAAGTAATTCTATCATCACATTGTTCTGCAGACAGTGATAACTGCATTTGTATTTGTGTTAAAAAATTAATTGGATTGGTGGTTTTAAATGGGTTTTCCTTATTTTGCAGTCAAATTTATCTGCAACTGTAGATTAATGGCGTATTGGTGGGCTGATGGAAATAATATTTCTACACCAGTAAGTAGTAGTGATGTTCACCATTTTGTTGTATTGCAGATCATGTGACCCACGGGAAGATGGACAAAGTGATCGCTGCCATGCAGGCTGGGCACCAGAGATATATGTACCAGTGAGTCTTGTCCACAAATGTAAATAGAACCCGCTAGTTGAACAATATTGCTAAGCCGCTATCAGTTGACACATGATACAGCGCCGCCTGCATGGGCCGGTGACAACCCATGCTAGTGCTCGGCAATAAGCCACTGCAGTCCCAGTTCATACACAGCACAGCATCCAGTTCTCATCATAATTTATCATACTACCTACTAACTAACTTCAGTTAGTCAGTGTTGTAAGGGCACAATGGATTCAGACAGTTACCTCACTAATATGCCTGTGTCTGTGACAGCTCTATAGGCCTATTTTTTGTACGATCCACTGTCTCAGGGATGAATACGTCTGCTTAGATTACTTGACTGTTTATTGTGTTTCCCATTTATGGCCCCCTGTACAAAATGAGCTTTGTCATTTTGTGTTGGGATGATTCTAATGACATGGTCACTGAAATGGTCGTCAGCAGCAACTTGCGTGAAGACAACATTAATAATCTCCCAGCTGCTCCATGACAGCCATTTCCACCTGCAGATTGAGATTTTTTTTAATGTTATCTGGCCAACTTCCTCATGGTCTCCTGCAAAAATGTGTTTTGTCTCATTTAAAGTGTCAAAAGAAATAACTTTACGTCTGGGAATCTGTAGAGGATAATAACCTTGTCAGTAATTATTAGTTGTAATATTATCCCATGAAGCTTTCTGGTTAATACAAAATGCCTTGACCATGCTAAAACGCCGAACACTATATTATTAAATAACTTGTTATATAAATCGACCAACTTAAGTAATTTATTGTCAATTTGCACATGATTGTAATATTTTAAAAACTGTTATTTGTGTCTAAATTAATGACAGTGGGGCATGTTCGTGCACATTGTTACCTAAACTTTATTGTATAATTGAGGATTCTTCCCGGTGGAAAGATAATTAAGAGATGTCAGATCCTGTCGTCTGTCGGTTAGTAGAGTTGTAAGCTACACAAGAAATAACCATATTCAATGTTTCACAATAACTATCATCATCAGCAGGCCTCCAAATGCTATCGTGATTTAAAAACAGATACACGTTGCTCGCTCCAGTGTGAGCCACCCAACTGTCCACAGTTTAGGATAATCCAACTGGGATATTAACCTCAGGTTAAACTAATTTCCAGGTCACAACTCTTTCCCAAATGACTAAGCTGGCAGCTGCAGCGTGCCCCATTAATCAATCATCAGTCACTTTATTAAGGGAACACAATGACAAATCTTCAAGTCAAATATTTCTTGTGTCATATATTTATTACATGTTAATTTGTTATGAATGTTGACACTTTAAACAGTTCTATGCTCACAAACATAAATATAACACATTAGTAGAACAGATATAGGTTGCTCAATGTTCACTCCAGTGTGAGCCACCAAACTGTTTACAGTTTAGGATAATACCAGTGCCGGGATATTAACCTTATATTATCATTGTCCAGATCACTACCAGCATCCAACCCAAATGACTAAGCTGGAGATTGGTGGCCTTCCCCATTAGTTAATCATGATATATCTTATCTAGGGAGCACAACGTCACATCTCAAAGTTAACATTTCCTGTATCAGACATTTATTACATGTTATATACATTGCCAAACAGTTCTATGCTGTATGTAATGCCAGTGGATGCAACAGTTCCTGCCATACAGTTGGATGGCAACCAGTGGATGCAACAGTTCCTGCAGTACAACTAGATGGCAGCCAACGATCCACAGCAGCCTCACTGCAGAGAGCCAGCTTATCGCTCTCATCTATAGGGGAATGATTAACGATGTAACTCTATGGTCTTGTCACATGTTTTATAATTACTACAATGGTTTATTTAAAGGGAGGCAGTCAGTTCATCTACCCAGAATTAGCTGGCGTAGTAATTTGTAACAGGATGTCTGCTGTGTTGAACTTAGGAAAATGGGACATCGTTGAACATCAAAGGGTATTGCCAATAACATTTTGAAACTGGATGTTTTTTATACTATTTGAACATGCTCTGGTGTTGTACCTTCCAAATTGTGACTGTTGTTACAGGCTTACTAAACACAATTTGGCTGGCAGTATACCTTCAACATAGTTAGTATAGTTTTATGAACATTATAGTAATTAATAAATGAAAAACTAGGAACAGACTGCATCCTTTTAAAGAGAGGTTGTCTGTTCCATCAACAAAATGTTTGCTGAATCATTGTACTTAGTCCTAATTTTACCTGGAGTGAGGCAACTTCAAAGAAGTCAGTTCCAACAAGCAGTAAGTGCCAGTACAAGGTGTTTATAAATTGACTGTTTTGCTTACAATTTGTTCAGTTCATGGGTGCCACTTTTAAATTATGAACACTGCTTTGGGTTTATTAAATCTAGTTTGGCAAGTGGAATATCTTCAATGTATTTAGTTATTTGTGGGATGGCGTATGTACATTCAAGGGTTAATACCCGAGTGACATCCACATACAGTGGAGTGTAGTGGCACCATGAGTGACTAAAGTGTTGGACTCTCAGTCTGGAGAACCCAGGTCTGAATCCTGTGCTGCCGTGTCGAACCGTGAGCAAGTTCATTCACTTCACATTGCTCCAGGTCACTCAGCTGTATGAATGAACACCTGGTGGATATTTGTGTACGAATAATCACTGTGCATTAATTGCACCATTGCTGAATGCTTCCCAGAGAAATCAAGATGGTGTTCGACTGAACAGGTCTGCCAGGGAGTAAAGTGTAAAGTGCTTTGAGCAGTCCCAAGGACTGGATACTGCGCTATATATAAGAACTTACCTTTATGTTTTACACAGTGTATTATTCATTTAATATTTAATCGGTTTTATGTTGTAGTTGTGTCATGCCATCTGTTTTTACAAATGATATAATGTTTTATGTGTAGAGCTGCAGAAGTGGATCTTCAGAGTCAGGAGGCCTATGAGATGGCAAAGACAGGCTTAATACGGCCAAAGAACCGTGAATCTGGACCGGTCATCTACGGCATGAGGTGCATAGAATTCAACCCCCCAGACTTCAGCCTAGGTCAGTTGCTCATTCCAGTAATTTTGTCAAGTTGTTTTCACAATAAATGTAACCTGCTACAGTGAAGTGGGTATTATTTTGGAATATAATTTCATACATTTTTGGATTCCGCAGATCATGAGCTTAAAAAAGACACCTAATTTCTTGAAATATCTTCAGTAGTTTTTAATTTCTTGCTAAAATTGAAGCAAATTTTTAAAATGTGACATTTAATTTTTTTTGGTAATTTTGACTCATATTGTCTCTTATTTCTTAATCTTTGTGTTCATAAATGCATGTATTTTAATAGTTTTTTGTCAAGAAAAATAAACTGAACATTAATGGTTGAGATTATAAGGTATTTCTGCCAAAGTCACAAAATTGATGGGACATGACATAGCTATTTTTGGATATTTAATACCCGGTTCACTGTGGTGGGTCACAACTTATAACAGATTATGTTTTTATAGACGTATCCAGAAAGCGAGTCTGGGGTGGGGGGCACAAAAACCACCACTGGTCGTCGAACCAAATGGTGTAGTAGAAATGTTGTCGCTACTGCGCCTCCGTAACTTGAGCCATTGTCTCGGCTGGAGACTTGTGACATTGGAAGACGGGGGGAGGGTGCTGTTGAAAACTTTCCCCGCTGCATCGCTGTAACTTCAGCTTATTATAACCTGAATGGGGGCACATTTCAAAGGGTCTAGGGGGCACTGTCACATGGGTCCATTATAAAAGGTCTGCAGGCATGCCAAATTCCCCAAAACTCTTTTAATTTGACTTTCAAAAGTAATGGGGCTTTGTAGTGATGTCTATTGTACTATAATGCTCCTTTTACAAATAGGTTGTGTTCACAAAGAATTGAGCGAAGAATGTATCATAAACTTATACAGTGTAGTAGCATTCATGATAATTTCCATAAACAAGTTACATTTCATGACTAGTACATTTTTTGCATCCTTTGTGAATAAAAAATTAAAAAAACTTATTGTTAATTATTAGTAATAATAATGGATTTGTTGTCAACAATATATAAGATAATTTTTTTTATGGTGATAGTGCTGAGTTGTATAACAGAATGACTGTATAATTTACACAGTATAAAAGTAAAACCACTTAGAGTTTATAGTGAGGTGTGAACATATATCATCCTTCTCAAGAAGTGTTAAAAATGAAGAGTTGTGATTAGCAGTTAAAATGGAACTACAAATTGTAAAAAAAAAAGTTTAATATGAAAATTAAACATTTTGATTTATAAAGGAAATAGAAGCTATAGTGTATTAAATATTTGTTGATAATTATGGTGATATGTCATAACATTTCTCAAAATATAAACATGTTGTTTCAGAGGTGCATGCCATCAATGAACACAGTCACTATCTCGCTGAACTCGTCCATGAAATGGGCCTTGAGCTGAAGGCCTCCGCTGTGTGTAAACTCGTGCGTCGAATCCGCTACGGCCATTTTACACTGACTCATGCACTTCTTCGGAAACACTGGACTCTGCAGTCGATCCTCGAAAACATTGACTTCTGTCGCCCCCTGGTGGCAGAAGAGAAACTACTCAGACAGCAACAACTCGTCCAACAGCAGTTTCCTGCTGATGCAATTGCATCTACGAATTACCTACCGCCAGATGTCTTGACTTCGCACAGCTAGCCAGACTTGATGTACTCATGGGAATGCCTGAATATGTATTTAAAATGTACTTTTTTTTTAAACGCTAATAAATTACAGTTACGTAATGTTTTACATTTGTAATTGTGAAACAAATAGAACTCTGTAACCAACTAGTACAGCTACTTTCCCATGTCAGAATGTAATTCCCAGACAGTTGGTGGATCCTTGAACATGAGAACGTTGTATTTACATGTATATTAAATAATGTATAATTTTAAAGCAATAATGCAGTTAGGAGTAATTCTGCTACAATTTATTATATCACCAACAAATATATGATAAGAATACAGTTAACAAATTTGGTTTCAAGATATGTCCAGATATGTAACATGTGAATTGTTTGAGTTATCTACGGTAGATTGAATTAAAAAAGCCTATTTTTGTTTGAATGATCGAAGGAATTGACTTTGGCATCTTTTACGTTGTAACTGGTCAAAACCATTTGTCAGGCCAACATGTAGCCTTGAACACACTGAATTTGTCTGCGACATTACTTTTGAGAGAGCAAGGAAATTGGACAATATCAACACAGAAACGCATGCGTAATCGCATTGAGCAATCCGTGAAGATTTTAGTTGTGAGAATCAGTTGAATTAATTTCTGGGCAGGAATTATGCAAAGCTAATCGTTTGTCTGATGATTTGATCAAAACTACGTAGCTAGGGGTACATAAAGTTCCACAAACGAACTGATAGCATAGTAGATACAAGGTAGTTTTGCTTTTTTTTAAACAAAATGACTGCAATGAGACGATACCAAATTCAAAATGGGGAGGCACTTTTAAATTTGTTGACCAATATGCAAAAATTTTGATCCGGCAAATGTATGCCGCCCTAGTTATGCAGCGTAGGCCTATAATAATGTGTACACGATTGCTAAGGCCAAGCCTAATGGGGATCACTCTCATAATTAGTAATTGTGACATCAGACTCTGAATCTGTCGATTATTGGAGACATCATAACGCATGCAACGCCACTCTAGCGCGCAGTGGCATTAACTATCTCAGTGACGTAATTTGATTGTCAATTTAAAATCGACGGTGGCGGGAACGCTGGCCGAGTGGTACAATCTGTTTATTGGCATAGCAACGTGATTGTTGAGTACGTCATTTCACGTGTGAACTTATATTTAACAAGATTTAACAAGATTGCCACCCAGAGAATTAACTCTAGGTGGCAGGTGGACAAGGAAGCCCTTTGGCTTATCGAGAGTCAGACCCTTTTATCTATGTGTATCCAGCCCGTCTGAGGTATGTGTCGATTTTATTTTTAAACATATTCACGCTACTAGCACCCACACAATCAGCAGATAATCTGTTCCATTCATTTACAGTCCTTTGTGAGAATGAGAACTTTCTTATATCTAATCTACACTGCTCCTTTGCTAATGTAAGTTCATGCCCTCTAACCCTTCAATATTTAAAACACTTCTATCTGATCTCCTCTCAACCTCCTGGTCTCTAGTGTTGTTAAACCGCATTTTTTAGGCGTATTTCGTAACTAAGATCCCTCAGTTTTGGTATCATTTTAGTTGCTCTCCTCTGCACTCTTTCTAGCATATCTATGTCCTTCCTGCGATACGGCCTCCACGATTGAATACAATATTCTAAATGAGACCTAACTATTGTTTTGTACAGCGGTATTATTAGCTCTTTTTCCTTATACGTTATGTTTCGCGTAATTAATCCAAGGATTTGATTTCCCTTTGAAGCTGCAATTCCGCACCTTCATATCAGCACTAATGGTTAACCCTAAGTCCTTTTCTTTTTCAGTAGTACTTAGTACAGTACCCCCATTGTATATTCTACCTCTTCGTTCCCATGTCCTGTGTGGAGGCATTTACATTTCCCAAAATTGAACAGCATTTGCCACTTTTCAGACCATTTGATCAACCTGTCAAGATCATCTTGTAAATGCTGTCTATCTCCATCACTTTTAATCATTCTAAACACTTTTGTATCATCCGCAAATTTCAACACCTTGCTTGTTATTTCATCATCCAAATCGTTGATATATATTAAGAATAATATAGATCCTAATACTGATCCCTGTGGTACCCCACTCAATAACGATTTCCAGTTTGAAGCCACCCCATCAACTACTACACGTTGTCTTCTGTCAATCAGCCATTGTTCTATCCAGTTTATTATACCATTTCCTATTCCATCGTCGATGCCAGTGCGAACCGATCAGCCGGTTGGTCCGAAAAGCCAGATGGCGACTCTTCGGACACATGCTATGTTTGCCAACGAACGTCCCTGCCCAGCTTGCCATTGACGAAAACTTCAAGCCGGACAAGGGCGGCTTTCGTGGGCGACCTCGGGTGACATTGCCAAAGATGCTGAACGGGGACTTGAACAAAGTTGGTTTATAACTGCACAGTGCCGGGACATCAGAAAGCTACGAGCTCTCAACCGCGTCGATCGGCACGAAGTGAAGAAGCAGATCATTGAAATGGCATAAGCGAATCTTACATCGTTGGAAACGCGAACATGCTTATTTTGTACATACATACATAGATACATACATACATTTTCAACTGTTCTAACACTAAGAAGGAGCACATTCCAAAGAGTTGGTGCAGAGACAGAAAAAGCCCTAGTTCTAATATTAGTGTTGACTCTAGGAACAAAAAGTAGGTAAGAACTAGATGTTCGAAGCTGGATAGGTTTTCTTACAGGTGTAAGCGATGAATGTAAATAAGGTGGTTGCTTACTGGACAGTGTCTGGTATGTAAACAAGGAGAAATAGAGATTCATTCTCTGATTTACTTTATGCTTCATGGATCAAAATGCAGTTCGGTGACCTATGATTTTTGGACATTCTAGTAATACATAGCTATATTTATTATTTGTTTTTAATTGAACTCGGATGATGTTTGGTTTTTGCTTCTGCTGCAACTTTCGGGCAATATTTTGTAGCACGTATTTTTCTTTTTTAGTTTTGTTTTGCTAATTACAAATCATAATGTATGCATGCGTACTCGTGTGTATTATTTTGATACTTCTATACAAGCAGTTCTTGTTCTGTCATATTTATATTGTCAATATGTTTTGAAGAGAAGGAAGGCTCTCTGTTTAGAAGGCCGGTCCAGATACGCCCGGTCACGACACGTCTTGTTCATAATGTTTTTGTTTTTTCTATATATTTCTTATCTGTATATTATTATTGTTGCACAGACATGCATTTCTTGTATGATGACAGATTAATTAATTAATTATTAATTTAATAATAATAATATAACTTTTATTGCGCCTAAATCCGTGGAAACCAGGCTCAGAGGCCCATCAAAATAAAAGGATTGGTCAATCTCAAAATCTATAAGTAGTTTTCCAGTTGTCAACAGATGGGTCAAGGCGCTAGGGAGCTACGGTGGATAAGCAAGGTTGTAAAGATACGTTTTTAAATGACGACGGAATTTTTTAATATTTTCAACTGATCTAACACTAAGAGGGAGCATATTCCAAAGAGTTGGTGCAGCAACAGAAAAAGCCCTAGTTCCAATGTTAGTGTTGACTCTAGAAACAAAAAGTAGGTCAGAACTAGATGATCGAAGCTGGATAGGTTTTCTTACAGGAGAAAGCAATGAATGCAAATAAGAGGGTTGCTTATTGGACAGTGCCTGGTATGTAATGGTACAGATCTTAAATATTATACGATAACGTACAGGAAGCCAATGCAAAGACTTCAAAAGTGGTACAGAGCGAGACAAACGAGGAGATCTTGTAACTACTCTTGCTAGACAATTTTGGACACGGTGAAGTTTTGTGATATCCTTGATAGCGATATTATAAAGGAGGGAATTGCAATAGTCAAGTCTGCTACTAACAAGCGCTGTTGCAATAGTCTTAGCAACAGAAAATGACAAAAACCGGTGAATACGGCGAAGATCACGAATATGATAAAAACAGCAGCGACATGTTTGAGATATGTGTTGTCGGAAATTGAAGTTACTATCAAAGATCACTCCTAGATTCCACACCGAGGTTGCTGGCGTGATATACTGATTCAAAATACGCGCAGGGAAAAAACCACCCAGTTTACTACGCTGCATTGGAGTACCAATAATGATCAATTCAGTTTTATTTGCATTTAATTTCAACTTGCTGTCAGTCATCCAGTGGAAGATATCTTGAAGGCAATCACTAAGTTTGTCAAGGAAGCGACTTGTATCCGGGGTAGCCAACGAAATGTAGATCTGGGTATCATCAGCATAAAGATGATGATCCAAGTCATGTCTTTGTATAACAGAGCTTAGTGGCGTGGTGTAAAGAGTAAAAAGCAAAGGCCCAAGAACAGAACCCTCGGGAACACTAAAGCCGGCAGTGCAGCTGAAAAGCAGTTCCCAATCTTTATAGTTTGATATCTATCAGTTAGATATGAAGAAAACCAGCTTAGGGCTGTGCCAGATATGCCGTACCACTTTAATTTAAATGATGTCAGCTAACGAATCATTTCCATGGTTTCAAGGAGGTGCTAAAGTGAATTATTTATTTAATGTATTAAGCTAAATGAGGCAGCTGATGACGACTTTCAACCAATACGTCATTCCACATATTATGATCTTGACAATTTAAACTATTAGCAGAAATAAATAACGAACGGTTTAGTAAACTAAGTTCTAACATAGAATCTACAAATGCAAAATTTAACGAAATTGAAGCTTTCTTAGAGGAACTTAACCAGATAAAATTGAAATTAAATTTAATGTTTTCAGGAAAGCTGGCTTTCAAAAAAATTATTTATCACACCTACAAATTGAAGGATACCATTGCAAACACAAAGAAAACCATGTAGCAATAAAGACGGCCTAGTCATTTATTTAAACAACAAATTCAACTTCAATGTAATCCTGTCTCTAAACCAGTTTCAACACTCGAAAGAACAATTTATCAAAATAACTACAGGTGGGCTCTTAAAAGATATTATAATTGGAAATATTTATCGACCTCCAAGATACCCCAATGAACATTATCAACAGTTTCTTAATGAATTCACACTAATTATCTCCTCATTTGACAAAATCCGACATCATTATTGCTGGTGATTTCAAAATTAACCTTTTTAAAATAAACGAAAAAGAGGTTTTATTGATTTCTTTGATTTATTAATATCATGTAGCTTTTACCCCCATATTACACTCCCCACAAGATTTTCAAATAATAATGGAACTCTAATAGGTAACTTGTTTTGTAGATTAACCGATCCTACAATAACACCGAAAAACATCATTTCTATTGGCTAATACAATATACAATTCAAGCTACGCATTGTGCAACACCCATTAAGATACAGTGAAACCATCTGCTGGCCTAGAATGGCTAGCAAAAGAATACCACGCCCCACTGAGCGCATCTGCAACCGAGTTGCTGTAATTACGTAACTAATGCGATTGGTCAACAATCTGCCTATCTACTGGCTTGACCTTCCCCATTTACTAAATTAAACCTAAGGAAAGTAGATTTAAACACCCACAAATAGCATAAATGCTACAAATATATGTAAGTTGTGTGACATAAATTAATCACCTAGTGTAACTGAACTAAGTCTTACAAGTAATTATTACAAGACATGTTCCATTCCTCTATGTCCTTCCCCCATTGTCTCCTAGGTCTTCCTCTGCTTCTGCTGCCTTCCACTTTTCTTTCCATTATTAATCTCTCTAGAGACTAATGCCGTTTCACATGGCCGAAATAACTTAGTTTCTGTTTCTTTACAAAGTTCAATAAAGTCCCGGGTATAACACCAAGCTCATCTGCGATGGATTCGTTAGTTCTACGTTCAGTCCACGAAACTCGTAATATCTTTCTATAACACTTGTTTTCAAATGCATTTATACGTTTAGTAATTTTCATATTAAGAGTCCAGGTTTCGCATTCATACGTAGCCGTTGGAAATATACAGACTCGGATAATTCGTAGTTTCATATCTTTGTTCGTTGCTTTCCACAGCTTCTTCATCTCCGCCATTGCCAACCTCCGCTTGATCTCTTTCGTCCCATCTCCATTCGCTTCTATCAGTGACCCCATATATTCAAAACTTTCCACTCGTTCTATTTCCCCGCCATCTACTGTGACTTCTGATGGTTCTCGACATCCCTTCACATCCATAATATTAGTCTTCCTTTCAATCCTTTCATCTCGCTGTGCTCTTTAACAGTTGTTATCAGTTTATCCAATCCTTCTTTTGTATCGGATATTAACGCTGTGTCATCGGCATATCTCAATTCATATATATCGTGTCCATTCACTTTCAGTCCATTACAAAACTTGCTTCTCGTGTCAGTCTCGACTTCTCTCATGATATTCTTTGTGTATAGACTGAATAGGCGGGGGGGGGGGCAAAATGCACCCCTGTCTCACTCCCTTGCCGACTGGGAACCAATCTGTGGTACCACACTTTAATCTCACTGCAGACTGCTGTCCAACATATAAATTTGGGATAAGTGATGATCTGGTCAAATTCCATGCGTATCAAGGTTTTCCAGAGTTGTTGATGACTAACATTATCAAAAGCTTTTGAATAATCTATGAAACAGATCCTAAGGTCATGGTTGAATTCTCTGCATTTCTGAATTAACATCTTCAGGTTGAAAATGTGATCTCTTGTTCCTCTTTCAACCCGGAAACCAGCTTGTGTTCTGTTGACTTCACATTCTAATTTTGTTGTGATTCTCTTCATTATGATTTTTAGCATAATTTTGCTCGCATGGCTGATGAGGAATATAGTCCTGTGGTTTGAGCATTCTTGTACGTCACCTTTTTTCGGTATTGGTATAAGGATGGCTCGTTTCCAGTCCATGTTCCACTTCTCCATATTTTCTTGCATAATGTGTGATAGATATCCACGCCTGCTTCTCCACTTGCTCTTATTAGCTCTGCAGTGATGTTATCAGTGCCAGGTGATTTTCCGTCTTTTATACTTTTTATTGCCCACTCCACCTCTGAACGCAAAGGCTCAAGTTCATCTTCTGGTTCTGTCCTCTCTCTGCCTTCATCCATGTCTACCTCTTCTGTTTCTTCTTTCTTAAACATGCTTTCACAATATTGCTTCCATCTTTCAAGTATGTCATCGCTTTCTGTCAGAGTCATTCCCGTTTCATCTTTAATAACGCCAAGTCTAGGTTTGAACGACTGTGTCATAGACTTGATTTCCTCGAACATACTGCGACTATCGTTCCTTCTCATACATAGTTCTATCTTTTCGCATTTCATCTCTAGATATTTCTTCTTGTCTTCCTTACACATTCGTTTAATCATCTTGCACTTCTCTCAGTATTTCTCATGATAATTCTCACTCATTTCTTTGTTTTTTTTAAACTCTTTCCTTTCGTCAATCATCTGCAGTGTGTCTTTGTTTATCCATAGTTGTTTTTGTCTCCTCTTTTTAGTGAAGTGTTTGTCAGCTGATTCCATAATGATGTTCCTAATTTATATTGCCAACTCCTCTGGTTCCTTCTTTGATATCACTGACGTCATACCTCACTATCTCTTTCTCTCTCTTCATCTTTCTTAATTTTATCGCTATCTTGGCGCTTAGCAATTCATGGTCAGAGCCACAATCGGCTTCCGGTAATGGCTTTGCATTAAACACAGACGTCGTCCATCGTTTTGATATCAGTATAAAGTCGATTTGATTTCTGTTCCGACCATCTGGTGTTGTCCAGGTGTACAGTCTTCTTTGATGTTGTTTGAAGAAAGTATTAGTGATCATCAGTTCATTCTCTATGATAAACTCAACAAGTCTATCTCCTCTCCCATTTCTCTCGCCTATTCCATATTTCCCGATATTTCCATTTTCTTCTTCGTTTTGACAACTGCCAACTTTTGCATTGAAATCGCCCATCAGTACTACCATGTCTCTCCTGTTTACCTCGTTGACTGTTCGTTGCAGTGTATCATGAAACGTTTCTATTACATCGTCGTCTGCAGTGCTCGTTGGTGCATACATTTGAATACATGTTATATTCGTGGGTTTTGCTCGTATTCGTATGGTAATAATTCTGTCATTGACCGGATTGTATCCTAATAGTGCATTTTCAGTTTTCTTTGACAGATAGAATGCAACACCCCTCATCCCTGGCTTAGATGCTCCTGAGTATATAAACTTTCCTCCTGGATCCGGGCGAAAGTGTCCTTGTCCGGCCAACCTGTGTTCCGCAATTCCTAATATATCTACCCCATATCTTTCTGCTTCAGATGTTACCATTTGTAGTGTTCCATGACTCGTTTTTCTGATGTTCCATGTTGCCACACGGATTTTCCCTTTTAGCTTTTTGTTGCTGGTTTTACCTCCCGCACGGTCGGGCATACTACCGTCATCAGCTCACCACTAGGACCTCTCTTACTGTCTGTATTCTCCATCAAGGTTTCTTGGGCTAATACAGCGGTAGTTGCCCATTGCTTTCCGCTGGTTTGTATATGGTTAACTCCATTATTCCTTGATTAAAAATTCTTGCACCGCAGGACAGCGGGTCACCGGTCCTTCCATATGCGTCTTGGTAGGTACTTTGCAGTCTGGTGAAAGGCTGTTGCTGTTTCGCATTTGTAACCGGGGGTGTAGCCAATCGGCTGGCCGCCTACTCCTCCGAGACAGTCTTTGTGTACTGAAGGCAGACGTCCCTCGACTTATTAGGCACTAGCCTACAAACCTTATTCATGTATTTTTGCTGGTCAGCCGATATCATTGCCCGGGGTGTGGCCACTGCCGTACACTAGCAGTTCCTAGGAGTCATACTTGAGCTAGATAGACTGTGGGAACCAGTGGTTGGAGTCTCCACAGAAGTGGAGCGGCTGCCCATCACCAAAGGGACTATCCCTCCAGGTTCTACCCTACACCAGATAACTTCTATTGCGCCTAAATCATTGGAAACCAAGCCCAGAGGCGCATCAAAACAAAAGGATTGGTCAATCTCAAAATCTATAAGCAGTATTCCAGTTGTCAACGGGTGGGTCAAGGCGCTAGGGAGCTATGGTGGATAAGCAAGGTTGTAAAGATAAGTTTTTAATGACGACGGAATTTTGTAATATTTTTAACTGACCTAACACTAAGAGGGAGCATATTCCAAAGAGTTGGTGCAGCAACAGAAAAAGCCCTAGTTCCAATGTTAGTGTTGACTCTAGGAACAAAAAGTAGGATGGTTGCTTATGGGACAATGCCAGGTATGTAATGGTACAGATCGTAAATATTATACGATATCGTACAGGAAGCCAATGCAAAGACTTCAAAAATCCTTTCATGGTAAATTATATTTTAAAATGTAGTTTTTAACATGGCATTTATTGGTACATGCTACATATGTTGAATCTTAGGATGGCTGCACACAAAGTGACTTGTTTCTGCAGAAAAGTAATGTATACCAAAATAACAGTTAACAATATATGAAAAGTTAAGTTTAATGTTTTAACAAAGAGTTAAGAAGTAAAGTTTACGGTTTTACCAAAGAGAATCCAATGTTGCAAATGAAGACACCAATACTAGTAACCAATAAAAACAATTATATTACCTTTCATCAATAGTGTCAAGATAATGCAGCTATAGCTTGGTTGCAACTTGGGTGATGCTCAAAAAAACATCTTCATAAAATATTGGGGAGAGGTTCAGCCCCCCATTTCGATGCACATGGGGGTGCGGTTGAAGAATTTTCGCGTTGGCGTTCCAATGTTTTTGCAGGAAAACAGAAGGTTGGATGGGTGTTTTTGATTATGTTTACGGGACATATACGAAATTGTATTATGCAAATATGCAAATTCAACTCGGATGTTGCAAATCAGATGAAGCTCACCAAATCAATCTTCAAAAACTAAGCCCCCCACTTTCAACAGCTCCCCGGTCCATATACAAAGGTTTAGATGTAACGGTTTCATGAAGTATCCGTACGGGACGTTTGCCTCAACGTCACGAGTGGTTTCTGTGATTGTTGCAGTCGCACAAATACGCGCTACATTGCGAAAAATATCATCGGTAATTGTACGATGGGTAAAATAGTGGCTTTACATCAGACCAGCCAGACCATATTTTGGTGCAACGTTTCGTTCGGATCTGGCAAGAAATGTGGTATAGGTAAGAGGCAGAAGGACGGATATACTCTCACTGAGATTTATAGATATTATAGATACTGTGTTTGTGTTGCTGTTGTGTTATGTGTGTATGCACGCGCGCGCGTGTGTGTGTGTGTGTTCATGTGCGTGTGTGTGCGTGTTTTTACGAACGCATATAGGCCTATCTATTATTTTGTTCACTTACATATCCATGGTGAAGTAGGGCCTTCGAGTCAGTCAACGGTGTCGGCTAGCAGGCAAGGAACCACGAAGAACTCTGCTGACCGTCACATCACGACCCCACTGACCAATCGCCTGGTCATGTTCGCTACACTGACCGCTGCGTGCTGGACAATAGTCTTATTTAGCGGAAGCGTCGCGTTTGTTTACTCAGGTCAATAAATACTCCAATAAACATTGCTTCTCCCTCTATTGCGCAATGGACTTCCCCAACAAAGAGGTTCACAATAGACCGAGACGATTATTAAGGGGAGGTGAGATCGAATATTACTTTGCCGTTTAATTGTTTCAACTCAACGCTGCATTCCCAATAGCTATTCGAATTAATGACGGTGATGTCTCTGGTGGTCCAAACTGCATCCTGGTACGTTTATTTATTTATGTGCTTTTATAAGCTTTGAGTATCCACCTTAGCTCTCTGAAGTAGATATCCTATTAATCCATCTGTTGGCAACTTTATCTTATCGAACCTGACTACTAAAGTGGTAGGCACAAAATAAGTTGCCTTATTATTATCATCATCATTTCTCCACTAGCAAGAAATGCCCGTCACTTGACTGGATGTATTGGCAGAGGACAGTAGTGAAAATAATATTTACCAAATGTTAGAAAACACAGCCACAGAGCATTGTTACATAAACACAATAACGCGTTCGCAGATACTCGTTGTTTGTTTGAGAGAATGTGAAGTTCACGTCTATCGATAAGCTCTAGTCGTGATAATGTAGAATTGTCAACTAATATTCGTATTGCTATGCAGTTTGCATGAGGGTAGACAAAAGCATTAATGTGTGTGCGTCTACTCCATGTTGCCAATTATATGACGTTTTCCCGAAGTTTTTGCTGCGCGCGAGTGGTTTCTGGGATTGTTAGGTTATGTTTTACGTATTACGCGCACTGCGGCGCACATTATGTTTTACATTCCGAACAGTTATGGAACGAACTGATTTACCCCATAAAAGGTGATAATCTTGACATATATAGAGTATTTTGAAAATATATTGGTATTATTCTAGGGGTCGCAGATTAACCCATGAAAGTGGCGCTTGAGGTTGAAGCCATCTAAGAGGGACACGTTAACCTGTCCGTACACATACGCTAGCTCGATTATAAGTAGATCATCATCGTCATCAGCTTTCTGTTAACTGAAATTTTCCACGGATGTACGGATTATGGTCCCTAGAATATATTCTTCAACCTCTCTTCATCTTTCTATCCTGAGACACGTCAATAACAATGTTAAACACTGTGGAATCTCGAACGAATTATCTCTTTATCTCTCTTTTTCTGTGACACTGACACATTTAACTTATCTAGCTGTTGCAATATATTTGTGCTGGTCACAGGTTTCATATGAGAAACCGCTGCTACTTTGGGAGAGAGCTTCTTGCTACCTCCGATGTACAAATGCATGTAAAAACCTGATGTCAATCTTGTCAAAAGTACCTTCAACCTAGCCCTAACCCTAAAGTTCAAGCAAACTATAACCCTAAACCTACCCTTTGTTGTACACCAGACCAACCGTAAAAGGACATTGGTACAAGGACGGGAAGCAGGACGCTTGACTTTGCATGACACCGTTGGTATTGCATAGAAAATACCCATACAGTGCGCGTAGTTTGGCCTTCTGTGCCCTCTTACTGCTTTCACACATCACCAAGTTAGTGTTTATGCGGCCAACTACAGAGTATACAACAATGTTCACAGCCGTCACATGCTATTTAGGAACAAGTTTTCTAACGGCTTGTGTTATTACTTGATATAAGATTAATTGTCAAAATAAAAAGGAGAGTGAATATGGTACTGTAGACGTGCAGTTGATTATCACATTGAATATGTGCAAATGAGATATTCATCCAATCAAATGACAACGTACTCCTTATGCTTCCTTGTCGCAACAAATGTGTTCTTTAATCAAAGAGTAAAGATAAGGCAAAATGTTGATGGCCATTTTGAATTTATGCAAATTAACTAGTCATCCAATCAAATTGTAACGAAATCCAAATGCATCATTGTGTCAAAACAATTATACATTTTTCAAAAGGAAATATGTGATCTTTAATATTTGGCACCCATATTGGATTTATGCAAATTATACCTATGTTATGTAAAATGTCATCTAACATCGCCATCTAACAAACTTCCATGAGTGTCATCATGATTATTATTGATCTTTGATATGAATATAATATATCTAGATAGGTGTGATCTTCTAATAATGTACTGTCTACGATCATATCATAGCCACTTTCCCGAACTAGATGATGCGGTCGTTCTGCACCTTGTGAAAGAACCATTTTCTGTGAGCGAGGCGTAGATTTCAACTGGGTTGGAGGGTTTCGACTATATCGGGTTAATCAGAACCCCCCGAAAATATAGTATCTACTTGTATAAACTTTCGCTGTAGAGCTTACAGTATTAATTGATAACAACGTAGTTAGTTTCGCGGGAATACGAGGTGTGGGCGGGGATTCAAAAGGAGGAGGGAGTCGTTTTGGAGGGGTGTTCTAAAAAGGGGAGATCGAACGAACCTCACGAACCTATCCTGGTTATGGGTTTGGTATGACTATGACCTGACGAGGGTCGTATTTCTCGTGGGTGGCTCTGAAGGCATGAACCTCCTCATCAAAGATCGCATTAATTCGATCGCATCCTTGAAGAGCGTGCAGCAACTACTCAAGGATGTGATCTGATCTCTTTTATGTGCATGTTTCTCAGGAACGTACTGTGCAAGGACAGCTTTGTCGGTTGTCTATATATAGCAATGTTTTCTAGAAATTATGACATGTTCAAGATGATGTCAAAACCACGTTTGTCATGCCTCTGATCTTCGCTATGAGTATTGCAGTTTTGAACAAATGTATATCTGCAACATACAAAAATGCAGAGACAAAGGCACAGACACACACACAGACACACACACACACACACACACACACACACACACACACACACACACACACACACACACACACACACACACACACACACACACACACACACACACACACACACACACGCACTCTCTCACGCACACACATTTGTTTTACTTAGCTCACCGATACGTACCTTTGTCTACTCCATGCAGATTGGGAGAGGTCGACCTGTTGCTAGATATCACACACTACCTACGACTAGATCCTATATTCTCCACTTTAGAACCATTGGTCGAAGCAGATATACAGCTATACACAATGTTTAATATTAACATGTCCACAACGAAAGTATTTTAACTCCTTACAAACACGAGAAACACATTTATTTATGAAGTTCGTTTCCACTATAAATGTAATGATCTTCTGAATACATTATTAAAAGGTGTATAATAATCAGTATTGTTTGTAGAGGCAACAATACGTAGGAATGTCCCATAACAAAGCTTTCTACCCTACGTTTACCCTGCTACCCATTTCTTATAAAGTATTTACTGAACACATTTACATTTGGGAAACTAGAAAGGAAGTTTGCTTTAAATGAGACAAATAACGTATATCCAATCAACATGCACTTATGGAATTGAAACAAAACTGTAAATACTACTATCAATTGGGTTGAAAATAATACAAATGTTATCACAATCAGTGTGTGCTGTGATGATCAAGCATCCCGTCCGTGTTCTATGAGTTGTCACACAAGTTGTTTCTTCTATGACATATACTATTCTAGCAGTTACATATATCATATATTATATAACATGTGGCTAACTTTGTTTCTCGTAAGAGGCAAACAATTTATGGTGTGGCATAGTTAACATGTTTGTACGATGTTTATTCATGCATTTATTATTCATCAATTATTTACATTACGTTGTATACCCCTATGGATACTTGCATTTGTCTAAAGGCTACGCCACACATACTTACGTGCGTGCGTATGTTTGTACAATGGAGATGTCATGTCCTTTCTCAGCCTGGCATTGTTATCTTAACTCTGACTTACAAACGAAAGTCGCATAGCAAAATACACACTCACGAGTCTGTATATATATATACATATATATATATGTATATATATATATATACATAATTATCTATGTGTATATATATATGCGTGTGTAATACATTGTATATATGTATATATATATATATATATAATTATATATTATGTATTATATATATATATAATATATATTGTAATAATAATAGCGGTAAGCTAACGTTATGCACGTGTTGAAATATATTATGATTCAGGATTAAAACGTCGCTACGGGGAAAATTGTAGGGTATTCTCGGACGAAACAGGCTTGTCAACTACTACCCAGCCCCAGAAACAAACAGAATGGATTCCTTCGTCACACTGTTTCCGTCTGACGTCATGACGCCGTCGTTCAACGTCGAATCACTTTCTCCGTCCTGATAACCATGCGCCCCTTGCTGCCACTGGCGGGGCCGTGGGAGGAGAACCAGTCGTTGGCTCCCGCATTGCCCGAGACCATCTCCCGGGTAACCTTCGTCTTCTTACCGCTGGCGTCCACGTGCGTCTCTGTGATGACCGTCGTCTTCTTGTATGACGTCATACCTGGTGACGTCATACCGGATGACGTCATCTCGTTCGAGTGGACCGTAGTTTTCGCAGTCGTCTTCGTGTGGAAATGTTCTGGGATGTGGATGGTTGCCTTGCTGCTGTGTTGCTGGGCAGGGACGATGATGGTGCGACTCGACGGGTTGCCCGCAACCCGCGAGGACGGTACGCTCGGTTTCTTCTTGTCCGCAGTGCCCGGGCGCGATTCTGAAACATCGACACCAGTCGCAACGTGTTAGTTAGTTTCGTTTCATATTCGCCATCGTCGCGTGTTATTGCATTCGCAAGCAGAAGAAACTTCAAGAGAAGGAAGCACAGTGAGCAGATGTTGCACAGAAATGCTAATAAAACTTGTGTGTTGTTACAATGGTCGGGTAAGGGAAATACAGGGAAGGAGAGGAATTGCTAGACATAAGGACATGATTATAAACATTGTAGGAAGAGAAGAACGAATTATGTGTGTGTGTGTGTGTGTGTGTGTGTGTGTGTGTGTGTGTGTGTGTGTGTGTGTGTGTGTGTGTGTTGGCGTTAGCGTGAGCAAGAGCGTGCGGATAGAGAAGAAGATGAAAACGAAGAAGAACGAAGGAAGGAAGGATAAAGGGTGGAAATGGAGAAGAAATGGAAAAATGGCAAGAAGGAAGGAATAACGAACGAACGAACGAACGAACGAACAATAACTAGGAAGTGACAGCACTGATAACAGTAATAACACTCACGCCCTGACGACGTGGGAGACGCTGCAGTTATCTTGCCGCCGCTAGACGGAAACACGTTCTCGGCGTGTCTGCCAACGAAGTTACCAGCCGGGGAATAGTTGGCGACAACGATCCATTTACCGTCCTTTCCCTGCGCCCTGCCTACTCCCAACTCTTTGCTTCCCTTCCAGACGACCTGGGTGAAATGTCCTGGGTGGAAAAAGACCAAACATCAATGAAACATGTAAAAGGGCACACATCAAATGTATCCCTAAATCGTCTCAGGCAAACGTCGATGATAAAAAAAACTATTGATCAATACAAGTGGCAGAATTAATTACATATGGGAAATTGTTTTAATGGCGATTTATTTTATTTAAACATAAATAATTCATTTTTACAAACATGAAAGCATGTTAGACCTGGAATGTTCACCAATGGATATGCCGTGGTCGTGAATAAGCTGGACGCAATCTTGTCATACCCGGAGGAGTGTACGTGTCGTTGTATGTCGTTATTGACACGAACCATCTCAAGTGTTCGAAACTAAGTCACACATGCGATAAGACAGAGTGGACATCTGGTAATCGTGTCCATCTCAATGTTGGTGATTGTTTCTGAACACGGCCTTGTTCCAATACACAATTAATCCGCTGAACACGGCCTTGTTCTTCACAGTTAACCCACATATCCGTTCGAAACAACATATATTATTTTATATTATGTTAACCTGGTGTGCTTATGATGCGAATAAATATCACGTTCTTTGGTGCTACACACATCTCACATAAGTTATTGTCATTACATTTCTAATAGATTTCACCTTTCAAACATCATCTAGACCTTGTACAAACGTACATTTCTACTTTGGACAAGAGAACCCGCAAGCGGAGACACTATCTTGTCCGGATGACCGAATTAGTCATTGTATCATTGTGTCATCTTCTCATGTGTGCTGACTCTTGCTCGTTTTCCTTCTCCGGGTCGCCATCGGATGTTCTGGTGGTCGACCGGTTATCTTCCATTCCTGCTGCGTAACCTGCCATTGTTCACTTTGTTTTCAATATACATCTTATCTGTTGTGTCTCGTCAAGTAGGTTTGTTCTCCTCCAGTCACCCTCCTTTAGCGTTTATCTCCATGCTCAACATACATTTTTTCCATGTTTTTTTCTGTTGATCTATTATTCAAATAGTTTTACTTGTTAGCTTTTGTTAGACCAGTAGGAACTCTCCAGTAGTTATTATAAATAATCTGCACATATGATGAACCTGACAGCAGGAATATTGAAATAGCAGAATAGAGATGATCAGTTAAATTATACCTTTAGCGTGTCCACTTTTTTAACTCGATGCTGAACAGTTATTTTCTGCCCGGCAGCTCGCCGTATCCCAGTATTACCTGTGCCGCTTCCGGAGTGACGACTGAAGTCATATTTGCTTATCTCGTTGTACCATTGGGCAGTCGGCTCTTCGCCTGCCAAAACGAAATCACGTCAAATAGTTATGTATCACGTAACCAATAAACCCAACATATACTATTTCGTTTTAACTTTCCCACCACTAAATATCGCAGACCCCGGTGCAATTTTTCATAACACAAATGTTTATAATATAATATAGAGAATCAACAAGCTTGAAACGTTCGTTGACTTTTTGGTAAGAGACAAATATAGTAAACCCAGCATTCGTGTAGTACATAGATCAGAGTTATATATTGGTAGTCATCTCTCAGATTCTCTCGTTGATGTAATATATAACTACGATGCAATACTTTGGGTTGTTTGGTTAAAGGGAAATAAAACGCACGAACTACCACGGCCCAGACGTAAGAACATGTACAATTTATAGTATATATATCACTATGATTTAATGTGCCAGCGCCGCTGTATATTGTAAATAATTTGTCAAACTTGGCCATTATCTGCAGTGGCTGGCGCCATTACGATCCAGTGGTTTTAATCGAGAAATGCCAGGGACCGCTGCACAAAGTAATTCAATACGCGTCGAGCTCACTGAAACACCAACGAAACGCATATAAAACATAACAAATAGACCAATTGAATGCACTGCATGGCTACTGGATATAATATAAGTGCTAGGAAGCAACTTTTCAAATACTTCCATGGACGGCTTCTCAGAGAAAAAAACCAGATTATAGATGACGAATTTGACGTGTCCGCCGGCGGCACGCTCTGCTGGAGTTTGCGCTGGACACTTTTGAACGCTGATTGCGAGACTAAATATGAAAGTAATGAGCACGGAAAGACGATGAACGGAAAAAAGTAATTCTTGGTCAAAGACACAAGTCACCCTTTGGTCGATGTTTTCTGTATATGATTGTGAATTCATGAAGTAATATTCGGTGAATATGTTCTCTTTTATCGCATATTCTGAGTGCATCTGCGCTCAAACGCAATCAGACTACGAACCCATAAACAACTTACTTGTTGACCTGTACAAGGAATACTACATATAACAAGGCTTCATATTTTTGTTTTCGCCCAGAAATGTCTATTTATGAAATGAATCGAACAAAATCGAAAATCTCCATTGATTTGACTCAAACCACTTGCTTGGAACTTGCATCGAAAAAAGTGCTCTTGTTTGCCGATTTAGACATCGAACAAAATCAGGTTTTTTATCTGTTTGTCTTATAAATAAGTATATTTCTGTCATCTTTAATGCATGCATATATAGTACGTATTGAAATATAGGGCATAAAACGGCTGTGTTTCAGTTTTTCTTTAAGACTTCTTTAATTCATGTGATGGTTAACCCGCCTTTAAATAGGGCAAGGACTTCCAAGTTTGGCTAGGACTTCTTTACTTCCGGTGGTAGCAAGCCCGCCTGTTTATTAGTTTGGCTAATATGTTTAGTTCCCGCGGCGATTAACATGTACACATGGTGGAACCGTAGCATAACATTTAGCTGATCATCTGTACTATTAATTTATATTAGGTTAGTTATACTGCGAGGTGTAATGCAGCCATAAAGAGGCGCACTTCCTGTAATTATGCTGCAGCGCCATTTAACGATCAGTTGTCTCACCCGAATAGTTTCCACCGCCTGACATCCATTTCATGGCAATATTTTCACCGAGAGGCTCGCCCTTGTACTGTCGGTTGTTGCTGTGTTCGAACAAGTCATTCTTTGCCAGGTGGTCGGCCCATTTCTGCGATATGGCCGAGATTGCCTTTGTGTGCTTCAGTGGCGGCACACCGTGGAGTTTTCGGTAGTCATTGTGCGCGCGCAGGCAGCTCTCAATGAACTTCTCGTTCGACATCGGCTTTGTTTTCTTTTGCCGCGGACGCTGCAACATTTATGCCGACATGTATCAATATTGTTCAACGACAATTAAAAGATAATTCTTTAATTACAAAAAAACACATTTAAAAGAAGTAAAGTAAAGGTAAGTTCTTATATAGCGCAGTATCCACTCCTCAGGTCTGTTCAAAGCGCAGTAGACTTTACTCCCTGGCAGACACATCGAACACTATTTCGACTTCTCTGGGAAGCATTCAGCCATGCTGCAATTAATGTGCGAAGACTATTCGTACACAAATATCCACCACTGGCTATAGCCAGGTACTCATTCATACAGCTGAGTGAACTGAAGCAATGTAGAGTAAACGAACGTAGAAATGTTATCATTAATTCATGTAGTACAATATAACAAACAGTGCTGAATACGCGTGAACTGGTAACTACGGCCTACAGGGAATATCAGGTCATTGTAACCATAATTTTATAAGTAAGACCACAAAATAAAATATGCCTTCGGAACTTCTGTTGCGGTACTGGTAAATGTATATTAAACGGTGTTGCTTCGAGGGGAGGACAAATGACGGAGGACATTTTAAATAGTTCTAAAGTTTTAGTTTCGTTCTAAAACAGTTTTACTTCTTCGCACCTTAAAATGCGTTCATTGGGTAAATTTGTGTCTTCAAATGGTTTAGTCCATCGTTGCTAAAGCGGCTCTTTGATAATAAAGTAGATTATGCAATGTATGGATAGTTAAATAATGTCAACATAATTTACTTTGGCTGTTACATCTCGTAAACTAATATTTAGCCTCCAATCCACGGAATTCGTCGGTCACATGTTTTTTTTTTCTTCAAAAAGCAAAGGAAGTCAACAACATTGACACAGAAACACGAGCTTAATCGTATCACGTATTCATGTGTAGAAAGCAATTTTGATAATCACTTGCATAGATTCTGGGTTCTGAATACGTTAAGTTAATTGCTTGTGTGATAGTTTTATCAAAACTACATATAACAACGTTGCACAAACGAGCGAGTATATTGTGGTGTGTGTACGTTTGCTTTTTCGCTAAATAAATTTGAAATGTGACGAGAAAAAAACGAGTTGAGGAGGCACCTTTAATAATAATAATACTAATAATAATATATTTAATTTGTTATAGCGTCAGATCTGTAATTGTATTAATCTTCCATGAAGATTTTGCTAAGATATCCGTTGTTGTTGTGTTAGAATAACTTGAAGCAGCGGTGATGAGAGTTCACGATGACGTCACTCCGTGCTTAGTATAATCAATGTCGTCCAGTTAACTACAAGTTCAGTGCCACAGTAAACAACACCAGTTGGCAACAGTCATTGATCGCGATGGCCAATCGACAATTCACAGGCTACCACAGTAATGCCAGCTGTGACGTAACCTGATTAAAAATCTATAATCGCCAGTTCGGGCAATAACAATTCGACGACGTAAAACTAAAAGCTGTTATCAAAATAGCGTAACCGGGAGAAACATTTAATAAAATGAGACATTTAACTATTCATCAACACAGACCATAACCCCCTCCGACACATTACAGTTGAACAATTTACATTTCTCAAAATTATAGCTGGTCTTTTAGCATAGCATAAAACATATTATTATTTTATAGCTAAATTATGTTTTATCAATGACTGTAAAATATCAGCTGTTAACCATTTCCGTCTTAGCAATAGGAATAGCGTGATAAATAACAACACAAACATCGACATTGATTAAGACATGATATCTAGATTAAGTATTGCGTAATATTAATATTTATAACTTCAAATCTCCGCACGATTACGTCTTCTGACACTACCTGTCTGTCGGGGGTAATCCCTGTTCGGTTGATGCTCTCCTTGGTCAACTTGACTTCCGTAAACCTTCCTTCGACCACTGTCCACAACTCGCTCGGACCTAGGGCCTATATCGTGCAACAAAACTCCCACTCATTCTGTCAACGTTGCTGTGGTGCACAATATGCCCATCTCCCGGCGTCACGTGCTCTGTCAACAACTCGTGATAAGAGCTAAAGTTCGACATCAAGACGCGTGACAGTTACTGTCCACTTGAGATGGTTATGGTCAACGGTGGTTATCCAGTGGCCGTTCTACCACAAGCTTGACCAAGATACGTGAACTTTTGTCTTGTGTGGGACGGGCCCATGCACGTGACATTTTTTCTTCCGCTGTCCGGCTTCCCGTTTAGATTTTGTGCACATTAATGCAACACTGACTGATAAAATATGAAATCACTACGAAGCTACGGTCGAACGTCGTTAATCCAGAACGCGTTCCGTGCATGGTTCGTTAATCCTGGAAACTCGGTAATCCGAAGACGTACACTGGGAACCAAAGTTCTACTGTACAGAGCGTTTGTGGTATGCATACGTTAACATTCACGATATTAAAATCGTGAATATGTATCTAACTATATATAATTAATAGAACAAGGATATTCATATTCATTGCTGTAGATTAGTAGCGAGTCAACAATCGGGTTTGCTTACGTATTTGTTTGTTTGCGCACGCGCTGTTTACATGAATTTAGATTTGTTGTCGTCAACTGGAGATGCGTCAGATTTGCAATGTGCAATTATCACACGTGTGACTTGCATGCGCAAAGTGGGTATTAGTTGCAATATATTATCTTTTTATATTCCACAGATTGTAAGCTTCTTAACCTCGATATAACTTTGTTGAAATGTCTTCATTAGATATTGATTTATTGGTATAAATCAAACAACATTTTAAAAGCCACATTTTTAGAAAAGAGGTTTAAAATTGGGCAATGTGAAGAAAAAACGATGCCCATAGCAACCATGTACGTTTAATACCAAACAATGTATTACTTTCGGATACTTTGTCAAAGAAAATGAACCGGGCATTGAAAGAAGAGATTATAAGGTATGAATTTCTGTAAAAATCATAACATTGATGGGACATACATAACCTAGACAGTTATTTTGGTCTGCGTGAAGAATAGGCCCGGGCGCTGTGGCAGGCTACATCTGATTTAATAACTTATACATGACGTCACCGTCTCCGTGATATATTAATTGGTGCCATTTGAACAAAATATGCGTAACTTTAAAACTTAAAAAAGTCGAAGTGTAATGCAGACACCATATATTTTACATTTAATTATTATTGCGATTTATTTAAACATAAAAGTGGATTACCAAAGACCAACGCGTCTCACAGGTCGTATTGAATTTATCCTAATCGCACTAAGCCGACTTGTGCAAATAGTGATATTATAGTGTGCAAATACCACAGTTGGAATAACATATGTCAATAATCTGTGCGGCATAGATGAAAATGAACGGGTGTAGGGGCGGGGGTAGTCACAGTGTAATTGACCCTTATCGGCACCGATGTATGGGTGGTGTTATCACGCTTGTGTAGTGACAGTGATACCTTATCACCGTCACTAATACGCTAACAGCCCGTTGTCACTGATAAGGCGTTTCTGCCGTGACACACGCAACGCGCAACATTCGGGGACAGATCATATTTTACTTCCGGGATCACTGTATACATACGAATGAAATGCCACTGATTTTGAGATAGTGCTGCTTTTTCGAGCAGTTTTGTATCGGATAAATTAGTAGAGCTAATGTTGTCAGAACTACTGTGTTATATATTTTCAAGTGAGGCATTGACAAGTATAGATGTAAGCACTGAGGCTATATTTTGGTTCCCTCTTGAAATAAGTGATCAGTCTCTTCTAAAGACACTAAAATAAACATACAGTTTTGCATACCTGGGTGGAACGATATGCGGAGGCGGTAACCCAGACACCGACATTCGCAGGAGAATAAAGGCAGGGGCTAACGCTTGGAGAAAAGTTGAAGGTGTGATGGGAGAGAGGCGCATATTGCGTAAACTCAAAGGAAAGGTGCTCTGTTCGTGTGTTACCCCGGCATACCTGTATGGCATAGAGACGATGGCACTGATGACAGAGAAACAACAAGAGAGGGTGCAGGTTTGTGAAAACAACTGGGTAAGAAGAACTGCGGAATGCAAAGAACTGATAAGTGAATAATGGAGGGTCGAGGGAGGAGGCTGGAGTAAAAGAAAGCCTTAAGAAGAAGCTGGTGAGAAGTCGATTGAAATGGGCTGGTCATGTGGAGAGAATGGTAGGAGAACGGCTGGCAAAGAAAACAGATGCCCAGAGAATGGAGGGGAAAAGGAGGCGAGGAAGACCTAGACTGCGATGGGAGGACTGTGTAAAGAGAGACTTGGAAGGATTGGGAGAGGAGTGGAGAGCGAAAGATAGAGGGGAATGGTGACAGTTGATGAGCAGTGCAAGATAAGTGAGAGAAAAAGAAAAAGAAAAGATTTAACTGAAATCGAGGAACGGAATCGAGGCGAGCCTCACCCCCGACGACAGGGAATCAAGAGGAGACCACCATCAATTCATCTGAGTTATTCTGGGCTTGTCTAATTCCAGCAATGACACAATTTATCTCCTTTATGCAGGCTTGATAGTCCAAGTCCAACCTTGCATTGCCTCTATCTGTAGAATTCACATTGGCCTACTCTTTCTTGGCGGTCCTCTGTATTCTCTTGTTCTAACAAGGAGCCTTCTTCTTGTTCGATTTCACATTCCCGTGCAGAACATTTTCTCCTTATACCGTCTTTCATATCTAATTCTTGGGCTCGTACAACGAAACAAATTAGACCGAGGTTGTCTATTCCTTTACCCAGATAATAATTATTAGTAGGAGGCTCGTTGAATTACTTGACGCGCCGAACACCAAAGGGCCTTGCGGTTAAACCCGCGGGCTTCGGTAATAATGTCAACAGAGCGTGCAGATTCTAAAGAGCACGTTTAGGATGTGCATGTTTTGTCTACAATGTAAACATTTCGCGATCGAAATATTTCATTTACGACCTCTGTTTCGCGCTTATTAAACATACTTTAGCGTGCAGTAAACCCTCAACGTATTTATTCTAATATTATAAAATGAGGAAAATACAGCCTCAGTTTAATGTTGTTTCCCTGATACAGTCTGCCAGACGACCTGGCTCGCGGATTCTTTTAAATCACAGCTTAATGACCGTGAGGTTAATTCCTGGGTCCATGTAGTCATTTGTTGGCCGTGCCTCTGCATAGCAGGTATAAATGACTGTACCTGGTTGGCACAACGACGTGCTCAAACAGATATTCCCAAAATGATGTAATTCAATCTATATATCAATATGCTGACTGTGGAGCATTGCATGTGCATCTCATCGAAGGCGCCTAGGTCTACGTGCCTCTTTCGATGACCATTTGCTTCCTGTAGTCCGGTTTCATGAAGCGGCTAAGAACGTTCTTAACCCTAAGATGATTGTCATAGTAAATGACGTGATGTCTTTAATATAAGCGAGCATAGGAGTTTACGCAAACACGTGACGCTAAGTAATTGCGTAACTTTAAGTATGTTTCATGAAACCGGCCGCAGGTTCATTCGCTTCATTGAATCTCCACCAATTATCTTTTGGATATCCTGTGTTTTTATATAGAGCCATTCTCTCACCCGCGAGAATTGAGTGGTGGTCAAATCTCCAGATGACACCACCTTAATCATGATAAATTATGTTCTTGGTGTGTTGTTCCATAAATTATTACATGTTTAATGGGCTGAGAAAGTTTAAAGTTGGGCACATTTCAGTTGAGCTCTAGACACGCTGCAATGACCATCGATGGCAAAAGTGACCGTGGCCTCACCCGTCAAGTGGCGACTTTATCAACTACAAAGAGATGGCCGGGGTGGGGCCGGGCTTGGATGCTATAGTTCGTGCGTGGACATTGGGGTAAGACCACATTAAGGATTCGTCCGCCATTACCGACCGAAAGAGTGCCCTTGAAAACACCGTTTTGGTGTCATGTGTGAATTTTTTTCGAGCACTTTGGCATGGCACATGTCAGTCCAGTGAATACTGAATGTACTACTGCATTAGATCTTTCACGGGGTAGCAATAAACATACGCTAGTCGCTCGCGTATTCGCACAGTGGCTATTTTGCAGAACGCACCAATATTTCAAAATCCGTCATCAGATTGAGGCGAAATTGAGGGGTGTCAGGTTTGGGTGGATTTTTCTGAAAACTGAGGTATGAGAATTTTACGAGTTTTTCACAGCACTTGTGTCAATGGAGGATAAATATGCTGTGAAATTTTCAAGAAAATTTTTCGTCAAATTTAGCAGGAAATGAAGGAAACGTTATAATGGCCGCCTATGTAAAATTTAAATGTGGTCTTACCTCAAATTAGAAATACGCCCGTTTTATCACAAAAACTGTCAAAATGTGATTTGAGCGACGGGTGATGGTTTTTCGGCTGTATTTGGAAGTTGGTGTAGACCGGAATACCGTGCAGCTATTGCATACCGTTAGTATTACATCTAAAAGAAGTTTTAAAAGTAATTAATAAGCCAGTTATTAGGTGATATGCATGGAAAATAAAGTGATAATTTTGGTGGTGTGAAAGTTAAAAAGTACATTCCAAGCATGTTCTATGATACTGAGTACCACGAAAGCTTGTGTAATAAGTGTATATGTGTCAGGGTGTGGAGTTTCTTTTAAATCTACATCATGTGCAACAATATTTACATATTTCCAGTAGGATGAATTTCGCCTTAGTTATATCATTTATATTTTTGTAAGCGACATCTATAAATGCGTGTTTCATAACCCCAATACTAACGTGGGTGTTTCTGCTGTTCCAATTTGTCCTTCCTAATTATATGGCACTTATATATATCATACTTGGATCGCACAATAAGCAATAATTGGCAAGCAGGCAACATTTTTATTCCACCCCCCCCCTAACGCGGCCCTAATTTTAGTGAAATGTTGGCCACCATAGGAAGCAGGTTGTCCACACACTTCTACTAATCAGGCATCTAGCACCTATTTTTTATAGCAACATACATACACTAACTGAGACAAGAAGAACAATTGAGAATCTACATAAATATACCACGAATGTAACAGAGAATATCATAACAGTGTGTGACTTTCCAAATATGCAGCGACCGCAATGATCCGAATTAGTTCATTTTTAGCCATAACAATTAAAACTGGTCACCTAAGAGAAGTGTCATATGTTGAAGTTGTGTATATGGACTGGCATGCTATCATTTTCAACGATCATGTACTTTTCAGCTGTAATATAACCGAATCGTACCGAAGTTTGCACAAGGCAAGGCAGATTAAACTAACTGTAGGCTGACGTCAACTACTCTGACAAGAAGCTGCTTTTATCACTGGTATTGTGTACGTTATATCCGTATATTTAACATCAGAAATGTTTGTTAGTACCCGTGTAAGAATTTGGCGATGTTTGAATAAAACATGATTAGGACAATGGACTCGCTGATGTGCTTGGAGAGATACTGGGTGCCACAACTGTCAGCAACCTTTATCACGTGTCTTGGATGTCCTTATCAAACGTTTATTTCTTTCTGAAATTAACTATTTTGCCAGTAGTATCTCTTGTTTCCAATAATGTGTGTACATCAGCGAAATATATAGTGGCCAAGTAATTGACGTGTGGCGATGTTTGGATACTCTGTATCAAGCAGAGATCTGCGCCTGTGTAAAAGTATGGGTATTTTAAGGGGGTTAGGATGACAATTTGTGTGACGCAAGATATACGTTCCACTGGGCATCCCAGTTTTGGTTTCATAATGTATTATGTATATACCTCAATTTACACCCAGCAATTTAGCCCGTTATCTACAATATAATTGTAGTTACCATCTAAAGACGCCTCTGTGCCTTTCAATATTGTGAATATTGTTGAAATGCCTGGCTTGTGCTTTTGACACCTACTGGTGTCGTACACGAGTGACATATAGTTTATGATTGCATCATATTATTTAGCATAGTTTGTGGGCATTACGTTATACCAAAATTCGTGAAGATTTGCAACGTGCATGTCCAATAAAATGCTGCTTAAAATAATGATTTTGTGTATTTTTTGCAAAAAAATGCAACATTTTATGAAAAATTACCAAAAAATATATTTCGTTAATATTCTATATATTTTATTCCCATATCGGTAAGATACTGTGTTGGCCTGTATGCTGTGCTCAGTACCATTCATATCAGGCAAACGTCGTATGTAATATAAAGTACCGAATAAGCATGTTTAAACCAACTCAAGGCGGTGTTTAGCTTGGAGGTATGCACAGTTTGATAACGCATATTTTAATTGTTATTGAGACAGTGTAAATTTCCCTTTGTGGTTAATCTAGTTATATGTATAGCTTGATATAAATCTAACTTTCGTGAAGATTTGCAAGATTCAGGAGATCTATTTGGGGTAAGACCACATTAAGGATTCGTCCGCCATTACCCACCGAAAGAGTGCCCTTGAAAACACCGTTTTGGTGTCATGCGTGAATTTTTTCGAGCACTTTGGCATGGCACATGTCAGTCCAGTGAATACTGAATGTACTACTGCATTAGATCTTTCACGGGGTAGCAATAAACATACGCTAGTCGCTCGCGTATTCGCACAGTGGCTATTTTGCAGAACGCATCAATATTTCAAAATCCGTCATCAGATTGGGGCGAAATTTAGGGGTGTCAGGTTTGGGTGGATTTTTCTGAAAACTGAGGTATGAGAATTTTACGAGTTTTCCATAGCACTTGTGTCAATGGAGGATAAATATGCTGTGAAATTTTAAAGAAAATTTTTCGTCAAATTTAGCAGGAAATGAAGGAAACGTTATAATGGCCGCCTACGTAAAATTTAAATGTGGTCTTACCCCACATTGGTGAATCAAAGGTGGTGAGTGGTCATTAAACAGGATGACGTCAGTGGCAGGGTTGGCGTTGATTTAATCAAATTGATTAAATCATCGATTAAATCATCGATTAAATCAACATGAAAAAATCAAGATATTGATTTTTTCGATTTTTTTTCCAGATTATCTTAAATTTATGCTTACCTGAGTACTCAATTTATTTGTGCCAATTTATAATAATAATCCTGAAATCTGTAAGACAGCTGACATTTTTTAATTACTAGGCCCACATGTTTTTACAGCTGTGCTCAATTAAATAATTGCTTGGTGTATTGCTTGGACTTTGGTATGTTGTGTTAGGCAAGTGACAGAGGCAAGTGATACATGTCATCACCGAGGCATGACTTTGACTGATTGGGAAGAGGACAGAGAGGCATACCTTTATCTGTATTGTCACCTGCTAAGGACCAACTGACTGCAGCTGATTGCATGCTTTGATTTAATCAGCTACCCCAGGGTACCTAAACTTGTGTTTATATACAGAGTTCTAAATGTGAACATTGCATCGGACTCTGACAACTGATATGAAAATGAAGATGACAATAATCAGGCTAACAATAATGAATAATCACCTGCACCGCAAATTGATTGTCTGTGTCGTTGCGGGCTACTGCCAGTTGAATTAACTGTACATATTTTTAAATAAAGTTTAAATTTGTACATAACAACTTTGTTTTAATTCTTTAGAAAGGCTAGGAATAACATGTTCAGCCCATTGGGTATATTATGATATACCACATATTTATTTATTTTCAGAACTACATATTATTTCTTATAAGATTTGTCGAGAATGTTGAAAAAATCGAATAAATCGATTTAATCGAAAAAATCCGATTTATTAGATTTTTTCGAAAAAATCATGATTTTTTCCAACCCTGGGAGTTGTTGAAATGACGTAGTCTAGCCGACGTGTGTCGGGTGAATAAGTCGGGTAGCGACCTTTGGTTAGGGTATCTTAGTAATGTCCGCCCCGGACGCGACGCTTTAGCGCCATATGGTTGTTATTAATAGTCTTCTAAATTTACTCGCGTAGTAGCATATACAGCTGTACTAGGCGCTTGGGTACCAATCCAGTTTTAGTGCCGATCAATCGCACGGAACGGGGGAGGGGTAATCACTGTTGACACGTGTGGTATTATATATAGAGCCACACATAGCCGCTGCAAATTTGACTGATACGATTTTGTTATCACACTGCATGTTGATAAGAATACGGTCAGTTAATACACAAAACAACTCGTTATACGATGCAGTTGCAACGTGACCGATGCAGTTGCGTTGGACCGGTTTAGATCCAGGCAAGCGTCATTTATTGCTATTGTACTTTCGTTAACCGTGCAGCTCCGATAGTCGTCCGGTATATATAATGAGTTCCCGGATACAATCAGTTACACCCACACTGGCAAACATATTACGTAATAGTTTTAGACAATATCATTATACTATCCCAGAAGCCATGTCCTGTGTGTTGTAGCGTAAACACACTATAATTCGCGTCGCGTCAAACATGGCAGGGTTAAATGAAATGAATAGTCAAGCAGCTGTCTGATTCACGAATCCGCTGCTCACGGCTGCCACCACAACAAACGCAGACAAAAGCGGGCTAAATCCCAAACCCCGAACTCACGGCTTTCTCGCTGGTTTCCGCCCGTCCATCGTCCCTCCTTCGTCCACATCGGAAGAGGGACCTTAACTTTCGTCTCAACCACGAAGCCATCGTCGTAGCTTTGCGAGACGACGCACGACTCTACTACACTGGATGTTTTGACAACACTGTCTGGCCGTGTTAGATATACGGACCAAACCCCGGCGCTAGCTACGGGCTACCAGCCGGCGCTGAACGCGGGGCTATTTATGAAGATGATTCAGCCGCGCGGGGCGATGTTGCCGCTAAAAGGTTCAGCCGCGCCGCTTCAAAAGTTCACGCGATTGGTGTTTAGAGTCGTCTGCACCGGCTGACCCACAAATGTGACCCCCCCGACAGTGAATCGGGTATTGAGCAGTCACTATTGAGTCCCACAGGCCTACGCTGCACACGGGCCAAAAATAGCTGTCTACGTCGTATTCAACCAATGTTGTGATTTTGGCAGAAATGCATACTTTATAGTATCATCTTCCAGTGTCCAGTTTATTATCATCGACAAACAATCCAAAACTAATGAAATGCATCCTTTTAGTAATCCATATATTAAAAAAACATTGGACAATATGAGTCAAAATTACCTCGTGTCTCGAAACGTTCTTTTTACAGTTTGCTTCAATTTTAGCAATAAATAAAAAAACTACTGTATATATTTCAACAAATTAAGTATTATTTTAAGTTCACGATCCGTGGAATAAAAAGGTACAAAACTCAGTATACCAAGCAGAGGTAGTCAAACTGATTTAAAGGGCGTCTATTCATTGACAGAAAGTGTTAAACATGCCATCATAAGTGTGCTAAATCAACATTTGGGCCGGCCATTGTTCGGAATCGTCAATTAGTTATTTGCAATATTGACGCTTCAATATAACTTTTATTTTGTCAACATTGCAACTGACATGGCTTTAATAGAAACCGTTCAGCTTTAATAAGCTCGCGCCCGTATTTGTTTTTTTAAATGTTTTATTATCCATTGAACATATGTTCACTATTTTGTACTTGTCACCGAAATAAAACAATGTGGATGTGGGTGTGGGTATGGGTGTGGGTGTGGATGTGGATGTGGATGTGGATGTAGATGTAGATGTGGGTGTGGGTATATGGGTGTGGGTGTGGGTGTGGGTGTGGATGTGGGTGTGGGTGTGGGTGTGGGTATGGGTATGGGTGTGAGTGTGGGTGTGGGTGTGGATGTGGGTGAGGATGTGGATATGGGTGTTGGTATGGGTGTGGGTGTGGATGTGGATGTGGGTGTGGGTGTGGGTGTGGGTATGGGTGTGGATGTGTGTGGGTGTGGATGTGGATGTGGATGTAGGTGAGGATGAGGATGTGGGTGTGGGTGTGGGTGTGGGTGTGGGTGTGGATGTGGGTGTGGATGTGGATGTGATTGTGTGTGGGTGTGGTTGTGGATGTGGATGTGGGTGTGGGTGAGGATGTGGGTGTGGGTGTGGATGTGGATGTGGGTGTGGATGTGGATGTGGATGTGGATGTGGATGTGGGTGTGAGTGTGGGTGTGGGTGAGGGTGAGGATGAGGATGTGGGTGTGGGTGTGAGTGTGGGTATGGGTGTGGGTGTGGGTGTGGATGTGGATGTGGATGTGGATGTGGGTGTGGATGTGGGTGTGGGTATGGGTGTGGATGTGGATGTGGGTGTGGGTGTGGGTGTGGGTGTGGGTGTGGATGCGGGTGCGGGTGCGGGTGTGGGTGTGGGTGTGGGTGTGGGTGTGGGTGTGGGTGTGGGTGTGGATGTGGATGTGGATATAAATCGTTCAACTAATATAGTTTTGATACATGCTGTTCAACAAACAGCTTTATTATTTACAACTATTAAATAAACGTAGCTTTAATAGGCATTCAAACTGTTCAATGAAAATAGCTATCATACAACCGGTTAAAATTGTATTTAATTATTACAAACAAATAAAGCAAACGTAAAGTTTTAATGCAAACAGTTGGCATACGTGTGTATATTCCATGCTGGCATGCTGCATAAACTGCCTTGAGACTGCGAACACCTCATTTAAGATGCCTTTATTTTGAGAGAGGCAGCCGACCCAATTAACAATATTCGGGATTTCACAAAATGTGTATAGTGTGCTTTATAATTTTCCGTTAGAGCCAGTTGTCCGCTATAGTAAGTATTGATATTCGTAGTCCCAGTGTAAACAACATTGCATGATACGTGCTCGGGTGATATCTAGGTGTACATCCGCTGGTTCGCATGGATATTGGCAGTTACAAACAGTTAAGTCCCGTGAGCTCTTATGTATGTATCAAACTTTAAAAGTAAAGCTGTCGCAAGATTGACAATGGTACATACTCGATATGTCACAAACAAAAAGGTATTGAGATATACAACAGATTACCGCAAACATGAACACCTGGTGACGTTTTGTTTGAATGTACATAGTTAAAATACTTAGACATAATATGTAGACAACCAATGTGTATACGTGAGTGTGTGCGTGCGTGTGTGTTTCTGTGTGTGCATGCGTACTTGCATGCCGTACGTGCAAAGCCGGTTGCTTAGGGAATCTATTGTGTCAGAATTGATTGTTAAGCTATAGTTGCTTCCAGACCGGTTAGTGAGCGATATGAGAGAACAACATTAATTAAACGGTTGTTACAAACAAGGAACGGGCCAGCGTCATGGAGATATATAAAGATGATAACAAACAGTAAATAGACTGTGGGGTAACTTAGTTTTACGTAACTGACATTTATGCAAAAGAGTAGTACTGCATGACATGCAGGTGTTTTAAAGCCTGTCTATAATATCTTAATTTTAGTTATAACGAATACCTTGTAGCACATATACCAGATGTTTACTGTAATAGAAATGTAATGTTAAACTCACTTATTTATTTTAAATGTAAAAACGTTGTTGTGGCTCAAGGGACTCCACGTAATGGCTCAAGGGACCCCAAGATTGTGGTCCCTTGAGCCACTTCACATGCCTCCACTAATTAGAAATTGACATATCCCAGCCTAACAAATTACACGACCCTGTTAGAGGACATACACATTTACACGATATTGCAATTTTAATGTTAAAAACTGTATTATTTTGTGTGAGTGTGTGTGTGTGTGTGTGTGTGTGTGTGTGTGATTGCATGCATGCATGCATGCACGCATGTGTGTGTGTATGTATCACAATATGTAGGCTCGTCCAGAAGAGCAAACTCAACGTGTTATACTTGTTTACCCTTGCTTCTCTGCAGACGATTGGGCTATTTCATTTACACCAGGTCGGCTCGGTTCACGTGGCTGTAAAACTTATTAATTTATGCTCATAAATATAATGGAATTGTGTAGACGAATAGCTTTCTCATAGTAATTACACCGTGGTTAATTGCTTTGCGGTGAAGGTGGTGAACATATTAGCGCGAATATGATGTGAAATGTAAAGCTCTTATATTTGTCATAGAACCAAGGGAAATTTAGCACTATGGTAATAGCAGTATATTTTACTATTTTATTTTATATTAACGTCGAGAAAAACTGCCGAACAACATAAAGCATATGTCAAACACTCATAGTTATTTTTTTAAATTAATTACATGCTTAACAGTAATTATGCCTTGCGTATAGACCTACACAGTATGATCGATCATATTCTTCAACGTGTCCATAATTGTTTGGCAAGGACAGTCACACAATCTCCTCGTTTCTCCCGCTCAGTGCCACTTCTAAAATCACTGCATTGGCTCCCTGTGCGATATCGCATTATGTTTAAGGTCTACACAATCACCTACCAAGCCCTTTTGTCCAAACAACCTGAATATTTACACTCAATGCTCACCCCAGCAAGACGGCACAGACAACTTCGGTCGTTTAGTTCAAAGTTGCTATCTGTTCCCACAGTTAAGACAAAGGCAGGAACTCGAGCATTTTCAGTTGCCGCGCCGACTATGTGGAATTCGCTTCCCGTCAGTTTTAAATCAGCAGAAAATATTGTTACATTAATATCGCCTATTCTCCTTAGCTTCCTAGCACATCCATCCATTTGTTGACGACTTTCGCCTAGCACACGAATACGAAAATGCTTTTGTTGCGCCACTGAGCTCGGATTCTCTGAGGATACATGCGCTGAAGAAGTAATTATTTATTTATTATTATTTTATATTGGTCTAAGTCGTAGCCTTTTGCACAACGTTACAACTGTTAGAATACAGTCCGATTAGACACCACGACTATCGTGCAATCTTGATCTCGTTTCACTTTACTATCCGTCTAAATACGATGGTAAAATCATTGGTAAAACACCCACATTTTTTCGTTAGATGTAACTGCGTTCTGATTAAACACGCTCATGCGTTTTAACTGTTTTCTGTGATAGAAGCAAATGAATTTGCTCAACTTCTACTTTAGAACTTTTAACAAATTGAACAGGCGTGTTTGTTTGACAAGTGTTGCTATCGCGTTCAGTCAAAACTTGTCCAAAACTCACGCGCACTAGTTCCAAGATGTTCCTAGCTAGACCTGCCCGGCAGTTGGTGACCTGATGTGGTCATTTTCTGTCGACGTTTTTGCATTAACCCACGCACCTGTAGACCCGTACACACTGTTATCTTTGACGCTGGTTGCGAGGAATAAGTTTTGTTTTGTTAAATAGCATCGAAGCAACGATGTTGGTTTCGGAAAATGACCGTGTTATGTGGCCTAGACACAGTCTTTTAATTACTCTATTAGCCACCTGTACTTAAAAGTGAAAAACAGTTGTGTTAGTATTTATTCTCCACATAAATCATTATTAGAGTCTACCGTTAAAGTCTATCATAAATTAAAAATAAACTGCGTGTGGAGTACACTTACATGGTAGTTGGTAATTACAATTTTGCAGGTGGAAGTATCGGATTTGCGGGAATCCCATAAAGATAATCTCAATGTTGTTTAATGCAAACAATCAAATTGATGACCCCGGGGATAACTTTCTTAAATAAACAGTGAACTAGACCACCACACGCCAGAAGATTATGTGTAGTTTCTAATGTACTGTCCTTTGAATTGTTGATTTTTGTATACAAGTGTGTGTATCGTGTATTGTTCACTTACGTGTGTGTGGAGAAGACCGATTCAGCCGACGCCGACAGCTAGCAGGCAGCACGGAGGCCAACAGAACGCCGTTCTGTCACGTCACCACTGACCAGTCGCTTGTCCGATCATGCCCGCCACACTGACCACTCAGGGCTGGACACTAATCTTATTAAGTGCAAATGTCTACATTGTTTACTCAGATCAATAAATGCCGCCATAAACACTGCACGTCCCTCCCCCGTTACGTAAAGGACTCTCCCGAAACACAGAAATGCATAATAGGTGGAGGAGTCGATTATAAATATTCTGGGGAAGTGAGGTCAAAATGTTACGTCAAGAGAACATTAGTGACGCCTTTGAGGTAAATCTGTGAAAACCGAGTATGTTCCTAATTCCTATAATGTCCTTGATACTATAATATGATGTTGAAGGTATACTGCCCGCCAAATAAAGCAGGGACATTGTTCGCAGTTTGAATATTTTGAACATAAAATGTTTAAATTGTAAACATTGCTGCACATCCTGATGGCAAATAAGTTGTTTTGAAAGTGGGAGTGACGCGAATGCTGTCTACTTCTTGATGTTTACATTAATTTTTTGTTTATTTATTAAAATAATAATAATATGATCTTAACTGTTTTATTTTATGATATTTTATACCACATTAATGTTTTACTTCTACTGTATTTATTGTCTTAATTACTATTATTATTAGTTCATTTTATATATGATATAACAACTATTGTTTTTATTCAAATGCATTATTTTTAACATACATTTGTATACTGTTGTAAAGCGCTGTGAATAACATTGGATATGGCGCTTAACAAAATAAAATTATTATTATTATTATGCGTCAAACACCAAAGGACGTTTAGTTTAACCCAGACGACCTCCGCAATACTGCTGTGTAGACATACTTCTAAACATTATTACCAATCACAATTGATTAAAGGGAAACAAAAGGCAACTAATATTATGTACAAACTACTGCAACTACAGTCAACACAGTCACTCAGTCGGTTACTCAGAATTTAATCTCAAAGTGAAAGATTCTAATGAAATCTCTGATATCCTGAATGCTAGATGAGGTTGTTCTTGTCGTTCCCGTCGTCGTCGTTGCTACTACTGTTTCTGCCGCAGCTGTTGTTTTTATTGCTGCTGTTACTATTATTGTTGCTGCTGTTGCTAGTACTGATACTACCAACAGGTATTCGTTTTCCAACAACAAAATATTGCTGAAGCAGAACAAAAATGTCAGTCCGTGAAATACGGTAGCTGTGAGTTCAAGGTATGACACGCAAGAACAAGAATGGAGTATCGGGTAATCGGGAAGCACACATGCAATGCCATGGTGCAACCGCCAGAAACACTGAATACGACAAAACGAAAGAACAAACAAAAATCATTGTCTATATACGATGGCTTACATCCGTCAAACAACAAGACAAGCCTGTTTTGGAAATACATACCAGTTCGTGTTCTCCAAAAGTTTTAATGGTAGCCCAACGCGGGTGGAAATCCGTTACAGTACCGTCGCCGGTACGAGATTCAGGACGTACTAGAGTAGAAAATATACCCCCAGACCAACTCGTATCAGAGGGAACATTTATCTGTAGTGATAAGTCAATTATGACCCAACAAGTACATTTGACCATTTGTAATTAACACTATCAACGTTGGCTTCTATGTGTGTGTGTGTGTGTGTGTGTGTGTGTGTGTGTGTGTGTGTGTGTGTGTGTGTGTTTGTGTTTGTGTGTGTGTGTGTGTGTGTGTGTGTGTGTGTGTATATATATGTGTGAGTGCGTGCGTGCGTGCGTGAGTGTGTGTGCGTGCGTGCGTGTGCGTGTGTGTTTCAAGGCGTACATAGTAACAACATCAGAAGTTGATGTTTTACATCACGCTCGTTTTGGGCCTCTGTTGTCTGCCGACGTATGTTCTGACATAGAATTGCTATTTGATACAAGTTTGTGCTTTAAAAAAAAGTTGTGCTGAGCTATGAAGTCCGTGTTGTTGTAGTTAGAACGCAGCGAGAACTGTAATGTGACGGGATGACTACTAAACTACTGCCCAGGGGCCCACAATACTAAATTGTATCAGGCCAGCGTGATGACGCAGCATGCAGCCACAATGGAGGTAATATAAGCTTAACTTCTAACGCTGCTAGAATTTTTATTTTGATGTAAGATGCGACCAAAATCAGGTGTATCCAGCGAAATTATACGGACATTTTACATTGGTAGGCTACTTGTAAATGTTGCAATATAACATTGTTAAATTTATTTACCACGTGTACTTGAACATGACACGTTTTGAAATACTTCCGCCTACGTTTATATGAATTTTATCCGAACCCTGATACAATATCATTTAATCATTTCATGTCCTACTTTCGTCCAACGCATACTTTGCACACATGCGATAATGCTGTCGCGACATACAACATTCATGATCTTCTGATAACTTACTTATTTAACCTTTTCGTAGTCTAATCGGTGCACAAGGTCACGTTTATTAAGGCCTTGCAAGTATTCTCCGTGCACACGCTGCGCTTGCAAGACCACTATCACTATCATATTCAAACGCTTCGTATTGCGTTATATAACGCCTCAGGACAAATCATCTATCTTTGTTTTTATTAAAGGGAAACAAAAGGTTTTTTTTAACATAAGAGCGTTAATACAAAATTACGTTTGCAACTATGTAGTCAGCAATATATCACCCAAATATTTTATTAGGAAAAACATGTTGAACGCACAGCTACCGTATTTCATGGACTGACATTTTTGTCCTGCTTCAGCAATATTTTGTTATTGGAAACGAATATTCTGTTTGAAACAAATGAAAAACAGTAGTGAAAAAAGCAATCACAAATATTTATTTAATCATTTAACTTTAACCATATCCAATATTGGGATATTATAAAACATTCTGAAGAACTCCAAATAAATACCTTTGTAGGCCACGTGATCCGGCATTGAATGAAAGAGATGGCTTCCTGCTCCCACTCCACCTACAAATGCTTGCAAAACACGTCATGTCAATCTTGTCAAAAATACATTCAACCTAACCTAACTCCAACCTTCAACCTAACCCTTTATCAAAACCTATCCTTAAACCTAACCCTTTTTGCACAACAGACCGACGATAAAAGGGCATTTGGACGTGGAGAGGTGGTAGGAAACTTGAATGAATTGTGTGCCACTGCAAGGATAAACGTATCCATTTCCTATGCTAAACAATTAAATAAAGCATGTTTCGCGTTGCCCCGACAGTTCACTTTGCCCCAGCCTCCCCTACTAGTGTCTGGTTAGAGCAACTGGTGGTGGCGCCTCACCACGGCACCTGGATAATCCAGGCAACCTGTCGTTGACAAATTATCGTTAATGCATACACCAGAGGCGCCACGCTAGTATCCGAGTTTTCGATATAAAATCGACAAATCGGCATGCAGAATCGAAAAGCAAACCGTCATTAGTCTAAACGTTGTTCTCACATTCAGCACGAATATCTTAAAAAACACATTCTATCGCTGCCTCCCAATTTTTTACGTTGTGGAAGTGTCAAGCACGTGCTGTTGTTTACTAATGCCACAGAACGAGGCCGATGTTTGACCGAACTACGCGCGCGCGCAGAAATGTCACCGTGACGTATGTCCATTCCCTCGAATGGATTGAACAATTTTCTAGTGTACTTCTGGTTTCTTTTTCCGTTTGCTGCGGTGTCGCCTAACGTCGTAGAGGACGACACATGTGGAATTTGGGGAGATGTCATGGCAGACATGAACGACCATGACCGCGGGCGGAGAAGAAAACGGCGAGGCAGCCGAAAGGTGTGTTTCCCCTGTTTATATCTTATTATCGCTCAGTAACTGTTACATGTCGAGGAACCAGAGACGAGAGTCGGGACAGTTGGTAATCGTTGTGTTTCCATGACCACGCAGATTTATTGAGTGACCAATTACCTTACATGGGATTAAGGAAGTAAGCCACGCACAATAGTCAGTAACCTTAAAACAGCGCTGTTTTATTCTGGTAACGAATGACAGACGGTAGGTCAAACTCACACCAATTCTTCCTTTTTAGTTTAAACTTAAAGGCCTGATGATGATCTCTTGCAAACGTATTTATTCAAGTGACTCATACAGTGGGGTGGACAGGTTGGTGTACAAATCATTAAACAGAGGTCAAAACCAGTCTTTGTCGGGTAGAATAATTTAAATACAGTACTAAATACACAGGTATTTAGTGAGGAGTGGTGGTCAAGCAGTAAAGCTCGAGCTGTCAATTGAGACGGGTTTGACTAAAAGGTGCACGACCGCAAAGTTGACGAACGACCACGCACGACCATGTAATATAATATGTTGGTAGATAGTTTAGCCGTATACATATGGTTTTTGTGTGCATTATTAAAAATTCTGAGTGTATTTCATGCAGGAGTTACACAATTTAGGCATTTTATCCAATCTTCCGGACGAGCATTTAGTCTTGGCACAGTAGCGCCACCTGGCGAATGGAACCAGCGAGTTACCACAAGCGATGATAAAAGTTGCGAATTTTGTTACTCCAATGTGAAGAACATATCTGAAATTTGGTGAGCTGCACACACATGCCTCCTACGTGCCACCAACAGCCCGCTTTGTTACCAACACTACATAAATTGTGGTCGTTCGTGGCCGTGCGCCTTTTAGTCATACCGATTGAGACATCAGTAATTAGATTCCATCTGCCAGCATTGTAGACCTTTGGGTATTTGGTTCACCCGACTTTATCTGTCTTTCGGCAGAGACACTAAAAGCCATTGGTCCTTTCTAATTGTTTCTGGTGTCCATGCCAAGGGAAGTTAAAGATCCCTAACCCTAGGGAAGGAAAACACAAAATTTTATAATTTAATGTATCACTCCTATGTTAGCCCTTGACAGTGTTGTTTGGAATGGAATTAAATGCCTTAAAGGCATTCTGCAAGTTGGGTATGCTACTCTGCCTATGCTTTAGCAAATGCTCTGTGAGATTTCTCATATGAAAACACCAGTAGGATGGAGGCTGAAAGGATAATGTGTTGGCCAAGGAGTTTTCTTCAACCTGACTGGCTTATTTCAGGAGCGAGAGAAAGAGTTCATCCCAGGAGTGCCTCCTCCAAGGCCCCATTTCATCCTCGCCAAACCACCATCGGAAAGAGTGAGTGACAATTATTCATTGCTAGTTCACCATAATGTAAAGTCCACATGCGGAATGTTCGATGAAGATGTATTGAGGGTATATTGAAAGTATGAAAGTTTCTGTTTTGACACTTATGAATGTGTCTATTGACTCTGTGTTGACAGTATGGATGTGTATTTAGACAGTATAAATGTGTCTGTGTGACAGTATGAATATATCTATGTTGACAGTATGAATATATCTATGTTGACAGTATGAATATTTATATGTTGACAGTATAACTGTGTCTGTTAATTTTAGTTCAACAGTATAATTTTAGTTCAGTGTTTACCAGGGAAGATATTAGTTCACTGCCAGTACTAGAGGCTAAGTTTAAGGGGACGGAATCAGACTATTTCGGAAAGTTAGTTGTAACCCCGGAAATGGTAGCTAAGAAAATAAGGGCTAGGAAGGATAATAAATCACCTGGAGTGGATTGGATTCTGCCAAAACTACTATTGGAAATTGTAGAACAAATTAGCGTACCACTTGCAACAGTTCTCAACTTGTTATTAGAAGAGGGAGTGGTTCCTTTAGAATGGAAAGAAGCAAACATTATACCGTTATTTACAAAAGGTTTGAGAAACAAGTCAAAGAACTACAGACCAGTGACTTTAACATAAGTAATTTGCAAATTATTAGAAAGACTAATTAAAGATCACATGGTGGATTTAAACATAACTTGATAAACCCATCTCAACATGGGTTTCTAAAAGCGAGGTCATGCTTAACAAATATGTTGTTTTTTGAAGATATCACTAAGTGGGTAGATGAGGGATCACCGATAGATATCATCTACTTACATTTTCAGAAAGCTTTCAACAAAGTGCCACATCAAAGATTACTGCTTAAACTAAAGGCCCATGCCATAGGATATGGTATAATTAACTGGATAGAAAATGGCTGTTTGACAGAAAACAATGGGTAGTAGTTGATGGGGGAGGCTTCAAACTGGAAATCAGTTTAGAATGGGTTACCACAGGGATCAGTACTGGGACCTTTTGTAATTCTTAATATATATATATATATATCAATGATTTGGACAATAATATAACAAGCAAGGTGTTGATGATACAAAAGTGTTTAGAAGGATTAAACGTGATGGAGATAGACAGCATTTACAAGATGAAGAAGGACATAGATATGCTAGAAAGAGTACAGAGGAGAGTGACTAAAATGATACCAAAACTGAGGGATCTTAGTTACAAAATATGCCTAAAAGAATGTGGTTTAACATCACTAGAGACCAGGAGATTGAGAGATCAGATAGAAGTGTTTAACATATTGAATGGTTATGAAAATATTACTAGAAATATTGTTTTCTCAGTTAAGAAAGATAGAAGGACTAGAGGGCATGAAGTTACATTAGTAAAGGAGCTGTGTAGATTAGATATAATTAACAAAGTTCAAATTTTCACAAAGGACTAAATTAATTCTCGTGCTGGCCTGTTATCCTCCGTGAACTGTATGCGAATATGAGTAATCGGGAGCGTTCAGGGTTTTGGCGCCCAATATACTTCATGCTTTGTTATTTCCCTAGAGGGGTCAGGTTAATTGAAAGCACGTGACACTAAACTGGGAGCAGGTAAGAATTGTGTCAACCCATCATTTGGATGGGTAAAATTTCCGGTCACATGATGCATGGTGCTGTCATGACGGACAGAAATATCCTTCATTAGCCCCTGGTGTTAATGATTACTTTTTATGCTGTTTTAGACCAACAGTATATCTGAGAGTGTGAACGACACCTTGCTATCATCGTCTTTTGAGAAACAGCCTGTGATCATGGTGAAGTCTCGTGACGATGATCTGTCGACATCCAGCTCGACTGGCATCCAGGTGATTCCAAGCCTGCTGGCTGCAGATAGTCTGCCTCAGCAAGTTTACCCGCAACGGAACCCTGGGGTACTTACTGCTGGTACAATTAGAATCGAAGGTGGGTTTGTTTTCCTTGACATGAGTTATGTACATTGTTAGACATATTTACCTCTCAAGAAACTCGTTTTTTTTGGTCTGGATATTTCAATTGCATCCCACAGTCATCTTCAGCAGACTGGATTCCTTAAAAAAATTATGTATGTACAGTTTTCATGTTTTGGTCCAAACAGAAGACACCATTTGCCAACATATAACTTATAACTAGCTGTTATGCCAACTTATAACTAGCTGTTATGCCAACTTATAACTAGCTGTAGCAACTGGTTCCAACTGTAATTCAATATTTGGTCCAGTTGATTACAAAACCAATAATTGGCGAAACACTGGTAATGTGAAGCTGTTCAACTGGTGACACTTTTGCCGTTTTCAGGGAGCAGTCATGCACGCCTTGCCCCTCCGGCTGACATGAAACACGCCATCAAACTGGTGGATGATAACTTCAGTTGGTGTGACAGTGGCATGGATGTGAGTGCAATTGTGAAAACAGAAATAAACTAACATCATTGAAGGACACTGGCTCCCTGTGAAATGTTGTATTTTAATTAACTGATGTATCTTGAGAGGTGCCTGTTTCCTATCTTGACAATATTTGCAGTGTACAGTACGTATGAAAAGAAGATGAGATATTAAATGATAATCAGTTGCATAATTGTAACAACGGTGACCAGATAATTCTTGGAAATTCTTATGGTAGTTTTTTTGTAGTTCCCGTGGAAAATTGAATTCATTAATTTAATTTGTCTAACAAATAATATATTATGTTGTGCAATGAAGTAGTTTGGGTGAATAAAGAATAATACCTTTGGCATAAATAAGATTTTTAATATTTGTTGTCAAATGTATTACTCTTTTTAAAGCAAAACTACTTCATATAATTTGGTAGAATAAATAAAACAATGGAAATATATTAATTAAATTTTCCATGAGACATTCCACAAAACTTGCCAAAGAATTTCCAAGAATGATTTGGATACCATAGTTACTTTTATGGAAATTATTTTGATGTCATTTGATCATCTTGTAATACAGGACGTAAAAGAAAATTTGGTCAAGATAGGGCATTTCACAAGGAATGTGAGTGTGTGACCTGTTAATTCTGTCAGTAATATTCAATATTACCACTCTTGGAAGAAACTTGTATTTGGTTTTGAAAATTTTGATTGCAACAGTCTTTTCACCAGCGGATTGACTTGCTTCACAATAGGGATGTCAAACCTTGTAGAGAAATGCAGGTAGTAGATGGTCTTTAGAATGTCATCTCTGTTGTCAGATGTTGGTGGACCAGACAGGGTTTGTAACCGTGGGAGTGATTGGGCTCCAGGGATCAGGGAAGTCAACCGTGGCTTCCCTCCTCGCTGGAAACACCCCGAGTGATGTCCACAGGTACGCACAACTACGACTGATTTCACATTTAGAGTAACTAGAAAAACACCTGTCTTCCAGATGGATGACTCACACACTGGAGATGGTTTCACAGAGTATTTGTAATTTTGTTAATAACATTTGTTATGTTATACATTTTAAACAGTTTTTATGTTAACACTACCCCTAGTTACATAAACATCCCCAACTGGTCAGCTGTCCCTGCGGAATTACTGCAGAACATATGCGTAATGTTACGTACAATTGATTTACATCGTGACATACTCTGATAGTTGGGCATTTATGTTTCTTTTGTCAGGCTTTTAAAATTAAAAATAATAAGATAACTTCTATTGCACCTAAATCCTTGAAACCAAGCTCACAGGTGCATCAAAACAAAAGGATTGGTCAATCTCAGAATTCATAAGCAGTATTCCAGTTGTCAAAAGATGGGTCAAGGTGCTAGGGAGCTATGTTGTAAAGATTTTAAATGACAACAGAATTGTTTAATATTTTCAACTATTCTAACACTAAGAGGAAGCATATTCCAAAGAGTTTTAGTGCAGCAACAGAAAAAGTCCTAGTTCCAATGTTAGTGTTGACTCTAGGAACAAAAAGTAGGTCAGAACTAGATGGTTGAAGCTGGATAGTTTTTTTTACAGGAGTAAACAGTGAATGTAAATGAGATGGTTGCTTACTGGACAGTGCCTGAATGCAATTTTAATGACATCTCTCTTGTCAGGTCATGCAACATGTGCAACATTAACCCTTTAGGCTCCAACTGCCCACAACTGGCCAGTCTGTTGTTATTCCCAACTATCCGAAACTGTCCACCTATAAGCTGCTTAATGACTCATAATGTGGTGCCATCTACGAAGGATAATTGCATGTTATATGTCATTTTAAAGCTTTGTCTACACTATGGATATTTTTCTGGCGTTATTTTGAATGTTTTTGAACTATTGCCATTTGAAAACATCTGTGTGAATGTGTACAAGCACTGTGAGAATTGAAATGCATTTCATTAAAATGTCATGAGGTGTCAGTACCGGATTTAGGGCAGGGCTGTTGCCCAGGAGCTGGCACAAAATAATTTTATTGGTGCCTCCACAAAATGTGGATGGTTTTCAGAATATTCTGTAGTATATAATATTATAGAATCTTTGGTGTATACTATGGTTTTCTAGAGCAGAGTTTACTAATAACTATGCTCTGCATATATTTTATAGCACTCAATTTCCTGTGAATATCTATACATTTCTGAATTTTTTTTGCAAATTGCTGTCTGTCATTACAGAGTGACAACAACTATGATTTTTAATTTTGATGTTTCGACTGGTTTCTGTGAATGCTACATATAGAGAGGAATGAGAATTATTATGACAAAATGACCGGTCAATCATTGCTGCAAGTTGCCTCCCCAGTCCTAAACCCAGCACTGTTTTCTAGTTTTCTAGTTGTTTCCAGCACTCGACAACGTTCTGTTAACCGACTAGTCTATATATATATATTGTGGTAGAATGTAATGGTCTTCTGAGGTCTCATTCAACTACCAACCTTTCTGTTCTGGTATTGAGGGTGATTCCTGTCAGGGTGCTTGTAGTCCTCAGTCGTTCTTTTGTGTCCCAAATTGAGATGGGACTAACATTAATGTGATCTCCTGAGTTAAAAGGGATACACAGCCCCCAACGTTGAGAGCCTGGTTTTTACACCAAATATACCATGCCTGCCCGGTGTGGGTTTTGAACTCAGAGTGCTGGCATGCCAGGCCTGTTGTAAAGGGGTAATGACCCCTCTTGCTTCAGGTCATCAGTGTTCCGCTGTCAGACGAGGGAGGAACGTGAGACGTGTTGTCAACAGACTGTCGGCATTGACATGTTTGTGACGAATGAGCGGATGATCATCCTTGACACCCAGCCCCTGCTCAGTTCCGCCGTACTTGATCACATGATCCACAACGACAAGAAGTACCCGGCCGAGTACAGTTCCGTGGAGAACTGTGTCGAAATTCAAGTAAGTATGGCAGTAAACTTATAATGCTGGTGCATGTTCCTGTTGTATAACGTGCAGACACGGATTCCTTTATAAAAAAACTGGTTTACACCCAACATTGTCAATTTGTTATCACTACAAAATTACAAACATTTTAAAGGGAGCCAATCAGTTCCTCTACTCGGAATTAGCGGGCACAGTAATTTGTAATAGGAAGTCTGCTGTGTTGAACATGGGAAAATGGGACATCATCGAACATCAAAGGACATTGCAATGAACTCAACCCGACTTGGCCATATTGCCAATAAAACATATTTTGAAACTGGATGTTTTGTTTACTATTTGAACATGGTTCAGGGTCGTACTTTCAAAATTGTGAACGTTGTTACGGACTTACTAAACATAATTTGGCAGGCAGTGTGCCTTCAGGATAGTTAGTATAGTCTTAAGAACATTATAATAATTCATAAATGAAAAACTAGGAACAGCTCTCCTTTTAAGTCAAGCTATTTTGTGATTGCTAACCAGGAATATTTTCATTGTTGTTAAGTATCACTTATGAAAGACAGAGCAAATTGCTTGGTTCATGTTTAATTTTTTTCTCAATTTCTGGAATAATGAATTTTGTCTAATGCATTTGATTTTGCTGCTTTATTCCACAACCTTATACATGAATGTCATTACATCTTTGCAGTCTCTACAACTAACGTCGTTCATGATGACAGTCTGCAATGTCGTCATTGTAGTCATCGACTGGTTCATTGATGCAAACCTACTCAGGTATACTACTCATTCCCCGCTTAACTAACTTTGCCTTATGTTTCTGTCTTAAAAAACAAAGTTTGAGGCCAGAATTTCAACAAAATGTATGATGGAATGTGCAAATGCTCCACGACAATAATTTCTGGTGGCTTAACGGACTTTGTTGCAATGGATCACACCGTGTAGGCCTGTAGGTCAGTTGTATATCTGCTGTATGTTGATCGTGTGTGTCAGTCTGAGACATCTTCCTCTCCAGGTTCCTACAGACGGCTGAGATGTTGAAGCCACCAACACCCGCTCCCAGTCATGAGTCATCCGACCTCAGTTCTGAATATTACCCCGACATAGGTAGGTAGAAGCCAACTAATCATAGCAGATGTGACATAGCAAACGTATGTAATACATTTGTAGCACTTGCACTAACTTGTGTTATGCAGGCAGTCTTAAAGGTCAATGAAACCATTATTCAAACATTCAAAATATGTACATGTGACAATATTGGACAAAATGTTTAGGGTAAAACCAACCACCGTACAAACATTAGACTAAAAAACCTATCTTGTTAGTTCTTGTCAGCCATCAGTGAACACAACACACAGGCCACCAGCGTTCTATGAAAAATATTGAAGATGTGAAGACAACTGGCACAGAAGAAAAACCAAAGAAACCATCTGTATCCATAGATCACAACTTGCCTTGAACCGAGACGTCGGACATGAACTCCCAACCGTCCTTTTGCAGTTCATGTCAAATGACTATGATCATGTGATATGCCCATAGCATAGCAAAACACTTCACTGAGTGTGTACATCACAACACAATCAAAAATAGTTTCTTGAGAGATAATGCCAACATATATTGTACCAAACAGTCCTATTTTATTCAGATTTTATTAACCTTTTAAGTGATAAGAAAAATAAAATGTTCTTTCAGTGTTCCTGTTGAATCGAGCACGCCGTGAAGACTTCAGTGTGGAGAGCCAGAGAAAGATGCAAGAATCCATCGCTGCGGTCTTCAACAAGTCAAACTTGAAGTACAGAGGTGATTATCGCATGGACCCAAAACCTACACTAATCCAACTTGATAGGAATGACTATTGGAGATAGTTTTAGTATTGTGATAGTTGTATTACTATTGCAATAGTATTGTGATAGTATCATAGCTATGGCGGTAGTATCATGATAGCATTATGGACTTGGAAAAAACAGTTCCAAAAAAAAATCAGTCACAACCCATACTGTAAAGGTGACGCCTTTGCGTTACTTTTGAGGTGGTTGATTCCCAAAAAGGTGAAACCTGAATGATGCATCAATAGATAATGATTGTTGGAGGTTCCACTGTATTAGTCAAGGTTGTGTATTAGATGCGTTTTTCATTCCCAAGGTCAAGTGTCGCTGATGAACGAAATGCTGTATCCTGGCATTCCTGCTGACAGACTTCCCGGCGACATCAGTATGTTTGTGCTGCCATCTATGGAGACAAAGAACACTGCAACAGGTAAAAATAGTAAATTTAAAAGTGATAAATGCAATAAAATTCATGAATCGGTATCAAAAAATATTTATTTGACCCAATAAACATACCACCATATATATAATACAGTTATTACTGATAGTGCATATTAACAACAAAAACATGCAAATCAAAGAAAATCCTTTCTCTATGGTCTTAAAAATGGGATCTTAGATTGGAAATATCTTTAAAACAAGAATTTGTAAAGTAAACTCATATAATGGTCTTCAATTGGATTTCATCAACCTAGGTCTGAACACATTACTGTACTTTAAATGGCCTGTGTATTGTTGAGTGATATGCTGTTAAAGAATAGAGTTTATCATTAAGTAAACACTACATAAAAATAATTTGAACAAAATGTCTTTGTTGTTTGTATTGGATTTAAAATTTTGATGTATTTGCAAAGGTCTTAAATATGGTCAGCCATAAACTGCACTGTGATTAGCATCTTGTTTGAACTGCCAGGCATCAGCTTGGAATATGAACCACACAATATGTTTCACAAGACAAGGATGTTAAATTTGTGTGATATTATTGACAAGTCACAAGGACACTTTCGCTGGTGTGTCACTGAAATAGTGTCCTCAGTGATACAGTGTTTACATTTTGAAAACGCTCCTTATATTTAATGATGGAAATTCCTTTGCTTTCTAGTGAAGTGGTCCACAAGACGTGCTACTGGGTCACTTGCTGGTGTGTCATGGAAATAGTATCCTCTGTAATACTATTTGCATTTTTTGGATAACAATGGATTTTATTTAATGATGTATTTTCCGTATGAGCTTGTTAGCTTTGTGAAACAGTCTCCTGATATTCTATCTGGTTTCTCTTATGTTTTTGGCAGAGGGTGTGTTCTCATTGATTCCCGAGTACCGCGGTCACCCGAGCTTTGAGAAGATGTTGAGGTCACTGCGCAATCAACTGCTGTCCATCCCTCCACGCCAGCTCACTCACACAGTACTGTCTGAGAGAAACTGGTCAGTACACTAGTGACACCACTGATAGTGTTTAGCAAATACTAGACACCATTACCCAATTAAGCGCATACATCGACACGAGCATCGAACATCGATCTCAAGTTATAGAGTGCCACGGCACATTTTTGCGTTCCCACCAAAGGTCAAGCCCAGATTTGTGGTTTGATAAGCTGTTCATATGTGAGAGCATTCTATGCAGTGTAACAGCTCGCCCTCTTGGGAACACATCATTGTGACCCACCACTGGAAACCAGGCATTGGGTCACACAGGCTTATTCCTCTTGGGAACACATCAATGTGACCCACCACTGGAAACCAGGCATTGGGTCACACAGGCTTATTCCTCTTGGGAACACATCAATGTGACCCACCACTGCAAACCAGGCATTGGGTCACACAGGCTTATTCCTCTTGGGAACACATCAATGTGACCCACCACTGGAAACCAGGCATTGGGTCACACAGGCTTATTCCTCTTGGGAACACATCAATGTGACCCACCACTGCAAACCAGGCATTGGGTCACACAGGCTTATTCCTCTTGGGAACACATCAATGTGACCCACCACTGGAAACCAGGCATTGGGTCACACAGGCTTATTCCTCTTGGGAACACATCAATGTGACCCACCACTGCAAACCAGGCATTGGGTCACACAGGCTTATTCCTCTTGGGAACGCATCAATGTGACCCACCACTGGAAACCAGGCATTGGGTCACACAGGCTTATTCCTCTTGGGAACACATCAATGTGACCCACCACTGGAAACCAGGCATTGGGTCACACATGCTTATTCCTCTTGGGAACACATCAATGTGACCCACCACTGGAAACCAGGCATTGGGTCACACAGGCTTATTCCTCTTGGGAACACATCAATGTGACCCACCACTGGAAACCAGGCATTGGGTCACACAGGCTTATTCCTCTTGGGAACACATCAATGTGACCCACCACTGAAAACCAGGCATTGGGTCACACATGCTTATTCCTCTTGGGAACACATCAGTGTGACCCACCACGGCAAACCAGGCATTGGGTCACACAGGCTTATTCTGCACAACAGCCACAAATAGCTGGATTGCTGATGTCCCAACAATTTTGTTATTTTGGTAGAAATGCATACCTTATTATTTCAATCTTCAATGTCCAGGTTGTTTTCCTCAACAAATAATCCAAAACTAATAAAATACGTGCGTTTATAAAAACACAGATTAAAAAACAATTGATAGTGTGAGTCAGACGGAAGAAATTTGTCAAAACGTCGTTTTTTTGTAGTTTGCTTCAATTATAGCTATCAATAAAAAACTACTGAAGATATTTCAGCAAATGAGGTATCATTTTAAAGCTTGTGATTTGTGGAATCCAAAACGGCTACAAAATTCCATTTGAGAACTTGCAACTTAATACCCACCTTGCTGTGGCAGGTCACTACTCAATACCCACCTTGCTGTGGCAGGTCACTACTCAATACCCACCTTGCTGTGGCAGGTCACAACTTAATACCCACCTTGCTGTGGCAGGTCACAACTTAATACCCACCTTGCTGTGGCAGGTCATAACTTAATACCCACCTTGCTGTGGCAGGTCACAACTTAATACCCACCTTGCTGTGGCAGGTCACTACTCAATACCCACCTTGCTGTGACAGGTCACAACTTAATACCCACCTTGCTGTGGCAGGTCACAACTTAATACCCACCTTGCTGTGGCAGGTCACAACTTAATACCCACCTTGCTGTGGCAGGTCACAACTTAATACCCACCTTGCTGTGACAGGTCACAACTTAATACCCACCTTGCTGTGACAGGTCACAACTTAATACCCACCTTGCTGTGACAGGTCACAACTTAATACCCACCTTGCTGTGACAGGTCACAACTTAATACCCACCTTGCTGTGGCAGGTCACAACTTAATACCCACCTTGCTGTGGCAGGTCACAACTTAATACCCACCTTGCTGTGGCAGGTCACAACTTAATACCCACCTTGCTGTGGCAGGTCACTTAATACCCACCTTGCTGTGGCAGGTCACAACTTAATACCCACCTTGCTGTGGCAGGTCACAACTTAATACCCACCTTGCTGTGGCAGGTCACAACTTAATACCCACCTTGCTGTGGCAGGTCACAACTTAATACCCACCTTGCTGTGGCAGGTCACAACTTAATACCCACCTTGCTGTGGCAGGTCACTACTCAATACCCACCTTGCTGTGGCAGGTCACAACTTAATACCCACCTTGCTGTGGCAGGTCACTACTCAATACCCACCTTGCTGTGACAGGTCACTACTCAATACCCACCTTGCTGTGGCAGGTCACTACTCAATACCCACCTTGCTGTGGCAGGTCACTACTCAATACCCACCTTGCTGTGACAGGTCACAACTTAATACCCACCTTGCTGTGACAGGTCACAACTTAATACCCACCTTGCTGTGGCAGGTCACAACTTAATACCCACCTTGCTGTGACAGGTCACAACTTAATACCCACCTTGCTGTGACAGGTCACAACTTAATACCCACCTTGCTGTGACAGGTCACAACTTAATACCCACCTTGCTGTGACAGGTCACAACTTAATACCCACCTTGCTGTGACATACAGGTCACAACTTAATACCCACCTTGCTGTGGCAGGTCACAACTTAATACCCACCTTGCTGTGGCAGGTCACAACTTAATACCCACCTTGCTGTGGCAGGTCACAACTTAATACCCACCTTGCTGTGGCAGGTCACAACTTAATACCCACCTTGCTGTGGCAGGTCACTACTCAATACCCACCTTGCTGTGGCAGGTCACTACTCAATACCCACCTTGCTGTGGCAGGTCACAACTTAATACCCACCTTGCTGTGGCAGGTCACAACTTAATACCCACCTTGCTGTGGCAGGTCACAACTTAATACCCACCTTGCTGTGGCAGGTCACAACTTAATACCCACCTTGCTGTGGCAGGTCACAACTTAATACCCACCTTGCTGTGACAGGTCACAACTTAATACCCACCTTGCTGTGACAGGTCACAACTTAATACCCACCTTGCTGTGACAGGTCACAACTTAATACCCACCTTGCTGTGGCAGGTCACAACTTAATACCCACCTTGCTGTGACAGGTCACAACTTAATACCCACCTTGCTGTGGCAGGTCACTACTCAATACCCACCTTGCTGTGACAGGTCACAACTTAGCCCACCTTGCTGTGGCAGGTTACAAATTAATACCCACCTTGCTCTGGCAGGTCACTACTTAATACCCACCTTGCTGTGGCAGGTCACAACTTAATACCCACTTTGCTGTGGCAGGTGAAGTCACAACTTAATACCCACCTTGCTGTGGCAGGTCACAACTTAATACCCACCTTGCTGTGGCAGGTCACAACTTAATACCCACCTTGCTGTGGCAGGTCACAACTTAATAACCACCTTGCTGTGGCAGGTCACGTGTACAAAAAGTTGAGTTTGAAATATGTGTCAGCTTGTTTGATGAGTTTTTAAAAGATCTACAAGTCTCTTGTTGACAACTGCAGTGATGCAGCCAGAAGTCAATTTGTTGCGAAGTTATGGGTGGTTGAATCGAGCCACTTGAATAATTCAAGTTTTGAGACAAACAACATAAAAAATAGATATTTACCTTTCACATCACATACCATTCCAACAAAAACACATATAAAAAAAACTTTTTCAAGTGAGTAATTCAGTATTGTTTTATTCCACCTGGTACTAACTTGTTTTTAATTCTAAAAATGCTAAACAAACCGAATATCAATAATTTGCCCCCTGTGAATGTATTTTGGTTTTCCTCAGGTGTGTGAAAGGTGCCTTAGGTGCGAACCATTGCGTCTTATCACATTTGGTGGGGGACTCTTTGCAGGTTCCACTACGCTGCACGGACGTGGGAAGCTGTAAAGAAGTCGACACTGTTCGCCGAGTACAACCGCCTGTTGCCGTGAGAAACCGGCGTCTCCGCATTGGTCGGCGTAGCAACAAGACAGACGAACAGCAGTGGAGCCGGAGCGCTCAGCATAGATGATGACAGCAGCATCATCAACGAATACCCACAAGGCCCTGGGGCAAGCAACGATCACCGATCACAGCCCCCACAGGAATATGGGGTAACTTGGCGGGTCTGAAGCGACGCAGTTTTGGGGAAGTGCGCTGACCTTGTGCGGCAAGGTCACATGGCAGCCGGAGAAGGGTTGCCGAGGCAACCAACGATGTCATACTATACAGACTACTGTAGTGCAAAATTTGCGACAACATATAGAAGATGGCTGCCGACCATCAAAGCGACTTCCCTGGCGGTATCAAATGGTAACTATTGACGTGCACGCTATTAGAACTGTGCAGGAAGTGGAATGCACAGGACATGTGACTCCTGTTGTGAGAATTCTTTTCATGTGTCCCTTGATGTGGTGACATCGGGTTTTGTGCCAGAAAACTGGCTTTCCAGGTGGGAGAATTACCGGGAAAGAGGATTCCGTGGAATATTATGTAACACAGTCGATGGAAATGTGACTTAGGGTAACTATTGTTTGTGATGTCATAGCTGGACTGGCCTACTGTTAGTACAGCTAACATTTCGAGAAGTACCTCTTAGTGCTCAATATTGCAATGTGTGATTGTTATTATTTCACGTTCGTTGATTTGTCGTATATTGTCAGCAACAAACATTATATTTCCAGAGACGTATTAATTTCGCTTGTTCTGGTGTAGTTACGTATGTGTAACTCTACCAGATTTCTTCAGCTTAACGATTCCAATCTACAATCTTCTGTTGTCAATAGGCTATTGGTCTAAGAAGCAATCTGTCATTTTGACAAGCAGGTTTAAAATGTCAATGTCAACGTTTTTGTGTCAGGAAATTTAAGTGTAATGTGGCCATTGAAGGACTTGCGTGTCACCACAGTATTAAATTGATTAATAATAACTTTTTAGTGAAGTTTAGAATAATGTACTTAACAGATTTGTTATGTTCACTTGTAGCTAATCTGCAGGCGTTGATGAACAGAATAGTATTCATGTCACTTTAACCTTGGCTTTTCTAGGTTTTGTATATCAGATGGCTTATTACTTTACCAGTGAAGTTTGTGTCTGGTTTTCTTCCATTGTTGGGATTTGTTGCCTACTTTTAAATTTGAACTTCCACGTAGTTCAGTGTCCAAAACAGGTTAATGAAATAGGATGTAGAACACAGAAAGCAATACTAAATAGGTAATTTAACATGTCCTATTTTGGTTGCTTCTATTGGTAAAACTGGTGGGGTAAGAAATCATATTTCATAAGAGTCATGGTAGCAAAACCTTTGGAGTTTATGTGTATCCACAGGGTTAAGGGCATTTTAATAAGAGATCATCTTTAATGTTTGTTAGGCCATCATTTAATGTGTGTGTGTGTGACTGAGTGTGATGGAAATATTCATTGTCAATGGTAGTTTGTGAACATTGCAAGTGATTTTCAGTTGCTGTAGTTGTCTTTGCCTTTCTTTTCATCTGAATGACTTCCAGTCGAATCTTGATCACAGAATTAGTTCTTATATATGTCTTGGGGTCCACAGAATATCTGTATGATGACAAGTATTATCATTCATCCGACTAAGTTAGCATTATTGTTGCCATCAAAGCTTTTGATGAATTTCTCCAGTGTTGCTTCCTACTTTTATCTCAAGACCGAGACAAACCACAGGTAACAGAAGCCAAAGGAATGGAATACCCCTGCCATGAATCGTAATCCAAATGTAACATTATACGATGCTGTGAACAGAACAGAATTACGACAAGAATGAGCTCATCAAAAGCTTTGATGCAACATAGAATATGTTTTGGATTAACGATAATATTTGTGTCTAAGGAAGAGCCTGTTGAATTGTCGAAGTATAATAAAGTGTCACCGGATCAGATGGAAATGTGTCTGTTGCATTCCGAGCTTCTGTTACACTTAATACCGGAGCACTTCCAATTACCGGTGAGAAAAACAGAAATAGAAAAACGGTTAGTTTATTGGTTACTCATTTTGATTTAACAAAATGTGTATATGGTCATGTTTTAATGTTTACAAATTTGATTATTAAAAAAAATAGAAAAATGGCTTGATTTCATAAGCAGATTTATAAATAACGGTAGGCACCAAGATTTAGATTGCATCCGTTTTTTTGCTTCTAATTTGAAAACAAAAAACGAACATTTACTTTTTAATTTTAAAATTTGCGAATGAAAAAGGAAAATACGTGGACCTTTCCCCCCTTTTTCAGCGATCTTTTACTTTCTGACCTAACCATGAAAACGACCATCTAGAGCTGTCAAACATGTCGCATATCTCACAAATGTATGCACACACTTTATTTAAAAATTATACTGACATTCTTGTAGCGATCAAAATTCATAAACTGAACTAAAACTTGTAAAATTTATTTTGTGTTGAGGCGTCACTGTACAAATGAGAGTCATAGAAACCCTGTACAGTGTCGTTTATGTGCATGTATATATTTATCGATATAGGTGTGTGTGTGTGTGTGTGTGTGTGTGCGCATATGTATATATATGTACATATTTGTAGGTGCGTGCGTGTGCGACACCTCAATATGATATCTACGAGTAGTCACCAACAAAAATGTTGAGTTTTAGTGTACTTTTTGTGTGAATTTTGCTCGTTCTAGTTCTAGTTTCCAGCACTCGGTAATGTTCTATTAAGTGACTAGTCTTGGATTTTTACATGCTTTGCACACTACAAAGATGAGTGAACAGCCACTTTTTGAGCACCGGACAAGTGCAGTTAATTTTTTTATAAGTAGCATACTAATTCTGCGTAAATGGTCTAATAGATTTTTAGATCAAATATCTCAAAGGAGGAGTACCAAAAAAGGCATGTCTTGTGATTTTTGACTTTTATTCCACTGATTTTTATTATTATCTGTGGCTTTAGAACCTCTTTTTTGCATTTGAGTTTCAATAAATACATGAAATTATGACATCTATACATTTCTTTCAGTCTAAGAAAATATTGCAACTGTTTTGTCTTTTGAGGTACCACGTGTTCAGTCAATACCTGAAACAGTTCTTAGCTGATGCTAGTTCAATTTTCGATAAACCTAATTTTGCATATACATTTACGATCACCCATGAGCCTGATGGAGAGAGTTTTCTGCTACTACAACACTGAACAAGTACAAATGCCATTTTATGATTGGACTGATGTACTAAAAGGGTTAGGTTTACAGTAAAGTTTAGGGTTATTGTCTAAAAGCCTTTTTATGATTTGATCGGAAACAAATTGCAACAGAAGCTATTTCTACTGTTGTATTACATTTGAAGTACCTATGAAAGATATCAAAAGTATGCAGTAATAAAAATCGGAGAATTAACTTAAAACAAGAGCAAAAACAAGAAAAAGAAAGTTTATTCTGACCCCGATATACAGTGTGTATAAAAATAAGAGTTAACATAAACAATATAAAGGCATATATAATTATATACAAGTGCCATGTAATGTGTTTTAAAGGAGTCAGTGACTCGTATTAAGACTAACAGTCGCTCTCATGGGAGTCACTAAAATAATTGTTCAACTCGTGTACGAAAGACATGCGATGTGCAGAAGATGAAAAAAGAGCAAAAATAGTTTGCACGATTTTGCATACGTACATGTGCATGTAAAAGAGTATTTGTGATAACATATTATAATAAATTAATGACAGTTGTCGTGCGTACACATCAATATACTTGCATATTCATACATGCGTAGTACTCCGTACATACATGTATAGATACGCATTTGTGCATATATACCTAGCACATATCTATACATATTACACACAGAGTATATTGCTGATTCTGTTGACCTTGATTGCATATGTAGCAGAAAAGGATTGTACACGTAAATGCATATTTTTGTAATAGGAGTTTGTTTGTATAATTTGTAAAACCTCGGAAACTATGTGTTCCAATCTTCTCTGTGACTAATTTAGGGGTACTGTAAATGATCAGTGACAAGTTATATCCAAGGAGTCTTTGGCAGATTCATGTTTTGTTCTGAATAAGTATAACTCTATTGTCCTCCTAGTGTTGTAATTATAAATGAAAGCATTAAGGCTTAGTTTAGTCAAAATGCATCACCGGCGGATGCAGCTGGATGGGGTAGAAAACAGAAGCAGATCCAGCGTCACGACAAGCCGCCTTCGCGCCACAACCAAAGAATACAAACAGTCAACTCCGACAAGTGCAGACATTGCGGATACAAACATAGATCGACTACAGATATGCGTGCCCTGCAATTGGAGCAGAATGCAGGAAATGTGGAAAGAAGGGACATTTTGCGTCAGTTTGTCGGAGAAAACGTGTCAAGGAAGCCAAAGCAGTCCAACCATGTGCCCGAGACTCATCTTCTGAGCACTACTTCCTAGGGTCTGTACAGTGTGAAGACTCTGATCCAGCTTGGAGGGTGACACTTCCAATCTTGGGCAAGAAGATCGATTTCAAAATTGACTCGGGCGCAGATACGTCAATCATGTCGGAAGAAACTTACAATATCATGTTGCCGAGGCCGAAGCTGAATCCGATCACGACAACACTGCTTGGAGTAGGCGGACCTCTTTACAGCAAGGGACAATTTGTAGCACTAACGGAAGTAAAAGGACAACTATTCCACTTCCGTATTGTCGTTGTCAGTGCAAAGGCAAACAGCCTTCTGAGTTGCAGCGTTGTCAGCCGCATGGGCCTCATTCGTTTTCATCCATTCCGGCGCGTACGGCCTCTACCGGCTGCGCGTGCTGTTGTCAGGTCTCTGCGGACGCCATGGCCCCAGCGCCGAGGAAACCGCCGAGTCTGGTTCGTGTGACAACAAGATAGAGGGATATCAAATGGTTTGACTGAACCTATACATGTTATTGTAAATTATCTACATATTAACTCTGGATAATCGTAAGTGCATCTCCTCCGAGGCGCCGATATCCAATCGGCTCTTTCTTTGTTCATTCGCCTCCTCAGATCATTAGCCTCTGATCTATACACTTGATGATGTATTACAGAATAAACAACGTCAATTATCAGAGACCAGTAGCAAACATAATTAAGCGCGAACGCCGACTCGAGCGCTAAAAGGGTTTATTGAGTGCTACGTCACAGTTTATTCGGTCTAATCAGAGGCACACGCATGCAGTTGGACTTGAAGTTCGTATAGGCGAGAAATCGATATTCCCCGACCTTTTAAGGGCACTCACACTAACCACCTCCCACACACATACGTATAGAGAACGTTATATTGAAATACGTTTGAAGTATTTTCCAAAACACCATATGTATGTATGTATTGTATGTGCTGTTTTTCATTCGCCTGTTGACAACAGCTTTGACGCAGTGAGACGCGATGTCAAGGCTGAAAGTGAAATAAAATGAGTTTATCGAACTCCATAGGCTTTGTCTTGGATATATGTTTGTGTATACTGTTAGCTGGGTTACCACAGTCGGGATGAGAATATAATAAATTCCTTTGCTGTTAATTGCATTTACTTAGTAAATCAGACCTCCGCCTAACTGGAGTTTTAAAGTTGGCTGGCAGCACCATTTCATGACAAACTTCGTCGATTTTGAAAAAAAGATTTTCGACAGCATTCATAGAGAGTATACTCCGGATCTGTAGAATTCCTCCCAAAACCGTGAACGTAATCCAACTGCACTACGGCGATGTTAGGTCCAAGGCCGTTCGCGGCCAATAGCAAACAGAACATTTTGAAATCTAGACGGAGTGACACATGGATGAATATTATTCCCCTTCCTCTTCTGTTTTGGGAACGACAGGGTCATGAAAGAAACAACACTAGGACAAAACTGTGTTAAACTGACCTTCACAGAGACGCTACAATATGACTAAATGATTTATAATTTGTAGATTATATATATATATATATATATCTTCTGGCACACCGCTACGGAGATATTTAAAGAAACACGAGAAACTTACTAAGAATGCCGGAAAATTGGCTACTGATAAACACAAACACCAAAAAGCGAAATAATAGCCAAACAGCAAACCCAATCACGATTGGATGATGGGAAATTGAAGCTTTGACCGAGGTCACCTACCTTGCAGTCTCAGATCAAGGCATGGTTCGACAAGGCAAAATGGACATTTGCGGCACTGAAGAACATCTAGAAGACAGTTAAGATCAGCAACAGAACCAAGATCCGCCTGTTCAAGAGCAACGTTCTGAGTGTGTTATTATATGCAGCGGAATCGTGGAAGGTCACCGAAAGGCATATGTCAGATTCTTGATGTTTTTGAAAACAAGTGCCTCAAAAGGATACTTCGAATCTATTGACAAAACAAAACAACCATCACAGAACTTCAAGAAAGGAGAGGCATGCAACCCACCTCGCTTGAAGTTAGAAGCCGCAGATGGAGATGGATCGGACACGTCTGCAGAATGCCGCTGGCACCAATTCCAGTAGTGGCCATGCGCTGGACCCTACTGGCAAGATAGCGAAGGGGAGACCGAAGGAGACGTGGGAGAGATCAGTAGAGCGAAGAGAATGAAACAAGCATAAGTAGGTGAAACAGAAAACCAAAGATGTGTCAGTCGGTGTAGTGTATCGTGGTGAGCCGGTGTATCAATTTCAAAACACTCACCCTAGCGCCGTGGTGTAGTGGCTAGAGCTTCGGACTCTCAACCGAGAGAACCCGGATTCGAATTCTGTGCGGCGGTGTCGAACCTTGGGCAAGTTCGTTCACTATACGTTGTTCCAGTTCACTCATGAATGAGTACCTGGCTATAGACAATGGTGGATATTTGTGTACGAATAGTCTTCGCGCATTAATTGCAGCGTGGCTGGATGCTTCCCAGAGAAGTCGAGATGGTGTTCGATTGAACAGGTCTGCCAGGGAGTAAAGTGTAAAGCGCTTTGAGCAGTCCTGAGGACTGGATACTGCGCTATATAAGAACTTACCTTTTTACTTTTACTTTTATCCTGGAAAACACTACGGTAGTGTTTTCAAATTAATTTGAAAACACTATAGAATGTTTTAAAACAATTTCAAAACCTTCTAGAGTGTTATCAAATTTGGTAGTGTTTTGAAATTCCTACACCGGGCATACGAACAGACCAACCCAGTCTGGGTCAGTTACGTTGAGTTAGGTCCGGTCTGGGGTGGGGCGGGGAGTTAAATATCAGTGAATATCGGGTTTTAGTTTTCGTTGCCTTATCCGGTGAATGTATAGGCTGCAACATTTCTACTAAATAAACATCAAAGCCAATGTCGCCAATCATGGACACCTAAAGTACAAAGGAAAACAGGACGTCCACGAAAACAACTTCGAGAAGGGCATTAGACGGGGAACTGCTACCCTGAGTTGGGGACAGGCTGCAGAGCACGCTGCAGACAGGTCTGAAAGTGGAGATGTATTCTTTATGCCTCATTTGTTTTGCATTACAACCTTCTCTGAGCTCGTTTCTTTATCTCCGAATGATGCGTCGACACCATATTTTTCTTGCCTCATACGTTGTCTCAACTATGCCATAGCTCATCCTCTTATGACACATCGCGAGAGTAAGTCTGTTGTTGTTCCCCTCTTGTTTCCCTGTACACCCGAGGTGACGGTGGTCTTGATACCGATCTTCGATTTCTATTTTCTTGTCTTTTTCTTTCCCTCACTTTTCTTGCACTGCTGTCTCTCGGAACCGTATCAACCCTCTTCTACATTAAGTCTCATTCTACACTCCACCTGTCATGTAGATATTAACTTGCAGCTTCTCCAAACGCACGCCAGTGTCTCTCCAAATCTTCCTCAATTTCTTCCTAACATCTTCGTTTTCGGGGTATACGACTACACGTAGACGAAGAATCATTCAGCTATCAATAAACCAATTGCTTCGTGGTTGACCAACGGCTAGCAAAATTAAATATAGCTAGTCTAACAATGCTAGGCAAGATTAACAGGAAATTAATTAGCCAGGAAGCGCGTGTGGTCTGTATGCTATGCGCCAAAGGCATTGGCTCTTTGTTTCAAATGTCAGAAACAGACAATGATAACGCTCACCTACGTAAGATCATCTGCCGGAGAGTAGGTTTGGAATGTGAGAATAACAAATCCTTCGCCTGGGTTCCCGCAAGTGGTATTCTAAGAAGAGCTGACGACGATAGGGGGTCTTGTTGTTGAAAAATATAATTAATTTCGCCGCAATTACGATATTTGATTAACCAGAATTGGTAGCCGCTCCTCATAGCTTGCATCGTTGCAAACACCGGAAGATAAGTCTGCGCATGTCAGAAACATGTAGCAATGCACGTTCGTCTATTTTGTCGATCATTCGATGACTGTTCGCTCGACAAGGAACAGTGGTACGAACATTTTCTGGCTTGGTCATCAGCGGACGGCGCAGAGGTGAGGGTCTACCACTACACGACATAGTCACCAACCGTACACGAACACGGACGCACACTCGCACGCACGCATGCACATACAGACACATACACACATGCATGCACGCAAGCACATAGATATGCATATACACGCGCATGCACACACACACACACGCACACACGCATGCAACCATGTATGCACTTACGGTCGCACGCACGCACGCATGGACACGCTCTCTCTCTCTCTTTCTCTCTCTCTCTCTCTCTCTCTCTCTCTCTCTCTCTCTCTCTCTCTCTCTCTCTCTCTCTCTCTCTCTCTCTCTCTCTCACGCACACGCACAGACACGCACAAACAAAACAAACGCAATTTATAAGGCCTACATCTGCTATTTGTACGAATGCAATATAGCTAATAAACACAACTTATTAAAGTTTTGCTATTTTGCTGTATTTTGTATTCACAACACAATACGGAAACACTGCGTCAGATGTATGAGGTATCCGAGCTCGATGGTTAAAGCAGAGTTAGGAATCTTAAACTGGTACAAGTTGTCGCCTCTTAGACTCTACGTGTACGTCCGTTCGGTTACAGACGAGACCATTGTGTCACAGCGAGGCACCATGACGGATTTGAACTCAACCCTGATGCAGTCAAACAAGGTCGTGTTCTCCACCAACCCATATTCCAGCAATATATCCGACACTCAGACGACTCACGATGACTTCAAGCAGGCAGGTTAGTCCGGTCTTGTTTTGTGGAGCACGGTGGCGTAGTTTTTGTGCACAGAAGTAATTCTTAATTTCGTGTCTACAGAACATAGTGAATAATGTAGATAAATTCATAATGAAAGTGGAGACAAACTCTTCGGGACACATGCCACACTTGACTTTCCCAATGGTGGCCATGTTATCGTTTTGTTAGATTATAATAACTAGCAAGCAAAAATGTCCGTCCCCTGTGGGGATGCCGTGGTAGTTGATAGTCGCGTTTGGAATATTTATCAAAATGTGATGAAAGCACTTAGCATCGTTATAGAGCTGTTACGTCCAAACCCTGGGTTCGTAGATTATTCCCTGAAAGTTCGGCGTCTAAGATGCATGCCGTCTATGAGGAAAACGTTAACATTCCCGCATACATATGCAAGTTCAGTTATAGTTAGAAGATACTGGACCTGTGAACATTCTGAACAACAACCATTGCCATCGTGTCTTTGATATGTAGAATAGTTTCATATAAAAACACAGGATGGATGGTTATATAAACTTGTATGAGAGGGTGGATGGTTATATAAACTTGTATGAGAGGGTGGATGGTTATATAAACTTGTATGAGAGAATGGATGGTTATATAAACGTGTATGAGAGGATGGATGGTTATATAAACGTGTATGAGACGATGGATGGTTATATAAACTTGTATGAGAGGTTGGATGGTTATATAAACTTTCAAGAGGGGATGGTTCGACTACAGGACGAGAAAGCTGTGTTCGTAGGAGGCGATTTTAAAACCAGTCTCCCAAAAACGTGATCGCCTTAGGTGAAATTCTTAGCAATAGACAAAATATACATTTCATAAACGAATCGGCACATAAGTCTGCAATAGACGAATTAATGTAATAACAAAGCCATGGAAAATATCCGTAATCGCAATAACCAGTGTAAGACCTTTTCTGCCGGTGTGGTGGTCTGTCGTACCCTGGGTATCTCCCCCGCGGGTAAGACACCATAGGGCATGTACTCCAGCCGTTGATTACTCCCCCTAACAAATATGGTTAATAAGCCTCATATTTGGTGCCTTGTCATACTCGTTGCCAGACTTTGAACATGTGCTCTGTAGTGAGCAGAATCCTATAGAGATGATGGAATTTAATGTCTAACTTGTGAATCTACTTTCATAACATAGTATTTGAGAACATATTCCGTAGTGAGCAGATTCGGAATCAAAGCTATTGGAATATACAATAAACTCACTCTGAGATTTGTTTCTTCACAAAATGTCATTTAAGCGAGGAATTTGTCTACTCTCTCATTAATAGCGACATCTCCTTAAAACATTATATCTGTCGTAATGTGCTAGACCCAGACACCTAGAAATTAAAATGCTCAACATGTACTATTCTATCATCACGTAGCGCACCGCCCACGTGTTTATTTATTTTATTACAAATTTCTGCTTCTATTTATGGGGTTTCATTTACAAATTACTTTGCCACAGTTTGTGCAATGAAGGCAGCTTTTGTAGAGGGAAGATGTTACATAGTGCGGGGCGATATCACGGGAGGGGGAAGATATCCAGGGGTAGATAGACTATGACACCGGTCCATGGACACGAGGTCGGGCTGACAACTATCAGAAGGTGCCATATATACTGCCAGCCCGCGTCTTTTCGGCAAATATCGAAATGTGTACTTCCAATACTGACAATGTGAATGTTGCCTATTTTGGACGTGGACCACAAGTGTTTGACAGGGAACACTGATTTTGTAAAATTGAAAGTCCTAATGACCACAAACTGTTCCGCTCATATGTTGAGCACTTACCTTGACTATAATAAGAACTAATAACTTCATTCACACAATAAAATCCAAAGTTAAACTCTGTCCAATAGTATTTACAACAATCGATTAATATGCTAAAATCAACTTAATTATAATACAAATAAAGTAAACGAATAATTCCTAAGAGTTTGTATGCTTAACTAGAGAAACTATATAACACATACGAATTTGAATAAGATTATAAAATGCCACATATAGTTAAATACATATTCGGAGTTGGTTTAAAGGAAAATTAATAACAAAATTAGATCACCAATAGTCCTTACTATCAATCAGTAAATAATTAAAATAATATATTATTAATTGCCATTTAAAAATAGTAAATATATTATTTGTTATACTGGTATTTCTGTTTCGGTAGCGAGGTCAACGAGCAGCGGCTACTTCGACAAACAGAAGCGCATCACCCTGCTCTTCTGCATCCTGTCCATGATGCTGCTGCTCTGTCTCTCTGGCGGCTTCCTCTTCATGGAGGTGCGCACGCACATGGCCGGTCAACGTCTGCAAATCAGCGTCAAGTTCGGAATACAAGTCAGTGACGTCATCCACAACCTGCAGCAAGAGCGCGACATGACTGCCTTCTTTCTGAGCTCGCACATGCGCAAGACTAAGGCCGATCTGGAGCAGCTGTACAATGTAAGCAGGATAGAGCAGAGCAGTCTCCACCACCCGTCTCCACTGCCATATCTCTCGTTATGCACTCCCTTCCCAGTGCGGTAAAATCTCACTTTACGCAGTCCTCCAATCTCAATCGTACACTTTCTCTCCTCCTACAATGTGCAGTGCAAAACTGTTATCTGTGCAAACCAAACATGATTGATTAAGTCGCTTGTACCTCTTTTGGTTATAAATCATTTAACGTAAAAACAACCTGATTGTATGTATATTGTTATTTGTTGTTATCTGTGCCTTCAGGACACGGACACATCCCTGGAGGCCCTCGACCTGTGGCCGACGCAGAACCCGCAGTTTAAGTCGAAGGCGAGCTTCCAGCGCATCCTCATCGAGCACCGCGCCGCCGTCAACGCGACGGACGTCGCCTATCGCGGCGAGATGACCTACTACTCTGACCTCATCTCAGGAATGATGAACTGGTCAGTGTCTGCCCTTAGCCAGGATTGTCAAATTTTTCAACTCACTTGTTCTCATTTTTTATTTATCGGTTACGCACATGAAAAATCCAGTTCCACGTGTATCGGTAGTTAATTGAGAGTGGTTTACCGTCAAAATGTATATAAAAAACAATAGCATCGTATTTATATAATGCTCTTAGTCTATGTTAATATATATCAAGTTACTGTCCAACACAAAATCATGGTGTTTGAAAAGTAAAAGTACCCTTGTAAATATCAAAATCCCCGTTATTTAAAAAAAGAAAAACCCGGTATCATTAAAAAAAAAAACCCGTTCTAATAACGAGTCTCTGGATAAGGGCCTGAGTCAGTATGTAAACAGTGCATTTCTTCCCTGCTCCGTCGATCTTGCCTTTTGTCGGCACTTTCTCGGTAACATGCACGCATCACCACGATATCAATGACTACTCTGTAGCCGAGTTGTTGAATGTGGATGTGTTCGTTTCCTTTTGGATTCGTCGAGTTTCTTTATAGATCTACATGTTTGATAGTTAGTTGCATTCCTAACATAGCGCATGCAAATACGCACACACTCGGTCGCGCGTACACAAACGCATGCACGCACGTAACACGCACGCACACATGTACATACACACACACGCACACGCACACGCACACGCACACGCACACGCACACACACACACACTCTCTCTCTCTCTCTCTGTTCAGTTTCTAGAATCTAGTATAATGCATGGGTACGTACGTGCATACTCTCTAGCCACATCTAGCATTCTGGTGTATTATGTTTTACTCGTATTCACTATAAATGCTACGCTCTCTGCTATAAACAACGGACTATGTGCACACTGTATTAAAACAGCTTTGACGTTTTGACGCAGGCTTGTCATGACGATCAACATTCCTGAGGCGAGCACCATGTACCAAGACCTCGTCGCCCTGCAGGTTTGTAAACGTGTTTTTGCTACTAAATAGTCTATGATATTCAGATTCAATTCACATGCAAATTCAATAACTTTATTGCTTTATTTTAAAAACATTGCATCAGACTACGCTATCGGTTCGCGAGATTGCTTCGTCACATTCCGATGTATCGCGTAATCCAAATAAAGGCTTAGGCCTGCCATCGAATCATTGTTCTGTAGTGTATTAAAACACTTTAAAGATGATCTCTCTCATAAATAGTATTGTATTGTTTGCACTGGTCACTGGCATAGTAACATTGAAGCTTTGTTGAGTAATTTGTATATTTATATTATTATAATACACCTTTAGCTAACCCATTTAAGAGCAATGTGACGGCAAAAACGTACGCAACGGCAACAAGTGACTCTAAGTTATTGAGTGCTACGTCACACCTTTTGCGGTGCAATCAGAGGTCAACCGCCGGTCTGCCGTTCAACGCGATGTTCGTACGCGAGAATTATAAATTCGGTGTATGCACAAACACCGCATTGTGTCGTACGTAAATAGCTATATTAATTGAAAAATACCTATGCAGTATAACAGCTCGACCTCTTAGGAACACACACGTATATAATAGTATTACTAATAATAACAAAAAACATCTATAGCGCGTATATCCCCAGGAATCTGAGCTCGGAGGCGCAGCATAGAGGTATTGTTGGGCAAAATCGTTAACATGGACAAGCAAGAGTCGTCATTAGAGCAAGAGACCGCCGAAAGTTAGGATGGGAATGCAATTTAAAATAAATAAGTCTTCGTTTTTTTATATAAAATGTAGCTATAGTCTCTGATGAGTTGATTCCAGCTACAGAAAAAGCAAGTTTGCCAATATTAAATTTGGTTTTCGGAACAAAAAGTTGTTGTGAAACAGATGATCTGAGATTCCTGGGAATATCGGAAAAACGAAGGAGACTATATAAATGGGATCGGTGTAGTGTAGAAAGGGCACGCTATGTGTCAGTGGCTAATTTGAATTGTATTCGATATGCAATTGGTAGCCAATGTAACTGTTTAAGTAGGGGCAGACATGGTGAGAAACGAGGTGCTTTTAATACTAGACGTGCTAAACTATTATGTACACGTTGGAGTTTAGCTAAGTCTGTTTAGCAATATTGTTTACGAGTGAGTTGCAGTAATCAACGCGACTGCTAATTAGAGATACTTATATTGTTTTAGCAGTAGATAAAGACAAATGACGCCGAATTCGACGGAAATCGCGAATATGGTAGAAACAGGATTGGCATACTTGAGAAATGTTCTGGTGAAACCTGAAATCACTATCAAAGACAAACACCAGACTACGAACAGTATCTGATGGCGATGTATCATTACCAAGCAATTTAACTGGAAAGTAGTTAACGACCTTGTTTCGTTATTGTTTTGTGCCAATAATAATTAGATAAATGTTATCTGGATTTAGCTTTAATTTACTTACATCCACGGCAAGACGTCAGTGAGACAATCACTTACAGTTGATACAGATGTCTGTGCAACAGTTGATGAAAGTAACATATACATATGTGTGTCGTCAGCATACAAATGATGATTTATATTATGATTAGTTATGATTCGACTAAGGGATGTAGTGTATAACGTATGCTAAATAAAAAAATTAATATAAAAATACGAAATGTTAATATCGAAAGAGTAAGGGTCACCAAGTTTTTGGGTGTGTTTATTGATGATCTACTAAATTGGAAAGCTCATATAAAATACGTACAATCAAAGCTTTCAAAAAGTACTGCTATAATGAATAGATGCAGTCATCTACTTGATAGAAATAGTAGACGTATTCTATACAGTTCTCTCTTTTTGCCATATTTAAATTACTGTGCAGAGATATGGGGAAACACGTACCCAACAAATACTAACTGTATTTTCTTATTACAAAAAGAGTAATCCGCATTATATTTGGTGCAAGACGGTTGAATCATACAAACTCATTTTTCCAACAATTACATGTTCTAAAATTTCCAGATATCATAGAACTGAAAACATCATTATTTATGTACAAAGCTTACTACAGCTGTTTGCCATCAAATATTCAGTGTTTGTTTACTAGACGGGAAATAGCATACTCAATGTGAGGTAATCATGACTTAGAACGACATAGAGTCTGTTCTACCATGCGATCAATGTCTCTTTGTGTAAAGGGAGTGCAATTATGGAATTCTCTATGTGATCATTTAAAAACTACTAATACTATTACTGAATTTAAGCGTAAATGCAAGAACCTTTTATTTGAGAAATATCTGGTTGTGGAAATCTAAATAAAATCATACACAAATATAATCATGCCATTATGGAAACTATAATATGTGTAAAGATGTGTACTTATCACATACTTTAAGTTTTGAATATGCACATATTCCATTACATGTTTTCAATTATTGTAGCTAGATGGTTAGATGAATAGCAAATTCGAATAATATAATATTGATGTCTCAAAATACATGTACGTTTGTATGTGAATGTGTGTATATATATATATATATATATATATGTATATATGTGTGTGTATGTATGTATATGTGTGTATACATAAAGGTATATAATTATATATAAATATATGTCAGGGGTAAATTTACACAAAAGTCAATGACTTCGTATTTACCCCCTTCAAACATTGTATATTCTCACTTATATTATAGTTAAACTTGTTTGGTTGTCTTGTCTTGTATATGTATATATTGTTATCAATGTTCTGAATAAACGTTCATTAATTCATTCATAAGCTAAACATAAACAGGGCCAAGGACAGAACCTTGTGGGACACCAAATGGAAGATGTTCTGGACATGACAGTGAGCCAGATATGTTAATGCTTTGGTATCGGTCTGACAGATATGAACTAAACCACTGAAGAGCCGTGTCAGAAATATAGACAGTTTAGTTTGAAATACCAGTCAACATGCTTGACAAGTTTTTAAAAGACCTACTGTTGGGTTGTTGAAAACTAATTTGATACTCTCAGGCGCTGTATTGAGCCTGACGCGGTGAAATAAAATGAGTTTATTTGACTTTTTTGGCTTTGTCTTAAGTCTGTATATTTTCTTTGTTAGCTGTGAATGTTCTAAATATCATATCTGGCTATGCGCACCATTTCCCAACTATAACGGACTTACTTTTATTTTTTATGTTTATAGTGTTTTGTTAGACGCCGACGCGAAATATGGAGTCGACTTCAGGTTTGACGTGGCGTCCAGTTTTCGCGTTATGTTACTTAATTGCGTTAGCTAAATATCTCTATCGCTATAATACTATGCAATGTTTAAGACCCGCATGCTCGAATCGAGAGCAATAACATGTATATAATATAAGATCATGTGGCAATAACGTATCGCGTTTCTGGGTCTGGTGTACGTCGTTCAAGTTACCTACCATAATGAGTCTACCGTACATACCATACATATATGTGCAGGGGAGCGGGGTGCGACGTGTGCTATGAGCCTGAATTACAGGGCGTACTTATAATGCTGTGAAATATGTATGAAGTGTGTGTGTGTGTGTGTGTGTCCGTGCGTGTGTGTCCGTGCGTGCGTGTGTGCGTGTGTGTGTGCGTGTGTGCGTGTGTGCGTGTGTGCGTGCTCGAGTGCGTGCTTGCTTTCGTGCATTTGCTTGTGCGTACCCGCGTGCGTGTGCGTGTGCGCTTGCTCGCTTGCTTGCGTGCGTGCGTGCGTGCGTGCGTACTTCCGTTGTTGATAACCCCTTCTCTCAAGCAGCAGGCGATGGAAGCGAAGGATGCCTTTGGCCTGGAGCGCGCCTACGGGGTTGTGTGTCTGGGGATCGGCGGCTTCCGAAGTCGCAGCGACTACCAGGACTTCTCGGACAGTCAGGCGACCGCCGACATCACGTTCGACATGGCCATCGAGTACTCGGATCTGCTGCGGGAGAAATATCACATCTATGTGACGAACGAGAAGAAACTGGCGACCATCATCAGGACCATGCGGAAGGAGATCATCAAGATGGATGTGATTGAGGACGGGAAACAGGTACGTGTGTATTGGGACGCGGCGGGGTAGAGGATAGAGCTCCGGAATTTCAATCAAGGGATTCTAGTTTGAATCGTTTGTTGCAGTTTGGAAAGTTAGGCAAGTTCGTTCACTCCACGTTGCTCCAGTTCACTTATCTGTATGAATGAGTACCTGGCTATAGACATTGGTGGATATTTGTGTGCGAATAGTCTTCGCGCATTAATTAAAGGTCTATGGTACTGTTAAAAGTATGACCTTATAAAGTGTGGTATCCAAAACTTGTTGTTATTATTGGAAACCAACTACAGAAAACTAAACCTTGAAACGGTCTCAATGCGCAATCATGGGCAGCTATTGACCGTTCTTGACGTAAGAACTTGAGGTAAGATAGGCCGACCTTTCCAGTTGTCTGACAAATTCGTTTTAAAACATATTCAAAAACGCGTCCCGTGTCATGACATTCGCAGTTCCTGCCGAATGTCGAGCGCGCCCTCTGGTGGTTCGACAACATGACCATCTACATCGACGCCGTCTTTCTGATGACGCTCGACGTGCGTCAGACGATCATTGAGCGCATGAGCAGCTCAAGCGACTATGACACGATGCGGCTGACGGCCATCGGCGTCGTACTCTTGACCGTACTCGTGCTCTGTGGCGTCATTGGACGGGAAGTAAACGAACTACTACAGGAGTACCAACAGAGCTGCGTCATGCTGGCCAACCGGTGAGCTGCTTACTACATGCTTAAAGGGTAACAAAAGGCATTTTTTTGGCATATACATCTAAAGAGTTAATGTTAATGTTATGCTACCAGTTTAGTAGAATAACCTTGCTGAAGACACATACTTTAAATTGTACGGACAGCGAGCGCCATTTGTGATAGAAAGCCTGACTTCACCAATGCCTACTCATCCAAATCGCCAGTCGCCAAACTGATAATAATACTCTAGTTTGCGTCCCTGAATGTGTTTTGGCGCTGAAACTTCTAGAAATATGACGTTTATACAAGGCACTATATCGCATTATAACCGTTGTTACAAGTGTAACTGTGAAGTGAAGGGAACAGGTATATAGAAACCAACATATGAGGTGCATATTCAAATATTCGTTGAGGAAACAGGGACATTCGACACGTCATCGCAATGTCATGGCCAACGAAGGTCTAAGCGCCTATTGGTCAAGCATCAGGGGGCGTGTCTCAATAAGTCAGCCGTAGGGAACTGTATGCTTTTACCACCGGCGTGATATTGTTAACTGCAGTTACAAATGGTTATACTGTATTAACTCTTTTAGACGATTAAGCCCGTACAAGTGTTGTTGTTTCCCTTGAAAAGTATATACTACGCGGAAGGAACATACGGTCTAGCAGCACATACTGGTGATATCACGGAGATCAATAATCCTATAAACAAAATGATGTCCGTGGGGCCGTTTTAAATACTCACAGTTTTCTTCAACGCTGCCTTCGTAAGATGCTCCGGACGCCGTGGGAGACAGTAGAGTGTCTGCAAGCGTCCCAATCTCGACCCCCTCCCCTACCCCGATCACGCTACGCATCCAGTTCGAATGTTAGACAATGGAACTGAGCGCTTGCAGACACTCTCTAGTAGCTCCACGCCAGCGTCCTCAACGAGTCGATAATACTCATTGAAGCTATAGGAATCCAGAATCAGCTTCGCTTGAAGGGCTACTGTGTGAGAATGTATCTCAAACAAGTCGCATTTTCTCAGCTAAGTCACAGTGATAGAAAGAAATACAAAGAACTGCAGAAGACGTACTTGAGACGAAGACATCCACATCAGTAACGGGAAGAAGTCGCACAGTATATATTTGGTTGAACTGTCAAAGTCTCTCGAGCAGTATGTGTTAGCGAGACAAGCTGATTTAAAAAGCGATATTTTCTTTGAAAGTGTACTTTGAAGGATTCAATATGGAGTGCATCAAAAAAGTACAAATTTTCGCCCATGCTCGGCGGCGTCAAACATAATTTGGCTTCCTTACCCATAACAGCCATATGTGAGACAAACAGTTTATTCCGAATGTCTCGTGAGTTTTTGAAAAGCCACCACTCCGCATTCCACATTCATGCAACACTTCGTAATATTGGTTATTCGTCTTGCATGCATTCAGCATACGGGCAAGCAGGACATAAAAGAAAGTTGGGACAACGCATGGTGACTCACTTAAAATTACCTGGAGACCAAGTTTTCGGTCTCTACCCAGGGGTTAAGAATTACTGAAATACCCTACTACATGGGGTGCAGTCACAGTACTAGAGCATCGAACTCTCAATTGAAAGAACCCGGACTCGAATCTTGTGCTGCTGTTTCAATCTTGGGCAAGTTCGTTCACTCTACGTTGCTCTAGTTCACTCAGCTGTAAGAATGAGTACCTGGGTATAGACAGTGGTGGATATATCTGTACGAATAGTGTTTGCGCATTAATTGTGGCTGAATGCTTCCCGTGTTTGGTTGAACAAGAATTCTAAGGACTGGATACTGCGCTATATAATAACTTGGCGTTACGTTTATCTTTCTATCATGGTTAACGCGTCGCTGCATTTTGAAGGGTTACGGAGAAGAAACGGTTGGATGACTTCATGAAAGAGTTACGGTTTGGTCATCTGCCGTTGGACACCAGACAACAGCTGTCACGCAAGGAGGCGATCCCGCCGAAACATCACCACAACGTCACAGTGCTGACTGCTCACATCACGGGTCTACCGGCCGTCGACGACACGACCGTCCTAGAGGTGATTACTTATTTATTTACATAGTTACTTATTTCCCGCACTCACTGGGAGACAGTAACACCACGCTGGTGTCATCGTCGAGTTTATGGCACTCATAGAAGCTGTGGAAATCAAGAATTAGCTTCGCTGGACGGACGATTGTGTAAGGATGCCTCCTGGCTTCCCCAAAAAGTCGTATTATCCCAGGTAAGTCATAATGAGATAAAGAAATACAAACAGACGCAGAATATCTACTTGAAAAGACCACATGCACATCAGTAACTGAGAGAAGTCGCACAGTATGTCGTTGGTGGAACTGTAAAGTTGCATTAGCGAGACCGAATTACTTTCCTGACGCCCACAACTTCTGGGTCGAGGTTTGCTAACGAGTTACTTTGCGGGAACATCGGAGATTAATGACGTAGCCGTGGTAATGTTTGGGAAACAAAAATACCATTGCAACTTATGGACGACCTTTGGATCAAGGCATCAAACTGTAATATAATTATTCTGTCGATTGTAGATTGCTTCCATCACCCGGGAAGTGCTATTGATCTTCAACACGCTAGTTGAGCGCTTCGGAATGTTTACTCCTGAACCGGACACCTACCCGCCATTCGTTATCTCGGGTAAGACCATTTTCTTCTTAATTTGACACCTACCTGCCATTCGTTATCTCGGGGAAGTCCATTAGTACTTAACTTACCCGCCATTTTTATCTCTGGTCACCATTATGTCACCATCACAATTATGCCCGTGACTTCCGTGAGGCTTTGCCGTAACAAAAGCAAAAACGCCTACATCATGAGCCCTGTGTTAAAAGGGCGGCATTACACATGCTGAATCAACCTTTTCTGGATGCAGTTCTCGCTTTTAGGAGCAATGTGCCTTATGTTTTTTCCCAAAGAAAAAGATTTGGGGCCAGAATGGCTAACGGAATGTTCGTACGCTGCACATGTTCAGCACCCATTTTGATGACTGGAAGGACATTGTTGCGTGGCAACAGGTCATATGATATGTACATACAAAAAACGGGTTCTTCCCGGGGTCGTAGAGGTTAGCCACTCTAAACCACGGACGGATTTGCTGCCATATAATTACTTCCGATTTGACTTCGTGGCTGCCAACGAATCCATTTACAATCAACAGACACAGAAGTCTAGAAAAGGAAACATGATGGCCGCTCTCTTCGTGGTATGTCATTCGTGCGTACCGCTAAGATAATACATTCTACTAGACTGACGTTACTTCAATGTGTTTCTTCAGTTTTCTCGTTCCCTCGGAATGTTTGCCTTTTTGTGAGGCCAATTACCCACCTCGATCTCACCAGTGATTAGTACCTACCCCATCACCCACATTTTGCCAACGTCTCATTTATTTATTTCTGTCGCCAGGCATGGAGGCAACCGATCCGCAAGCAGATGCCCAGAACATGGCGCGCTTCGCTCTTGAGCTGCTTGACGACGTCAACAAGATCCGACCGGACGTGAACGGTGTTGCGCAGATTAGTGTGCGCGTTGGAATCCACACCGGTAGGTGGCACCCGGGGACATATCGTTGTTTCACTTCCGGGTTCACGACGTACATGTTTTAATTTGTATAATATGAGAGGTCGCCATAATAACACATTTTACGTGATTTTGTTTACAATTAGGAGGTTATAAATACTATCAAACTCCGTGTTACAATATCCCAATCTCATTGTCAGTGTCACGTAGATAAAGCAGCCCGCCGGTGCCCAACCCAATTACAAAACTAACGAAAACCGAACCTTAGTACATACGCGTCGACGTAGGATTCGGCTGCGTTGTCGGTACACTGTGTTGACAGGATTTTGAAATGCAGACGGACGGACGGACATTGATATTTATGCATTATATACGTTAAGCGTTGAGATTCGTTCAAAGATTGGCACGTAACACTTTACACTTTGAGCCTTGGATGTTGACAGTTCTGCAAACGTGTCAATTTTGTTCTCAAGTTGATATCGAATAAAATAAAATAAAATCGAATTAAATAACAGAGCCATGTGTTTTTACTGTATAATGAAACCAACCACGCATCTGTTTTTCCAACACTTTTCCTTGATGTTTTGTCTAAGATATGCGACTCTGTTTTTGTTCAAGGGTCCATCGTCGTCGGGCTGGTGAACACGGGCGAGATCCCGAACTACGTGTTCCCTGGCAACACTCTCATGATTCTCAACCAGCTCGTGAACTGCAGCGAAGGTTCGTAACTTACGTTCGCAGAGCTGCTTGTGAGAACAGAGAGTGTTTGTAAACGCCCCGAACTCGACTCCCTTCCCTATCACGATCGCTCCACGCGCTGCGTTCGATTGTTAGACATTCGAACTGAGCGTATAGCGGGACAAGGAAGGAAATCGAGATCTGGACACCAACAGAACTACTCTCGTTGCTAAACCCTAAACATTGCCTGCTCGGCGCTTCACGCCACTCTAGAGAGTGTGTGCAAGAGCCCCGAACTCAGTGTCTCCAAGACTCCAGATCCTTCCTTATCCCGATATGGCAGACACTCTCTATATTGGCGTGAGGCGCCGATACAGCAATGTTTAGGGTCTAGCTACGACAGCAGTCCAGTGGGTGTCTCCCTAAAAGGGGTCTATAACTGTATATGTACGAATGGTGGGCATATCATTATCACCCTAAAAGATCGTTTCCCCACATGAAATGTAAACACGGTATTCGCCCCGAAACATTGAAATGAAACATATAAAGGCGAAAATATATTTTGTGTGTGGTTCATCGGACATATTTATGCTGTCAAGATATTAGAATAGATATAGCTCATTCAATATAACAGGTTTTTTATCAGAAGATACGATATGGCTTCTTTAAATTACCTCTCATCAACACAATGTAAGAAATCTAACATAAAAAGTCTAACACCATTATGACGTCGCGTCGTTTTGTATAAAGCTAATTTACTGGCAATGAAACACTGGATTCCTGGATGCCACAATGCCGCGGACTCTCTTTAAGCCAATAATAACAATTGTTGTCGTTTAGATGGAGTTGTAATTATGGCAACAAAATTGGCCATACATCTAATGACAGCAATAAACATGCCCACCGTGTTTTATTATATTACTCGAATCTCATCCAAGGTGCCGAGTTCATTTCGCTGTTTCTATGTTCATTCGCATTCTTGGACCATTGACCTCCGATCTACCAATTGGGGATCTATTAAAAACAAAATAATTTTTAAGGGTCATTTACTTTTTTTGTGGACAAAGTGAGCGGTTAGCCAATCTCCAGATGGCGCCACTATCGTGTTATATTAGATTTATCTAGAAGTAATTACCTTCTCCATGTAATGCCTTAACTGGCGAGAACAGAAATTAAATACGATTGTTATAGGAATGAGTCTAACAATAAGATCAAAATACTCCAATGATGATAATTTCTACCCTTGGTTTGTTGCTCTAAATGTAGTTGAAAGTAGTATAAATTATTATTATTTGTAATGTAACTCCGTTGCCTTTAGATGGTCGCATCCACTTGAGCTTTCCGACCTACCAGATCATCCACGACTTGGGCGGCTTCGTCACCCGACAGAGGAAGACGAAAATCGACAACAAGGTAGGCCCTACGTATTTCAGATCATCAAATATAATCCCTCTACTTTTCAGCAGAACCATTCACAGGTATACTTACACCAGCTAGCATGGCCCTCCTAAAACTATTGTAGTACCTAATGTTTGTTTTAATCAACATAGTCTCGTGAACCAATGGAATGATCTTGTCACAATTGTCGAATCAACTTTGTACTAATAATCCTTTAATGCTAGCCAATCTCAATTGATAGTCTAATGGACGAATGCAATGGTTGCGATCATTAGACCAACTTACTTGCGAACTTGTGTGAATCACTGTATAACAGCTTTAAATGTACTAATATTTTTGAGTTAAAGTGTGAATTTTTACCACATGAATTTCCATTTGTGAACAAATAAAGGTTATTGTATCGTATTATATTGTACGTAGATAGAGGGTAACTTAGCGTTGCCATTAGCCGGGCTGCTGGTCGAGGGGGCCAGGATTAATTTGAGTCCCCCTGCCGCCGTTCAATTCAAAATTTCCACAATTGTGTTCTTTCCGCTTTGCGTAAGTCTTCCGGACGAGTCACACAAAACTGTTGATCTCTCTACCCAATGTCCTTCATACCAGGGAAGTAAAACATCCCACACACTGAAATGGGAAAACCTATGGTGGACTCACAAAAACATATAGGCGTTGCATTAGCTACAAGGAGAACAGTTGCTCTCACAACGGGTGAAGGTGGCATGACTACCGCGATCAGGACACGCGTATACGCTATATAAAACCACATTATTATTGTTTATTGATACCGTCTTTTTGTTGCAGATTTCGTGGACCCCGACTGCCTGGCTGCTTGGCGTGGTCGGCGCTGATCTCTCGGACGACCAAGACAGGGACAGCTTGGTCTATGAGTCAAGTCTTCACGTCTAGCTCTAGAACCACTTCAGGAACATAGCAAAGAAACTACTTATTAGTTAATGGGTTGGTTAATTGAATGACTTACATAAAACACGTTTTAGACTTATGTATATGCACGCACGCATACACGCGCGCTTGCGTGAGTGTATATGTGCATGCTTTGTTTGTTTGCGCGGCGTTAGCGTGAACGGGTATGTATGTAAATGCCGATGTGCGTGTGCGTGTGCGCGCGCGCGCGTGCGTGTGTGTGTGTGTAAGTGTGTGTGTATGCGTGTGCGTGCGTGCGTGCTTGCGTGCGTGCGAACGTGCATGGAATAAAGGACGGCCGGGCAAGAGGCAAGTGCGCGCGTGTGTGAAACACTAAAATACGTAATCTTGTTGCGGTGTTATTGTTGCTGAAAACAATATTTATTTATTTTAAACACGCAACATTATTATATATCTCAGCGATCCCACATACTTGCATACGTCGAAAGTAAGGTTTGATAGCATTATGTGAGGAAGCGTGTACGAGATATTATAAAATACCTTGTATGAACAATCCATTTGTGCAGATTTGTAAATGATTGAAAGACTAACACTCACGATATTGTTGCAGCGTTGTTGTTGTTGAAAACAACGTTTATTTATTTATTTTATGCAAGCAACATTATCACAACGATCATAATGTCTCAGCAGTTCTTCTTATTTTTGTACGCTGAGATTAGTGTTCATTTGCACTCAGTAAGGAATAGTCCTACGAGATTTAACGGTATTACATATATATATATATATAATATATATATATATATATTATTATTTATATTACTATATATTACTGCTAACTAATGTGGCTGCGCGGTTGTTGTTGAAAACAACTTTTATTTATTTATTTTATGCACGCACCATTTACATTCTCATTTCTAGCACATATTTGTAAGTAGTGTCAGCGGTAATATGACTAAGCGTAAATGATTGAAAGACTAACACTCGCGATATTGTTGCAGCGTTGTTGTTGTTAAAAAACGACGTTTATTTATTTATTTTATGCAAGCAACATTATCACAACGATCATAATGTCTTAGCAGTTCTTCTTATTTTCGTACGCTGCGATTAGTGTTCATTTGCACTCAGTAAGGAATAGTTCTACGAGATTGAACGGTATTATATATATATATATATATATATATACTCACACGTCTAATTTATAGCACATATTTGTAAGTAGTCTCAGCGGGTAATATGTAATAAAAGGAGATGTATTTACAAGAAAACCGATGAATAACACTGAGTATGATATATATATTGCATTGATTATTAGGTTATAGAAGGTATATTTATAACAATCGATAACAGAGACTAATGTTTATTTGCACTCATTAAGGAATAGTCCTGCGAGATTGAACGATATTATATATATATATATATGTATATATGTATATATATATATATACATATATATATATATATGTATATATATATAACTATATATTAGGTTACAGAAGGTATATTTATGACAATCGACAACAACAACATTTATTTATTTATTTTAAACACGCAACATTGTCATATATCTCATACGTACATACGTCGGAAGTAAGGTTTGATAGCCATTTGTGTAGATTTGTAAATGATTGAAGGACTAAAACTCGCGATATTGTTGCAGCGTTGTTGTTGTTGTTGAAAACAACGTTTATTTCTTTATTGTATGCAAGCAATATTATCACATAATGTCTCAGCAGTTCTTATTTTCGTACGCTGAGATTAGTGTTCATTTGCACTCAGTAAGGAATAGTCCTACGAGATTGAACGGTATTATATATATATATATATATATATTATATATATAATTATATATTACTGCTAACTAATATGGCTGCGCGGTTGTTGTTGAAAACAACTTTTATTTATTTATTTTATGCACGCACCATTTACACGTCTCATTTATAGCACATATTTGTAAGTAGTGTCAGCGGTAATATGACTAAGCGTAAATGATTGAAAGACTCGCGATATTGTTGCAGCGTTGTTGTTGTTGAAAAACGACGTTTATTTATTTATTTTATGCAAGCAACATTATCACAACGATCGTAATGTCTTAGCAGTTCTTCTTATTTTCGCACGCTGCGATTAGTGTTCATTTGTACTCAGTAAGGAATAGTCCTTCGAGATTGAACGGTATTATATATATATATATATATATATTATATATAACTATATATTACTGCTAACTAATGTGACTGCGCGGTTGTTGTTGAAAACAACTTTTATTTATTTATTTTATGCGCGCACCATGTACACGTCTCATTTCTAGCACATATTTGTAAGTAGTGTCAGCGGTAATATGACTAAGCGTAAATGATTGAAAGACTAACACTCGCGATATTGTTGCAGCGTTGTTGTTGTTGAAAAACGACGTTTATTTATTTATTTTATGCAAGCAACATTATCACAACGATCATAATGTCTTAGCAGTTCTTCTTATTTTCGTACGCTGAGATTAGTGTTCATTTGCACTCAGTAAGGAATAGTCCTACGAGATTGAACGGTATTATATATATATATGTATATATATATATACATTTACCATTTACACGTCTCATTTATAGCACCTATTTGTAAGTAGTGTCAGCGGTAATATGACTAAGCGTATATATCTGTGTTCTGATCTGTAAAGGTTGATGACTATGAATTGTGCATCATAACTTCGTAACTTATTTGGATACATTTTAAATACATCAGTAAGGTGCTCATTTTGAAGCACTACGATGTTATTTCGAAACCTTGCTCAAGTGGAAATTAGCGATAACGTCGTCTCATTACACCCCAAATTGCAGGTATTTAGATCGAATTACACACGTGATAGTGTGATATGAAAGCGTGGAAAATCACAAAGTCAATACTGTTATCATTAGAATATGGATATATATGTCTATGATTTTTGCCAATAAATGGATAAAAGTATTTTGTTTGATTTGATATACAACGCTATCAGTGTGTATGTGTGTATGAGTGTGTATACGTGTGCGTGCGTGTGCGTGTGCGTGCGCGTGCTTGCGTGCGTGCGTGCGTACATGCATGGAATAAAGGACGGCCAGGCAAGAGGCACCACGTAAACGCAGTGAGCTGTAGCTCTCAGCTTTTGAATCAAATTGAAATACTTTTGGTATCACACAAAACGACCATCATTTGGCAATAAATTCCACCATAATTTTTTTTAAATATCCTTTGTAGGTGCTTCGTGATATACAATATAAAAGAGAATAATTCATTTTGACCGAATCATCGGGCAAGAGGAATCACCTGAACGCAAAATACTAAGTAACATGATTACTCCAAAGACGTATTAAGAATATTAATACATCTATTTGATTGTCGCCTGGTTCCCGTAATCTTCGATATTGGCAATTTCGTCATTTTGCGGTGAAAATAGCATGATGCACAATAAAGAACTGTGTTGCATCGCGACCAATATTGTCAATGCGATAAAATAACTTCAGTTACACAATTATTTTCTCGTTCCAGAATATTAAAAATAGTTTTTTTTCTCACCCATGTTTGCTTCTCACTTTCAAGTTATGAATAACCATAAAGAACTACACGTATGACTTTCAGAATATTGATCACAATATAAAACAAAGCGTAACACCATGTTAACAGATACGGCTGAAAACATTTGTTGGAACCAGCTGAGCCGCTTGCTAAGCGGCGTGACGTCATCACTTCGGTTCCCTATACATAGTTTTACCGAATATAAAGTCTTGATAATACACTGTATAGCAGAGACTAATGTATAATCCCTCTCTCTGGTCAATAAAAAAAAACATGGTATGCTCCCGTAACATCCGGGAACAAGGGTCAGCACATGGCGCACGTTAGCGTTTTTTATGTCTTCTAGATCTTGATCTCGATTGATACGTTGCAAATATATACTGGCTTGAATCTTCATTCTTTTTACATCGAGCTGTCATATTTGACAATTATACGAGGTTGACGGGCACGTGACACAGGAAGAAATAAAAGGAAACAGAAAGCGAGAGGAGGGGCAACCAGTGTTCAGCCTCAGGTATCCTGACCAGACCAATTTCGGCAACCATAGCGGCCCCCGAGGCCGAGGATATCCTCGGATCAACATAGCTCTAGCCCATCAACTACCCTGCTTTGGTTGCCCCACTATATAATTCAAATTGTGTGAGAGGCGAGCTCCCACTTGAAGGTACCAAGGCGGGAGACTCTGCTACACTGGCTGGGAGGGAGTTCCAGATAGGAATGGTACGGGGAAAGAAACTGTATTTAAAAGTGTTGGTTTTCGTAGAAAGTTGTAGGAAATAGCGGGAATGATGTGATCGAGTTCTGCCGAGTGCTGAAGTGAGATACTGTTCAGGGGGAATATCGACAAGGTTGTTACATATCTCATAGAACATTGTCAGCTGCAGTTTGGATCGTCTAGCTTCCAAAGACTCCCAATGTGAATTGGCCTTGTCATTTTTGGCGACGAAGATACCTGGATTGTCCGCGAGAGAAGAAGAAACACTCATAGAACTAATTTCAAACAATCGAATCGTCCAAGAAAGCGACAAAAACACAGAGATCCGAAGTAGGACCAAAATCCGAAAAAAATATCGACTTACGGCGACACGCAAGCAGCGTCGTCAGCGAAATAGGAAGGAAGCTCAAGAAAACATGTCAACTATCAAAACAAAAACACGTACGAGCGTTGCATTTATTTATATTTGCTCATGGCTTAAATCATTCATATCCAGTGCACTCCAGATAATTCAATCTCGCATAACTTAATATAATAAGTAGAATTTCGCTTAATAAAGTTGATCTTGCCGCTTCGTCAACTCGAACGGTATCTGACGCCTCGTCTCCTTCAGTCGAAGTTCGCGAACAACCCTACCTCAATTCAATTTCCTGTTGCCGTGCTGCATACGTTATAGAGCTTGTAGTCCACATCTCGAAGTCGTCGTGGTCGTTTACTGGAACAATAATAAAGCGATGTAATGATAATGATAAATTATTCTTATTAATAATAAGAAGAAAAAGAAGAAGAAACGAAGAAACGTGTCCTGCTGCGGACCCACTTCGACTCCATACACCTCTTACATACGAGTGGTTGTTGGGTGTAAAACAGCAGTGCCGTACACGACCAGCGACCAATATAGTGAGGTACCTTAGCGACATATTTTTGGGATATGGGGAAAGACTGCATAAAAGCACCAAACTTTTCAACAACTTCCCTAGGTTAGTATATATTTAACTTTTTGATCAGAGTCAGCGAATATTTTGGGTGGATCCATTATTTGCTACCCCTCTAGTAAACAAAATCTACCGTTTTACTATATTTCTCCATTTGATATGGATACAGTCCGGGTAATTCCCCGGTAACGTCACCGAACTTCTGTATTTGCTTCCATGTGTTATTAACTTTTACTTTTTGACAGAACAGAGACAGAAAAGGTCTACGGGCACGCAAAAATTACAAAGGTTTAGGGGGTCTCGTGCCCCCAAGCCCCCCTTCATCCGCCTATGTATATGTACATATATTACTTTGAAACGGTTAGTCTAATTGACGAAAACAATGGGAGGGGTTCAAGTTTTCCTGTACTTGTGTACTTAAGCACAGCAAATACTGTACGTGTTCTTGTACTTGTCATTTTGCTGAGTGCAGTATTTGCACCTGGACTTGTACTTGACCGTCAAAGTACTTGTATTTGGCAAGTACTTTCCCAAGTACTTTTTATGTTTTCGTTAAGCATTTGGCTCTGAAAGATTAAAACAAATGGCTACAGTGAAAATTACTGTATATTTATTCTTATTTTGTACAAAGCTTCATAACATGAAACAATTGATGGTGCATGACTACACATTGATTGGTTTATATACATAAAGGGAGGAGAAGCACATGCACTTACAGGCAGGTCAGCTGAGATTGAAGCCATGAGTCAATTACATGGGATAAACTAACACTAACTGATCTCTTGATCAACTATTGTGCCTTCAGGTGTTCGGAAACCACCAGTTCACTTGTAGTGTGGACTGTTGTGGTAGACATAATTACCAAGGCTTAAGATAATAACTGAATAGTATTCAATTGCAATTTGTTCAGAACCTCAGATATGTTGAAATGTAGCGTTCAATGTACTTGACTGTACGTGACTAAAATTACTTTGTACTTATACTTGGGTTTTTTCATAAAGTACTTGTACTTGCCTATATTTTTAGACAAGTACTTGTACTTGGCAACATTGAAAGTACTTGTACTTGTGTTTAAGTACATTGTGCATGTACATGACCCATCCGTGGAAAACATATACATATAATTTGTAGATATTCGCCGTTTCTTTTGTTTGACAAATAATACAGATTTGTCTCATAAATTAATAAGAAATCATGTCTTGTTATTATTATTATTACTAGCATTTCTATAGCGCCATATCTCCGAGACCAGCCAGTTTATAGGCGCGTGGGACATGGATGGAATGCGTGATGTCAACGATCACCGATGTATCATTGTTGTCATACACATCTTTGCCTAGTGTTTTGATCGCACGGGCGGTGTTTACCTCAAAGACGCTATCTTCGTGATGCTGGCTTTCCTCAACTTCGGGAAGGTATGCTTTCTCAAACTCTGATCATTCGGGTCCATGGGCGCACCAAAAATATGCTGAAAAAGTGAAATCGTATTGTTCAATGAACTATTCAAGGAACTAGCACAAATGTGGTGCATTTTCCGGTTTGTCACATATCCCATGAAAATACAGTAAAACGACATTTATCATTTCAGTGGGGGTGAACAGTTATGGACCCCCAAATGTGTACTGACACCGATCAAAAAGTTCAATGTTATTATTGAAGGAACAACAAAAATGTGATGCTTTAAGTTTAGCCGATCTTTCCCATATCCCTTAAAACATGTAGTAATACGGCATATATCGGTTCAACGGCGGGGGAGGGGTGTGTGTGTGTATGAAAATGTCTTGACTTACTGGACTTAAATGCCTAGACCAATTTGACCCCTCGCTTATCCCCCTCACTCCCCTCCATTTCGTTCTGTTTAGTGCACACAGCTCTGCTGTTAAAGGCGGGAGTTCAGTGTCCTGTCTAACTTGGTTACTCCATCTCTTCCGCGGCTTTCCACGTTTTCAGTGTCCTTTAAGGTCTTCCTTGAAAGCTATTTTATGAGGTTTTCTTTTGGCATACGACATACATGTCCAAACCTTCTTCTATGTCTGATGACATCTGAGATGGATTCAGGGGTGAATGTCTCATCTCAGCTATTTCGTAATCTGCCTGCCTTAATAACACCTCTGATAGCCCGCAGGCAACGCTTTTCAAATACTTCAAGAGACTACATCTCTTGCGATCATAGTGTACAGGTTTCTGCACCATAGTTTACTATAGGCAGTATAAGGGCCCCATATAGTCTGGCTTTCATTATGGCGTTCATTCTTACTGAGATGCCTCTTTTTGAAAATAATTATGTCGTTTCTGAGTCTACCAAAGGCTGCTGGTGCTGATTTCTGAACCCACCTAAAATGTGCTTATGCCAATAACACAATGAAATAACAGTGTTACGCGAAACAACCAAAATGAGGTACATTTGTTCGGCCTGTGACATATATCATGGGAAAATGTAATAAAGCGGCATAGGGCCAAGGATTCAGTGGGGGGGGGGAGGATAAGAAAATATGGACCCACCCAAAATATTTTTAAATTCTGATCAAACATTGAAATCGTGTTGTTCAAGGAAGCAGCAAAATCAAGTTGGTGCTTTTATTCGATCGGTATGCCCCATATAATATTATATGTAATCCCATGCAACATGTAAATATGGTAAAACTGTATATTTTGGTCCAATTAGAGGTAAAAAGTGATGGACCCACCCAAACAATTTGCTAACTCCAATAAAAAATGAAATATTATTGTTTAATGAAGCAACACCAAATATCTGGCACTTAATTTATCCGGCCTGTACCACATCCCCTGGAAAAATACGTTTGGGATAAAACTTATGGACCCACCCAAAATAACTGCTGACTCCGATCAAAAAATTAAATCTAATTGTTCAAGGAAGCACCACACAAAATGTTGTTTTTATCCGGTCTGTCCCCATCAAGTTGCTAAGGTACCTGCCCAATAGAGTAACATACACTTTAATACAGTAAAGTATTTTAATTCGTGACTGATCATTCGCATTTGTAAAGCCAAATTAAAAGGTCCACCCGGCGACAGTGCTGCGTTGACGTAACACGACATCATTGCACGATGAACTGTTGTAAAGGCGATATCCAACCGAACATCAGTCAAATTAAATCAACTCGTAAATTGTTTCTAGGCGCCATTCCAACAGTCGTTGCTCGCCATACAAACTGTTCTAAATAAGGTGTGCTTTGAGGTTAGTTTTTAAAAACTACGTACCTTAGATTCTGTGGCAACCAGTTCCATGGAAGCTTTCTCGCGGGACGTGAAGCAGACTGCGTTCGCTGAAACTCAGCTACCTAACCGGTTAACACAATGCCCGATGTATTGATGTCCACCCAATTAATGCTCAAAGAGCGAGTACTGAGGTCCGTCTACAATACCACACCGGCACTCCGTGGACATCGCATCCCTAGGATCGTCCTTGTGAAATGATGTAGACGTTGTGGGGTTCTTTATATTTGTTATGGATCTGCATCATTGCCGTTGACTTTTTGGCAAGAATAACGCAAGCGTCAGCTCTTCTACTACAGTGCAAACACGCATGAAAGAAGCACAACAATGTTGCATAGCTATAACTTTAGTGTAATAGGTCATTAACAATATCATAATACTCAGAAGTTATGCATATAAATAAAGCGCGTGGCTTCCGGTGATTTCGGCGCATCTAATACTATGGACACATGTGGAGACAACGGCGTCTTGACATGCATTATCTCTCTCCACGGCTTCGTTACGTAAACGTGAAAACTTAGTGTCACATTGCTAAATACTTATGTGGTTTCATATATCATAATGCACTTTCACTAGTTCATATATCATAATACACTTTCACAAGTTCATATATCATGAAACATTTTCATTCAACATTGTTCATTGTTCATTAATTAAGAAACTGTTTAACTATACCACGACCGAGAACATTCATATTAAATCGATACTGCACAAATATGTATGTACGTCTCCTTTCGATCCACTTATCAAAGAACCAACGATTAGACAAATTATACTGACTATATATGGCATATATGCTGCGGCAAGAAAAGTACAGTTTAACGGGACATAACATTTACCAATTACAACCAAGAAACATGTTTGGTTTGTCGCACAATTGAGCACATGTGTACAATGAACTGTTCCTGAACAAACAGGCACTTTCTGCTTGGTATATTTTGAGATATACAACCCACAGAATTAACAATATATCACCCAACCGCTTTCCCAAATGCGTTACTATATGCAACACCTTATCTAGCATAATACTAAATGAAAGCGCGTTTGCAATGAACTGTTGCTTCATTTTCTGTCATTTTCCTATTAAAAGGTTGGGGGAAAGTGCTTAATAAGCAATGCGCTTCTCCTGTCTCCCTTTCCATTGGACCTTTTTTGAAATGTATAACACACATATGTTGCTGCCTTTCATAATCCTTTATTAATGTAAGCTGACTGTGGCCTTACCCAATCGGTACTTCCAATGGCATATTCTTACATTCATGCTAATCCCAATGTTAACAGAAATAAAACTATGAACCACTGTACCACACTTACTGAGGGAATATCTTAGTTGCCTAGCATGCTGGATAAAATCAGTCACAGAGTCAAAATGTGGACAAAGTCAGACATGTTTACCTCTCAAGAAACTTGTTTACGGTCTTCATCTGCTGATGAAAACCTCACGAAGTGGTCAAAATATACAAACAAATCGAAAACAGGTTTCTTGAGAGGTGAATATGTCTAATTATAAAACCAAGAAACCGGATCATCAATCCATTCAAGGTGGGTAAAGTTGTAGGAAAATGTCAAGATTTGGTCAATGCATTAGAACTGACGATGCATCAAAGACGTCCATCGAAGATGTGATATACGTGCTTTATCAGCCTTATTTAGTGGATGTTTTTAAATGCTAAGCCCAGAGTTTAGGATAACACACATTTGTTTTTCTGACATAATCGTATTTACACCTTTTAGCATCTGTTGTACAAAACACAAACCTGATCTTACACCGTTATTAGTTCTGTAGCCAATTGTATAAAAACATGTTCATTGCAACCCCTGCGTAATACAAAACTAATATATTACAATGTTGCTTTTTGTGCTTTAATCAACATGATTTCATACTTGAAGCAAGACATTTTCCAATAAGCCGATTGGCCATAACAAATGTTTAGAAGTTGATCAAAACGGATGCTGAAACTTCAAACTGATTCCCTGTATAAGTCATGTGCAGCATGAACTGAATTGGAACAATGATGCGCAATGTTTCTAACGGAGACAGGTTGACAAGATGCTGACACATACTTTCACACCCACATTTATGCAACGCCAAGGTTATCCACACTGTCTTGGCCTAAGCACATTGTCTCTTCATCTGGAAAATGGAGTAAATGCACAACTATCTGTACATCAGACTAAATGTGTGCTCCCCGTTTGTAGCTGTGTGTAACCACCTGGTCAGATTGCATGTGCGTGCGTGCGTGCGTGCGTGCGTGCACATCTATGTTGGGTCATGTGACGACTCTGTATGATCACATGACAACCCTGTATGATCACGTGACAAAGATGGCTGTACTTGTGCTGCTGGCGGCGATGGCATAGCTCGCTGGTAGACTGCAAACACATACACTTCAAGTAAACACATACACTTCAAATAAACACACAAACACATACACTTCAAGTAAACATAAAAACAATAAACACAAAAACACAGTAAACACACGAACAATACACTTCAACACACGCACGCACGCACACATTACTTCAAGTAAACACACAAACAATATACTTCAAGTAAACACACAAACAATACACTTCAAGTAGACACACCAACACATACACTTCAAGTAAACAAAGACATACACTTCACGTAAACGTATCATTAGCAGTAGTCATTTGTAGTGATGTCTTATCCTAGAAACATCTCATCCCTCCTATGTCCAGCTTCTCCGATTATAAAGACCAATAATATAATGTTCTGCTAAAAATTAAGCTATTTTCAAGTTACATCCATTCAGGATCAAATTTGTTTAATGAATATTAATTGCATTTACACGAATTTTTTTTTTTATACATTTAATTGTTGTTGTTACATATATTTAGTTAGTTTACAGTTAAATAAATTTGTAACTGTTTTTTTTAGCAGTTTTTATGTTTTATGCATGATTTGATTACAATATATATATATATACATTTCTCTCAAGCATTTTATGTAAAATGCATTGAACTATCAAGGAAACTGCGGTACCTAAAAACTAAATTTGCTATTACTAAGATATCAAGAGATATAAGAAGCTTGAATGATGCGACATAGTTACCTTTGGTGTTCCTCAGTTCTGGTGACACCCTCCAGGAGACCAAGTCCGATGCTGCAGGTCGCGATAGTGGCGGGAACTATGACATTGGAGAACGGTGGCGCGACCTGGCAGCTGTTGTTGTTGTTATTCTCCAAGTACTTCAGTGACTTCTGACTCGGGGTGGTGGGACCAGTGGCGCCAACTACAGGAAAAAAAGAACACTCTGGTCGTTATATCGCATAGTTTACCAAAGGCCAACATCTAATCTTCAACACAGTGAACTGGTCAGTCTCATGGTGTTTGAGAGAGCAAAGAAAGTCGATAATATGAACACAGAAAGACGATATGCGGCGATGACCCAAACTACCCACCTCTACGTAATGACCAAACCACCTACCTCTACATAATGACCAAACAACCCACCTGTACATAATGACCAAGCCATCAACCTCTACATAATGACCAAACCACCCACCTCTACATAATGACCAAGCCACCCACCTCTACGTAATAACCAAATCACCCACCTCTAGTTAATGACCAAACCACCCACCTCTACATAATGACCAAACCAACCACCTCATCATAATGACCAAACCACCAACCTCTTGATAATGACTAAACCACCAACCTCTACATAATGACCAAACCACCCACCTCTTCATAATGACCAAACCACCCACCTCTACATAATGACCAAACCACCCACCTCTAGTTAATGACCAAACCACCCACCTCTAGTTAATGACCAAACCACCCGTTCTACATAATGACCAAACCAACTCATCATAATGACCAAACCACCAACCTCTAGTTAATGACCAAACTACCCACCTCTACATAATGACCAAACCAACCACCTCATCATAATGACCAAACTACCCATCTCTTCATAATGACCAAACCACTCACCTCTATTAATGACCAAACCACCCACCTCTACATAATGACCAAACCACCCACCTCTACATAACGACCAAACCACCCACCTCTAGTTAATGATCAAACCACCCACCTCTACATAATGACCAAACCACCCACCTCCAGTTAATGATCAAACCACCCACCTCTACATAATGACCAAAACACCTACCTCTACATAATGACCAAACCACCCACCTCTACATAGTAACCAAACCACCCACCCCTACATAATAACCAAGCCACCCACCTTTACATAATGACCAAACCAACCACCTCTTCATAATAACCAAACCACCGTCCTCTACATAATGACCAAAACCACCCACCTCTACGTAGTGACCAAATCACCCATCTCTACATACTGATCAAACCACCCACCTCTACATAATGACCAAACCACCCACCTCTTCATAATGTTGTACATATTTTGGGTTGGGACAACATGACCGCCCGTTAGGAGATGAGAAGTTGACTCACACCTTGACACTGTCTTCAGTATCATTCTAACTTTTAACCTGTCACATCTAGCTTCCTAGTTATTTCCAGCACTTGGCAACATTCTACTAAATTACTAGTCTATATATACAGTAGTTACAATTTGATGGCCTCATTCAACTAGTCAAGCCTTTTTCAGAACATTTCCACCAAACCGACATCTCTATGCTGGAACTGAGGGTGGCCACTGCTTATATCTTCAGTGGTTCTTTTACATTCTAAATTTGAGACCAGATCGACATTAACGTTATCCCCGAGTCACAAGGGATACACAGTCCCCATGTTGAGAGCCAGGTTTTTACACCAAATGTATCATGCCCAGTCAGGTTTTGAACTGAGAATGCTGGCACGGATGTGCTAACTAATAGCTTGCTCTCTTTCTCACACCAAAAAACGTGTGTGTGCCTGTGCATTGACTCACCAGTTGATGTCGTGTTTGTGGTTGAACTTGAGCGGCGCTCCAGTAGATGGGTGATGGAACACTTGCGAGCCTTACGCTTCTGACTTCCACTCAGAGTCCGTCTCACTCTGAGGCTGGTGTTTCGTCAGTCGCCGCACCTCAACGATGTTCAAATCTGTCGGGGGAAACACTTCAATCACACATCTACTTCACGAAACAGCAGTCCCCGGAAAATAGGGCACACCTACTCAGACTGTATAATATTATAGTGTTGTAACATTACAGATTTTGAAAAAAACTTAACATTTCTGAGCATGCTGATATTGATGGTTATATATTATGTACCCATAAATATGTCACACTGGAATTGTCCCTCAATTTCAAAATTGATTTTCGAAAGTTATTTGGAATTGGAATTGAATAGTGTCCAGTCATTATGGCTGCTCAAAGCGCTTTACACTTTACGCCTTGGCAGACCTGTTCAATCTAACTCTATCTCAGCTTCTATTGGAAGTACTTATTGCGCAAAACAATTCGTACACAAATATCCACCAATGTCTATGACCAGGTACTCATTCATAGATCTGAATGAACTGGAGCAATATAGAGTGAACGAACTTGCCAAAGATTAGCAGCAAGAGGAATCGAATACTGAATTTATGATGCTCTAATCAACTAACAGAAGATACCATTTCAACACGTGTACGCATGCAGCCAACAGTTCCACAGACCTGTTCCCTCCTTCGCTTCCGACAACACAGTCTTTGTTGAGGGACAAGATGTGCCACCTTACAGGTTTGGCCGACTTCTTCGCAAACACGAGGTCACAGACGGGCAGATGCAATGCAGGCATCCACGTTAAAGCTCCTGCAATGGTGCAAGATTACACCAGTATTGCATGCTGGGATACCGACCCTGTCTTGTATGACCTCCTGGAGGTGTCATCATGACCAGCGCTCGCCTCCGACGACGCTCTCTTTCTGCTGCGCCGTGACCCCACAATGCCACTGGCGGCCGGCATAAAGTCACCGTCCACTTTCGTACGGTGGTCGTCACTGCAACATGTAACCGTTGGTCAGAGCGATCAGGTGACATCTGAAGGGTCTGTTCATATCACAGTTAACAGGGCAGGACCCAAGAGAAACATAATAGTTAGCTCATATGGGTCTAAAGTATTCCTGCCCATTTGTATAAAGTCATATTCATGTTCCATATATTGGCGTTGTCTGTGTTCGGGACCACACTGGAGCAAACAGGAGCGCTATTTGGGTCTCAAAATGCACTAAGACGTAATATTTATATAGCGTAAATATGCCAGGGATGAGGTGGAGTGATTTCATCACACCGACATGTCAAATTTAAGCAAAACTACAGTTAATAACGGCAAAGTTGAGGTGGACCGACCCACAAGTGCCCCTCAATTTTCTCAGATTTCTCAGGCATGTTTTTATATGCATCTTTGGGGCACATGTGGCAGAAAAGAATGCGGCATATACAGTGTACAACGCCTCATTGACGCTTTTCTGCTGTCCAGATCAATCCCTGTATACACATATATATATCCTCAAAGTACTCCTGAAAAATTCCGCAAATGTGTAAAACATTAAGGTGTAACTGAATGTCACACGGAGACAGATAAGCTTATGGTGAAACATGGGTGAATACATGCGCCCCTCCCCATTGAGGTAAATTCCACCTGAATAGAATAGTTTACATTTTATTGGTTGGTTAGAATGAAGGGGTTGGAGGTCTCTGTTGTAGTTGGAGGTTTTTTATGATCCTCAAGGGGTGGTGCTGTAGGTCTTGGGGGGTGCAGGTGGATGTTTTATGATCCTCAAGGGGTGGTGCTGGACATTGAAGGTTGAGATAATAAGGTATGCATTTCTACCAAAATAACAAAATTGTTGGGACATCAGCATCAGGTCATATCTGTTAGGTGGTGGACTATATACTCTACTAAATTTTAAGTAACTAATGGTGTTAAACACTTAGATAATATATGTTTTTTCAATGTGTATGTAGATGAATTAAGTGAATGACTTAAACCATGTACTAGTACTAGGTTTTATGCACCCTATTTGATGTTCAGTTCTGCTAATCTGTAATAAGGAACCTGATAAATCGCTTTATGCATAGACTTGATTATTCAGTTAATTGTATTATGAAGGATATACTTGCTACGAACTCGCGATAATCATCCAGAGTACGTAAACACTAGAACAAGTACAATCTTTAGTACAGGTAAAAGTCAAGGATCGTGAATTTTAGTAGCACTGCTGTTTTTGTGTGTATGTTTTATGTAACGTTTACATATAGTATCAAAATTTTCGTGCTGTTATCCGGCAAGTAACGATTCAGCCAACCATTGGCCTTAACATACCACACTATATTGACAGTAGTGGGGATGCATGTTGAGTATCTTTGAGCAGCATCTGTGGTGGCAAGGAAGGGAATGGAGCGAAGGTTTGTTTGGCAAATTGAAAAATAATTGTACACAACACACTACAAAGATGATTGAACAACCACTTTTTAAGCGCCGGACAAATGCAGTTAATTTTTCTATAAATAGCATACTAATTCTTCGTAATTGGTTTAATAGATTTTAGAACAAATATCTCAAAGGAGGGCTACCCAAAAAGGCATGTCTTGTGATTTTCGACTTTTACTCCACTGATTTTTATTATTATCTATGGCTTTAGAACCTCTTTTTTGCGTTTGAGTTTCAATAAATACATGAAATTATGACATCTATACATTTTTTTTAATCTAAGAAAATATTGCAACTGTTTTGTCTTTTGAGGTACCACGTGTTCTGTCAATACCTGAAATAGGTCTTAGCTGATGCTAGTTCAATTTTCGATAAAACTCATTTTGCATATACATTTACGATAAGGCACCCATGAGCCTGATGGAGAGAGCTTTCTGCTACTCCAACACTGAACAAGTACAAATGCCATTTTATGATTAGACTGATGTACTAAAAGGGTTAGGTTTACGGTAAAGTTTATTGTCCAAAAGCCTTTTTATGATTTGATCGGAAACAAATTCCAACAAAAGCTATTTCTACTGTTGTATTACATTTGAAGTACCTATGAAAGATATCAAAAGTATGCAGTAATAAAAATAGGGGAATTAACTTAAAACAAGAGCAAAAACAAGAAAAAGAAAGTTTATTCTGACCCCGATATACAGTGTGTATAACAATAAGAGTTAACATAAACAACATGAAGGCATAGATAATTATATACAAGTGCCATGTAATGTGTTTTAAAGGGGTCGTGATCTTCGACGTATTCGCCGGTATATGTCATTTTATGTTGCTAATACTAGTGTTGTATATTCAGACACTACAGTAACACATACTCGTGGTTCTTAGGGTTGGCACTCAACTGAACTTTATTTGCATATCAGCATATCACTATTCACATAGTTCTCAACTACAACGTGTATCCCTACGCATCACTATACACATAGTCCACCACATAGACATGCATACATAACATTTCCCTCCCGGACTAATGAAAAAGTCTACTAGTATTACTCACTAGTATAACTTCTTCTGTATGCCTACAGCAAAATGATCTACCCGATAAACATAGTAACATAGTTATGTACTACCAATGTAATTCAACAATCCAATAACATTTAACCATGTTACTTATAACTACACTAATCTAATGTAGAGTCACAATAATATTTCACCTCGCTACTTTTGCTAATCTAATGTAACGTAGACCACAGTGGTTCATGTATCTCTGTTACACTACAGATCTAGTCTATCACGAGAAGACCTTCTCAGGTGTGTTTCATTCTCGACCTGAGTAGGTGGCACCAATTCTGCCTGAGTCCTATCATGAGCTGCTTGCTGTTTGGGGGCGTCATACGTCAACTCGTTGTCGTTCCTCTGATTCAGTGATGGCATAGAGTCCACTAAGTAGTCATGATGATCAGTCACTGCAGTCAGTGGTAACTCTGTCAGAGGCATGTTAGTCGAGTTTACCCTTGAACTTAACTGATCAATGTGGCGTTTCCACAGTCCCTTAGAAACAATGACTCCATATGTCAACGGACCACACCTTGCACTTATAGTTCCTGGCACCCACTTTTCTTTCCCGTGGTAATCTCGAACCCATACCATGTCTCCTTCCCTGAATGATCTCAGATTTTGAGAACCACATTGCATTTGTTTCTCTAACCGTGTGTTTTCTCGTCGGTTATCTGGTTTCAACCTGTCAAGTCGTGTATGCAACTGTCTACCCATGAAACGTACTGCTGGAGTTTCTCCTGTGAAAGCATGCGGAGCATTTCGATATGCCAGGAGGAATTTATCCAATCTAACCTGGAGTGCGTCCCCTGACGATGGCTTTCATAGCTTTCTTTACCGTTTGAACAAATCGTTCAGCTTGCCCGTTCGAACTCGGGTGATATGGCGGGGTAGGTTTATGCAACACCCCAACCTATCCAGGAAGTCTTTGAACTCCTGAGATTTAAACTGTGGAGCATTATCTGAGACCAAAGTCTGGGGGACTCCGACTCTACTGAATATGGTTCTCAGTGCCTTCACTGTCGCTTCACTGGTTGTGCTGTTGACAATGACAACTTCTGGCCACTTCGAGAACGAGTCAACTACAACGAGGAGCATTTTCCCCTCCACATGACCAGCATAATCAATGTGTATGCGTTCCCCTGGTCGCGATGCAGGTATCCATGGATGTAATGGAGCACTGGCTGGATTCCTCTGCACCAATTGGCATGACTCACAAGCCTTAGTACATGCTTCAATGTCTGCATCCATGCCTGGTCACCAGACATATGAACGTGCGACACCCTTCATTTTCACTACTCCGATATGTCCTGTGTGTAGCTCATCTAGAATTTCTGCTCGAAACTGTTTTGGAATGATCACCCTCATTCCCCACAACAGCACATCACCATCGAGAGATAGTTCGTTACGACGACTGAAGAACGGTTGTAAATCTGCCCGATCAGTTGGCAACTTATCAGACCAACCATCTCGTGTGTACCTCATCACCTGTGACAACAATGGGTCTTTCCGAACTCCACCCTTGATCTGTTCGTTAGTGACAAATAACACCCCAACACAAAGAACGAGAGCCACATCTTCATCTGTTGATGTACCTGGATCCTCGTTTTGTGTGGGTAGCCGTGAGAGCCAGTCCGCATTGGCATTCTGCACACTGCTCCGGTAGCGCACCTCATAGCTGAAACCAGACAAATACATTGCCCAACGCTGGATGCGTTCTGCTGCTACCGCTGGTATGTCCTTTCTAGGACTGATGCTCGCTGCTAGTGGTTTGTTATCAGTGACAAGAGTGAACTTCCTGCCAAACAGAAAAGGATACAATCGCTTCACACCAAATATGATTCCTAGTCCTTCCCTCTCAATCTGTGAGTACTTCTGTTCTGCTCTCGTCAACGAGTGAGATGCAAACTGAATTGGTCGCTCCTCTCCATCAGGCATGATGTGAGAGAGCACCGCTCCGACACCAATTGGCGATGCATCACATGCAATAGTCACAGGGAGATTGCTGTCAAAATGCATCAGAAACCCTGACTCGCCTAGAGCACGTTTCACTGTCAGAAACGCGTCATCCATGTCACCTGTCCACTCAAACTTCCTATCCTTCTCAAGCAACGTGGTGAAAGGATGAAATGTGGACGCAAAATCTGGCACAAACTTTCGATAGTAGTTTGCCATGCCAATGAATGACCTCAGTGAACTCACATCAGTGGATCTGGGTGCATCACATAAGACGACAATCTTGTCTGCCGATTTGTGAATACCCTGGGCATCAATCACGTGACCCAGGTACTCGAGAGAATCTCGGGAGAATTCACATTTCTCCCGATTCAATTTCAACCCAAATTCTGTCAGTCTTTCGAACACCCTGCCCAAATTTGTCAGATGTTCTGCCTCAGTTCTTCCTGACACAAGGATATCATCTAGATATACCTTGACACCTGGCAATCCTTGCAACACTTTCTCTATCGCATTCTGCCAGATAGCTGGCGCAGTTGTGATTCCATAGACTAACCTGTTCTGTTGGAATAGTCCATTATGCGTTGATATGGTCAGGTACTCAGAAACCTCCATTTGGTTGTACGCATTTGCTAAGTCAAGTTTTGAGAATTTTGCTCCACCAGCCAAATCTGCCAGAATATCGTCAATGTGGACATTCGGCGGGGACACAGTTTTCAACTGAGGGTTAACTGTCGTCTTAAACTGCCACACAGTCTAATAGCACCATTCTTCTTGGGCACAACCACCACACCTGTTGCCCAGTCATTACTTGTAACTGGTGAAATCACCCCTGCTTTTTCAAGCCTGTCTAACTCTTGCTCGACTTTTGGTCGCAGAGCATAGGGGACCCGATACGGCTTAGTGTACACCGGGTTAGCTCCCTCTACTACTTCAATGTGTGCTTTGATACCTTTCAACAACCCCAGTTTCCCATCAAACAAACCCTGAAGTTTACTGACTAGCCCATCTAGGTGACATTCATGTGAGAGGCACGCGGACCCTGACCCAGGTCTAAACTTGATCCCTGCTCAGTCGAGTTTAATGGCCTCTAGCCAGTCTCTGCCAAACAGCACATGTCTACTGCCCGGGACAATATATAGCATCAGATCTACATTATGTGCATTATACTGCACATTCACACTGAACATGCCCTTACGTGGGACCGATTCCCCTGTGAAGCTACGGAACACTTTGTTGCTAGGCTGGAGCACAGTTTGAAAACTTCGACTGGTACATATCAACAGTTGGATATACAATGATAGCAGATGCGTCAACAATCATGCAATCGGTTTCACAATCATGCAGTGCATGCACATCTAATACATTTGAAACATCATTCTGACTATCGTCAGTATCGACTGTCACAGACACAGTATGCACCGGCCGCTGTCGCTCAGTGTTCTTGTGTTTACCACGCTCACGATTGCCCTGCACTTGGCACATCTTGGCAAAGTGATTGTCCCGTCCATAAATGTGACAACGCTTACCGAAAGCTGGACATTGCTTTCGGTCGAAAGCATGTTCCCGGCCACAAAACTTGCATTTCACTTGGCCCTGTCCCCGGATTTCTGCTGCCGCGCCTTCAATGTTATAATCGAACGAATTGTAAATCACCAACAATTCTGCGCCACCGAATGTCAGTAACATTGCAATCTTTTCTGCGTTAATCTTCGTAGTATTCCCTGACGCCAGCAAATACATGTTGAACTGCTGCTTGAAAGTCTGCCAACTTTCCTTCGCGTTTGACCCAGCTAGGCAGAGTTTAGGCGCCATTAGCCCGGTGAAGTCTGCCATGCTCACGCGTGCGTCTTCTTCGACTGTTTCCCTCACAGCTCACACGTCAAATTCAAATAACTGTTTCACTCACAGTATCAGGAAACTGTCCTGTTTCAACACTTCGATGAGTTGATACCTTTCCCATCCGCCTCGTCGCCAATTATATGTTGCATATTCAGACACTACAGTAACACATACTCGTGGTTCTTAGGGTTGGCACTCAACTGAACTTTATTTGCATATCAGCATATCACTACTCACATAGTTCTCAACTACAACGTGTATCCCTACGCATCACTATACATATAGTCCACCACATAGACATGCATATATAACAACTAATATATAACAACTAGTGCTACAGCGCTTGTTAGCAGCAGACTTGACTATTGCAAGTCCCTCCTTTATAATATCGCTAGCAAGGATATCACAAAACGTCAGCGTGTCCAAAATAGTCTAGCAAGAATAGTTACAAGATTTCCTCGTTTTTCTCGTTCTGTACCACTTTAAAGTCTTTGCATTCGCTTCCTGTACGATCGATATCGTATAATTTTTAAGCTATGTACCATTACCAGGCACTGTCCAGTAAACAACCATCTTGTTTGCATTCATTGCTTACTCCTGTAAGAAAACCTATCCAGCTTCGATCATGTAGTTCCGACCTACTTTTTCCTAGAGTCAACACTAACATTGGAACTAGGGCTTTTTCTGTTGCTGCACCAACTCTTTGGAATATGCTCCCTCTTAGTGTTAGATCAGTTGAAAATATTAGAACATTCCATCGTCATTTAAACACTTTTCTTTCCAACCTCGCATATCCACCATAGTTCCCTAGCACCTTGGCCCATCTGTTGACAACTGGAATACTGCTTATTGATTTTGAGATTGACCAATCCTTTTGTTTTGATGAGCTTGGTTTCCAAGGATTTAGGCGCAATTGAAGTCGTCTTATTTTTATTATTACTACGCGTATTGGGGTTTAGGGCAGTGACAACGTTTCTCCATGCCGGTCTGTGTCTTGCCAATCTCTCAAGGATGCCCCAGCTCATCCTGCTTCTACGGTCATACGCCAGGTTGTTTTTGGACGTCCTCTCTTCCTTTTCCCTTCAGGGGTCCATCGCACTGCAGTTCTGGAGATCGAGTTGGCTCCTCAGCAAAAGCAGAGGAATAGCTAGGAGACAATGGGAGAAGGACACAGAGGAATGGATGGGAGCACTCGTATAGCGAGTGGGGGACTGGCATACGAAAGAGCTATGAATAGACAATCCATCAAAGCTGCAACGTCCGGAAATGGATAAGCAAACCTAACAACAATCAATCGTGGTCTTATCCCAGATTTACTTCCCATTCGTATAAAGTGGCGCCAATAAACGGAGTTTCTGTAAAACGGAACATATAGCAAATATATATACACATACACTTTTTTGGCTCCGGTATATTATAATTACGAAGAAATGGTTTGTAGGCTAAAATACATATTTGGGGATATATACATAGCGCATTGCTAGAATTTTTTTTTTTTTTAAAGTCGTAATTTTATGTGTATGTCAATTGTGATCTTACCTCAGATTTACGTCAAATTCGAATAACGTGGCGCTAACTAACGGAGTTTCTGTGAAACCGAACATATAGCAAGATATATTATTATATTGTATATTTTTATCGATACATGGCAGTAATTACAATTTGTTGATCACGTGACAAGTGTCTAATTTCGGACGTCCCATCTTGGAATTCTGATTCTGGTCAAGATGGCGGACGACCAATACCGGTATGGGCCAAATTCCGATTTGGTCCGTACTATTCTAACCACATCATATGTTAAGAGTATGACCGATAGAGAACGATTACCTGGTTAGTTATTCAACTTGTATACATGTAAGAAGTTTTTTTATCTTATCTGGGCACAAGACATATTATTGCAAAGTGAAGAAAATGCTATGTTTATATGTGAGTGAGGTCACGAAAAATGGAACATTTTCATTTTCTAAATTTCTGATTTTTTCCGGAAAATTAACTGTCTACTCCCACCTTAGTTATTGAGGTGAGAATTTGGCATTGCTTTAAAAGAGATAATAGTTTTGTGTGGTAGCTGCAATATAATCTATCTAAACAAAAAAGGAATGTATCTAAATGAATATTAAACAATATATGTCTGCCCCAGAATTTTTCTAAGTTGATTTATAGAAAAAGAAGTTGAACCAAAATCTATGCCATAGAGAATTGTTTTTCCAGAAAACTGAAACGAATTCCGTCCCCGTATGTCGTATCTGTCGCTCCCTATTTTCAAAAAGTAAGTAGAAAATTATGAAACATATGGTATGCAGTGCTGTATAATGTGCTATACATTTTTCACTACCTATTTTTATACAACTGTTCCACTTTTCGTGACTTCGCTCATATGCAGCTATTAAAATTAAGACAAGATAACTACTACAATAGAGTTTCATGCTAGTGTTTTACTATTTAACACACGTATGTTTCATGGACGTGAGACTGGAAAAAATACGTAATTGATTTTGTTACTATCTGTTTGTATTGATCCAGGTGATATGGATTATGCGCCATGAAATTTGATGATACTTGGACGGATCTAACGATATACACCTGGTTCACAAAGTGTAATGTGCTACTCTTAAAATATACATTGGAAGATTATAGTGAGTAATGTTTTGACTAATTAAACAATAATTTACATTAAAATGTATGCAAATGTATGGATGGTATGCTAACCATGGTGGTATGCAAGCCATGGTGATATTAATGATATGAACGTCATGATGATATTGGTGGTTTGTGGTGGTATCGGTGTTATTCAACTCACTTATGCTACCTATGATGGTATTAATGATATGCCAGCCATAGTGGTATTGATGCTATGCAAACCGTGATTATATTGATGGTATGCAAGCCATATTTATATTATATGTACTAGAAAACAAAAGGAACGACATTGTCGCTTTTCCTTGTGTATTAAGAATATGCTATGAAAATTATGAGCCTTTTGTGTATGCCATTGTTCTTAGCAGAAGTTGAAATAAGTAGTTTTGGAGCTTATACATTTAATAGGTATTATTCTCATAAAAGTACTTGAATTACATTAAATGTTTGGTTATACAGACTGACTAATCAGAAACTAGCATTGTTCTACATGTAGATCAGAGCATCAGATGCAACTGTCTCACAAACTGGATGAGTTACAGTTTATTATTTGTCCTTGATATAAATTAAAGTGTACAAAATGTAGTTATATATGATTATATCAAATGTTAATTTCACTACATGTCTGACAACACCTTCTTCGCAGAAAGTAGGCATAGATGCATATCAGCATACTATTGAAATGGACACAGTCATGCTAAGTGACAACTATTAATATCAACAGGTAAAGCGAGGGCAAAGTTTACACGCACACATACGCACATACATGCACACGCACACGCACACGCACACACACACCTTTAAGGAACATGGAAATCACACAAGAATATTCGAGCAAAAGGCCCTCCTTCAAATAGAGTCGTTCTGGTACATTTATGATGTTGATGAAAGGTGTAATTGTTATCTTATCGGAAATGTGCTAATTGCTGCATTAAATGATTTCAATCCGTATTTGATTTATTACGCTTATATGCGATTTTATATTTCTTGATATTTGCCGATTTTGTAAACACCCGTGAACGGGGCATTAATCCAGATTTTAATAGTTTCTAAATAAAGTTTATTATTATTATCAAAAACATGAACAATTCTTCTGTAAAAGAAATATATGTGCTAAATCTCTAATACCTAATCCGTCAAATTTGTGCCAAGAAACTGTTAGATAAGTTATTTTGAGTGTTGTTGTTGTGACTGCAAATGTACAGGTAATGTTGTTTTACAAAGCACTGTACAGGTAATATGATAGATAGTTATATATATATATATATTGTTGTTGTTCTCCTCGTCGTTCCCTGTCTTCAGGGGTGAGGTTGGCTTGGATACGTCGACATTTTGTTTCTGTTCCTCATCATTGCACTTGCACTACTTTCTCTACCACCTTCTCCATTCTCCTCGGTCTTTTGTTCTTTTCCTCCATTCCCCTTTCCATCCCTCCAGGTCTCTCTTCACGCAATCCTCCCACCTCAGTCGTCTCGGTCACCCTCGTCTTCTTTTATCCCCACTCTCCGGGCATCTGCTTTCTATGTCATCCGTTCTTCTCCCATTCGCTCCACATGTCGTGCCCAGTTCAACATACTTCTCACCAACTTCTTCTTGAAACTTTCTTTCACACTAACATCCCCCGTCAGCTCTTCTACTCTTTGCTTTTCTTTTCTCGTTACCTCCGTAATTATCCTGACCCAGTTGTTTTCGCACACTTGTACCCTCTCTTGTTGTTTCTCTGTCATTGCTATAGTCTCTAGGCCATACAAGTAGGCTGGTATCACACATGCGCATAGTACCTTTCCCTTGTATTTTCGCGATATGTGGCTGTCTCCCATCACACCTTTTACTTTCCTCCATGCTTTTGCTCCTGCTTGTATTCTCCTGCGAATTTCAGTCTCTGAGGAGTCATATCCACATGCTTCGCCCAAGTATACAAAACTGTCTGTTTGGTTTAGTTTCTTCCCCTCCAGGTGTATTTCCAGTTCTCTGCTTTGTTGCCCAACCAAAAGCACCTCTGTCTTCTCCAGATTCACTTTCAGTCTGTGTTTGCTGAAGATATCCTTCCACTCTGTCAGTTGTTCCTGTAAATCCGTTTCCCCGTCACGTACCTCCGCTAGATCGTCTGCATACAGTAGTTTCTGGAGAATATCTTTTGTACTGGTCTTTCTACTTATCAGTTCCACCACTACGATAAACAGTAGTGGGCTCAGGCCACTCCTCTGTCTCAAGCCAACATTCACGTTGAATTCTTCCGAGATTCCACGTCCACACACCACTCTACCCTTCCCTTTCTTCGTATGTTTCTTCCACCATCCTGACCTCTGTCTCTGGGACCCTCATCCATCTCAGTGTCGCCATTGCCATCTTTCTCGGCACCGTGTTATAAGCTTTCTCCAGGTCTATAAAACCCACAGCCATACTCACCTGTCCCTCCAACTTCTTTTCGATCAGCTGTCATAGTGAAAACATTCCATCAGCTGTATTTCTTCCTCTTCTGAAGCCATGTTGTTCTTCTCCGATTTGTCCTTCCATTATTGTTCTTATCCTTCCATCCAGGATTCTCTCCAACATCTTCAGCATGTGGTTCAGCAACGTGATCTGTATTTCCCTGGGCCATCCACATCTCCCTTTCTTTTCAAGATCGGAACTATTATCCCTGTTCTCCACTCCTCTGGGATCTTTCCATCTCTCGTGCATGTATTCAACAATCTTTTTGTCCACCAGATTCCCACGCGTTCGGCCACCACCAGCATTTCCATCCGTACTTCATCAATACCAGTCGCACGTCCTTTCTTAATTTTCATCCACAAGCTCCTTCACTTTTACTTCCTTCTCCTTCTACTGCACTTGGCATATCTAGTTCTTTGCTTTCTTGTTGGTTCAGCAGAGTCTTGACATACTCTTCCCAGACCTGCAGCATATCTTTCCTGTCCGTAACTATCTTTCCATTCTTGTCCTTAATCACTGTTTCAGTTTTTACATATTTGCTGTCCTCATCCCTCTCTCGAGCCATTTTATAGATCATCTTGCTTTCTGTATAGCTCCTCTTCCATTTCTCTTTTTACTTTATCCACAGCTCTCCTAGTTGCCTTCTTTTTCTGTCCATACAGCTGCCGTATGGCAGTGCCCGGTTGTCCTCCATTCCCTTCGATCTCTTCTATTTCATATATATATATATATATTTATATATATATATATAAATTATATATATATGTATATAAAATATTATATAGATATACTATATATATATTATATATATATATATAATATTTTATTTACATATATATATAATTTATATATATATATATATATATATATATTATACTACACATGTAGCACACTACAGGTATCTATAATTATACTTAGGCATTCTAGCTCAAAGGCGTTGAAGCTGACCTTACACATTTTTTTCTACTAGCAAAACATCTCTGTTAGCAATAACAAACCAAATGTTATGGTTGATCGAACACGATTGAGTGTTCTTGGCTGTAATTCTTGAATGCTCATAGCAGGCTAACCTAATAATGGGTCGAAGCAAATGCGAATGTGAAAACAGCTGAAAAAAATTCACCGATGATCTATTAAAGACGGTCGGTTTGTATTGTGACCTGCACGCGATCGCGACCTGCACATCGACACGTTGACAATGCAATTTTTTTCCGAGACCAAACCTTGGTTGATGACGTTTAATGTTAATATATGTAGGTTAGTCGTTCTAGCACGACTGCACGACTCGCAATCAGAGTGCCCATTTCAGGTGCGCAGTTACACCCAGTCCCCAGTCTCTACTACAGACAGTTACAACGATGGAAACGACTTCTATGACAAATACGAATGTGGTCGTTACGCTGGCTGCGGATCCTCCGGGATTCTGCCCAAACTACGCGAGCAAATCATCCTTCATCCTTGGCGTGATACTGATATGTGAGGGGCTTATCATCTGGATGCATTGTGCCGTAATAATTGGCGCCATCGAAGCTGACGATATAAAGGATACCACAGTTGACCATTTCATTGATGGAACTATCGTAAGTAAACAATAATGACATTAATTGGCAATGCTTATCGCAGCGAGATCAAAATGTTGGTAATACATGAGAGTAGTAATCAGAAGGGTTTGAGGAGGAAGGAGGAATGACATCACTTCCGGAGGAAGGTCAAAAGTCAGAGGTCAGAAGTCAAACAGCGCCTTGGTGGATAGGGGGTGAACTAAATAAGTAGGTCAATAAGCGCCCATGGTGGAAATACCGTGAACTAGAAAAATAAGTCAAACAATGCCACCTTTTGATTAAGCGATGAACTATATTATAATTATGTGGACAACGTCATGAAATAGGTCAATGATGTCGTGGAATAAGTCATTACGCATACGCATTGGTATCTTTTCCTAACGGTACTGCTTTAATTCGCTACCCTAATGTTATGCATTATAATTATTATCCACTTTTATTGGTGAGTTGGCACCTATTCTGTAAAAATTAGGAACGGAAAGCTCAGAAACAAAAATTTTAGGAGATTTCAACCTTGATTTGCTGAAAGTGAATGATAGACAACAAATTGGAGATTATTTTGATTTATTTTGTACAAATGGCTTTTATTCGAAGATCAATTTACCGACCCGTTTTTCTCGAGGTTGTGGACGTGGCAATGGATAGCAGGAATAAGACCAGACAAAGGTGGAGTTATGCGTACGCGGCCAGAGGGCCGCGGACCATCGTGAACAGTGTGTCCGGTTTGACCCCTATTCCTTACGGAGTGGCCTTCCCACCACTACCGGCGGCGGCGACACCACAATCAGCGGTAGCGGCGACGGCGCCAGAAGCACCGGCAGCCTCGGCGCCAACACCACTGGCAGCCTCTGCGACGGGCTCACTGCAACTACCGTCCCGGGTGATAAGTGTTTATTAATATTATATTTTTATTTTAAGACAATTAAAAAACACGACGTCTAATAACAATCGTACGTACGTTTAGAAAGTCGCCCGTCGGCCTACTGGCGGAGAGGCGCCCGTTGCAGCCAGTGAAGATGCCCTACCGCCCGCGAGACCACCACCATCCTCCCTAGCTCCGTTCATCTGCCCGCAGTGTAATATCCATTTTACACGTTACAACAACTGGAAGCGTCGCGTCGCCCGCGGCCGTTGTGTGGGCCGGTGTCCCGGGCCCCGATTCACGTTAGGCGCGTAGGCGCAGTAGGCACTTTGATGAGATGTGACGTCACGTTTTTCACAGCCGTGCCAGAAGTATCCGCGGTCATATAGTTTATGTGAATTAGTAGTTGTACGTCGATTTATTTAGTTCTGTGTTTTTAAGGAGACATGGTGAATATGGAGGACAGAGACAACAAATACGTGATGTATATGACATGCTTGAAGCATTATTTGGTGCATGGCACACATCGACCAGGACTCGGAGCAGGACTGGCAGGAGCCGACAAACGCATCAGGAATGCGATACACAAAGCGGTCAATAAATACGAAATAGACGGTGGGTAAAATGTTAGCGATCCAAAGAGTCATAGTCCTAACTAGTAATCAACTGACGCAGTACAAGTAAACTTAGTCTTAATTTGTTTCTTATTAAATACAACAACACGTTTCCCGAAAGGACGACGCTATTCGCACAGCTGCTCCGCGTATGATTATGCTGGTGAGAATAAAATTTGTACTGCCTAGTGATTTTATCGTGTCAACAAAAGCAGAACATACTTTCACAAGATATCTATATTCAGCTCTCTATTCTCAAATTCTTAGAAAAGTTGTTTTGAGTGAAGATGGCCTACTTAGAGTCACTAAATAGACCAAAACAGAAAGTCTCTCAAGAGACGCCTACTGCCCAAAATCGTACATACTATCTGCTGTGTAAGTGTTTTATCTACTGTTAAGCTGACAAAATGCGGTACACTTAGTCAACGAAACATTGACTCAGAAGTCCAGGCCAACTCCTTTGCTGCAAACTCTATGAAATGTAATTTTTTCCTGAAAAAGGTATGCTTTGTTCATTGTTATGAAACAACTGTTTGTTACTTCTTATTCTTCACAATAGCGTGGTGACCTCTGTACAAGGTAATTGAATGCTCATATATTATCTTCTTCACATCTGTGTGGTGACCTCTGTACAGAGGAATATCCCACAGTAACCATATACGTGGGTCTAATTTAAAGTAAGGTTGATAACAACAATATATTACGAAGTTTAGCTTCGATTAATTGACTCAATGACCTAATGTCTGAAATGGTTAACTGTTTTTTCCTAAATAATTTTCAGTGTTATGTTTAATTTGAACAGAACAACGTTAGGGCATCAAAAAACTGGCAAACTATATCCCAAATGACGGTTTACCCATTTTTTTTAATTAAAAAATAACAATTGTTAGACCCAATTTAGCAGCAAACCTAAATTGTCTATTCTACTACAAAAGTATTGATTTATGGCATAATTATTAACCACCACTCTACTGTCTACTGGTTCTTTGTGCCCTTCTAAGGGTTTGTATAGCGCCTGGAAATATGATAAAGGTGGCAGATATTATGTATGGAATGTGTTATTTTATGTTTTGTTTGTTTATTATACTTATTTCATGTTCTACGTTTTAGAGGATGATCAGTACATGAAGTTGAAACACTGTTGTGCGATGTCTGAACAAGAAAAATAACCGACTCCTCCAATGCAACAAAAACAGACTGCACAAAGACATATTGTTTGATCGTCACTTTCTGGACACATGCTGGATCTGAAAAATAAAACAACTCGTTTTTTGAGAATTGTGTTTTGTAATTATGAAAAATAAATGTGCTGATGATTTTTTAATAAAGAAAGGAAGTACAGTGCATTCCACATAACTCAAACTCGGTTAAGTAAATTTTAATTCAAGTCAACTCTTTTTCCTCAACCCTGGTTGTCTTTGTATCTTAGATGGTATAAAATCATTTGCATAAGTCTACTTCTCTAAGTCCAAGTCGACGCGATTTCTTTGCACGCTCATATTTCTTTCATTCGGTAACTCAAATTTATTAAATCTTTACTATCAAACATTTAAATTTTGCCCGCAGGTATGTATATAAAACGCTATTACCGTATTGGTAAAGTGATTTTTGTAAGGATTTAGTTACATTTCACTGACATTTCTCTCACTCAGAATGTTTTGATTTTACTAACTTATATTTCACTGTCTGTTGGAATTAATGCTCAGAACTCTTGTTAATTTGTTTCCACATTATTTTTGACATCAGTCACTAATGCTGTTTGACCACACCGGGCAATGTCTAGGCCAAGAGAGAGGTTACTATAAAGTCTTTCAAAGAGAATCAGCTTGCCTTGTGGAGTAATTGATTAACTTTATAAAACAAAATTTTGTTTGTAATTGATAGTAGATGCTAATGTCTTGGTTTTAGTTGTTGGTTCGATCCCAACTGGTATTGCACTTTGTGCAAAATTACCCCTGGAATGGGCTTATTGACCGAAACATTGCATCTCCTCTAGTAATTATACTGATGTTGAATTGGAAATGCTCACCAAACAGTTATTATTTTCAACATTTAGTTAATTGACTTTGACTAATTATTTCTGATGCTGTGGAAATGATGCATTATAATTGATTACATTAATAAATATTTGCCCTGGAAATGACAACATAATGAGTCAAATCCCTTATATTAAAATAATGGCTTATTTTTAGGGTATTTTAATAAACTTATGCTGGGCAAAATTTTAAAATAAAGGCATTGGGCAAGGTCCTGCAAGGGCACTTTCCCTAAAAATGAATGTACAGTGTATACATATTCATTGACTTAGATTATAAATTGATCTTCAATCCACCAAAACTTAGATAAGATAGCAAATGTCTACAAGTGTTAATGTAAAGCGTATATGTAAAAAGCTGTTCTGGAATTTAAGTAAATCAATCTAAGTTTCAAAATCATATAACTAAATTGCAGGGTTAGTTTTCTGCCGAGCAGAAAGGTATTTCTGCCGTGCCCATGGCAGAAATAGGGTAGAAAGGGGGGCTTTTCCCCGGGGTAGCATTTGCCCGGAGGGGCTTTTGTCCAACTACTTGCATTCATGTGTGAATTGTGTTGTGCCCATGTGTTAGTTATTGTAGCAGCACATTTGTACTTCCAGTGTATCATTGCAACATAACATACACACTGTGTGCCACATTTGAATATCATGCGTGTAATATTTCCATCCAGTCCATTTGCATATATAATGTAAAACTTCAACAGCCGTTTTCTTCATTTTCATTTTTTGACCCCTACCAGGTTCACTGCTCCATAACTTCGCCAATTTTTGTAGCAGTCATAATTTTTGAAACCGTGTAAAGCACCCTACCCAACCTTTACAAGAATGTAACAAAACAATGTTAAAATTTTTCTGACTTATCACTCATTTGGTTGGGGTAACATATAGACGTATTAGTCCAAAGGACTTCATGGCCACTTGGCCACTTTTTACTCTTTCTCCTATCTCTGCTCTCTCAGTCCATGTGCAGCCAAGTTTTATTACCAGCCTAGAAATCGGCTGGTAATTATAATTAGTTATCACCTGGTCATCTTGTGGTCAATGGAAAGTTTGGTTTTGAAGCACCTGACCACTGTTGTATCTAACTAACCAGGCTAGCTGCTAGAGCTTGCTATTGTCTCAGTGTTTGGGTGAGCTGATAAGACATGTTTGCTAGCTGTCTGTGTCTTAATAACTTGCTGTGGCTGGCACCACAAGATGACACTGTAATGGTGTAAGAAGGAAATAGAAATGTTGATATTGATAGCACAGGTAGAAAGTATTTATGCCGCATGGTTTCTTCCATGAGGACAAACACATGCCAACCCTGCTCAATTGTTATGCTAGAAACAAGTATATTGAGCACTGAATTGGATGATGCTTCAAATGAGAGGTAAACAATGGTCTAGTTAATTTACTTTCTTAAATAACGTTACAGCTGTAAAATAATAGTACTCTTGCTATAAGTACCGACAAATAATGCTTACGTGACTTAATAAATATTTGTAGATACTGGAGCATTGGAGTACAAACCACCCCACACCAACATACGTCAGCGCATCATCATTGATGTGGATGAAAGGAGAAGAATCCTGTGGCAGATGCACTCGGCACCGCATGCTGGTCACAGTGGCATCAATGCCACAGTAGATAAGATCACCCAGTGCTTCTACTGGAAGGGTTTGAAAGATGATGTCAAGACATACGTAAGTGGCCTTCACACTGGCAGTACTACTTCATATATTGTAATCCATTTATGAAGTAAACTGGTTGTTTTAATGTTGCTAGATGTATGATATTGTTTATATATATTAATCAGTTTTACCTATTGTGTGTTTTGCACTGAATTTCAGCACTTACGCCATAAATTAACAATCAAACATTTAGATACACTATATTTGTCAGAAATTGATTTAAAAAAATCATTGTAATGAATTTGAATTGTTATAGCGTTTAGCTACAAAAAATTATTTATTCTCACATAAGCATGTTGTATTTACTTTGTTATTTATCATCTTTCAGATTGCCAGATGCGATGCATGTCAACGGTATGAGGAGCTCAAGACTGTGGCTCCAAAACTAACACCAATAAAGATTGTTGAACCAATGCATATGGTTGGGATGGACCTTATAGGTAGATAGTTTACCGAAATGTTTTTTACGTATACAAACATGTACATATAGTTGATATGGCAAAACTTGGATACATAATCTGTAAATTAATATTCTAATGTTGGGGCTATGTAAAGGTATCTCCTGCTATGGGTTAATAATAATAATAATCTTTATTGATACATAATGTTAAGTATAGTACAGATGTAGCAGTAATATGAAACATGTATACATTATGTATCAAATGGAACGAAGCAGCACATTGCTTGTGTTCCTTATTCATGTCATATATGCAATGAAATCTATGATTCGTGTAAAAAAAAACATCTTCATAATAAACTAACAATTTATTTAATAATGCATTATACGAGTACCGTAAGACTGAACATCAGGTACATCTTAACATGACAACATTATGCGAGTACCGTAACACTGAACACCAGGTACATCTTAACATGACAACATTACACGAGTACCGTAACACTGAACACCAGGTACATCTTAACACGACAACATTATACGAGTACCTAACACTGAACACCGGGTGCATCTTATCATGACAAAATTACATTAAAGCAGCATTTAGCATATGTTTGCTAGAATTAGACGCTTGGTCCTTTGTTTGAACATATGAAGAGATGTACAATATTGTATATAGTTATTTGTAATAAATGTATTCCAGATTTTAGGACCAACATAAGCCAAAGACAGTTGTCTACAATTAGTCTTGCAGTATGGTATTTTATATGTTACTTCCTGCCTTGTATTATATTTATGTGTGGATATTTGCAGGACAAATACATCATGATATATATCTGGCAACATACCCCTATTATGCTTGTACATTAGAATACAGCATAAATATTTATTTACGTCATAAATATTCATTATTTGATAAGATGTAAATAAAGGCTGCGTATGATTAATAAATCCTACATGACTTATTATACGCAAAACTCGTTTTTGGAGTAAATGAATTTTAGCAAGGTATATATTCGGGGCCCTTCCCCAGACGACATTACAATAAGTAATATATGGGTATATAAACATGTAATACAGGTTTAACAATGATTTGTTATCTAATTTGTTTGTCACCTTTTTTATAATACCAATATTCTTAGAAATTTTATTTGATATATATTTAATGTGTGTGCTCCAATTCAATGTATTATTTATAAGCAAACCCAAAAACTTTATCTCATGTACAGTGTTAATTTGTATGCCGTCTATGCAAATGTTATTACACCTCTCTCTTATACTGATCGTATTACTAAAGGTCACTGTGTGAGTTTTCTGTATATTCAAAGAAAGTTTATTAATGTTAAGCCATAAAGATAGTTTTTTATTTCAGAGTTCAAAACATTTTCCATTTCATCTATATTGTTGCCTTGTATAAAGATGCTCGTGTCATCAGCAAACATAATGGTAAACGTTGTGTCAGATAAAGTAGATAAATAATTTATATAGATAAGAAAGAGTAAAGGTCCCAGAATTGAACCTTGCGGAACACCACATGTTATGTTTTTAAGGGAAGATTTTGTTCCATAGAATTTTACTCGTTGTTGTCTGTTACTTAAAAAGTTACGAATCCATTGGAGTATATTTCCTCTGATTCCATAATGTGTTAATTTTCTCAATAATATATTATGATTAACGGTATCAAAGGCTTTGGCTAAATCCAGAAATAACCCAATTACGTGCTCTTTGGTATTAATTGCCTTACTAATTTTGTCAATTAGCAGTGAAATAGCCATATCAGTAGAATATCCTTTCCTAAATCCAAATTGGGAATTAGACAAGATGTTATGTTTCATTATGTAATTCATTAATCTATTGTACATTAATCTTTCAAAAACCTTTGAAAATACAGGCAAGACAGAAATAGGCCTGTAATTATTAATTAATGATATATCGCCATTTTTAAAAACAGGAACTATATCAGCTATTTTTAGTTGATCAGGAACATATCCTTGATCAAATGATAAATTTACAATGTAACTTAAAGGATCAAGTAGGTTGGAGAAGGCCTGTTTGACAATAATAGGTTTTATGCCATCCCATCCAGGACTAGAGTTTTTTAAATTCTTAATAATTCCCTTTATCTCATCTGGTGTGGTTGGCGACAAATACATTGAATTTTTATAAACTCCTTGGAGGTAGTCATCAGGTCTCTCTGATATGACTGGTATTTTATCAGCCAGTTCTGGACCTATACTTGTAAAATATTCATTAAATGTATCAGCTATGTATTTTTTATTTTTTGTTAATTTACCGTCAATTAGTAATTTGTCATTAGATAAAAATGCTTCCTTCCTTCCTATAATACTCTTTAAGACTATCCAGGTTTTTTAAAAATTACCCTTGTGCTGTTGAAGCTCATGTCGATAGTATTCTCTTTCTGCTACAGTAATAAGACAATTTATTTTATTTCTATATCTTTTATAATTAGTTTCATTGAAGACAGTCGGTTTTTTCAAGTAATACATATACAATTTGTTTTTAGTTCTAATGGAGTGTCGGAGTCCCATAGTAATCCACGGTTTATGTTTTCTTTTCCTAATAGTTGTGTTAGCTAACGGAAATGAATTATTGTATGCAACTAATATCTCATTAATGAATACAGAATAACATTCTTGTGGATCTCTGCATGCATAAACGTCATCCCAGCATATTTTATCTATACTCTCTTTGAATGTAGCAGTAGTCTGCGCATTATATATTCTAGTCGCTATTGTCATTTCTACCTTTGTGCTATCAGTATGTTTAGTGAGCAAAAATATTGGTAGGTGATCAGAAATATCTGTATATATTATTCCATGCAATTGATAATTTGCACCAATTAAATCATTGCTGTATATATTATCGATGACAGTGGCAGTTGTTGCTGTTATTCTAGTAGGCTTGCTGATAAGGGGTATAAATGCCTGTTGGAACATTGCATCTATGTAATCTTGAGTTTCCGTGTGACTACCATAATTAAGTAGATTAATGTTAAAGTCACCCATTATGTAACACTGTTTATTATCAACCTTGAGAGTTTGTATAATATTGATAACATGTTCTGTGAAAGCAGTAATGTTTGTATTAGGTGGTCGATAGACAACACCTACAGTTGTTTTATTATTGCATGTCTTAGACCGAGTCTTGATTTCAATAAAAACGCATTCCAGATATTCAGTTATGACACTCATTTCTGGTAATTCAGTACACTCAAGGGACTTACGAACATATAAGGATACACCACCTCCCTTCTTGTTGGGTTAAGGCCCCAGTCACACATTTCTGTCTTCATTCGCTTCCTTGGAACAATGACATCTGAAATACTTATTGGCGATGTATTAAAAACACAGACGAAGTTATTTAATTATAAATTTGCTGTTCCACTCATCAGAGAAACATGTAAACTGTACAGGGAACCTTAGCAATTCTCCAGATGGCGCCACTGTGGATGGATTTAAAATCAAAGTACTGCAATGGTGCTAACTGCTGTCCGCGGTTTGTTGCACCGTGCATGGGTGTAAGCCTTGGTTTGTTTCACCATGCATGTGTGTAAGCCTTGGATTGTTGCACCATGCATGGGTGTAAGCCTTGGTTTGTTGCACCATGCATGGGTGTAAGCCTTGGTTTGTTGCACCATGCATGGGTGTAAGCCTTGGTTTGTTGCACCATGCATGGGTGTAAGCGTTGGTTTGTTGCACCATGCATGGGTGTAAGCCTTGGTTTGTTGCACCATGCATGGGTGTAAGCCTTGGTTTGTTGCACCATGCATGGGTGTAAGCCTTGGTTTGTTGCACCATGCATGGGTGTAAGCCTTGGTTTGTTGCACCATGCATGGGTGTAAGCCTTGGTTTGTTGCACCATGCATGGGTGTAAGCCTTGGTTTGTTGCACCATGCATGGGTGTAAGCCTTGGTTTGTTGTCATGCATGGGTGTAAGCCTTGGTTTGTTGCATGCCTGTAAGCCTTGGTTTGCATGCATGGGTGTAAGCCTTGGTTTGTTGCACCATGCATGGGTGTAAGCCTTGGTTTGTTGCACCATGCATGGGTGTAAGCCTTGGTTTGTTGCACCATGCATGGGTGTAAGCCTTGGTTTGTTGCACCATGCATGGGTGTAAGCCTTGGTTTGTTGCACCATGCATGGGTGTAAGCCTTGGTTTGTTGCACCATGCATGGGTGTAAGCGTTAGTATGTTGCACCATGCATGGGTGTAAGCGTTGGTTTGTTGCACCATGCTAGGGTGTAAGCTAGTGCAAAATTAATAATTGAATTGCTGTCAGTATTACTGTTAACTTGTGTTATTTTGTCTGTAGGCCCATTACCAGAGACCCAAACTGGAATGAAGTATGTTCTGACCCTGACGGACTACTTCACAAAATATGTGGAACTGTTTCCATTAAGACAGAAGACAGAAGTCGGGTCTGTGTGTGGCACGTGGGCTGAAGAGTTACATCTACAGGCATGTAGTTTATTGAATGTTCAGTTTTATTTCAGCAAAATCAAATTGCTTCCCAGGCAAGTGTAACTTGTGGAAGTAATAATTATTTTTAATATAAAAGTAAAGCTAGATTAACTGGAATAAACAACTACATGAAAAAGTAACACATCATAGTCATTAAAATGTCACATCTTCTAACAACAAGGTGTTCCATAGGTTGTATGGAACATATGAGATTTTAATAATGCTTTGCATGTTGCCTTGGAGTGTGCACCTCTGTTTAGGTTACATAAGTGGCATGCTCGAAAAAATAATTGTCTCTCTCATCATTGTTTCAATCCATATTAGAGAAAGGGCCTACTTTAGCCAGTAATACACTTCCACGAAATCAATGGTCAACTAGCATTAATTCCATCATATATGTTTCCTCTTTTATTTTTGTTAAGTAAAAATTCATACTATTTTTATATACCAAAACTTCTTATGCGGCTAAGTTGTTTTACAGATACGGTGCACCCACGAAACTGCTTTCAGACCAAGGTCGAGAATTTGTCAATCAGTTGAACACTGATTTGGCGAAGAGGTTTGACATTAAACGTATGATTACAGCTGCATATCACCCACAGACTAACGGTTTGGATGAAAGGTACTATCAGTACATCAGATGTAAAGTTAAAATAATGTTGTTCAACCATTACAATATATGGTCATAGACTGTAAGTTGCCCATTAAAATTAGTAATCACAATTTTACTACTAAAAATGTGTAAAACTGAACATTTTTTAAGCATGGTCTCTTTTTTACTGAAACTCCTTATAGAAAATAACTTGTGACATACATGTTGACAAATGTATGATGATAGAATTGTTATGTGGTCCATTTAGAAGCATTATTACATTATAGAAATGGCATGTGCAATATTGCACATACTAATGATATAAAAATTGTGTGAAATTGTCAGTTTGTCATATTTTCTTTAACTACCCAAAGCAGACAAGAAGCTAATAAAATTATGTACTTGGAATATTCTTGACCACATATCAAACGAAACATGTTGCAGAACCAACCAGACACTCAAGACCAGACTGAGCAAGTTGGCAGATGAGCACCAGACAGACTGGGATGACTATCTTGAGGAGGTGGCATTTAGTCTGCGTACGCAGAGACAGACTTCAACAAAGTTCACACCTTTCTTTCTGATGTTTAACAGACACCCACGTCTGCCTATGGAGGTCATTATATAGAAATATATATATATATATATATATATATACATATATATGTACACACACATACAGTGGAACCTCACTATTAAGATCAGTCTAAGGACTGGACAAGTGACCTGAATAGCGAGGTGACCATATTAGCGAGACTAACTTTTGTATACTTTACTGTATACGGAAACAATTTGGGATTTAATTATAGAATTGAAATTATAAAAAGCATCAGATCGACCGATTATCATATTCTGATGGTAACAGTGATTTATGTTAATTACAAGTACCAACAGGGTAACTGCCATTGTTGGTGTTGTGTTGTTTTCTCCATTGAGCGTACTATTTTCTCTGTTGCATTATTATATAGATGGATGTTGTTGACCCGGCTGACAACGTTGACATACCAACTTTTACAGAGCAGGAGGTGTGCACTCATCAGGACGGCCTTGAGCAACACGTTCAACTGGTTCACGAGACGGTGTGTAAAATTGGTCAACAATTGTCATGATACATTAGCTGTTGTGATGTATATTTCCCCGTTAAAGACGAAGCATTTTCTCCTACGTTGAATACATCAGTTTTCAGTTCACGATTATTAATGTTGTTTAGTCTTTACGTGTTATGTGGAACTTTATCGAATGCTTTAGTAAAATCTAGGATAGCCATGTCTACAAATGTTTTCTCATCATGGGATTTGCTTATGTCATGATTTAAATTAATTGTGTTTAGCTATCTGCTATCTATGTTACATATGTATATATATATATATATATATCCTGCGATTTGAATTTATGCTATATGTAATACTATGACTTTCCAGGTTCTGGCAAATGTTCACGTTGCCCAAGAGCGTCAAACCAAACAGTATGCGAGGAGGAAGACAAAAGGGGTTAAGGTGTTCGACTTGAAGGTAGACGATGTGGCGCTGAGAAGAAATATGAAGAATGTTGGCAGAAAGGGTGGCAAGTTCGAGTCACAGTGGATAGGCCCATACAGGTATTCGGCTCAACTACCTGTCTTTATTAAAATCTGCAATGATCCCGAACAAACTATTAAACTAGTACAACGCTGAATGCATTTTAATGGAATAATATTACAAGAAAGTCATAGTTTTAGAATGGGATCTACCAAAAGTGTGTTTTATCCAGGCTTCAGAGAGAAGATATCTTTCAAACTTAAATCATCGATAATTTATCAAGAAAGATACTGCTTTATGAGACTACACCATTCGATGCAATGACAAACTGTGATTGCCATATAAAACTCATCAGGTCCATGTACAGTTGATGATATTGAGACCCGAACCTCCATAGTATGTTATATTTGGTTATTTTCTTTTCCAGGATCGCACAGATTGGTGCGAATTATCAGGTGACGTTGGCCAGCAATGGTGGTGCCCTGATGAAAACCAAGGTTGCCTATGATCAGTTAAAGCCGTACAACGCACCACATCAGAACCCTGCAACAACGGTCAGTACCGATCATTCGCCACTGTCTACACAAAGATCATCCGTCGGTCAATCACCAGCAGCTCCAGCACCAAGAAGGAAGAAGTTGCCTCAACTGAAGCATTCCAAACCTCTTGTGTCATCATGTCCTGAGGCTGCTAAGCGCTGCAAATCGAGCACTGACATACCTGAAGTCAGCAGTAGTCCACCAGTGTCGTTATCCGAATTATCACAGGTATCCGTCATCCGTGTGCTTGAGGCAGCATCCAGATGCACCATTACCAAATTTATTCCAGGGAACATGGCCCACTTCCTCAAGCAACGGATGATAGATCCAGTCAGTGCACTGCTAAGTGAGATATACGAACAGGATGACAACTATCCTAACATCGCATGTGAGCTGGTGGCAATGTACCCTCACTATACCATGGATGCATACAACATCACGTCAGCCATGCTGGTGCTGTCTTTGAGACTTGGATTGAAGAAACACCCTGATGACCTGATAGACACGCTTTGCATCAAGCCAAGTCATCTGCCTGTTACAGCAAGTGACAGTGGTCCAGCCCGCAAGCGCCTTGTAGTTGGCAACTGGCAACTACACGCTGAATGCTGTGGATATGGACACATTGAAGCACGGCCAATGGCTCAATGACAATGTAAGTACATTATACATAATATTGTTCCATGTGATATTGAATGTGTCATATTTATTTTGCTATATTAACTCATTCGCTATAGTTTTATCACAATTCAAATTTTATAACCAAGCTTATTCATTCCTATCGGATGTATAGATTAGATGTAACATTATGATAATCTAGTTAATGAACAAAATATATGTTGTAACTGAATCATGTTACAACAGTTTGAATATGCCACTACACTGTATATATACAATAAATGAAATACTTGCAATGTTATCAGTAATAATACAAAAGATGATGCTTATTTGCTACTGCATGTTGTAATGTGTCTGCGATGATTTATACAACATAGTTGTTGGTTTGTTGTGATGCACCTGTGGCTTTGCTTGGAGACCACAATCAGCAGGATGTTGCAGCAAATAAATATATATTATGTATACATTTTACTTATATGAGCATGTGAGCCAGGTGTCTATACAAAGCTACAACTGACCCTTTTTTAAACTTCATAGAAGAACACCTGTGATCTGACCTTTTTATTTATAATGAATAATCAATTAATCAGAAATAACTGCATTTGCTTGCAGGTGGTGAATGGATATATAGCTTTGCTTGCGAAGGAGAACCCTGGACAACTGTTTCCTCTGCCAAATCACATCGCCTTAAAGTGGTTTGTCAAGACAAGCTATGAATGGATGTTCGAGAAAGTAAGTAAATTATCATTATCAAACAAAGGACACATTTACTGAGTTGGTAAATGGGTCTTTCATAGAACGATATGATTAGTTATGTGTTTGAGAATAATCATTGATAACACTGACTAAGATTGCTCTAATTACACTGTTGATATTTTCCATTTATTAATGTTTTTTTAATTTCATTATAAATTTGATTAGTTGATTGTTTTTTATTGTACTGAAATTGTGTTTTTATTTCTTTATATGTATGTATATATATATATATATATACATATATATATATATGTATTGTGAATTGTGTATTTTATGTAAACATGTGTAATTAGAACTCAGAATGTACAATAATGGCCTATTGAATTTCACGCTATAACAGTAACCAACATCGTAAAATAAAAGTCACTAACTGTTATGATATATTAAACATGTTTCTTTGTAAGTTAACTTTATTTCAATATATACAACAGTTACTATAAAGTAACCATGCTTCTCAGGTGCCCTTGGCCAGTTTCAAGTATGTGGTTGTGCCTGTATGCTGCTACGCATCCACAAATCCACCCCAAGTTGATGCAGGAGAGCACTGGGTGCTCCTTGTTGCCAACACTCATAGCCGTCAAGTGTGTGTCCTGAACTCGCTCAACTCTCCCAAGTATGACAAAGCTGTCTCTACATCCATTGATGGTTGGAAGTGAGTACTAATTTATATAGCACAATATTGTAAGCCCTTTCATATGAACACAATAATCCATGTGAAATTGTGCTTTGCCCAAAAATATGTATGTGTAACATGTAAAAAGGACAAAGTACTTGTATTATGCACTGCAAATATTATTACAATGAACCTTACAACACAGTCAAAACTAGTTCATATAGTGTGTGTGTGTGCGTGTGTGCGTGCGTGCGTACATGTGTGTGTTAAGAAAACATGTAAATGTAAAATAGTGGTGGTAGGAAGCCCTATGTAATTGCATCCATCTAATAGGCCTGTATTTCTATGACTTTGTCATTGAAGGAGCTACATGAAGATGCGCGCGAAGACCGTAGAAACAGAACTTGCTGAATGGGAAACCAGTCAAGTAGCAAGCAGACAGCAAGCAGACGGTTCAAGCTGTGGTATATTTGTCCTTATGGTAAGTCTTTCTTATAATACGTAATTGCAGAAAAAATATTGTATTTACACATTTTGCTTGGTCAGTCGCCATCTAGTTGTGTTTTTATTTAATCACAGTCCATTCCATATATCATATTTTGTTTATTTAATGTTACTGACTGGTTAGTACCTTCCCTGTACGTTAAATGAGATTTAAATATTATATGTTGTACTACTAACCACTGTACAGTTCAAATTGTACAAGTAATTATCAAGTACTTGATCACTAGCACCAAGTAAATACAATGGTTCAAGTTAATTTATCTGGTCCATCTCCAGCCTATAGCCTAGTGTTAGAGATGTCTTAAACAGTCAGATCAGGCATAACACCATAATTGACTACAGTTTTATTAAACAGTATTACTAAATGAAGAAATAATTACTATTGTAGAATGCTGAGGCTTTGGCAAAGGGTGTGGCAGTTGGCCTGATGGGTCAGGCCCAGGCTTCTCACTATCGAGAGTTCGTGACCGCCCGACTGGTGGAAGAGGGCAGCAGTGATTCTTGTTGCAATCCAACCTGCCAGCCCAGTAGAGACTACACAGACTGGGGTGGAGTGCGAAAATTGTTTTTCATGGTGGCACTTGCAGTTTGCTGAACTGGTAACAAAACCATTACAGTTCTACTGCACACACTGTACTAAGAGAGTACAGTAGAACTGTACTAAGAGAGTACAGTAGAACTGTACTAAGAGAGTACAGTAGAACTGTACTAAGAGAGTACAGTAGAATTGTACTAAGAGAGTATAGTAGAACCTCAAAATGTAGTTAACCCTGCAAATTGGCACCCTGTTACTGTGTTAATTTTTGATCATTTATCATCAAGCAACTTTTCTCTTTAAGGTGGTTATACTGTACAGTGAACTAAGACTGTAATGTGTGCAACCTGGCCTAAAAATTACTAACAGGAGGATAGTGTTCCTCAAAGATCTATGCAAGTTACTAATGGAAACTTAGTAAATAAATTGTTGGCAAAGTTATTCATTGCTGAATTGATTAGTGAAAGAATTCATGTTTTGAAAAACAATGTTGAAAGTTTAATGCACAACATTTGTGACCCACCATGCCAAAATTAGACGCTACTCGAGAAATTCATACATCAATAATAACTATATTCTCATTACTTCCAGAGATATAGCTATTTTAATGTTAAAAATGCAAAAGTATGGTTTCAAGAAAAACAGTTTTAAAGTTTTCTCTCAGCTGGCTATGGTTTTTACTTTCTTGACTGGTTTTAATTCTGTCGGCTGTGCTTTTTCACTTTGTGGTTTCACACTGACTGTTGGCAATAGTTTAGAGCATTGTCAGCAATAAAAAAAATTGACAGTTGTCACAAAACTAAGTACGAAACATATGTTGGTAACATTTTTACAATTTTCACATCACAACTAACACATGACAGATTTGTCTATTCACGATGGAATCTCAATAACAAATTGTGACAGTGACGGCTCATAACTCGTAATGACCATCAGTAAGAAGTGTCTCATTTTGGAATGGTGGGTTACATTTATGAATTCAGCCAACCCACAGAGAGAATGCATATTTCATAGGTGTTGTTGTTTGGTATAGTTGGTCTTTGAAGTAAGAAAATGATACGTTGAGTGTGCGCATAGGTTAGTTTGTTAGTAGCCAGCAAGTTTGGCTATGAATGTGCTTAAATGTTTCTTTTATGAAGTTGTCGATGTATGGTATATTAATATATTGGCAATGACTGAAAACAGTTCAATGCAGTCAGTTGAATGTGTTGCTAATAATACCAAATATCGGTTGGTTGGTTAGCTGGTTGGTTGGTTGTTTAGCCTAGATGACTTGTGGATTGGATTTGTTAAATTGTACACCACAGAACATGATATTGTACATAATAAACTCAGTTGTTATTGAATAAGAGGTGTACGTCTACAGTAGTTTCGAAATTAAGTAGAAAACAGTTTATTTTGTATAACCAATCAGATTCGGAAGTAATGACAGCCACGTGTGTTGTTCCACAAGGATCTATGCTAGGTCCAGTTCTGTTCATGTTATATTAAAACAACATTGTTAAGACAATAAATATGTTATTTACAGATGGCACAAATAGGTTTCACTTACACACAAATGTTACTAGGCTTATTGAAGAAGTAAATTCAGAACACAATATGATATCAGCATGGATTCATTGTAACAAAATGTCACTTACAATAAATAAAACAAATTTATTATATTTACTCCTGAAAATAAGACGATGATCATGATGTAATTAAAATAAATGTAATTAGTATAATTCAAGTTACTTCAATAACATGTTTAGGAATTTACCTAGAGGAAACCGGTTATTACATATTGTAATTCATTTGTATGTGAACCAGTGGCACTCCTTGTAAGCGTTTTATATATATATATATATATATATATAAATTAAAGCCACTTTTATCACACAATGTGCTCTGCTCTAATGTGTGCAAATAGTTATCCATCAAATAAAGGATAAATAAACATAATTTTTTTACATAAGAAGGCAATCAGAATAAGTAGGCCTACTGTATTTTTATTTATTAAAGCAAAACATTAATTGTGTTGATTAATTTACCACCATTTCAAGAAGAAAGTATTTCGTATACACAAAAGAATAGCACGACACCGCGGCTGTGCATATATACAGTGCCGTGCGCCACATATCACGATAGCCTCGATACTAGTTATAGCCTCCATTACAGATCATGAACAACAAAAAGAGGGCTCTAAATCACACGATATGTTTGTGTGCGTGAAAATAATCATGCAAGTTATTCCATTTTATTTTTAATATGTATACGAATAATTATACTGGAAAACATTTCGTATTACTAACGCAAACCACCTAAGTAACAACGCGGAATCCTGGCACGCATCTACTCTGGGCCCGCTACCGTCGCGGGCCGAAAGTAGGCGGTGAATCCTGGCACGGGTGAATCGGGGCCCGTGACACCGGAAAAGGATAAGGGAGTAGGCCTAGCTCGATGCGCAGGTGGTAAGTCGTATTTTAGATACACTTTCGCTTAAAATGGCGGCTCCTATTGTTCGCGCCAAAGTACGGCTCCCTATGTATTTCCCTTCAAAACGACGGTTCCCCACTTATTTCCGCTAAAAAGTGCGGCTCCCTACGCACTTCAGTCAAAATAGCCTCCCCGTATATGTTTATTTCCGCTAAAATGGCGTCTCCCCTACGTACTTCCGTCAAAGTAGCGTTCCGTGTATCTTTACTTCCGGTAACATAGTGTCTCCCCTATCTTTACTTCGCTAACAGGGCGTCTCCTCTATGTACTTCCGTCGAAATGGCGGCTCCCACATATTTCCTCTCAACATAGCCGCTTCCTATCGATACATTGTCTTCATATACTTATAGTCTTCCTATGGACTTCTTTCGGGTCATCATACTTTTTGTCACAGGACTTTTGGTCACATGTTTTCCCTACCGTACCGTCTGTAATATTTAATTATTCTTGTAGAAATTCATCAATAGACCCTAGCCACCCGAGAGGCAGCCTCTTCCGGCCACGACAACCAAACCGACGACCCCGACTCCGTCCTTGGCGGCCCCGACGACCCTGCCTCCGCCCTTGGCGGCCCCGACTATCCCGCCTCCGTCACCGACCAACCGGGGGAAGGTACTACCGCACTTTGTCTGTTGTTTGTGCGGTAGCACATTCACAAGGAAAATAGATTGGTCCCGTCACGTAAAACAGGGATGGTGCCAGAGAAAAATAAAAAACCCAGCGGCGGCAGGAACATATTGAAGAGACAATCATAAGTTAGAGGTGATCATATCGTGTAAATGTTTTCAGGCGCTGCTACAAATCACATGCATCTCCTTTGTATACCATGATTAAAAGTCAACTTGTGTTTATTTCAGCGCCAAGAAAAGGAGCGCATCGCTGCTGCCGCTTCTGGTGCCCCGTAACCTCCGCGGCGCCTCTTTTGCAATCAGCGCCGTCGTCGGTGACCGAAGGCACCACGGTGAGTAATGTTTTAAGATGTTAGCTGTTATCACGGGCCACGTCTCTATTTAGTGCACATACCAACTGAATAGATTGACTACCGTACCATGAAAGTCAACTTTTCTGGTGTGTTCTTATAGGTACATTTATTGCAGTTTTTTCTTGTGTATTTAATTAGTTGACGGCACAGGTTATGTAAGTATATATTACTTTTATTTCCTGTCGATCACAGCAGTATGTGATCAGGCAGGTGAACAAACGATCACCACGTCGAATTTGTTGTTCATTATTAAGTTACGACAAGTCTATTTTTAAAGGTCTATGCTGTCATCGCTTGCAAAGTTAGCTGCTGTGGACAATGCCAGTCGACTGTAAGTGTAAAAAAATACAGAAGTACGACTGGATATTTCAAGTAATCCACCATAGCACGAACCGTGTGTATGTAAAAGGCAATTCGAAATGGAGAAAGCGGGAAATTGTAGGCGCACATTGCACATATGTAGTCAAATCCTTTTCTTGCCAATCGTGACGTAATTAACAGTAGACATTAAAATCCGACGTATACACAGACACAGAAGACGGTTTGCTGGGATATTAATAAATGGCATATTTTATGAAGTAAATAAAAAAAATGTTTTGGGTTAACGAAATTTACCTGTCAATCATGTGACGCGTTATCCAACCGTCCATCATATAGATATGATTTGTTGAAATATTGGCCCCTGTCACGGATTAGCGAGGTCTCCGTACACTAGATGGCTCAGTCTAGTAGGGTTCTTATATATCAAGGTCAACGCATATGAGAAAGAACGGTTTTCGTGAACAAGCAACAAAGAACGAGGAAAATTTAATACTTTATTACAAGATATCTTCCTTTTGGTAAATATCTCAATTAACAAAATAAACAAAATAAAGAAATCCCGTAACCAAATCTTAATAGAACATAACAAACAATAACACTGAATCTTTCGATTATTAAATTCCACTTCCTTTCTAAGGTGGATTATACCGCTATACGACCATACACTAGGCGCCAAGTGTTATCTAAGAATAACTCCCATAATATAAATACCCAGCATAAGCTAGTCCTCGCGGACTCTCATCACAGTAAATATATATGTGAATACTTCATGGGTAATAATACCTCACTTCAAAACACAGATAACTACCAATCATAATACAGCAAATAATAGATAGATTCAATCAGAAAATAGACATTGACTGGGCTAGTCCCATCTCGAATATATACGAACGTTTGTTGAAGTCAACACGCCGAGCTCAGAACAACAATAGAATGGTGTATCTCGGGCGCACGAGTGATGATGTCGGGCACTTGACGATTGCTGTCTTACGTTGCGAATTCTCGAGTCGCGTCCGTTCAATAATCGCACGGTCGCAAACGATTGCGAAGTCAGTTGAATACGTTCAACTGAAAGACGAAGCCGGGCAGTAGACGCTTACCACCGGACGCTACGAATTCGAATGAGAGGTCTTGTTTTGTCGCAAACGATCGAGAAGTCGTATGAACGGGTTTGCGCGAATGACGACGCCTGGCAGAATACGTTTACCGCCGGCCGCTACGATTCGCATTCGGTCAAGCTTTCTAACGATATCGCTGTGAGACCGCCGTTCGAGGATGGCCCGTGCTGGGTGAGCGCGTCGCGATTATCGCTCATCGACGCAAATACGTTGGGGCCGACCGGAACGTTGTCTCAATATACCGCTGTCTTGGCGGCATGGCTTCTTAGAAGCTCGATCGAACAGTCACTCTGGACACTGAATATTACACACACACACACACACAAAAGCTTGGGAACATAACCCACGTTAACGATTCCCACCACGCTTTACGACTTGACTTGCCATTCTCTTGGCAGCAGGGCAACCTGTCTAGTTCAACCCTGGATCTGTCCCAGTCCTTCGCCAGCGCCCAGATGGCAAAATGCGTACAATAAACGTTTATATAAGCAGACCTAATTACACATCATATGACAGGTTTCCATCATTTCTATTGGCTAATGTAATATACAATTAAAACTAGGCATTGTGGAACACCCTCTCTAAGATTACAGTGAAACCACCTGCTTGCCTAGAAACACTAGCAACAGAATACCACGCTTCACTGAGCGCATCTGCAACCGAGTTAGTAATTACGTAACTAAGGCGGTTGGTTAACAATGTCTATCTACTGGCTTGACCTTCCTCATTTATAAAATTAAACCTCAGGAAAGTAGATTAAACATTCAGAAATAGCAGAAATGCTACAGCCCCCGAAACGTTTTTCTTTAAGACAAAAACAAAAACACGATTTGTATGATATGCTTTATATTTATTGGAATAAATATATGTTATTACATGTGTTTGAACTGCTGAATTTTTTACACATTTCTATAACATGTGTTCCAGCCGTTCACCATTAACGCTCCCAGATTTTGTCCGATCAAACAATCCTTCGCACGGATACAATTGACCGTCATGCAGCTTAGTGAATGGCATATATTAATCTTAGCGGTGAACAGCTGAACTGGATCATTAGGTTAGGTATTCGAAGGCAGTAATCGGCCATGCGTGTTCATTGACTGCCAATCGAAGTTATGGTAGAGTCGATACATGCAGTCCCAATGTATTGTCAGTGTGGGACAATAACACCTTCTCAGAAATTAATAGCATGCATTCTGACTTGTTTGCATGTACGTTTCTAATGACAGTTTCTTAAAAAAAACCGAAATGCAATAACTGAATGGCCCAGTGCCTTTATGTGACACGTAAACTGTCGTGGCACAGCGTTAATTGCCTATAAAGTAAGAACATTGTCAGAAATATTGTTTAATCATTCACACACATTTACTAAGGAATACTTTGTAAATGTACAGTGTATAATGTATACAACGTATTGTACAGAAACGCACAAGGGATATGGTCGACCAAAGTGTTTCGTTATATATATTCTGAGCCAAAAGGCCGCATGTTTACCGTGCATAAGCTCTGCTTGTATGGCGGCAAAGTGTCACACATAGCGACTGATGTAATATTTATGTAAACGCAGAAACTACTAAAATGTCGAGAGGTATAATTATGTGTCACGCAAAGTAACGACACATACAGCATACACACGTCACTCCAGATAACTTCACTCGTGTATCCGTTCCTATATATGTGAGATAAACCTAGCTTATATAGGTTAGCTTCTTAATGCTCCGCGTCTTCCTCTTTTCTTCTGCAATGGTCTTCCATTCTGAACAGTACACACATGATCTCCCACGCCTTGTTTTACTGCTGACACCCCGGCTTGCACGCACCCTCTTCTGTACCATCTTATTACTTATTCATCCTCACACATTGCTCCGTCCAATTACACAAAACTGTTCACATGTTTAGTCGTCTTTTCAGACCCAGCTCTCGTTCACCTATCCACATTATTTTAGTCTTCTCCAGATTCTTTCGTAGGGCATGTTTCAAAGGTGTTAATCCATGTCTGCAATGTTTCCTGTAGTTCCTTTTGCTACCAACCATCATGGCTATGTTGTTAGTATTTTACCAAGTGACATAGCACACACACACACACACATATATATATATATATATATATATATATATATATAATTGGGTCATGTTCTAAGAGGGAGGATACGGCGTGCAGCAGGGCTACTACGGCTTGCAACAGCAACAACAACGACCTTTTGGTCAACAAGGAGCTTTCGGTCAGCAAGGAGCTTCCGTCCCGCGGGCGGCTGGTCGTGAAACTGCGTCTGGTGTAGACATCGATTTCGGTAAGATAAAAATAAATAAAAACAACGGGGGATATTGACACAACAGATGGCGAGTAAAATGCTGATAAAATATATTATTTATTACTTGTTTTGACATAAACAAATACTATAATCGTTGACAAACGTCACGTTATCACGGACACAAATCATACATGTCAACGAGACATGTCTCGACATTTATTTGCATTATACATGTGTCCATTTATGGTTCTTGTATTTAGCCTGGCAGCGATTTTGACCATTGCACCCACACATGTACGTAACGGCTGGGTTGACCAGCAACTTTGTTTTGAGTAATGTTGTTACATTTAGTAACTCTTATGAAACCAGTCTACGTTGATGAAGTCTGTTAGATATGTTTTTCCGAACAAAATGTGGTTCGATCAAAGATACGACTAATAAGAAATAAAAATAATGATTAGAGTACAACGAGGTAAGAACATTTCATATGCAAAGTATGAAATATTAAATAATGAACCATGTAAGCAGCATACACAAATAAATTATTATTATTAACGTCTAATGTGTTATACTATATTTATTATTAAATCTAAGTGCTCCTTTTATTAGAAATGTACCTTGTTCTGCACTTTGAAATATAAATTATTATCATAGTTTCTACTAATTGCTATCAGCTATAGAACAAATCTTCTGACAAAATACATTCGATCTGTGCAGTTTCATTTTATCCACATGACAAATCCTAGCGGACTTCCAAGTGTATTGCGTAACTAATATTTTTGGTCACAGTTTCTTATCAAACGGTAACTGTTATTTTTGTTCTTTGCAGATCACCATCGCCGGTTCACTGGATATCTCTGCCACTAAATACAAGAAAACTGTGCTCGTGAGTATTTAGTTTTCTTACATAAACTATTCCACCAAAGTATACTACGTATCCTATATAAGTAGCACACGCACGGGCACGTACATGTACAACACACACGCACACGCACACGCACACGCACACGCACACGCACACACACGTGCACACATACACACACACACACACACACACACACACACACACACACACACACACACACACACACACACACACACACACTCACACTCACACACACACACACACGCACAACACACACACACATTCGCAAGCGCACACACATTCGCAAGCGCACACGCTCGCGCACGCGCACGCACACGCACAACATACACGCACAACATACACGCACAACATACACTCACACACACAACACACGCACACACTCGCACACACACTCGCACAGGCACACGCACATGCACACACACAACACACACACGCACACACACATGCAGCACATACCGCACACGCACGCGCACGCACACGCACACGCACGCGCACGCACACGCACATTCGCACGCACGCACACTCACACACCGCACACACCGCACACGTGCGCACACGCACAACACACACGCACACACGCATTGAAGCAGGGTGGGGTGTTGTCCCCCATTTTATTTTCTATCTACATTGATGAAATGTTAACAAGACTCTGCATGTCTGGTTTTGGCTGTATGATCGGTCATAAGTACTATGGTGCTGTTGGCTATGCTGATGATATATCTTTGGTAGCTCCATCGATATATGCATTGAACAAAATGTGTGATATATGTCTAAAATTTGCATATGAATATGATTTACAATTCAACCCGGCAAAATGTCAACTTATTAAATATGGCAGTGGTACCGACTGCCCATTTTATTTTGATGGTTTAAAAGTGAAACATAGTAAAAAAGGGTTGCATTTAGGCCACGTTATTGGTCCTGACGCTCACCAGGCTATGGTAAAAGATATGTGTCATGATTTTATATGGCGTGTAAATGCATTATCTGCTAATTTTGGGTTTTGTAATATAAACATAAAACGTCAATTATATATGTCGTACTGTACATCTTTCTATGGTGTATGTCTGTGGAACTTGCAAAACAAACATCTTGATATGTTTTATACTACGTGGCGCAAAGGTATCAGAAAACTGTTTAATCTACCAGTTTGCACGCATTGTAATATGGTGCCACTTTTAGCAGACTGTTTACCGATTCAAATTATGAATCGAATGGTACGATTTATGCAGAGTTGCTTGAAATGCAGTAACTCCAGTTTGAAAATGCTCTCTCATCTAGCCTTTCAAGGTAGTGGGTCATATATGTCTAAAAGTTTTAACTATATCATGTCCAAATTCAAACTTGATGCCATGACATTCTTTCGAATGAAGTCTAATCAGTTTTATGGTATGATTCAAGACCACTACCAGGAGGGGCTGGATGATGAACTAGTATGTAGAGTCTCATTTGCAAAAGATGTATTACATAATATAAATAATGTGGGTAGCTCTTCTTTTTTAGCCATAGATGAGCTGCGCTCATTGCTTACTGTTTTATGTACACAGTAACTTATATACATTTATTTAGTTGAATTGTACAATTTTAGTACGAATAAATGTATTATTATACACGCACACACGCACACACGCACACTCACACACTCACACACTCTCACACGCACACATACACTCTCACACACACACGCTCATGCACGCGAACGCACACGCATACCACAAACGTACACGCACTCACACACACACACACACACACACACACACACACACACACACACACACACACACACACACACACACACACACACACACACACACACACACACACACACACACACACACACACACACACAATACCACACACACACACACACACATTCACACTACATACACGCACACGCACACGCACAACACACGCACACACAAACGGACACGCACACTCGCACACGCACTCACACACGCACACGCAAACGCACACACACGCACCCACAATACACGCACACGCGCAAGTGCACACGCACAACACGCACGCGTACGCACAACAGACGCACACGCAAAGCACATGCGCAACGCACAACACACGCACACGCAAAACACATGCGCAACGCACAACGTACACGCACACGCACAACACACGCACACGCACTCACACGCACACACACACAAACACACAAACACACACACACTCTCACACACCCACGCACACGCTCACGTGCTCGCACTCGCATGCGCTCGTGCACGCGCACTCGCACAACACACAACGCACGCGCACGCGTAAGCACAACACAAACACGCACACGCACATACACACTCACACACACACACACACACTCACACGCACGCAACACGCACACGGACGACACGGACGACACGGACGACACGGACGACACGGACGACACGGACGGCACGGACGACACGCACGACACGCACGACACGCACGACACGCACGACACGCACGACACGCACGACACGCACGACACGCACGACACGCACGACACGCACGACACGCACGACACGCACGACACGCACGACACGCACACGCCCTCGCATACGCGCACGCACTCGCATACACACACACACACACACACACACACACATAAATCTATCTACAAGACGTTCAAAAACGTACGCACGCGTCATAGGCGATCGGTAGAACCACCTAACGGCCCCTCACACACACCCAAATGGGGTTGATAATGCACTATGCTAGTCAGTAATGGTATGGCTGCAAACCCGGCCGTGGTTTGGGTCGACTGACATCTACGGCAACCAAACGAATAGACGGCCACTCGACAATGTAGTATGTTTTTACGAAACAATCAAATTACGCAAACCGTTCTCATCTGATCAGTGTTTGGTAAACACTACGCTGACAATATGATCTAGTAGTATGCGAATTAATAGACGCCGGAACCAGGGGCAATATTTTTTTGGGGAGGTTGGCTGGAGATAGGATTAGCCCCCCAGTATTTAAGCAAGGGGTGTACATTTTAGGGTGGACATGTGTTTTTTGGGGAGGGGAGCTGAAGATATGATTAGGGAATAGGTTGCATTTTGTGCTGGAACTTGTATTTGGTGAACCTGAAGGAGATATTTTATGGCGAGCCATAAGGGGGGTGGAGTAAATCGAGGTTTTGGGATAGCCTAAAAGTGTGGTTTTAGACGAGCCTAACACATTTTGAACGTCGCCGCGAAAAATATTCAAAAGCACCCCTTCCCCCGTCTTCCGATGTCATGATCCGACAGCGAGGAGTGGTGCTGAAGCTCCGACAAAGCTCATCCAATATTAATTTAGTTCCGGTGCCTACGGAATTTGCTTTGTTATTATAATCGTAAAATAACTGCACTTTTATAAAGAAATGTAGTGTAAATATATTTTCAAGCGTAAAAAGTAAATTTGCCGTTGCATAACGGAAATAACACACTGTGTGTTTACCTTAATTGAGCCTTACCGCCGGACAACAGCCACGAGCCTGCGGCAACTCGTGGCTTTTGCCATGTTCTATTCACTCTAAAGGTAGAGAAATCGTGCATTATTCCATTAATATTTCGTGGTGCGTTTGACGTGGTGTTAGTTGGTTATGTCAAACAAAGTTTGTAATCATGTTGCCTATGTTCGAACCATTGTGTGAATATATATAATTATACATACATATTTAAATAATATACACACACACACAGATCCACATATATATATGTGTACATATATATTATATAAGTACATATATATTATATATGCACATATATATATATATATATATATATATATGTATGTTTACCTTTTCAGATTGTTATCTACATGGTACTGTCGATCATTGCTTCTATCTGTGCTGTGATTTTTTTCTTCATGTACGCAGTGATTGCAACTGCTGTGACACTCGTGTTGCCTCCCCATCCTATCCTTATGTGAGTACGCGCTAACCAAAAACGTCAGAAGGATTTCTGACTAAATTAAGCAAATAAGCTAAATTCTGGAGAAATGCTTTTCTGAAGTTGCTTTTTTTATGATAAATCTTTGACTAGATGTAATTTTCAACAAATTGATATTAGACGTATAAGGGATGGTCTAAATATTTTGCAAAGTACAAAAAACCTTAGTAGTATTGATTCAACCCTCCCGTCCCTCGTGAACATGTGGTGTGCATGGGACTTGCTATAGCGTCAACTGGCATTAACGTCATTAACCTATTGCATCAACTTGCATGTTTCACTTGATAGGCGACGCCTCTGTGGCAATATTTTCCCCACTATACACCAAGACGACCAACTTCCACGTATTGCTTAACGTCTTTGAAGACTTTACATCTTACACGCTATTTAGCAGACAACGTATATCTGCGTAGTTACTCACGTGGCGACAATATATTCAGATTAATTTGAAAATGATGCGTGCAAGTTGATTGTTGACCAAACAGTCATTTGTAATATTTTCTGTTCCATGGCACACGCTCTCCTTGACGCCGCCTACACCTTCGTGTACTTGTTTGAGGCGTTCACTTTCATTTGGGCGGCCGCTATCTGCTGCCGCAGCGTGTACTGTGGTCAGCAACGGGACCAACAGGTGATAATTATTATCGTAGCGCAACCTGTGAGGTGAATGACATACACTCATGACATTTTGTTATTTATTTATTTATGACGATAACAAGCTAATTAGCGTCGAATTATAAATAAATGATCAGACAATCAGAATAATGACCAATTCAAAATTGTATTGCAGCGTCAAGAATAACAATCAATTTTGCTTAACAACGCGTTAAATATAGCTATCAATACCATTTCGAGCGTCACACACACACACGCACGCACGCACACACATCCAGGCATACACACACGCACACACACACCGGACACACCCACCGCACACACCTCACACACACCGCACACACCGCACACACCGCACACACCGCACACGCCGCACGCACACACACCACAAACACCGCACACACAGCACACACCGCACACACCGCCACACACACACACACACACACACACACACACACACACACACACACACACACACACACACACACACACACACACACACACACACACACACACACACACACAAACACACACACAAACACACACACACACACACGCCGCACACGCCGCACACGCCGCACACGCCGCACACGCCGCACCGCACACACACACACACCGCACACACCGCACACACCGCACATACCGCACATACCGCACACCGCACACACCGCACACACCGCACACACCGCACACACACACACACACACACACACACACACACACACACACACACACACACACACACACACACACACACACACACACACACACACACACACACACAGGACCATGGTGCGACAGTGTCACAATAATCTATATTATCTACATTAATCAATGAGGCTTGGTGGTCGTAGGCCTCTCTCTATTCCTCCAATATAGGCATATTATAACTTTGAATTATTAACTAATTAACTGGCGTTTCATGACCCATGGACTGTTGCTAAGCACACCACCTCTAACTTATCATTATATGGATGTTCATCGGGCGGGTGTGCAGACCATTTCAACAGCTTTGCATATTACCAGGAAAGTGCTTCAGAAATACCACTGTCGGTTGCAGGTTTGGTTCACCTGCTTGGAGAGATCGACCGGTGGTAAAGGTAAGTCGTTTGATGAGTAGTCATTTACATAATTATATAGATTGCTTCAAGGTGTGGTGTGTACGTGGAACGCCGTTGTCATAAAACAGCCAGCGAAATTACCAAGCGAAGAATGAAGAAACTGAGGAAGGAGGTTGGTGAAAAAATGTGAGAAGAAGCTGGTGAGGAGTCGGGTAAAGTGGGCTGGTGGACCGAACGGAAGAAGAACGTTTGGCATAGAAAGCAGATGCCCGGAGAATGGAAGGCAAACGGAGACGAAGACGACAAGACTGAGATGGGAGGATTGTGCAAAGGTAGATTTGCGGGGAATGGAAAAGGATTGAAGAATGATATCGAAATATAGAAAGGAGTGGAGACGGTTGTTTGAGACAGCAGTGCAGGTGAGCGGGGACAAAAAATAGAAATGATGACCAATATCGCGACCAGCCTCAACCCAGCTTGTATTGGTTTCAGCATTGACAAACAAAGATTCAGCCGATACGCTGAACCATTCCTTCATATAAATCGGCATTGTGAGTAATATAACCCACGTAAAACACTGGTCCCCCACTCATAATTTTTTCGCTAATGGAAACATTGCTACATTGCTCACACATTTCAACCGTTTCCTGAATGTATGCAACTCTGACGATTGTTTGACATCGTGTTGCCTATACTTGCATATATTACTGCCTATACTTGCATATGTTGCGCTAAAACACTCACGATGTTCGCATACCATTCATGAGGGGAACATTGTGTGTTAGGTCCTGCATGAATTGCTGTTTATCTGTAAAAGCTGGCTATTGCCTCTGGTGTTGTATTCAAATATTAAATTTTTCTGGGAAAATAAGAACATTTCCTAGCAGTTCTTGCTGATGTGGATGGTGTTGTTCTTGTGTAGGATCGATGTGTCTGGAACAATTGCCTAATATCATTGTCTTTTCTCAGATGCTTGGCTGTGTGAAACGTACCTTTCCCATTTGTTTAGCGACTAGAAGGAACTTTATGTTTAATACATTATTATCGGTAAAACAAGCTCTTCGATATGTCCCTCGGTTGCCCAGGTGTGTGTCGGATTCATCATGAATAGGTCGTATGTCGGTTTGTGCCGGTAAACAAAGCCAATTCTACTGGTGACAAGGGAGGGGGCACAGTCTGTTGAATTCATGGATATACAGAAGTATTTGTACTGTTTCAAGCTGTACAATGTTGACTTTTTCTTGCAGAACATGCGTAACTGTGTATCTAAAAAAAAAGGTAAGTTCTTATATAGCGCAATATCCAGTCCTCAGGACTGCTCAAAGAGTTTTACACTTTACTGCCTGGCAGACATGTTCGTTGTTGTGCCTGTAACATGACATCACATGAACCTGTTATAATTTAATATGTAATCAATAAGTATTATGTTGTTGATATGGAGGACATCACGACTCTTGCTTGCACACGCACAAAAGCATACACACACTATTTCACATATCAACACATATATGAGCCGTTCGCCCTATTGTTTGAACATTTTCAAATCTGTTCGGTGTATCAGTTTGAAGCGAGAGGAGCGCCACCAACCGACGACGGCGATGTCGCACAACAACTTCGAGCGAGTTCGTTTCGCCGCAGTTAAACTGACCCGACCTTTACTGCTGCTGATGATCATAACGAGCTCAACTGAGGCTGCCAGTAAGAACATTTATATACAAACATATTTTATGTAAAGCTGGACGCCAAAAACATGGGATGGTGGGGCGACGAATGCACTTAAAATTGGAATCGCAAACGAATCAGGGATCACGAAGAATTGACTCTTTCATAATTGTAAATGCGTCACTACAAACATACCCAACCCTATCCAAATTGTCAGGTTTCGCGGCAATCTATTTCCTTGTGGTTTATACAACGTCGTGGAAAGTGTTTTTTCCGCACGTTAAAACATGAAATTGTAAAACACCCTGAAGGACATTTACAAACTTCTAATCCTTTTTGTGTCACACAGTAAGACACACTTTGCACAGACCATTGCAGTGAAAAAACTATGTGAAAGGAGAAGGTAGGGTGCGACATTAGGTTTAAAATGTTAAGTGTCAACTGAAAATGTAACGGGTCAGTGAAATAATCTGAAGGTCTGCTATAATCTTAGGAATGTTAAAGTGCGAATGCGTGTGGGTGTGACAGTGTGTCACAGTGAGTGTGTGTGTGTGTGTGTGTTTGTGTGTGTGTATGTGTGTGCGTGTGCGTATGCGTGTGCATGTGTGAGTGTATGTGTGCATGTGTGAGAGTGAATGTGAGTGTGTGTGTGCGTGCGTGTGTTGTGTGTGTGTGTGTGTGTGTGTGCTGTGGTGTGTGTGTGTGAGTGTGTGTATGTGGAGTGTGAATGTGTGTGTGTGTGTGTGTGTGTGTGTGTGTGTGAGTGTGTGTGTGTGTGTGTGTGTGTGTGTGTGTGTGTGTGTGTGTGTATGTGTGAGTGTGTGTGTGTGTGTGTGTGTGTGTGAATGTGCGTGAATGTATGTGTGTGTGTGAGTGTGTGTGCGTGTGTGTGTGTGTTGTGTTGTGTGTGCGTGTGCGTGTGTTGTGTTATGTTTCATATTGTTTGATAATACTCCTGTCTGTCACTCTTTCGGTCTTCGTCCATGCGTGGACACTGGCTTAAATACATATGTCATCGTACGTTCAATCATAAACAAACACTCCTAACAGATGCAGTATCCTAGATCGACACACGCACACTTGCTTGCGCACACCAGTATGCAACACACACATACATTTTGTATACTTGTACGTAGTCAGTATGTTACCAACGCTTTCCTTCAGCCGCCGATGGTACCTGCAGTATGCTGCTCGCGGTAGGATCGGAATTACAAGTAGACCCTTTGTACACCTACTTCCTACCCAAAGGGACATCCACAGTATTACTTGCTGGAGGTACGTCGGACATCGTCAATAACCTTCGACTTTCACCACTGGGGTGTTTGTCCTAATGCCAATCATGTTAAATTACGTACCGCATATTATGCTATGACCAAACACGTAGACAAGTTGAAATGTTTCTAAACTTGAAATAAATAAATAATTTAATATACACACGCATACACACACACACACACACACACACATACACACACACGCATCCACACACACTCACACACACACGCATACACGCGCGCGCACACACACACGCACGCATGCACACACACACATATATGTGTGTCTATGTGTGTATATATATATAATAATATAATATATATATAATATATATATATATTGTGGAACGCAGTGGCTCAGTTACTAGAGCATCGGACTCTCGAACGAGAGAAAGCGGGTTCGAATTTTGTGCGGCGGTGTCGAAACTTGGGCAATTTTGTTTACTCTATGTTGCTCCAGTTCACTCAGCTGTATGAATGAGTACCTGGCTATAGACAGTGGTGGGTATTTGTGTTCGACTAGTCTCCACGCATTAATTGCAGTGTGGCTGGATGCTTTCCAGAGAAGTCGAGATAGTGTTCAATTGAACAGATCTGCCAATGAATTAACAATACAGCGCTTTGAGCAATCCTGCGGAGTGGATACTGCGGAATACAAGATGGCTAGAATATGTTCAACACTCTTCAGCTAAGTATTGAAAATGCTACGTTTGTAGGCGAGATAGTAGATCTGGCAGTAGATGTCGTGAGAGGAAATGTGTTCTGGGGTGACTACAGCAGGCAAACTATCAGCCGTGCACGATTGGATGGATCCGAGCAACAAGACATCGTCACTGGAAGTAAGTGTTAAATAATATTTTAAAGTGAGCTTGTCTATTCCGTTAACATGACTTAGCAAGGATGGTATATTTGAATAATTGTTTATCTTGAATGTTGAGAAAAGCTAATGCTCTGAACATCAACTTTGTATTCTATTAACATCTCATTTGCTTTAAAATATTTTCGTAGCATTTAATTTTCACTGGGTCAGATCCGTAACCTGAAGCACAAACTCGTTACATTTATCTCAAAGACGACAGGAGGGAATGTCCTTTAGGCTTTGAAATCAGGATGTATCTTCTCTTAGACCAACTGCCTGCCAAGTATAATGAGCAGTGTTCTACACCTTATCTGAAAAGTTGGTGGACAGTCGGACCTTCAACTTTCAAAAGTTGGTGGTTCCACACAAAAGTTGGTAGTCCAAATATTAACATAATTACACGAGTAATATACATTTGTAGCTGTAGCGCATGGCAATCATTAAACTAGTTCATGCCAAGTCTGTCCTGCATATTAATTTGTGATATTCAAATTAATGAACCAGCGAATATAAAATGTCAACATAGGCAACCGTTTATTGTTGAAAGAATAACATGAGTCACTGTCCGAGTCCAACTCGGATTTGAAGTTGGGCATCCTCGGGCTGAATGTGGGTTTGATGTCAGCCATTCCGGGTGAATGCAGCTGGATGGTGATTTTAGCTGACATTATGGATGGCTTGATGCGGTTTCGAAACTCAGTCTTAAACTCTTCACTCGTTTCACTGTGCTGAAGCCTCTTTCACTTTCAGCGGAACTCGCTGGAAGTGCCAGCATTACGAAGCTATACTCAATAAATTTATCAGCATTGATCAGCTCGACATTTATTTTTTGTTTTCCAACTTGTTTTTGTACCACGCTTTGGTTAAATTTCCCGTTCGGAAGTACCCAAATGTCACCATTATTGGCAGTTGTCTAGTGTCCGGGTCCACCCCGACTTCGTCGCTACAATAACATGTTTGCCTAATGTTTATGCCTCATATGTTATTGCCATCATTCAACATCATCCCATGCATATTTGAGGCCCAAAAAGCGACCCCGTTTGCAACAACATACGCTGCTATTGCTAGGCACGCACCAACCGACTAACGCCGATTTGGGGTTTTAGTCGGCGTAAAATGTAGTCGGGGCTAAACGGCAATTAGTTCCGCTGACAAGCGCCGACTGCAGCTGTCGCACACCAACCAGCACATACCGACCCAGGAACGTCGGCGCAATCCTGGTGGAAAATCCATTATATAAATAAATGTGCATATTTACTCGATGGTGTTTGCTCGATGCGTAATTTACAACAGAGAAAGGCGCGATTTTCCAACAACAATGTTCGCCAACCCACCATTTCGGGCTTCTAATTTTACCTCTCAAAATTCCATTGATGAAAAAGTCAATTCCGTTTTTATTGACGAATTTTATGTTTCAAAAGGGCAAATGTATTTTCTGAAAGGCACATTTTCTGTCAAAACTAGTACTTAGCCAGCGAACCGCACATGTTTTTGTGTCTAATCCCTCACGAACAACCAAACAACGAACGCACCATTTTATTGTTTGGTCCGCTTGCGCTTCGACGAATGACGCAAAGCACCGTTCGCACTTCTAAATGCTATTTAGATGTCAGACAGCATTTTTAAATGCTGAGAATTAAATTATGAAAATCAACCTTTGTCGTTTATCAAGATTGTAATTTTAAGAACGTAACATAGGTTGGTAGCGTCGGTGAAAGACTGCATTTAGGGTTACAATGTAAAGCTATGTTGGCTGACTAGTGTTAGGGTTGCCCTGTAAGTCATTGATGGCTATCCAGTGGTTATGCAATACTGTGAAGAAACTGGAGTGGTGGCCTAAGGTCAGATTCTAAAGAACCAGGCAAATCTCATTATAGTTAGGGTAGACAGGGAGGATTGTCGAATACAACGTGTAATATTTATAACATGATTGGCTGTTCCATATGAATAGATATGGTGATACGAATGTAAGTTTAAATTGGATACTATTACGGCCTATAGTGATGTCGTTATAATGAAGATTTTATACTTGTTGATTTAGAGTATCACCTATTGGATGGTGGTGAAATTGTTACAATGGCGTCATGTATAGGGTTGGGTACTGAGGTTTGAAGGTAGAATAGGACAGACCAGTCCAGAACCCAACAGAGCAAATTAAAGTAATCTGGTCTCTTCTGTGGAGAGAAACCATTACGGTGCGGTTGGCTAACATGAAGTCTTTACCCAGTGGTGGCTTTGACGTTGAATTTGTCCATGCATATATAGAGTAGAAGAAATACCGGAGGTAAGTGGAATATATATATTATGAGTGAATGTTAGATTAGAGGTGTTGGCTTAAACATCTGGTTTTTACATTGTTGTAATTGTGTCAAAGGGTGTGGTCAATATTAAATTAATATGGTCAGCGCGATGATACCGGTATCTCGAGATTTATGCGGGGTGGCAAATCATCGCTCTGTTATGTGAATGTGAATAATAGATAGTAACAAGAAGCGAACATAGGTTGTATTATGGTGTCACAGATAATGGTTATTGGTGTATAGTTTGTTGGGACTTAGAATATGTAAGGTGGTGGGGTTGTTGATTACTGATTGGATATTGGGTCCGGATATGTATATATCTATGGCGAACATTAGCTACATATGTTTGTGTGTAAATACTATGATTGTATGTGGTGTCGATGGAAAAAAAAACATATGATACGAAGGGTGTAGGTTACACACAAAGGAATAAGAATATTTTATTATTATAGTTAACATTTATTATAGTGTCGGGGCGGGGTGAAGTCTGACAAAGTGCACTCGAGGGCTGTAGACGCCGAGTAACACCTCGTGTAACAACGCAACAATGGAGAATTCACACCCGAAGAGGGAATTCTCGACGAACCGAACGAGAACTACTTCGCTCGACTACTGAGGGACAAATTATCCTCAAGTTGACGGTGATGACGAAATGTGGTATCGTTCATTATAAACATTATGTTCTCGCATCTCTACATTGCGAGTGCCACGCAGACAGCCGTAGGGTGTTGAACTTTTGTGGCTATGTGGCGATTATGTTATATAATCTTTTGGTGAAATAGTATAGGATTGAAGAACTAGTCAATCCTTGTGTACCTACGAAATGTTATGATAGAAATGTACGTACGTAAGACTTTGTATGATAAGAGGTTAGGGAGGCTGACGAGTCTTCCTTGAAGAATCGCTGTATTTTGTTGTTTGAAAGATGGGTCAATATATTGGGAAAATTCTTTAATTGTGTATAACTACTTCCCTACTGATATATCTCAGAACCCGGATATTTATTAAGCAAGGCCATTTCACCCCGCGGTTCTTGACATCGTTATGGTTATGAATTTTCCGCAACGACTGAAGCTGTAAAACAAGAAATTTGTCGCAACGTAATTTGTAAATTCGCCGTTAGGCGTCAGTCTTTATGTCGATTTGGCTTGCGCATTTAGTAAATCCTCCGCAAATTAAATGCACAGCTTAGCTAAGTTTTATATCGGTATAAATGACATTACATTTAGCTATTTCCATGCCATAAGAAATCAACATTATGCCAAATTATCAGACGCGGCGTATTTATTCCTCCAACGTTCTTCAACGCTAGCGCCGCCGTGCGGATTTTTGAAGCTTATACAGCTGTATATATGCACCTGGTAGCGGGGCCGCCGGCGGCAGTGTCTTAACAAAACAAAATGGCGATTATTGAAAACAGGAAACAAAATCAAGCGAAAATTATGTTTATTTGTGACGTTGGTTTTAAGAACAAGCGATACAAAATGATGACTGTCAATAACAATCGGGTAAAAATTATCTATCTCATTCTGAAACGTCGGTGTCCCGTCGGGCCAGTAAATATGAAAGTAAAATATGAAAGTAAAATATGAAAACGTATGGCCCGAATAGGCATGACAACTCAGAAATGTCGCGGGGCGTATGTCGAGGCCTGTCACATGATCGCACTATGCTCTCTTATTGGCCAACTTACCGCCGACCGTTGTGTTTAGAGAGAAAACCAGCGCACACCAGCCAACTTGTTATCGGGTATATGCCGACATGTCATCGAATACTTGATTTATTTGCGCCGACTGCACCGGCTACGCCGACCGCCGAATCGAAATTTGAATCGGCGTTAATCGGTGGAATAAGGCAGACCGACCGTCGGGCTTAAATCCAGCCACACCAACCGACTGACGTCGGCCGACGGTTTTTACGCCGACTTGTCGGTTGGTGTGCGCCGAAAAATGGTTAGTGTGCGCCTAACTTATATCGCTCACTGCGTTAACGCGTGGTCGCATCGGCGCAGACTAACGAAAAGCGGGTCGCTGTTTGGGCCTCAAAAAGTGCGCTAAGACGCACTACATTCGTAATATAAATATGCCTGCGATGGTGTTGAATGGTATAACTAAATCACCGAGGTATCAAATTTAGGCAAACATGTAGTTACAATGACGAATCGAAGTTGGCTCGGATATTAAACAAATGCTCCATTATTTTTTTTAATCTGCCGGTCTTGCGGACTTGCACTTCTTCAAAGTTACCGGCCCGACGAAATACTTGACGGTCTCGGGCTTCCGGGTCGGCAGTAATTTCGAACACTGATAATGAGCCAGTATTTCCCCTACCCCCTTTTTAGTATTCAACGGCACTCACCAACCCTTGGCACTTCAGCACACCCCTCGGGAACCTTGCTTTGACTAAGACAGTAGTAAGTATAGTATATGCAGACATCTGGTCATTTAAAAAAAATTAATAATCGCTAGATCTTAGAATATTGCGTTTTGGGAGAAAGCGTTATGGGAGTTGCTACCAGAAGCATGGTACGGTGTTCGTGGTGACACCACACAAGACTTGGTTCATTCCAAGCCAAAGCGGACGGCCGCTGTGATTGCTCCAAAAGAAACAGTGCTCATGTCAATGCACGCACACACGTTAATTCATAAACAAACGAACGAAAGAACAAACAACAGCAGGACGAACGTATGCGTGCCTTTTACAGTTAGGACGATAGGAATTGCGGTAGACACGGACACAAACAGAGTGTTCTTCACAGACTACTTTGGCCGCAAGGTCGATGTTGTCGGGGCGGATGGAACAGGGAGAACAACCGTGATCGAGCGATCACAGTTAACCAATTGGCACATGATAACGCTTGACATAAAACTAAGGTAATTGATAATTTTGTCATATACACTGTATATATATACATATATATATATATTGCATATACATACATACATATATATATATATATACATATATATGATATATATGTATAATATATACATATATATATATATGTATATATATATATATATATATATATATTGCTTACGACATAATATTCTATAGTATATGCATTAATGAGTGTGTTCGTGCGTGCTCGCATATTTTTCGTGTGCGTATGTGTGTGTGTTTGTGTCTGTGCGTGCGCGTGTGCATTTTATTGAGTGTGTGTGGGTTTGTGGAGCGTGTATAGTTTTATGCATGTGTGTGTATGTGTGCGGGTGTATAATTATGTACGTATGTCACACAGTTGGAATTAATAGTGCTCTGTTTTAATGTGTATGAAATGTCATAATTTTATTAATTTAAAATAATCAATTCAATCATGTATTCGTGTATTTATTCATTTATTTAATCATGCATTCAATCATGTATTCATTCATGTTTTAACAGTTGCATGTATTCATGTATTCTTCCATCCATCCATCCATCCATCCATCCATCCATCCATCCATCCATCCATCCATCCATCCATCCGCCCATCCGCCTGTCCTTCCGTCCGTCCTTTCGTTCGTTCGTTCATTCATTTATTCAACAGACTCATGTTCTTCACAAATAAATTTGGAGTACACAAAGCCAACCTGGATGGAAGCGGTTACATCCAGATTGCGTCGTCAGCCCAAGATTGGATCCACGGCGTGGCCATCAACTCCAACAGCCAGCAGGTGTGCTGGTCCCATGCCAGTGAGTAGCTGCAAACGTTTACCTTTGATTCGAACCTGCGTGGATTTCTGGGTCTCTAGTGCATGTTCTCTCAACGATTTTATCCCATTAAACCCGATCTTCTGCATTACACTTCTGTGTTCGGCTGCCAATTGTGCTTTTCTGGACCTTGTGTTCACACAATCTATTCATATTATTGTAATCCTTCCTCGTCTCGCCTTCCTCCAATCTCTTTTGTTTTCCATGCCTTGTAAACGCCATTTGTCCTCAACCCTTCTCAGTGTCCTGTGCATCCCAGTCTGTTTCCAGCCATTTACATGTTCACATATTTTTCAAACCAAATCTTCTCTCAATTATACAATGGCAGATAAGGGCATACATCAGTTCTGTGCAGCCTCGTTAATTATTGGACTAGACAAAACGTTGTTAATACATTCGGTAATTCACAATATGATTTTCAGTTTGATCAAATCGTGGAGTGGTTGCGTTCGATCATTTCTTCGGCTGTCGAATACTAGCTCAGCGGAGAGTAGATAATAAATTTACAATTGTACACGTATTTCACGATTGTGGCAAATTCAATGGAGTGAACAGTCCATCGCGGTTGTCCCTCGCATTAAACATTCACATTCAGTGGACCATAACCTGTTGACAGCAGCGTCAGGACTTATCAATAATTTGGAGCATTTAATGCGCTGGATGGAGTATCTATATAGTCGTTGTGTCTACGTTCGGTTGACATTAAATAATAATGAGTCAAACCGATGTTCTGTGTAACACGATGGCGTCGGTGTCGGGAGAGACAGACATACGGAGCATAATGCGTTTTGTTGGTGACAGTTTGATGTTAATATAAAACATAATATTAGTTATACATGTCAGCAAGTAATTCAAAGTATTCATATGTAAACAAATGTAGTCTTTTCAAAACACGTGTTAGTACATTTCGTGTCGTTGAGTTATTTAAAAATAGCAGTTTATAATTGTTACTTATGTTAGAAAATAAATGACATGTCTTCAGCTATTAAGAATTGTAGTCAGTTAAGTATGTTGTAGCCAACAAGGTTATAGAATGCTCTGACTACAACGGACAAAATCGGCGAGTTGTCATGAACGTGACGGGACAAGCTTACGCCGTAAGAATTGAACGCGACCACATTTACTCAATTCAAGGGAGCCCGGCCAGGTAAACATGTTACATTTTTAATAAGAAAAATGATTGTTAACGTAGACATAGTGTATGGGTTTTTTCTCGCGGAACGTGTACACCTGGCAAACAAAGTGAAATGTTCTATACAAAAACATTCATGAAATATCTTTAAGAACCAATGTCTGAACTCATTTTAATATCCTGATCTCCGTAGTTGCTTCACGATATTTTAAATACGTATTTCCTAAATAAAGTCTCCTAGCCTGGACTTATTTTAGTCGCTACACTTTGTATTCTGTTCATCATATCTGTGTCTATATTGTTGCTCTATTTACACCGCATATGTGTCCTTCTGACGACACGGCCTCCACGCAAGTATATATTATTATATTTTATACCAAATTACTGTTTTATACAGCCGTGTAATTAGGCCTTTTTCCTATACGCTATATTCTTCTAATTAATCCAGTCATTTTATTTCCCTTCGAAGCTGCAATCCCGCACTGCTTTAAATCGATCATATCAGCTCTGACTATTACTCGCGCGTTTACATGATTGTGCTCTAACGAAACAGCTAGCACTATATTTCAAACGTGTCGCTGCTGTTTCTGTCACATCCGATATCGTCGCCATATTCGCCGGTAAATGTCACTTTATGTCGCTAAAACTATTGCAACAACTCTTTTTAGCAGCATACTTGACTATTGCAATTCCCTCCTTTATAACATCGCTAGCAAGGACATTACAACACTTCAACATTTCCAAAATTGTTTGGCAAAGGTAATTATACGATCTTCTCGGATTTCTCGCTCAGTAACACTTCTAAAATCACTGCTTTGGCCCACTGGTCTCTTGCATTTCCAGGCTGACTGTGGCAGATATGAATGGTGCTCTTATCAAAGATATCACCAACCTACCGGCAAACCTCGGTAACAATCCCAGCTTCGCGCTGGTTCTTGGAGGAACGGAATGTGACTGTAAGTCAAAAGAATATATATATATATATATATATATGCGAGTATGCATATATGTGATTGGTTCATCAAATAAACGACATCGATTATCGCGCGGCAGTGGATGACGTCATTCTTTAAACCCCTGGATCGCCATGGGAAACACTGAAGTAAGCAACAATTATCACACTCACACACACACACACACACACACACACACACACACACACACACACACACACACACACACACACACACACACACACACACACACACACACACACACTCAAACGCACACACACCAACATACAACACCCGCTTACACATGATATACTTGTACAAGACAATTACGTTACGGATGTTTTCCTTCAGCAGCCGATGGCACCTGCAGGATGCTGCTCGCAGTAGGAGCTGAGCTACGGGTATACCCTCTGGACACATGCCTCCTTCCCAAACGAGCACCTTCACTATTAGTTCGGGGAGGTATGTCGGACATCATAGTATACCTTTCGAATTTGTTCGAATTTGTTCGCCGTTGCGTGGCCTGCTCTGGTGACAATAATTGTTAAATTGCGTAATACATGTTACTTTATGTTCTATGACCAAACAATCTGTCATATGTAATCAAGAACATATATGTGTGTATGTATGTATGTATGTACGTATGTATATATAATTATATAAGCTGTTGTTTATAAATTTATATTTTGGAAACAGTTCAACTTGTCTATATATATGACAGATTGTTTAGTTATAAAACATAACAAAATAATATGTATTACGTAACTTAACAAGATTGTCTCTCATATATATATATATATATATATATATATATATGTATGAGAGACAATCTTGTTTATATATATATATATATATATAAACATAAATATTGACAAGTTAGATACATGTGTCTGCAATAAAATAACTTGTCAATATTTCTGTTTTTATTCGGGTAGACGAATAATAAGTGCAGTATATGCGCATTTGGGGGTAAATTTATGTATAAGTGTATAAGTCAATTACATCGTATTTGTCACCTTCAAACATGGTATATACTGAAATTTATGCGTGAATATTGTCAAGCTTGCTTTTCTTATGATGTATACTTTTGCCAATTTTTCTAATAAACCTGTTGCCTCTTTTGCCTGTCATCTCATTATTTTGGAATCTGCGTCTACTAAACTCACTCCTTAATATTATGCTGTATTGCTCTGGGTGTGTGTGCGGTTTCAGTTCGTTCTCATACTATTCCCTAACGTAATATTTTGACACAGTAATAATACTCTTGTATAACACTCTTCTGCTAAGTTTTGAATATTTTACGTTTGTAGGCACTATAGAAGCTCTGGCAGTAGATGTCGTGAGGGGAAATGTGTTCTGGAGTGACTACAGCAGGAAAACTATCAGTCGTGCACGACTGGATGGATCCGGGGAACAAGACATCGTCACTGGACGTAAGATTTAAATTATATTTCGAAGTGGGATCATCTATTCCGTTAGCAGGAAGCAACAACGGTGGTATATTTGAACAGTTGTTTGTCTTTAATGTTGGGAAAAACGAAGCTCCTAACATCAAAATTTCATTCTATTAACCCCGTGTTTGCTTTGAACTGTCTTCAAAGCATTCCTTTCTCACAAGGTAACTGCTCCTGATCATAAAGCGGTTTCCTAGACGGATGCATGTGACTATGGAGCATTGCTTTCTTGTATATTCACCACGCTGGTCTTGCCCTGCACATGAACACTCCAGACCACCGTCATGCTTTTAGTTCAAGGGGCTAGCGGCCATTTATTTGTTTGACCTGACTAGGCGTGTGGCTGGTATTTTTTAATAAGACCAAACACTAGCTATTCAAAGAACCGCGTTTTACGGTTCCCGTAAGGTAGACTGAAGTTACAGTGGTTGATGGTGAATGTCATTAGGTGTGAATAATAAAATATGGGAAGGGGTAAAGAGTAGTCAATTTCATCAACGTACGTCTTCCAAAAATATCACTGGACATATTTAGAACACCCATTTCAACGATGTCATATCTGATAATAAATTATGGTGTAATGTCGCCATTCTGATTACTTTACTGTAAATTACTGTACATTTTAGTCATTAGTTCAGATAAACGAGATCCTCCAACCTAGAACATTTGTCTTTTTCAAATGTTTGTTTCCAAATGTTTTAAAAACGTTCATAACATGCACATGAGAAATCCAATAATTTTGAATTAGTGTTGACATCTTTACACTCACTCACTCACTCACTCACTCACTCACTCACTCACTCACTCACTCACTCACTCACTCACTCACTCACTCACTCACTCACTCACTCACTCACTCATTCATGTCGGCCACTGGGGTCGAACATTAGTGGCTTCAATTATCCGTCTCCAGATCCCTCTGTCCGTCATTGCCGTCTTCAGCTCCTCCGTCGCTAGACCCACATCTTCCTTTAAGTGGTGGTCAATTTCAGGACGTATTCTGTTCAATATCATCTTGTTGAATGTCTTTGCCACAATGGAGCTCGGGCTAATGCTCCTGTAATTCCCTGCCATGCTTAAATCGCCATTCATAGGTATTGGAATAGTGTTCAGAACTGTACACTGTAGCGGTATTTTCTCTTCACTGAAAGCTTTGTTACAAAACTCTAATAAGATACTATCCAGATCGCAGTGTTTTAGCACTTAAGGTGGTTTACCATCATCCCCGCAGTTCTTTCCGTTACTCGGGGATTTCTTGGCCTTGTCATACTCGTCTCTTTCAAAAAAGGTTCTTCCTTGATGTTGATATTTGTGGTTACAGGTTGGATCTCTTCATCCTCATCTTCTATTAGTGGAGGCGCTTAGGGGAATGATCGTGACACGCTGGAACAAAGCACTAAATTTGGCACAGTTGTACCTTAGGACCATACACATTTTTTGAGAGGAGGCTGCCCGATTTTAAGGTCAAGGTCAAGGTCAAAGATTAATAATGTTATAATCCCATTTCTACCAATTGTCCAATATCTCGAGACTTAAATTATACTTTTAAAAGTTTTAAAAGGCTGCTTTATCTATTCAATCATTTCTTTCCACAGGATGATTTACTAATTTGCATAATTTCAAAATTGGCGCCAGATGAGCAAAAACATATATATCGTCTTCTTTTTATCAGAGCAATTTCCAGAGAGGCCCCAAACTAAATATTTTGCACACGTACACGTTATGACCATATATAACTTTTGAGATTTTGAAGGACAAGGTCAAGGTCAGATGAAGGTCAAAAGTCAAATAATGTCATAATTCCATTTCTACCACATAGTAACACTCAAACAATATTTATTTGTGTTTCGAAAGGTTACAGTATGTTTGCAAAAATCTACTTCCCGTCGTATGCTTTATCAAATTTGCATAAATCCAAAATGGCTGCCATGGTGCGCTAAACTAATTACGTTTGCTGGCAGTTTCACATATAACTTTCACATAAAGGTCAACTACGCATACATTTTAAACTTGCTTATCTAGAACATACACAGCTACTATTGGTACAATTGCTACTATTTACTTAAGCAATACATTGAATCATTATCACTTGAAATTCGACCAGTAATATAACATTGAACACTGAAACGTGGTGCACATCTACATTAATAGAGGCAGTGACATTTACTTAATTAACTAACTAACTAACTAACACCTCAATTGCTGACTAACTCCTCACATGCCGTTGACATGAGTTTGTTCTTAACCCTCACAAAGTCCACGGCAGAGACAGAGTGCTGTGCATGTGAGCCCGGCGTTCTTGCATTTGCATTTCTTCGCACAAGCGGGTTCAGAATTACAACCACACTTGATCAGTTCTCTACAGCCAACAGCAGCAGCTGGTAGTGTTGTCCCGACTGGACGCCATCCGGTGTCTCCTCTTGTCCACCCAAAGCCTTCAGGGTTGGGTGTAGTTATGATAGGCTTCAGACTATTTCTCCAGATACTGGCTTGGTATAGGCATCGGTTTGTGTGTTGAAGCAGTGCACACTTGGTTGGAGGAAGCTTCTCCATCATCTTCACCCTCCTTGGGAACAGCTCGTGTCGAAGGTCGTTCACCTTGACATGCGATGTCGTGCTGTCGTACATGATACATGTAAAACGCTCAATCAGCTTGAATGTTGTAGATGTAAATTCCAAAGGAACAAATCCAGTCTGAGACGCGATGGTGCACCCAGCTGTGGCTGTCGGATATGCTTTCAATGCTGACTTCTTGCCTTTACCGCTGAACTGAGATGTTGCATCAGAATGCGTGAAAAAACGGCAAAGCACGAGCTTTTTCCTCCCCATGTTCTTGGTAGATTGAATTGATGTGGTAGTAGCGGAAGCGCTCTCCTGTATCAAAGCTAACCCACAACTGCATTCCTGAATGGTGCTGGACAAGATCGTGCAAGACTCCCACCAAAATGACAACTACATCGGTGTCTGCGGTTCTGACGAGAACAATAGTTGCCCCCTCATTTAGCTCATCGTCTACATGTAGACGCATTCTACTGTCTGCCTCTTCGTGGTCATTCGCCGACATTGATATATCAGCGCGATTCGACTTTACACTTGAACCACTGGTAATATGCACATGTTTAGTTGGTGGGTAGTCATGTTTGACTACATCTTCCGCCAGAAGTTTGAATAGCTCTTCCTTGTTTGTGGCATCCTGTAAGAAGCCTGCAAAATACACGGGCAATGTGGCATCGCGGGAGACCTCTCTGCGGATGCCTTTCCCTCGTTTTACTCGAGTTGTGGCTTTCAAGCTGTCAGGTCGGTACGTGTCCCAGACGATGTCAATCCTAGAGCTGCCTTGAAGTTGTCTTTCTGTCCAGGGAATGAAGATAGTGTCACAGTATTCACCGAACGTCGATGTGTTTTCTAATGGTTAGGCGTGAATTATCGCAGCACCATCAACCACTTTGGCATCAAAATGAGAGGGTGCCTCTTGCTGGACATTTGGTTCAATGCAATGCAACAGCTCATATTTAGTGCGTGTTAGTCGAATTTTCCCATGCAGGGACAATGCTGGGGGCAACGGGTGGTTTTCATGTGTGAAAAACTCCTCCTGTTTGGTGTTACGGAGCTTGTGCAGCGATAAACAGCTGGCTGAAGAGATTGCAGTCACTCTTCATTTGTTGGAATTGTTGTTTCGCCTGCGAGTTCGTCGTAGTGGAGTGAGAACGCTTGAATAGGGACAGTTGGTTGTTCTTGATGGCCCTGTGGGTGGAGGTCTTCCTTTCAACAAGCACATCCTTGACGTATATGGAATATTGCTCTTTCCCCGAAAGTTCCATTGAGTGCAGTGCTTTCACTACAATTGCGGTCGTGCAATCATGGGTGTCCAGGGTCATTAATTCGTTGGATGAATCCATGAATGGATTTCCCATTGTCACAATGACATCGCACATGTTGTTAACCTGTAATAGTTATACTATATTTATTTAGTGTTATCTTCTAGACAAATGTAGACACCTTGCTTGTACGTAGTGAATCTGATAACTTTAGACATTAGCGTCGTGTACCAAAACTGTCCTCCATTTTGTATTGTTCCTTTAACATCCACTAGGTGACAACACTTAGTGTAGCTGGTAGTGGACAGATGACAGCAATACATGGAGTAGAAATCCAAGTATTACTGTAGCAGATGCTAGATTTGGTTGCCGAGGGATCATTCTGAAAGTCAAAAGAAAATCAATGTTCGTATGGCGGCCATCTTTAAATACAACACGGCCGACACTTGAGGATATTCTCATAATAGAAGTGGATTCCTAGACCCTACAAATATTGGTTTATATACCATAAACATGTTTATGGGTTGAATATAAGCTTGAACAAACAAATTCCTGATAAACACATATTTTTTACCTTTGACCTTGACTTGACCTTGATTTTGACCTTCAAAACCGGACAGCCCCACTCAAAAGTTATGTATGGTCATAAGGTGTATGTGTGCAAAATATTTTGATTGGGGCCTGTTTTCAAAATATAAAACAGACTTTCAAAACATTCACAAATATTATTTATATGTCAAGATATTGGACATTAGTAGAAATGGAATTTTAACGTTACTAATATTTGACCTTGATCTGACCTTGACCTTGACCTTTAAATTCCGACAGCCCCCGCTCAAAAGTTTTGTATTGTCCTATGGTACATCTGTGCCAAATTTGGTGCTTTGTTCCAGCGTGTCACGATTTCACTAAAATTTGGACTTAAGCGCCTCCACTATGTCTGGTGGATTGCCTAGTAGTTTGTGGAAATGATCGTACCAGTTTTCCACCCTGTGTTCTGCAGTTTTGCCCATTAGTTGTCCTTTACGAACTGTCTTTTTAATACTTATGTGATTTATAAGCTTCCAGCTCAGTCCGTGTCTTCCATTAATGTATGCATTTTCGACTTTAACGATGTTATTGCAAAGTTCTTCCTCCTGCACAATGCTATAGGCTGTCTTCATGTTCTTCGTGGCCTGCTCATGTCTCACTCTGTTGTCGACTAAAGTGTTTTGCTGGTAGACCCTATAGGTCTCATCAACTTTCTCTCTGGCTGATTTTATTCGTGGATCATCTGACTATATTTTCTTTTTCTGTTTCTTACTGACAGGAATAATTTGATCTGTCGCAGCTATATTCACTGAAATGAAACGCTCATATCGCTCCGTTTCTGTTTCATCTCTCAATTCCAGAAGCTAAACTCTGTTCCGTACGTCTCACTTTGCTTGGTGGCGACATTTTCTTACGTAGACTGAGTCGTATTGCGCTGTGACAATGCGATGATCAGATCCGACACTTGCAAAATACTGTACGGTTCATAGTTCATTACGCTGTTGCTCCATTTTTTTTTGACTAAGATATAATCAAGCTGTCATTTTCCTCCTATTCGGTCCATAAACGTCAAGCGCTTTCCATTTCTCTTTCGGTATCTGGTGTTTGTGACCTTAAGATTTATCTCAATAATAATATCGATAAGGAATTCCTCATTACGGTTTGTATTGTTATCGTAAGGGTCTGTATGGGTAAATTTGGCATCCTCGGTCCTAGTCGTGCGTTAAAGTTTCCCACAATCAGCAACATGGTACCGATTCTATCACCCTTCTTAAGTCGCTGTAGTGGTCGTCTGTGCTATCTACTTCAGCAGAGTTGGTCGGATAATACGTGACGATAACTGTTATAGCAGGATTGCCGCTGAAGTTGGCAATCAGTATTCGTTTACTGTGTGTTGTAATGTTCTCTAGGGCTCCCATGCCCCTTGTGTTGAGCAGAATGCCTACTCCTCCCTCTACTGTGTGTTGTAATATTCTCTAGGGCTCCCATGCCCCTTATGTTGAGCAGAATGCCTACTCCTCCCTCTACTGTGTGTTGTAATATTCTCTGGGGCTCCCATGCCCCTTATGTTGAGCAGACTGCCTACTCCTCCCTCTACTGTGTGTTGTAATATTCTCTAGGGCTCCCATGCCCCTTATGTTGAGCAGAATGCCTACTCCTCCCTCTACTGTGTGTTGTAATATTCTCTAGGGCTCCCATGCCCCTTATGTTGAGCAGAATGCCTACTCCTCCCTCTACTGTGTGTTGTAATATTCTCTGGGGCTCCCATGCCCCTTATGTTGAGCAGACTGCCTACTCCTCCCTCTACTGTGTGTTGTAATATTCTCTAGGGCTCCCATGCCCCTTATGTTGAGCAGAATGCCTACTCCTCCCTCTACTGTGTGTTGTAATATTCTCTGGGGCTCCCATGCCCCTTATGTTGAGCAGACTGCCTACTCCTCCCTCTGCTGTGTGTTGTAATATCCTCTAGGGCTCCCATGCCCCTTATGTTGAGCAGAATGCCCACTCCTCCCTCTACTGTGTGTTGTAATATCCTCTAGGGCTCCCATGCCCCTTATGTTGAGCAGAATGCCTACTCCTCCCTCTACTGTGTGTTGTAATATCCTCTAGGGCTCCCATGCCCCTTATGTTGAGCAGAATGCCTACTCCTCCCTCTACTGTGTGTTGTAATATCCTCTAGGGCTCCCATGCCCCTTATGTTGAGCAGAATGCCCACTCCTCCCTCTACTGTGTGTTGTAATATCCTCTAGGGCTCCCATGCCCCTTATGTTGAGCAGAATGCCTACTCCTCCCTCTACTGTGTGTTGTAATATCCTCCAGGGCTCCCGTGCCCCTTGTGTTGAGTAGACTGCCTACTCCTCCCTCTGCTGTGTGTTGTAATGTTCTCTAGGGCTCCCACGCCCCTTGTGTTGAACAGACTGCCTACTCCTCCATCTGCTGTGTGTTGTAATGTTCTCTAGGGCTCCCACGCCCCTTGTGTTGAACAGACTGCCTACTCCTCCATCTGCTGTGTGTTGTAATGTTCTCTATGGCTCCCATGCCCCTTGTGTTGAGCAGACTTCCTACTCCTCCCTCTGCTGTGTGTTGTAATGTTCTCTAGGGCTCCCACGCCCCTTGTGTTGAGCAGACTGCCTATTCCTCCCTCTGCTGTGTGTTGTAATGTTCTCTAGGGGTCTCATGCCCCTTGTGTTGAGCAGACTGCCTACTCCTCCCTCTACTGTGTGTTGTAATGTTCTCTAGGGCTCACACGCCCCTTGTGTTGAGCAAACTGCCTACTCCTCCCTCTACTGTGTGTTGTAATGTTCTCTAGGGCTCCCACGCCCCTTGTGTTGAGCAGAATGTCTACTCCTCCCTCTGCTGTGTGTTGTAATGTTCTCTAGGGCTCCCACGCCCCTTGTGTTGAGCAGAATGTCAACTCCTCCCTCTACTGTGTGGTGTAATATCCTCTAGGGCTCCCGTGCCCCTTATGTTCAGCAGAATGCCTACTCATCCCTCTGCTGTGTGTTGTAATGTTCTCTAGGGCTCCCATGCCCCTTGTGTTGAGTAGAATGCCCACTCCTCCCTCTACTGTGTGTTGTAATATCCTCTAGGGCTCCCATGCCCCTTATGTTGAGCAGAATGCCTACTCCTCCCTCCACTGTGTATTGTAATATCCTCTAGGGCTCCCGTGCCCCTTGTGTTGAGTAGACTGCCTACTCCTCCTTCTACTGTGTGTTGTAATGTTCTCTAGGGCTCCCATGCCCCTTGTGTTGAGCAGAATGCCTACTCCTCCCTCTACTGTGTGTTGTAATATCCTCTAGGGCTCCAATGCCCCTTATGTTGACCAGAATGCCTACTCCTCCCTCTACTGTGTGTTGTAATATCCTCTAGAGCTCCCGTGCCCATTACGTTGAGCAGAATGCCTACTCATCCCTCTGCTGTGTGTTGTAATGTTCTCTAGGGCTCCCATGCCCCTTGTGTTGAGTAGAATGCCCACTCCTCCCTCTACTGTGTGTTGTAATATCCTCTAGGGCTCCCATGCCCCTTATGTTGGGCAGAATGCCTACTCCTCCCTCTACTGTGTATTGTAATATCCTCTAGGGCTCCCGTGCCCCTTGTGTTGAGTAGACTGCCTACTCCTCCCTCTACTGTGTGTTGTAATGTTCTCTAGGGCTCCCATGCCCCTTTTGTTGAGCAGAATGCCTACTCCTCCCTCTACTGTGTGTTGTAATATCCTCTAGGGCTCCCATGCCCCTTATGTTGAGCACAATGCCTACTCCTCCCTCTACTGTGTGTTGTAATATCCTCTAGGGCTCCCGTGCCCCTTATGTTGAGCAGAATGCCTACTCATCCCTCTGCTGTGTGTTGTAATGTTCTCTAGGGCTCCCATGCCCCTTGTGTTGAGTAGAATGCCCACTCCCCCCTCTACTGTGTGTTGTAATATCCTCTAGGGCTCCCATGCCCCTTATGTTGAGCAGAATGCCTACTCCTCCCTCTACTGTGTATTGTAATATCCTCTAGGGCTCCCGTGCCCCTTGTGTTGAGTAGACTGCCTACTCCTCCCTATACTGTGTGTTGTAATGTTCTCTAGGGCTCCCATGCCCCTTGTGTTGAGCAGAATGCCTACTCCTCCCTCTACTGTGTGTTGTAATATCCTCTAGGGCTCCCATGCCCCTTATGTTGAGCAGAATGCCTACTCCTCCGTCTACTGTGTGTTGTAATATCCTCTTGGGCTCCCGTGCCCCTTATGTTGAGCAGAATGCCTACTCCTCCCTCTGGTGTGTGTTGTAATGTTCTCTAGGGCTCCCATGCCCCTTGTGTTGAACAGAATGCCCACTCCTCCCTCTACTGTGTGTTGTAATATCATCTAGGGCTCCCATGCCCCTTATGTTGAGCAGAATGCCTACTCCTCCCTCTACTGTGTGTCGTAATATCCTGTAGGGCTCCCGTGCCCCTTGTGTTGAGTAGACTGCCTACTCCTCCCTCTACTGTGTGTTGTAATGTTCTCTAGGGCTCCCATGCCCCTTGTGTTGAGCAGACTGCCTACTCCTCCCTCTGCTGTGTGTTGTAATGTTCTCTAGGGCTCCCATGCCCCTTGTGTTGAGCAGACTGCCTACTCCTCCCTCTGCTGTGTGTTGTAATGTTCTCTAGGGCTCCCATGCCCCTTGTGTTGAGCAGACTGCCTTCTCCTCCCTCTGCTGTGTGTTGTAATGTTCTCTAGGGCTCCCATGCCCCTTGTGTTGAGCAGACTGCCTACTCCTCCCTCTGGTGTGTGTTGTAATGTTCTCTAGGGCTCCCACGCCCCTTGTGTTGAGCAGACTTCCTACTCCTCCCTCTGCTGTGTGTTGTTATGTTCTCTAGGGCTCCCACGCCCCTTGTGTTGAGCAGACTGCTTATTCCTCCCTCTGCTGTGTGATGTAATGTTCTCTAGGGCTCCCATGCCCCTTGTGTTGAGCAGACTGCCTACTCCTCCCTCTACTGTGTGTTGTAATGTTCTCTAGGGCTCCCACGCCCCTTGTGTTGAGCAGACTGCCTACTCCTCCCTCTACTGTGTGTTGTAATGTTCTCTAGGGCTCCCACGCCCCTTGTGTTGAGCAGAATGTCTACTCCTCCCTCTGCTGTGTGTTGTAATGTTCTCTAGGGCTCCCACGCCCCTTGTGTTGAGCAGAATGTCTACTCCTCCCTCTACTGTGTGGTGTAATATCCTCTAAGGCTCCCGTGCCCCTTATGTTGAGCAGAATGCCTACTCATCCCTCTGCTGTGTGTTGTAATGTTCTCTAGGGCTCCCATGCCCCTTGTGTTGAGTAGAATGCCCACTCCTCCCTGTACTGTGTGTTGTAATGTTCTCTAGGGCTCCCATGCCCCTTGTGTTGAGAAGAATGCCTACTCCTCCCTCTACTGTGTGCTGTAATATCCTCTAGGGCTCCCATGCCCCTTATGTTGAGCAGAATGCCTACTCCTCCCTCTACTGTGTGTTGTAATAACCTCTAGAGCTCCCGTGCCACTTATGTTGAGCAGAATGCCTACTCATCCCTCTGCTGTGTGTTGTAATGTTCTCTAGGGCTCCCATGCCCCTTGTGTTGAGTAGAATTCCCACTCCTCCCTCTACTGTGTGTTGTAATATCCTCTAGGGCTCCCATGCCCCTTATGTTGAACAGAATGCCTACTCCTCCCTCTACTGTGTATTGTAATATCCTCTAGGGTTCCCGTGCCCCTTGTGTTGACCTCCCTCTACTGTGTGTTGTAATGTCCTCTAGGGCTCCCATGCCCCTTTTGTTGAGCAGAATGCCTACTCCTCCCTCTACTGTGTGTTGTAATATCCTCTAGGGCTCCCGTGCCCCTTATGTTGAGCAGACTGCCTACTCCTCCCTCTGCTGCTCCAATAGTCGCATTTCTCCAGGCTGTGGCAGTGATCAAAGTTTTAGCTAGGATCAACTCGTATCGTACTGGTTCGTCATGTACTATACGGTGCCCTTGAATACCAGTTACTTCAATTCCCTGTTTCTTCACGTTCTTAACTAGTTCTTCCCTGAGCCTGGGTGATCGTATGGTTCTAACGTTCAAGGTTGATATTTTATGTGTTGTTTTTGCATTTTACAAGTTTCTCCCCTTTACATCCATTGTTGTCAAACGTACTTGTGACTTTATTCGTAAGTCGTCATGTGAATCTTTTCGAGAATCAGTAGTAGTACCAGAAGACAAGCCGGCAGGGACTTTAACCCTGGTGTCGTACGTTGTAGACATAGTGTTTTTCTTTAGCTCTAGCTGGTGTGGGCGCCACTCCTGCCACCATGGTGTTACTTCGATGTATCCTTCTCCTAGACCACTCGCCTACCAAGGCTAATGAGCATGGTCTACCCATTGCTATTTGTCCATAGCTGGAAGCTGGATTGGTGAGCGTCGGGACGTGTCCACACACAGGTGGGCCCAGCACACTGCGCCTAAGGGCTCCAGCCTGCTCCCAGATCCCCAGCACATTAGCCTGGGACCGCATGATACCCAGTATCCATAATGTACCACAAAGCGGTTGTGCTGGGTTCTTGTCTATGGAGAGGCTAGGTACCCGCAGGGGAGACTTACGCACTCACTCCCTTTTCACACCCAATAAGGGAATTAGCTGATGGCCTGTAGCTGAAAGCGAATAGCATGAAGCGCATTCTCTACAAACTACCCACTACACTGCAGCACTAGACGCATCACACAGACCTGTCCTTTTCGTACCACGCTAGAACTACGACATCTTTGAAAGGAGGAATGAAATGGCTTTCCAAATATACCTCATTAGCTTGAGTTCGGAGTGTTTTGATGTAATGGACCAGTATTTACCCCTATCCCCAATTTGTTATTCACGACACAAGACTTAGTTCATTCCAAGCCGAGGCAGACTACCGCAGTGATTGTTCCAGAGTAACAGTGCTCATATCAATGCATGCACACAACAAGCGCACATGCACGCATAGTATATTGACATGCGTATATCTACATTCATAAACCCGAGCGAACGATAGAAGACAGGATCGAACAATAGACCGAAGAAACGAATAAACGAACAGCAGGATGAATGTGTCTCTGTCTTTTACAGTTAGGACGATAGGAATCGCGGTAGACACGGAGACAAACAGAGTGTTCTTCACAGACTACTTTGGCCGCAAGGTCGATGTTGTCGGGGCGGATGGAACAGGGAGAACAACCGTGATCGAGCGGTCACAGTTAGCCAACTGGCACACGATAACGCTTGATGTAAAACTAAGGTAATTGATCATTTTGTCGTAGAACGGTTCTCATGTTTACCATAGTAATGCCATTGCCGAATGCACACACGCACACACGCACACATGGTTGCATATAATATAGTAAATGATTTGATAAGCAATAATTGTGATAATACTTCTACACATACACACGCACATGCACGCGCACGCACACGCACACGCACACGCACACACACACACACACACACACGTGTGTATTTGTGTCTGCGTCTGTGCGTGGACGTGTGCGGTTGAGTGAGCGTGTGTGCGTGCGTGGAGCGTATGTAGGTTTGTGAATGTGGGTGTATGTATGCGAGTATATAATTATATACATAATTATTATGTCACCAAATTATTGGAACTAATAGTATTCTGTTTTTAATATACATGAAATGTCATATTTTTTATAATTACGTTTATGAATTCAATCGTGTGTTCAATCGTGTAGTCAATCATGTATTCGTTCATGTATTCGTGTATTCGTTCATTCCATCAGCCGTTCTTTCTTTCTTTCTTTCTTTCGTTCGTTCGTTCATCCATTCAACAGACTCATGTTCTTCACAAATCAATATGGATTACACAAAGCCAACATGGATGGAAGCAGTTACATCCAGATTGCGTCGACAGCCCAAAATTGGATCCACGGCGTGGCCATCAACTATATCATATTTTTATTATTTGTTTAATCAGTTCAATCATGTATTTTTTTAATGTAATTAATAATGTATTTAATAATGTATTCAATCATGTATTCATCCATGTTTTAACATTTGCATGTATTCATATATTCTTGCATCCCTCCATCCCTCCATCCCTCCATCCATCCCTCCATCCATCCATCCATCCATCCATCCATCCATCCATCCATCCATCCATCCAACCATCCATCAATCCATCCACACATCCATCCATCCATCCATCCAGCCAACCATCCATCCATCCATCCATCCGTCCGTCCGTACATCCATCCATCCATCCATCCATCCATCCATCCAACCATCCATCCATCCATCCGTCCGTCCGTCCGTCCGTACATCCATCCATCCATCCATCCATCCATCCGCCCATCCACCTGCCCGTCTGTCCTTCTGTCAGTCGGCCCGTCCCTTCGTTCGTTCGTTCGTTCGTTCGTTCGTTCGTTCGTTCGTTCGTTCGTTCGTTCGTTCATTCATGCATCCATTCAACAGACTCATGTTCTTCACAAATCAATTTGGAGTACACAAAGCCAACCTGGATGGAAGCGGTTACATCCAGATTGCGTCGTCAGCCCAAGATTGGATCCATGGCGTGGCCATCAACTCCAACAGCCAGCAGGTGTGCTGGTCCCATGCCAGTGAGTAGCTGCAAACTCTTACCTTTGATTCGTACCTGCGTGGATTACACATCTCTAGGTCCGTATTCCTCTCTCTTCGATTCTACTCCATCTAGGGTCCGTGTATATACCGTCTTTTCCTTTTTTGTTTTGTAATTGGCAAACGAAAAAGGAAAAAAACAAACAATGTTCGTTTTTCGTTTTCATATTTGAAGTACGAAAAACGAAATCGAATACAATCTACTGTTCGCGGTATTTCTAATACATGTTAAAAAAACAAAATAACAATAACACAAATCGTTTTTCGTTTTCACTGCATCAGAACGAAATACGAAAAATTCAACTGTAGCGCCAATCGTTTTTCGTTTCTGCACTTAGAAAGCTTCGGCTGCCTTACCGCTTCGGCTAGGCGGCAAAAGTTGGTGGCTTCGGCGGGACAATTCGTACGCACCGGCGGCATTTTGAAAACAAATTCGCTGAATTTTAAGATAAAACGACATCAAAGACTAACAAGTATATCCGCGTGCCAAATTCCGCTGAAAATACGTGGTCACCGGTAATTGTGGCAAAACACAATTATCAAATAACATATCAAATGCCAACTGATAAATATGGAAGCAAATAGCTCATTATACAATGCAACTTTAAATTAACAAAATCTGACCCTTGTACAATATATTTTCAGTACCTCCTCTCTAGTTGTATAGTACTATTATAGACAATCATGTATCATTTCGCAAGTAATAGCTTACCCCAAATTGTTTACATTTTCTGTACAAATATCAGTTTTCAAAAAATCACTCCACTAGCATCTAACTATAATCCTATGTGTGTTCCTTGTCTAACTCCCACACCATCAAAACTTAGATGTAATGGTTTGGTATATGTTCGTTTTATTTCTGTATCATTCCACATTATTGTAACCCAACCAGCTCGGTGACCATGTACTATTTCGTCCGAGTAGTCAAATAAGATATAAAATATAGTTTCTTGTAACATTTTACAATACACTGTACACACAAATAAAAATCACATACACACGCGCGCACACGCGCACGCATGTACCACACACGCACATACAAACACACACAAAAACACACAAACACGCACACACCCACCCACACACACACACACACACACACACACACACACACACACACACACACACACACATCACACACACACACACACACACACACACACACACACACACACACACACACACACACACACACACACACACACACACACACACACACACACACACACACACACACACACACACACACACATACACACAAACACACACACCGTGAATTTATTTTTGAAAATAAAAAACTTATATCTGCAGAGAATATTATGTTTATTAATAAAATAAAACAGCCAATTATACTTTAATCTTTCCAACATTTTAGAGAAAATAAATACTTTTGTAAATAGCCAATAGTTAGAATGCTGATGTATTTCTTTAGTTTTGTAGTGAGGCAGTACTTTTGCTATTTTAAGGATACGAATATGAACGGGTAGCACATCAACAGAAAACGTTAACAATTTAGGAGTAACCTATTACTTGCGAAACGGTAGAAGACTTTTTAAATAATACTACCGAACTAGAAATGAGCAACTGATTATATGTTGCGTGTCACTTCACTGCCGGTCAGATTTGTAAATGTAAAGTTGCAATGTGAGTTTAAGTACGATAATTATTGTTAACTATTTTTTTATGAAAGTGAATGTACAACATCAACTCTATTAACTTGCTAACGTATGAGTCATTTTGGAATTTTGATATATTATTCGATAAATTATGTGTTTTTTTGCCAGAATAATCGGTCGTATGTCCAGCGGAATATGACACGGAAATAAAAATAATTGTTAATCTATGGCGCCGTTTTATGTCAAAACATAATTTTACGTGAAAAAAGGTTACATGGAGTTGAGGAAAGTGGTATATATATATATATATATATGTATATATATATACACGTATATATATATACACGTATATATAACTATATATATATATATATATATATGAATTGGAAAAATTATATATATACATGTATATATATATATATAATTGTTCAAATTCATATATATATATATATAGTTATATATACGTATGTATAGTGTATGAGGCATGTTACTTCACTGTAAATGTTTATTCAATCTCAAAACGCAACGTCAAGTACGAGTACATTTGTCAAAACACAAATACATGCATTCTAGTACACGTTACTGTTATTTGGATTTTTAAACACTTTCACACAATAGTACAATCTCAAAAACTAGTTTTATATTGTGTATTTCTGCTAAACGTAATAACTAATAATGCAGTACGTTTACCACGAAAATTTGAGTATAATTAATTTAGTAGTCGAAACCTTTCATAAAACAACAGTGCCGAAACGACCAATATTCGCCCGTACTTGTCATGTCGGCAACGATACCACTTCGGCAACGATGCAATTTCATCGAATTTCTTTTCAAAATACCGCCGGTGCGACCGAATTGTCCCGTCGAAGCCCCCACCTTTTGCCGCCTAGCCGAAGCGGTAAGGCAGCCGAAGCTTCCTAAGTGCAGAAACGAAAAACGAGTGGCGCTGCAGTTGTATTTCGTTTTTCGTTCTGATGTAGTGAAAACGAAAAACGGTTTGTTTTATCGTTATTTCGTTTTTCTAACATGTATTAGCAATACCGCTAATAGTAGATTGTATTCGTTTTTCGTACTTCAAATATGAAGACGAAAAACAAACATTATTTGCTTTTTTCGTTCGTCAATTTCAAAACGAAAAAGGAAAAGACGGTATATACACGGACCATCTAGCCCGGTCTTCTGCAGTGCACCTCCACGTTCTGTTCACACGCATCACTGGTTGAAGCCATGTACGAGAATGTCGAATGTGCTGTTGCTGTCGAATGTGCTGTTGACAGATTGGTTTAAAGTTGAAATAGGAGTGAGGCAGGACTGCTTGCTATCACCGGTTTTGGTAAACTTGTTCCTCGAGTTTGTCATGGCTAACCTGAAGAGCTTGCCTAAGGAATTCAAACTAGATACATGTCTCGGTTTTGACATCAGGTATTCTGGCGACACAACACTAATATCTACCATATTCGAGAAACTACAACTTGCAACTGAAGAGCTTCAAGCAGCCTGAAACAAACGGGGTACGAAAATCAATCACTCCCAATGCAAAGTAATCACCTCATCAGGCAAGCATATCATCCTGGAAAGTAAAGAACTCGAGACTGTGAGAGAGTTCTGCTTTCTATGCAGCAAAGTACCTTCTACCGAGAGGGACGTTGACAGGCGAATAGCCTTAGCATCAGCAGCCTATGGTAGACTCAGAAACAACATACTTTCAGACAGAGGCATCTCAATAAGAACGACAGCCATTCTATATTGGGCCCGTATTCTGCCTATAGCAATCTTTGGTGCAGAAATCTAATCATAGCTAGATCAAAGATGAGACATTTATCACTGAATTCATCTCAGATGTCATCAGATATAGAAGAGTCCGGTGGTTTGGACATGTCTGTCGTATGCCAAACGAAAATATTAAAACAATAGATTTCAAGGAATACTTTAAAGGACACCGAAAACGAAGAAGGCCGCGGAAGAGGTGGAGTGACCAAGTTAGACAGGACACTGTACTCCCGCTTTTAATATCACACTGGTGTGCTCTAGACAGGACGAAATGGAGGGGTGTGACATCCAGGATGATAGCGAGGGGTCAAAATAGTTCAGGCTTTTAAGTGAAGTCAAGTAAGTCTTCAAACACTCTATCCATCGTTATGTAATCCTTCTTCGTGTTCCCTTCTTCCAGCCTCTTCTGCTTGCCACACTTTGTCAAAGCTTGTTGTTATCACTCATTCTCTGTAGGTGTCCTGCGCACCACAGTCTGTTCCCAGCTATCTAATGTCCATATATCTGTTCGAGACAAATCTTCTCTTAATTTATACAGTGGACACTACGTCGTTCGTATTTTGTAGTAATCATCAGCATGAAGCATCACACGTTCTTCTATACTTCATTGGGCACAGTTACGCTCGCTCAAAACATTATTGATGTATATCCGATAAGGGCATATTCAGGCTTAGTAGCAAACTTGAAGCATAAACCGGGGGACTAATTCACAGTGTTACGTCTGGTGCTACGCTTCAACAAAGTGTGGAGAGGCCGCGTTCAATAATTTGTGCTAGTCCGCCGGCTGTCGAACATCATTACAGCGGAATGTAGACCGCAAAGTTACAATTGTATACGTATTTCACATGCCGTATAATTTTAGTAAATTCAAAATTGTGGACAGTCCAACACAGTTGTCCACCACATTAAATTCAGTGGGCATATCAACTGTCAACAGTAGTTTCATGAATTATCATTGATTTGGTGCATTCAACGCGGTGGACGATGCAGTCATTATGTGAAGGTTATCATTAAATAATAATACGTCTGATCTACGATCAGTGCGGAGCGGTGACCTCGGTGTTGGAAGAGACAGACCTACGGCGAATTACGCAACCGAGTGTTTTTGTTGAGAGTTAAAATACTGGTTCGTACATTTGATGGCGTTTTATATTGACATAACACATTTATTTTCGTTATATATGTCAGCAACTAATTCAGTATATTAATCTGTTAACAAATATAGTCTGTATAAAGTACTTGCTTGTACAATTCATGTCGTTGGTTTATTTAGTTTATTTAAAGATAACAGTTTATAGCAGTTACGTATGTCAGCTACTAATAACATATCTTTTTATATAAACAGTAGTAGTCAGTTTACTATGTTGCAGCCAACAAGGTGATAGAATGCTCTGATTACAACGGACAGAATCGGCGAGTTGTCATGTACGTGACGGGAACCGCGTGCGCCATAAGGATTGAACAAGACATCATTTACTCCATTCAAAAGAACCCGTCCAGGTTAAGCATTTTACATTTTAATCAGAACACGTTTGTTGTTAACGTTAACATCGTGTATGGGCGATTCCATTCTCTCGACATGTGTGCATTGTGTACATTTACATTCTGGCCGATGATTGCCGCGTTACATTCCCCGTTGTTCTCCGACAGAAAAAAATAATAATGCTTCAAATTTGTTGACATTTTGAAGTATACCATTATTTATAATAGATCTACACATGACAGAAACCTCACAATCAAAACGCAATTCGCCGTAACGTTCGGGTTGTAAATAGATTTGCGAAGATCGGCAGCACGCACGATGCGACGCCAGCGACTGAATGGTTGGTTCGGTCTTGAACTTAGTTAGGACATAGGTGACCTAACTATATTGCGAATCTGTGAGAGTCCCACCGTAAATACCAACCAGTGTGAGTGCGTGAGTGTGCGAGTGTGTATGAGTATTTATGAATGTGTATGAGTGTGTACGTGTTTGTGTGTGTATGTGTGCGTGAGTGTGTGTGTGCGTGCGTGCGTGTGTGCGTGTGTGCGTGTGTGCGTGTGTCCGTGTGTGTGATTTCTCACTCATCGCATTCCCACAGCCTTTGAGTCTGATACAAGTATTGCTTTTCTAGGCTGACTGTGGCAGATATGAATGGTGGTCTTATCAAAGATATTACCAACCTACCGACAGACCTCGGCGCCGACTTTGCGCTGGTTCTTGGAGGACCGGAATGTGACTGTAAGTCAAAAGATTGTATTATACGACCAGCGTTCATACGCGCATAGCATCATCCACCGACTGAAACGTAATTACGAAACGCTACTAAAAATGTTGTTTAAACACGTTTCCTATGCAATTTGTGAATTATCACCTTTTAGGCGTTGCATTTATACAGTGGTACCATTCTTTGTTTACGGACGATCGCTGACGTTCACTAAGACCGCTAGGGAACATCTCTGACCGCCAATGTCCGATATCAGACGAAATTACTTTCGTTTGGGTATGTGTGTCAGTTGCTGTTTCATCTGGCGTCGGGCACTGATATTTACGCGTCTGACCGATACTTTTTAATATTATACATTGAACGATATCCGGTGGTATACAAGAGTTGTTTCAGAATGTTTTATTGGGCGAACTTGCGAGCCACAATACAGCATTCTAAAACAACGAGTGCTTACAACCAGATATCGTTCGATAAGGTATTTATTAAATGGGTTCATGACTAACGTTTGAATACATGTAATGCATGTAATGCAAAAAACATAATTTTACAACCGATTTCCCTCCAGGCCGATTTCACCGGACTAATACACAGTTAATCTGGGTCATGTGAACATGCCTTGCAAAACGTTGTTAGGACATACTTTAGTAGTAGATCTTGTCCAACGTAAATATATTGATACAAATAGAAAATCATGTAAAGGCATAAAACAATTAAGATATTCGGAACTATTTGTGTCTAGGGCAAAGGCACAATTTGCCAGTTGTTATACGGTTGTTTATGAATACATTTTAGACTTTAGTAATGTATACAGTTTACGAAATTATGGATACATCTTGGAATGTCATTTGCTTTCACATCAAACTTCATGAACTGTTTGTAGAGAAGGCTTGGAACTCAACGAAATGATTCAAACATGGGTTCAGAACTGACATTTTAAAACATTTAACGACATAAAATTCCAGGGCTGCCGTTGGCATGCGCGAGCGCCAATCGCTTCATGTTATGTTCATGTGTCGGAACAATTTCAATTTCAGGTGTACATTAATCGAATACGCTCTTTTCACTAACATCTAAAGACACTTTTGTGCATGGGATTGGTATTCTAAACCAGTAACAGGTATTTAACCAATGGAGTGCAAACACATTGTTAAGAGAATATTTTATTGAAATATTATGATTTTCAAGATTTAACAAAATTTCACAAGATTGCCACCCAGAGAATTAACTCCAGATGTCAAGTGGACAAGGAAGCATTTTGGCTTACCGCGAGTCCAAACCTTTTTATCTACGTGTATTCTGAGGTATGCGTCGATTTTATGTTTAAACATATTCACCCACACAATCAGCAGGTAATATGTTCCATTCATTTAGAGTTCTTTGTGAAAATGAGAACTTTCTTATATCTAATCTACACTGCTCCTTTACAAATGTAACTTCATGCCCTCTAGTCCTTCTATCTTTCTTAACTGAGAAAAGTATTTCTATCAGTATTTTCAGAACCATTCAATGTTTTAAACACGTCTATCTGATCTCGTCTGAATCTCCAAATCTCTAGTGTTGTTAAATCACATTCTCTTAGGTGTATTTCGTAACTACGATCCCTCAGCTTTGGTGTCATTTTAGTCGTTCTCCTCTGTACTCTTTCTAGCATATCGATGTCCTTCTTGCGATATGGCCTCCACGCTTGTATACAGTATTCTAAATGAGGTCTAACTATTGTTTTGTACAGCGGTATTATTAATTATTTTTCGTTACACGCTATATAGCGCATAACTAATCCAAGGATTTGATTTCCCTTTGAAGCAGCAATTCCGCACTGCCCTGAAACCTTCATATCAGCACTACTGGTTGACCCTAAGTCTTTTTATTTTACAGCAGTACTTAGTACAGTACCCCCCATTGTATATTGTACATCTTCGTTCCCATGTCCTGTGTGGAGACATTTACATTTCCAAAAATTGAACAACATTTGCCACTTTTCAGACCATTTGATCAACTTGTCAACATCATCTTGTAAATGCTATTTATCTCCATCACGTTTAATCTATCTAAACACTTTTGTATCATCCACAAATTTTAACACCTTGCTTGTTATATCATCTTCCAAATCGTTGATATATGTTAAGAATAATATAGGTCCCAGTACGCCACTCAAAACGGATTTCCAACTTGAAGCCTCCCCATCAACTACTACCCGTTGTCTTCTGTCAATCAGCCATTTCTCTATCCAGTTAATTGTATTATCCCCTATGAGCCTTTAGTTTAAGCAGTCATCTCTGATGTGGCACTTTGTTGAAAGCTTTCTGAAAATCTAAGTAGATAACATTTACTGGTGATCCCTCGGCTACCCACTTAGTGATGTCTTCCAAAAAACATAACATATTTGTTAAGCATGATCTCGCTTTTAGAAACCCATGTTGAGATGGGTTTATCAAGTTATGTTTAACAAGAACATCCACCATGCGATCTTTAATTATTCTTTTTAATAATTTGCAAAACACTGATGCTAAACTCTCTAGTCTATAGTTCTCTGACTTGTTTCTCGAACCCTTTTTAGATAACGGTATAATGTTTGCTTCTTTACATTCTAAAGGAACCACTCTCTCATTTAATGACAAGTTGAAGACAGTTGCAAGCGGTATGCTGGTTTGTTCCATAATTTCCAATAGTAGTTTGGGTGGTATCCCATCCACTCCAGGTGATTTGTTATCCTCCATTGCCCTAATTTTCTTAGCTACCATTTCCGGGGTTACAATTAACTGTCCTAAATAGTCTGATTCCGCCCCCTTGAACTTAGCCTCTGGTACTGGCAGTGAACTGATATATTCCCTGGTAAACACCGAACTAAGGTACTCATTCAGGTCTTCTGTCATTAAGAATCCCTCTGATATTATATTCCTAGCACTATCTTCTAGAGGATCGACCTTATCTTGAACTTTAGATAAGGTCGAATATGCTATGTGGAATCCACCTATCTATCCTTGCCTCACTAAAATGTACGGCAAGACCGAACGCATTAAATCTATGAACGTCGCTGGGCCACTTGAGCCCTGAGGCTTTACTTGTGTGTGATTAAACGAATATAATGACCTGGCCCTGGTTGCTAACATGTTCGTCTAATAAACTGAAATATTATGTATGTCTACATCAGTCATCTCCGATGTGGCTCGTTACACTCTTTCCGGTTTCCTTTGCAGACGTTAACTATGTTGTAGCTTATGTACGCTTTTTGTTACCAGTGACCCATATAATACTACCACTGTCGTTTCTTGTCAGGTGGGATCTAGCGATATCTGAACATGAAGAAGAAATTGTTAAACACATTTTGTCTGGGGGTGAGGGGCTGAGGACAACACAAAAAAATAACCACCATAGATCTACGCATCGGGCAAAACTGGAATTAATCAATGCGTATTGACGGCATTGTCGCATTGTTGGTATAGTGTATGTTAGACCGAGGTGAATTAGAACACTGGTTCGCCATTTCGTCTAGATTACCCGACAGCAACTGTGCGCATGCGCAATTCAGCAGTGCATTTTGTCATGCAAGATCTGTCAAGATCGGTAAACGTAAACGATTTGTATTCACAAAAATCATATTTTGTTGCGTCTAGATGGTTCTCTTCGGACCATAAAACACTGCGGATATTGGCTACTAGCAAACCTTCAATCACATCGCTAGTTTAATTATGAACTCCTCTACTTATTAACGAATATATGTAGGGTCGGGTATGATTATTACAATTGACTGTTGTTACAATTGACTGTTTAATGTTTGTAGATTTTGCTTTAATCAGTAAATATATACGGTAGAAACAGTTATCATAATGGTTAACATAGTTTTGAAACGTATTTGATTATAATAACATTACATAAACGAATCATCATGAAGAGGCTTTCTATGCTCAATTAGTTCATTTATATTTAAAAAGTAGACAAAAGGTGCTATTTTGTTTGATTTATTTTCAACAATGTACATACTATGATTACAAATGACCATACAAGAAACGATTATGGCATCAAAGAGCCCGAAGAAAGGCAAAAGAACACAGACACTAGGCCGAGACAGACTGATTACACTTCTAGACAAGCAGGGTAGAGAAATACAAGACTAAGATATGATCATGGAATGAATAGAGGAATTCTACACCGATTAATACGACAGAGTACCATAATTCACACCAACCCGAAAGATGTATCAGAGATAACACCACGGGAGGTGGAAGCAGCGCTAAGAGATATGAAGAATGGGAAGATATCAGGCAATGACCATTAAACATTGAAACATTAAAAGCAGGTGAATATACCATCTCGAAGACACTAAGCTAAGCTGTATACTAAATGCTTATCAGAAAGACGAATACCCACCGCATGGAAGAACGCAAAGATGGTGATAATCTTCAAGAAGGGAAATTAGAAAGACTTAAAAAACTACATACCGATATGTCTGTTATCAAACATCTACACATTACTCGCAAATATACTAACGAATACGCTAGAGAAGACACTCGACGAAAACCAACCACGAGAGCAAGCAGATTTAATAACAAATGTAGAAGGTTTCAGAGACCTGCATTCAATGCCAGTTGATGTCTGCTTTCCAAATCACGTTAAAGCAAACGATATTCTTAGAAACAAGGCAAAGTGGCACCTTACGTGACAACTTAAATTTGCTGAAACAAAACTGCAAAGAACTCGAGAGAGACTTGATAGAAAGAGGAACGTCGAACAGTGTGGTGATGAAACTGGACAAAGAAAATCAAAACGTTCAACCCTCTCTCCGGAGTCAACGTGTACAAATATGTGTATTTTTTTGTAAGAAAACGGAAGGGGTGCTTCATAATTGTACTACATTAGAACTAGATAAAACACTCAGAGAACAGGCCAGGGAAATGCAGGAAAGTGAGTTGCTAGTCACACTAGCAGGCGGAGACCTAATTGCCATTGAGACAAAATATCATAAGCACTGCATGAATGGGTTTAGAAATCGTCATAGTGCACTGATCATAAACTGACAGAGTCAAGGATATTTGCTGAAATTGTATCATTCATTGAAAGCAATGTGGAAGAGGGTTTTTATATATTCAGATTAGCAGAACTGCACAGAATGTGTGAACATCGACTTGCTGCATTAGGGTGTCAGAAAACAATCAACAAGACACGGCTCAAAATCAAATTTACCCAGAGGAGTGCCATGAACAGTCAGATTGTAAAAAATAATCTTCTAGTCTTTAACAGTGGTCTCCAAAACTTACTGAAAGAAGCACTTCATGCACGAAATTTTGAGAAAGATGCTCTCTCGATGGCACATGTAGCTAGGGTCATAAGGCAGGAAATGTTTGAAACAGAATTCTCCCAATTTTCTGGAAGTTTTACTCATGGTTGCCAGGACAATGCAGTTCCCAACTCCCTCAAAGCCTTGGTTTCGATGCTGTTGTATGGGTCAAATATCAAGGATCAGAATGCTGTAATCTCACAGACATGTCTCACAATATGTCAACTAATCCGGTACAACTCCAAGGAAAATGCAACTGGAGCAGACAAACTACGTCATCGAAAGGATAAAGAGTCTCCAGTGCCATTGTATATTGGTCTGAATGTGCACACCAAAACCAGAAGCAGAACAATGGTGAACCAGCTTGATGAACTTGGCATAATTGTCAGCTACCAACGTGCGTTAGAAATAGAAGATTGGCTCACCAATGCGGCATGTCAACGGTTTAGTGAAGAAGGTTCACTATGTCCTGCACAAATCCGCGACGGAGTGTACACAGCAGGAGCACTTCATAATTTGGATCACAATCCTACATCACAAACTGCTGAAGGGTTTTTCCATGGGACCAGTATCTGCTTGTTCCAATTTCCCGGGTGGTGTGCAGCACTGGGTGAAGCTGGTGTTGCGACTGTTGGAACTGCCGATTCCTTTCTCAAGGTATCACACCTGACCAGAACACGTCCCGGACATCAGATAAATGCAAATTTAATAAAGCATACGACGGGAAGTAGATTTATACAAACATACTGAACCTTCTGAAACACAAATAAATATTGTTTGAGTGTTACTATATGGTAGAAATGGAATTGTGACATTATGTGACTTTTGACCTTCATCTGACCTTGACCTTGGCCTTCAAAACCGTGGAGCCCCCTCTCAAAAGTCATATATGGTCATAAAGTATACGTGTGCAAAATATTTTGTTTGGGGCCTCTCTGGAAATTGCTCTGATAAAAAGAAGACGATATATCTGTTTTTTTTTCATTTGGCGGCCATTTTGAATTTATGCCAATTAGTTAATCATCCTCATGGAAAGAAGTGATTCAATAGATAAAGCAGCCTTTGAAAACTTTTTAAAAATATAATTAAAGTCTCGATATATTAGACAATTGGTAGAAATGGGATTATAACATTATTAATCTTTGACCTTGACCTGACCTAGACCTTGACCTTTAAAATCGGACAGCCCCCTCTCAAAAATGTGTACGGTCCTAAGGTACAACTGTGCCAAATTTGGTGCTTTGTTCCAGCGTGTCTCGATCATTCCCCTAAGCGCCTCCATTAGTAGAGGATAGCTCAAGACAGGCAGATTTGGAAACGACATGCTAAGGCCTTCGCCTAACCAGGGGACACTACGGCTGCACAATAATGATGATGATAATAATATAATTTTATATATGATATAATTATGTGATTGCAATATTGTATATATTCATAAGAGGCAACGCACAACGACTAGTTAGTTGGATAAGCACGTGACACATTAACACACAATTGTTACAATTGACCCTAATCTGTGCTACATTTGACCCGTAACATGGGGTCGATTGTTACAACCCGCTTGCTTCCGTATATCATCAGTTCCAGAAAGTTGTGTTGTTTGTTTGAACTCTAGACCCAGTCAAAATGGTAGCCAACACGCGTTTTGTGTGAGTTAAGACGCAAATAATGTTTGTATGCGCAACACTTAGACAGACTAGGACGATTATTCAAAACATGTTACAAGTTGACCTCGGTCTCCCCTAGATATTGTATCAGGTTATCCATTTCTCCATATATATATATATATATATATATTATATTATATATTACTATTTTTATATTAGTCTTATGTAAAGCGCTATGAACGTTATGGATATGGCGCTATATAAAAAATATAAATTATTATTATAGTGTTCATTTGCTGTGAACATCCTACGCCCTATTACAGTTTTACCAACTGAGGCTGTGTTTCAATATAATCATAACTATTCTTTTATTAAATATTTCCGCAACTGGTTCAGTCCATCGCGAATCTTAAGTAATGTTCGCTGTCTTTTAACACAAAGTGCGAAAATCGACAACGTTTCAGGGCCTAAATCTGGATACGTTTAGCCTCCAGTCCACATAAATGTTGCATCAGGTGGTTTTCGACAGAGCAATGATAGGTGACAACACCAACACACCACCAGTACCGTTGTATTGCCAATTCTCGTGAGATTTAAAATATGATCATCAGCTGAATTGATGTCTGACCAATTATTAAATATAACTTACAAGTCAAATCATTGCGTGTCGATTTCGCCAAATGTACAAGAAACTGTTGCATAACCGTGCTATCATATCGGAGTTGGATACCAGATACCTGCGCTTTGCCGCAACTTGATTATATAAAATGAGACTAGACAACAAATCGAATTACAAATGTATGTTCTATGTAGGGTATTTAACCAAAATAACACATAAGGAAATGGCGTAAGCGGAAATTCAACAAAATAATTAAGCATTTACAAAAACGAATACTGTCATGAGACGAGACGTGGGTAGTGACACCACATAATCCTTTTCCAGGCTGAGTGTGTCCCATGACGAACACTCATGATATCGGTCGAAACACAGTACTAAACAGATTCTGGAGAAATGAATGTCACTGCCACACGATGTCAGTTATACTGGATTGGCCTTAAAAATATGATATAATTGGTGTTTGCTGAACTATAGGTATGCTACTTCTGCATTGCTTACATAATTATAACATTCTTTAGTATTATTTGGCATCGTAAACAGCATAAAACCTAAACATGTCATACAATGTCATAATGTCACAGGTACTTAATTTTTTCTTCAGGTATCAATGAATGTGTCAGCCACCCTTGTCAACATGGAGGCACCTGCACTGACCACGTGGGCAGGTACACATGCGTGTGTACCAGTGGATACAAGGGCACTATTTGTGAACAAAGTAAGTCGTAGCTGTAGGCTTGTAAATGCTCGCCTCCTTCTTCCATCCCACGACCACCAGCAATTGTTGATGATACTGTCGCAGTTTTTTTAAAGAAGAATCCTTCGCTCGGTTAGTCCTAGGCAGGTTTTTCCATTTCCCTGGGTGGGATCTTTTACTTCCCACGACATATACATCAGATGGAAGAGACCAACGACGTATAGCGTGTCTTCAAAAAGACACAGGCAACGTAGAGTGAACGAAATTGTCCAAGTTTCGACACAGCGGCCGAACCAGTACCGAACCACCGCCCGGCGACACCAGGATTCGAACCCCGGTCCCTCCGAACTACAGTCCAGCACTCTAACCGCTCGACCACTGCGCCCATGCATATATGTATATATATTTGGGTGTCGAATAGAAACAAAAGGAAGAGAAAAAGGTTGAACAAAGTACCTACCTACCGGAAGCAACATCACAATTAAAAAACACAGAAGAAAACAACGACTTTATAGACACCGACATGATAAAAAGAGCACACGCACGCACGCACGCACGCACACACACAACCATTTTATTGCTTTGAAAAATACTCAGTTTTGTGTTTCATCTTCAAAGTTAAATCAAAAACACCTGTAAATTAAATTGGACCATATTAAGAATCCAAAATCAAAGAGAATGGTAATAGGTACACTAAAGAGTATGTGATTGGTGCTGACAGACTGTGACTCGATTTGCGATGTTGCCGAACGCGGCCTCGTCACGTTACCGCAGTTACACATGAGGGGATAATTCATGTTATGGACGAGCCAAGATATTTCAGATTCGGACGTTTTATGCGCGAAATATACAAATCAGAAACATTACAAAACAGACAACTATGCTAAAATTTGTGTAAGTTAAAATCTCCCAACAAATCTTAACGGAAGTGACATGTCTTCAGAAATAAAAGTACTAAGCATAATGTTATATTAATCACTTTTACCTTGCCATACTGCTGATTCAACAATACCCTTCACAACTAATGACTTCTTTCGACTAAGAAGTCACAACAAAACCATTGGCGAGCGACGTTTTTCGTGAATTTTGAAGCCCATGTTGCAGTCTAATAAACTTTGTTAAGGTGTCATATAACGTCATATATCATAACTTATAACTGCCAATTTTTTTTTTGAAATGCGGAAGATTCAAAAGCAAGCTTCCCGTCTCGCCGCGCTGTCTCAGAATTCAGAATCAATTTATTTGATTTATAAATACGATACATATACAACGAATAACGCAAGTAATATATAAGGTCGGGAAACTCCCGACCTTATCTATTACTTGCGTTATTCGTCTCAGATCTTGACATTGGAAGACGGGTGGGGGGTGCTTTTGGAGATTTTTAAATCCGGGAGATTTGCATGTATTACGGGAGACCAGAAGATACACCTAAAATCTCCCTGATTTCACGAAAGAGTTGGCAAGCATATAATGCTCTCTGCGATATTGTTAAGCAGAAGCTAATCTGTCAACATAACGTCGCTCGAAAAAAGATCGAAACCACAGGAAGCAAGTGTTTTATGCAGGATTAATTAATAATAGCAAATAAGTAAGATTTCCAAGGGAAGGCGCATGGCTAACTTTCCAAATACGTCAGTGAGCAGACCATGAAGGATATGTGGAATAATTTCGATGATATTATTTAAACTGGTATTAATCAAATATGTTAGTGAATGGTATAAGTGATTGCACTACTACTTTCTCAAGATATCGACGAATGTGCCAGCCACCCTTGTCAACACAGAGGCACCTGCACTGACCTTGTGAACACGTACACGTGCGCTTGTACCAGTGGATACCGGGGCTCTACTTGTGGAACGGGTAAGTCGTGCATAAGATGGTACAAAATTCAAATATATAAAGCATATTTGGCATGCCTAAGTCTTGTGTCGTTGATAATAATAACCCTACTAAGTCTGAGTACATGTTTTAATAATATAATAAACTGGCGTGGAGCTTGAGCTACTTTCTGTAATATCATTCACAACTAGAGAGACATGTATGAGTGAGAAAATGGCATTCAATTTATTTGATATCGCTACTGATATGCATGGGATGCCGAAGTGCCCCTATATGGGAGTGAAAATCACGATTGTTTACAAGTTCCGTAAAAGTAATTACCAAATTCATTAGCCACACACATACTGTAGATGTAAAAACAGAAAGGCTGGGTTCTCGATCATTCCAGCCACACATAATATATAGCATTAGTGGGCTAATCACCCCAAAATTTGTAAACAAACCATAAAGAAAATTATGGTAACTACACATAATTAATATAAATGCTATGTACATATATACACACATATATATCACAAAAACCACCAACTAGTAAAACATCACACATAAAGTCTTGGCCGAACTGCCACAGAAAACGTACTTATAAAAATTACCCGCAATAAAACCCTCCGTACACTACTGAACATTCAGTGGAGGAAAAAGCAATAACGCAAAACCTCGTTTAACAAACTAAAGCAGGGAAAAGCGTCAAAAAGTTAAAAAAAACTTTGTGAACTACGTGACGTCACAATAAATTTTGTCACCCATCGGAGACTAAGGGTCAACATGTTTTGCGTAATTAATATGTTTCATTGTGACGTCACGCCGACTTCGAGAATACAAATTTTGCCGCCGTTTAAAAGTGGGTGGCTGTTATAACATAAAATCGGAAAGTGGCGCTTCAATCGGCAGACGGCCGAACTGTGTAAACAAACCAACGTCGTTAGCCTGCGTCTAAGACACCGAAACGGCATGGTAGTAGGTCCATTTGTAGGTGATTTTAGGCAAGATTATAGGGAAACCGATTATATATTTGAATAGCATAAAGCAAACGTAAGCGTTCACAAGATATCTAGATCGTTAAGATCGGACGAGCCATTAGATTGTTAACCACCGTTAAATTTAGTGTTTTGAGACGTGTTTTGGTTCGTACAATTTTCGGTGCTGGTATTATAGACATCTAGAATACACTATTTCTGGGGAGTAAATGTTGGCATATTGTTGGCAGTACGTATGTTAGAGATATCGAGAAGCTGTTGAAACTCTCTCATGTACGCTAACTAATATATATGGATATTGATTTAATTGGAGTTCTTTACTAGTCCATTTTAATATTACGAGTTCCACTTTGAATTTGCATGTTAATAATCATACCCATTTAGACTACATTGCTTGTCGAGTTCATTTTAAACTTCATCCACATATTTTAAATGCTGCGCTGTTTTCTGCCAATCTATTGGAAATATGAACAACTCGTGGCTGAAGTGGTTCTGTGTTATGACTTAGGTTTCAAGGATGGAAAAACACGAATTGCACTGCATTGCATTGGCAATAAAAGGTTCATGCCCATAGTTGACTGCATGCCTATATCAAGGCTAAAAAACACGGATATTTTGCTGTGTGAACGTAGACATCCATGGGCAGTAACGGGAAGAACTTCGTCAAGTGAATCCATCACAAACATCACACAACTGAACAAATAAACTCTGATATATAGCCGCCGTCATAGGCAAACATTCAATTAGTGCAAATAGAACATAGCACCCGAGTATTCAATGTAAGAAAAAATATCAATCGGCCATCATGAGAAATATTCAAAAAGAAATTGGGCAATGTTATATAAACCTATATTGAATACAACGTCAACATGTTCTAATTACAATGTTATCTTTTTCATTTTAGATATCGACGAATGTGCCAGCCACCCTTGTCAACACAGAGGCACCTGCACTGACCTTGTGAACACGTACACGTGCGCTTGTACCAGTGGATACCGGGGCTCTACTTGTGGAACGGGTAAGTCGTGTATAAGATGGTACAAAATTCAAATATATAAAGCATATTTGGCATGCCTACGTCTTGTGTCGTTGATAATAATAACCCTACTAAGTCTGAGTACATGTTTTAATAATATAATAAACTGGCGTGGAGCTTGAGCTACTTTCTGTAATATCATTCACAAATAGAAAGACATGTATGAGTGAGAAAATGGCATTCAATTTATTTGATATCGCTACTGATATGCATGGGATGCCGAAGTGCCCCTATATGGGAGTGAAAATCACGATTGTTTACAAGTTCCGTAAAAGTAATTACCAAATTCATTAGCCACACACATACTGTAGATGTAAAAACAGAAAGGCTGGGTTCTCGATCATTCCAGCCACACATAATATATAGCATTAGTGGGCTAATCACCCCAAAATTTGTAAACAAACCATAAAGAAAATTATGGTAACTACACATAATTAATATAAATGCTATGTACATATATACACACATATATAACACAAAAACCACCAACTAGTAAAACATCAAACATAAAGTCTTGGCCGAACTGCCACAGAAAACGTACTTATAAAAATTACCCGCAATAAAACCCTCCGTACACTACTGAACATTCAGTGGAGGAAAAAGCAATAACGCAAAACCTCGTGTAACAAACTAAAGCAGGGAAAAGCGTAAAAAAGTTAAAAAAAACTTTGTGAACTACGTGACGTCACAATAAATTTTGTCACCCATCGGAGACTAAGGGTCAACATGTTTTGCGTAATTAATATGTTTCATTGTGACGTCACGCCGACTTCGAGAATAAAAATTTTGCCGCCGTTTAAAAGTGGGTGGCTGTTATAACATAAAATCGGAAAGTGGCGCTTCAATCGGTAGACGGCCGAACTGTGTCAACAAACCAACGTCGTTAGCCAGCGTCTAAGACACCGAAACGGCATGGTAGTAGGTCCATTTGTAGGTGATTTTAGGCAAGATTATAGGGAAACCGATTATATATTTGAATAGCATAAAGCAAACGTAAGCTTTCACAAGATATCTAGATCGTTAAGATCGGACGAGCCATTAGATTGTTAACCACCGTTAAATTTAGTGTTTTGAGACGTGTTTTGGTTCGTACAATTTTCGATGCTGGTATTATAGACATCTAGAATACACTATTTCTGGGGAGTAAATGTTGGCATATTGTTGGCAGTACGTATGTTAGAGATATCGACAAGCTGTTGAAACTCTCTCATGTACGCTAACTAATATATATGGATATTGATTTAATTGGAGTTCTTTACTAGTCCATTTTAATATTACGAGTTCCACTTTGAATATGCATGTTAATAATCATACCCATTTAGACTACGTTGCTTGTCGAGTTCATTTTAAACTTCATCCACACATTTTAAATGCTGCGCTGTTTTCTGCCAATCTATTGGAAATATGAACAACTCGTGGCTGAAGTGGTTCTGTGTTATGACTTAGGTTTCAAGGATGGAACAACACGAATTGCACTGCATGGCATTGGCAATAAAAGGTTCATGCCCATGGTTGACTGCATGCCTATATCAAGGCTAAAAAACACGGATATTCTGCTGTGTGAACGTAGACATCCATGGGCAGCAACGGGAAGAACTTCGTCAAGTGAATCCATCACAAACATCACACAACTGAACAAATAAACTCTGATATATAGCCGCCGTCATAGGCAAACATTCAATTAGTGCAAATAGAACATAGCACCCGAGTATTCAATGTAAGAAAAAATATCAATCGGCCATCATGAGAAATATTCAAAAAGAAATTGGGCAATGTTATATAAACCTATATTGAATACAACGTCAACATGTTGTAATTACAATGTTATCTTTTTCATTTTAGATATCGACGAATGTGCCAGCCACCCTTGTCAACACAGAGGCACCTGCACTGACCTTGTGAACACGTACACGTGCGCTTGTACCAGTGGATACCGGGGCTCTACTTGTGGAACGGGTAAGTCGTGTATAAGATGGTACAAAATTCAAATATATAAAGCATATTTGGCATGCCTACGTCTTGTGTCGTTGATAATAATAACCCTACTAAGTCTGAGTAAATGTTTTAATAATATAATAAACTGGCGTGGAGCTTGAGCTACTTTCTGCAATATCATTCACAACTAGAAAGACATGTATGAGTGAGAAAATGGCATTCAATTTATTTGATATCGCTACTGATATGCATGGGATGCCGAAGTGCCCCTATATGGGAGTGAAAATCACGATTGTTTACAAGTTCCGTAAAAGTAATTACCAAATTCATTAGCCACACACATACTGTAGATGTAAAAACAGAAAGGCTGGGTTCTCGATCATTCCAGCCACACATAATATATAGCATTAGTGGGCTAATCACCCCAAAATTTGTAAACAAACCATAAAGAAAAAGCCTTGGCCGAACTGCCACAGAAAACGTACTTATAAAAATTACCCGCAATAAAACCCTCCGTACACTGCTGAACATTCAGTGGAGGAAAAAGCAATAACACAAAATCTCGTGTAACAAACTAAAGCAGGGAAAAGCGTCAAAAAGTATAAAAAAAACTTTGTGAACTACGTGACGTCACAATAAATTTTGTCACCCATCGGAGACTAAGGGTCAACATGTTTTGCGTAATTAATATGTTTCATTGTGACGTCACGCCGACTTCGAGAATACAAATTTTGCCGCCGTTTAAAAGTGGGTGGCTGTTATATCATAAAATCGGAAAGTGGCGCTTCAATCGGTAGACGGCCGAACTGTGTCAACAAACCAACGTCGTTAGCCAGCGTCTAAGACACCGAAACGGCATGGTAGTAGGTCCATTTGTAGGTGATTTTAGGCAAGATTATAGGGAAACCGATTATATATTTGAATAGCATAAAGCAAACGTAAGCTTTCACAAGATATCTAGATCGTTAAGATCGGACGAGCCATTAGATTGTTAACCACCGTTAAATTTAGTGTTTTGAGACGTGTTTTGGTTCGTACAATTTTCGGTGCTGGTATTATAGACATCTAGAATACACTATTTCTGGGGAGTAAATGTTGGCATATTGTTGGCAGTACGTATGTTAGAGATATCGAGAAGCTGTTGAAACTCTCTCATGTACGCTAACTAATATATATGGATATTGATTTAATTGGAGTTCTTTACTAGTCCATTTTAATATTACGAGTTCCACTTTGAATATGCATGTTAATAATCATACCCATTTAGACTACGTTGCTTGTCGAGTTCATTTTAAACTTCATCCACACATTTTAAATGCTGCGCTGTTTTCTGCCAATCTATTGGAAATATGAACAACTCGTGGCTGAAGTGGTTCTGTGTTATGACTTAGGTTTCAAGGATGGAACAACACGAATTGCACTGCATTGCATTGGCAATAAAAGATTCATGCCCATGGTTGACTGCATGCCTATATCAAGGCTAAAAAACACGGATATTTTGCTTTGTGAACGTAGACAAACATGGGCAGTAACGGGAAGAACTTCGTCTAGTGAATCCATCACAAACATCACACAACTGAACAAATAAACTCTGATATATAGCCGCCGTCATAGGCAAACATTCAATTAGTGCAAATAGAACATAGCACCCGAGTATTCAATGTAAGAAAAAATATCAATCGGCCATCATGAGAAATATTCAAAAAGAAATTGGGTAATGTTATATAAACCTATATTGAATACAACGTCAACATGTTGTAATTACAATGTTATCTTTTTCATTTTAGATATCGACGAATGTGCCAGCCACCCTTGTCAACACAGAGGCACCTGCACTGACCTTGTGAACACGTACACGTGCGCTTGTACCAGTGGATACCGGGGCTCTACTTGTGGAACGGGTAAGTCTTGTATAAGATGGTACAAAATTCAAATATATAAAGCATATTTGGCATGCCTACGTCTTGTGTCGTTGATAATAATAACCCTACTAAGTCTGAGTACATGTTTTAATAATATAATAAACTGGCGTGGAGCTTGAGCTACTTTCTGTAATATCATTCACAACTAGAAAGACATGTATGAGTGAGAAAATGGCATTCAATTTATTTGATATCGCTACTGATATGCATGGGATGCCGAAGTGCCCCTATATGGGAGTGAAAATCACGATTGTTTACAAGTTCCGTAAAAGTAATTACCAAATTCATTAGCCACACACATACTGTAGATGTAAAAACAAAAAGGCTGGGTTCTCGATCATTCCAGCCACACATAATATATAGCATTAGTGGGCTAATCACCCCAAAATTTGTAAACAAACCATAAAGAAAACTATGGTAACTACACATAATTAATATAAATGCTATGTACATATATACACACATATATATCACAAAAACCACCAACTAGTAAAACATCACACATAAAGCCTTGGCCGAACTGCCACAGAAAACGTACTTATAAAAATTACCCGCAATAAAACCCTCCGTACACTACTGAACATTCAGTGGAGGAAAAAGCAATAACACAAAATCTCGTGTAACAAACTAAAGCAGGGAAAAGCGTCAAAAAGTATAAAAAAAACTTTGTGAACTACGTGACGTCACAATAAATTTTGTCACCCATCGGAGACTAAGGGTCAACATGTTTTGCGTAATTAATATGTTTCATTGTGACGTCACGCCGACTTCGAGAATACAAATTTTGCCGCCGTTTAAAAGTGGGTGGCTGTTATAACATAAAATCGGAAAGTGGCGCTTCAATCGGTAGACGGCCGAACTGTGTAAACAAACCAACGTCGTTAGCCAGCGTCTAAGACACCGAAACGGCATGGTAGTAGGGCCATTTGTAGGTGATTTTAGGCAACATTATAGGGAAACCGATTATATATTTGAATAGCATAAAGCAAACGTAAGCTTTCACAATATATCTAGATCGTTAAGATCGGACGAGCCATTAGATTGTTAACCACCGTTAAATTTAGTGTTTTGAGACGTGTTTTGGTTCGTACAATTTTCGGTGCTGGTATTATAGACATCTAGAATACACTATTTCTGGGGAGTAAATGTTGGCATATTGTTGGCAGTACGTATGTTAGAGATATCGAGAAGCTGTTGAAACTCTCTCATGTACGCTAACTAATATATATGGATATTGATTTAATTGGAGTTCTTTACTAGTCCATTTTAATATTACTAGTTCCACTTTGAATATGCATGTTAATAATCATACCCATTTAGACTACGTTGCTTGTCGAGTTCATTTTAAACTTCATCCACACATTTTAAATGCTGCGCTGTTTTCTGCCAATCTATTGGAAATATGAACAACTCGTGGCTGAAGTGGTTCTGTGTTATGACTTAGGTTTCAAGGATGGAACAACACGAATTGCACTGCATTGCATTGGCAATAAAAGATTCATGCCCATGGTTGACTGCATGCCTATATCAAGGCTAAAAACACGGATATTTTGCTCTGTGAACGTAGACAAACATGGGCAGTAACGGGAAGAACTTCGTCTAGTGAATCCATCACAAACATCACACAACTGAACAAATAAACTTTGATATATAGCCGCCGTCTTAGGCAAACATTCAATTAATGCAAATAGAACATAGCACCCGAGTATTCAATGTAAGAAAAAATATCAATCGGCCATCATGAGAAATATTCAAAAAGAAATTGGGCAATGTTATATAAACCTATATTGAATACAACGTCAACATGTTCTAATTGCAATGTTATCTTTTTCATTTTAGATATCGACGAATGTGCCAGCCACCCTTGTCAACACGGAGGCACCTGCACTGACCTTGTGAACACGTACACGTGTGCTTGTACCAGTGGATACCGGGGCTCTACTTGTGGAACGGGTAAGTCGTGCATAAGATGGTACAAAATTCAAATATATAAAGCATATTTGGCATGCCTACGTCTTGTGTCGTTGATAAAAATAACCCTACTAAGTCTGAGTACATGTTTTAATAATATAATAAATTGGCATGCAGCCTGAGCTAGTTTCTGTAATATGAGTCATAACTAGAATGACATGTATGAGTGAGAAAATGGCATTCAATTTATTTGATATCGTTAATCATATGCATGGAATGCCGAAGGGTGCCTACATGGGAGTGACACTCCCGATTGTTTATAAGTTCCATAGTAGGGACGTAATTACCAAGTTCATTATCCATACACATAGATGTACAAAGAGAAATGCTGGGTTACTCGATCTCTCCAGCAAAAACATAATACATAGAATAAGTGGGCTAATCACCCCAACATTGATAAACAAACCATAAAGAAAATTATAGTAACAACACATAATTAATATAAATGCTACGTACATATATACACACATATATATATATATATATATATCATAAAAGCCACCAACTAGAAACACATCCTACAGAAAGTCTTGGCCGAACTGCCACACAAAACGTACTTATAAAAATTACCCGCATTAAAACCCTGCGTACACTATGGAACATTCAGTGGAGGAAAAGCAATAACGCAAAACCTCGTATACCAAACTAAAGCAGGGAAAAGCTTCAAAAAAAAAAAAAACTTTGTGAACTACGTGACGTCACTATAATGTTTTCCACCCATCGGAGACTAAAGGTCAACATGTTTTGCGTAATTCATATGCTTGATTGTGACGTCACGCGGACTTCGAGAATATAAATTTTGCCGCCGTTTAAAAGTGGGTGGCGGTTATTCCATTAAATCGGAAAGTGGCGCTTCAATCGGTAGACGGCCGAACTGTGTGACAATCCAACGTCGTTAGCCAGCGTCTAAGACACCGTTAACGGCATGGTAGTAGGTCCATTTGTAGGTTATTTTAGGAACGATTATAGGGAGACCTATTATATATTTAAATAGCAGAAAGCAAGCGTAAGCTTTCACAAGATATCTAGATCGTTAAGATCGGACGAGCCAAAAGAGTGCTAGCCATCGTTGAATATAGCGTTTTGAGACGTGTTTTGGTTCGTACAATTATCGCTTCTGATATTATAGACATCAAGAATACACTATTTTCGGGGAGTAAATGTTGGCATATTGTTGACAATACGTATATCAGAAATATCGAGAAGCTGTTGAAACTGTATCGTGTACTAATATATATTGATATTGATTTAATTGGAGTTCTCTACTTGTCCATTATAATATTACGAGTTCCACTTTGAATTTGCATGTTAATAATCATACCAATTTAGACTATATTGCTTGTCGAATTCATTTTAAACTTCATCCACACATTTTAAATGCTGCACTGTTTTCTGCCAATCTATTGGAAATATCTATAACTCGTGGCTGAAGTGGTTCTGTGTTATGACTTAGGTTTGAAGGATGGAACAACACGAATTACACTGCGTTGCATTGGCAATACAAGGTTCATGCCCATAGTTGACTGCATGCCTATACCAAGGCTAAAAAACCCGGATATTTTGTTGTGTAAACGTAGACATAGGTGGGCAGTAACGGGAAGAAATTCGTCTAGTGAATCCATCACAAACGTCACACAACTGAACAAATAAACTCTGATATATAGCCGCCGTCATCTGCAAACATTCAATTAGTGCAAATAGAACGTAGCATCCGAGTTTTCAATGTAAGAAGAAATAGCAATCGGCCATAATGAGAAATATTCAAAAAGAAATAGGACAGTGTTATATAAACCTATATTGAATACAACGTCAACATGTTCTAATTGCAATGTTATCTTTTTCATTTTAGATATCGACGAATGTGCCAGCCACCCTTGTCAACACGGAGGCACCTGCACTGACCTTGTGAACACGTACACGTGCGCTTGTACCAGTGGATACGGGGGCTCTACTTGTGGAACGGGTAAGTCGTGCATAAGGTGATACAAAATTCAAATATATAAAGCATATTTGGCATGCCTACGTCATGTGTCGTTGATAATAATAACCCTACTAAGTCTGAGTACATGTTTTAATAATATAATAAATTGGCGTGGAGCCTGAGCTACTTTCTGTAACATCATTCACAACTAGAAAAACATGTATGAGTGAGAAAATGGCATTCAATTTATTTGATATCGCTACTCATGTGATTGGGATGCCGAAGGGCCCCTAAATGGGTGTGACAAATACGATTGTTTACAAGTTCCATAGTAGTAATTACCAAGCCATTTAGGCACACACATACTGTAGATGTAAAAACAGAAAGGCTGGATTACTTGATCTCTCCAGCCACACATAATACATAGAATAAGTGGGCTAATCACCACAAAATTTGTATACAAACCATAACGAATATTATGGTAAAAACTCATAATTAATATAAATTATATGTACACATATACACACACACATATATATATCATAAAAATCACCGACTAGTAACACATCACACAGAAAGTCTTTGCCGAACTGCCACAGAAAACGTACTTATAAAAAGTGCCTGCAATAAAAACCCTGCGTACACTACTGAATATTCAGTGGAGAAAAAAGCAATAACGCAAAACCTCGTTTATAAAACTAAAGCAGGGAAAAGCGTCGAAAAAAAATTAAAATGTTGTGAACTACGTGACGTTACTATAACGTTTGTCACCCATCGGAGACTAAAGGTCAACATGTTTTACGTAATTAAAATGTTTGATTGTGATGTCATGCCGACTTCGAGAATATAATTTTTACCGCCGTTTAAAAGTGGGGGGCGTTTGTACCATAAATTCGGAAAGTGGCGCTTCAATCGGTAGACGGCCGAACTGTGTCGACAAACCAACGTCGTTAGCCAGCGTCTAAGACACCGAAACGACATGGTAGTTGGTCTATTTGTAGGTTATTTTAGGCACGATTATAGGGAAACCAATTATATATTTGAATAGCACAAAGCAAACGTAAGCTTTCACAAGATATCTAGATCGTTAAGATCGGACGAGCCATAAGAGTGCTACCCACCGTTTAATTTAGCGTTTTGAGACGTGTTTTGGTTCCTACAATTTTCGCTGCTGATATTATAGACATTTAGAATATACTATTTCTAGGGAGTAAATGTTGGCATATTGTTGGCAGTACGTATGTTAGAGATATCGAGAAGCTGTTGAAACTCTATCATGTACGCTAACTAATATATGTGGATATTGATTTAATTGGAGCTCTTTACTAGTCCATTTTAATATTACGAGTTCCACTTTGAATTTGCATGTTAATAATCATACCAATTTAGACTACATTGCTTGTCGAGTTCATTTTAAACTTCATCCACACATTTTAAATGCTGCGCTGTTTTCTGCCAATCTATTGGAAATATGAACAACTCGTGGCTGAAGTGGTTCTGTGTTATGACTTAGGTTTCAAGGATGGAACAACACGAATTGCACTGCATTGCATTGGCAATAAAAGGTTCATGCCCATAGTTGACTGCATGCCTATATCAAGGCTAAAAAACACGGATATTTTGCTGTGTGAACGTAGACATCCATGGGCAGTAACGGGAAGAACTTCGTCAAGTGAATCCATCACAAACATCACACAACTGATCAAATAAACTCTGATATATAGCCGCCGTCATAGGCAAACATTCAATTAGTGCAAATAGAACATAGCACCCGAGTATTCAATGTAAGAAAAAATATCAATCGGCCATCATGAGAAATATTCAAAAAGAAATTGGGCAATGTTATATAAACCTATATTGAATACAACGTCAACATGTTCTAATTACAATGTTATCTTTTTCATTTTAGATATCGACGAATGTGCCAGCCACCCTTGTCAACACAGAGGCACCTGCACTGACCTTGTGAACACGTACACGTGCGCTTGTACCAGTGGATACCGAGGTTCTACTTGTGGAACGGGTAAGTCGTGTATAAGATGGTACAAAATTCAAATATATAAAGCATATTTGGCATGCCTACGTCTTGTGTCGTTGATAATAATAACCCTACTAAGTCTGAGTACATGTTTTCATAATATAATAAACCGGCGTGGAGCTTGAGCTACTTTCTGTAATATCATTCACAACTAGAAAGACATGTATGAGTGAGAAAATGGCATTCAATTTATTTGATATCGCTACTGATATGCATGGGATGCCGAAGTGCCCCTATATGGGAGTGAAAATCACGATTGTTTACAAGTTCCGTAAAAGTAATTACCAAATTCATTAGCCACACACATACTGTAGATGTAAAAACAGAAAGGCTGGGTTCTCGATCATTCCAGCCACACATAATATATAGCATTAGTGGGCTAATCACCCCAAAATTTGTAAATAAACCATAAAGAAAATTATGGTAACTACACATAATTAATATAAATGCTATGTACATATATACACACATGTATATCACAAAAACCACCAACTAGTAAAACATCACACATAAAATCTTGGCCGAACTGCCACAGAAAACGTACTTATAAAAATTACCCGCAATAAAACCCTCCGTACACTACTGAACATTCAGTGGAGGAAAAAGCAATAACGCAAAACCTCGTGTAACAAACTAAAGCAGGGAAAAGCGTAAAAAAGTTATAAAAAAAATTGTGAAATACGTGAAGTCACAATACATTTTGTCACCCATCGGAGACTAAGGGTCAACATGTTTTGCGTAATTAATATGTTTCATTGTGACGTCACGCCGACTTCGAGAATACAAATTTTGCCGCCGTTTAAAAGTGGGTGGCTGTTATAACATAAAATCGGAAAGTGGCGCTTCAATCGGTAGACGGCCGAAATGTGTCAACAAACCAACGTCGTTAGCCAGCGTCTAAGACACCGAAACGGCATGGTAGTAGGTCCATTTGTAGGTGATTTTAGGCAAGATTATAGGGAAACCGATTATATATTTGAATAGCATAAAGCAAACGTAAGCTTTCACAAGATATCTAGATCGTTAAGATCGGACGAGCCATTAGATTGTTAACCACCGTTAAATTTAGTGTTTTGAGACGTGTTTTGGTTCGTACAATTTTCGGTGCTGGTATTATAGACATCTAGAATACACTATTTCTGGGGAGTAAATGTTGGCATATTGTTGGCAGTACGTATGTTAGAGATATCGAGAAGCTGTTGAAACTCTCTCATGTACGCTAACTAATATATATGGATATTGATTTAATTGGAGTTCTTTACTAGTCCATTTTAATATTACGAGTTCCACTTTGAATATGCATGTTAATAATCATACCCATTTAGACTACATTGCTTGTCGAGTTCATTTTAAACTTCATCCACACATTTTAAATGCTGCGCTGTTTTCTGCCAATCTATTGGAAATATGAACAACTCGTGGCTGAAGTGGTTCTGTGTTATGACTTAGGTTTCAAGGATGGAACAACACGAATTGCACTGCATTGCATTGGCAATAAAAGATTCATGCCCATAGTTGACTGCATGCCTATATCAAGGCTAAAAAACACGGATATTTTGCTGAGTGAACGTAGACAAACATGGGTAGTAACAGGAAGAACTTCGTCTAGTGAATCCATCACAAACATCACACAAATGAACAAATAAACTCTGATATATAGCCGCCGTCATCTGCAAACATTCAATTAGTGCAAATAGAACGTAGCACCCGAGTATTCAATGTAAGAAAAAATATCAATCGGCCATCATGAGAAATATTCAAAAAGAAATTGGGCAATGTTATATAAACCTATATTGAATACAACGTCAACATGTTCTAATTACAATGTTATCTTTTTCATTTTAGATATCGACGAATGTGCCAGCCACCCTTGTCAACACAGAGGCACCTGCACTGACCTTGTGAACACGTACACGTGCGCTTGTACCAGTGGATACCGAGGCTCTACTTGTGGAACGGGTAAGTCGTGTATAAGATGGTACAAAATTCAAATATATAAAGCATATTTGGCATGCCTACGTCTTGTGTCGTTGATAATAATAACCCTACTAAGTCTGAGTACATGTTTTCATAATATAATAAACCGGCGTGGAGCTTGAGCTACTTTCTGTAATATCATTCACAACTAGAAAGACATGTATGAGTGAGAAAATGGCATTCAATTTATTTGATATCGCTACTGATATGCATGGGATGCCGAAGTGCCCCTATATGGGAGTGAAAATCACGATTGTTTACAAGTTCCGTAAAAGTAATTACCAAATTCATTAGCCACACACATACTGTAGATGTAAAAACAGAAAGGCTGGGTTCTCGATCATTCCAGCCACACATAATATATAGCATTAGTGGGCTAATCACCCCAAAATTTGTAAATAAACCATAAAGAAAATTATGGTAACTACACATAATTAATATAAATGCTATGTACATATATACACACATATATATCACAAAAACCACCAACTAGTAAAACATCACACATAAAATCTTGGCCGAACTGCCACAGAAAACGTACTTATAAAAATTACCCGCAATAAAACCCTCCGTACACTACTGAACATTCAGTGGAGGAAAAAGCAATAACGCAAAACCTCGTGTAACAAACTAAAGCAGGGAAAAGCGTAAAAAGTTTAAAAAAACTTTGTGAAATACGTGAAGTCACAATACATTTTGTCACCCATCGGAGACTAAGGGTCAACATGTTTTGCGTAATTAATATGTTTCATTGTGACGTCACGCCGACTTCGAGAATACAAATTTTGCCGCCGTTTAAAAGTGGGTGGCTGTTATAACATAAAATCGGAAAGTGGCGCTTCAATCGGTAGACGGCCGAAATGTGTCAACAAACCAACGTCGTTAGCCAGCGTCTAAGACACCGAAACGGCATGATAGTAGGTCCATTTGTAGGTGATTTTAGGCAAGATTATAGGGAAACCGATTATATATTTGAATAGCATAAAGCAAACGTAAGCTTTCACAAGATATCTAGATCGTTAAGATCGGACGAGCCATTAGATTGTTAACCACCGTTAAATTTAGTGTTTTGAGACGTGTTTTGGTTCGTACAATTTTCGTTGCTGGTGTTATAGACATCTAGAATACACTATTTCTGGGGAGTAAATGTTGGCATATTGTTGGCAGTACGTATGTTAGAGATATCGAGAAGCTGTTGAAACTCTCTCATGTACGCTAACTAATATATATGGATATTGATTTAATTGGAGTTCTTTACTAGTCCATTTTAATATTACGAGTTCCACTTTGAATATGCATGTTAATAATCATACCCATTTAGACTACATTGCTTGTCGAGTTCATTTTAAACTTCATCCACACATTTTAAATGCTGCGCTGTTTTCTGCCAATCTATTGGAAATATGAACAACTCGTGGCTGAAGTGGTTCTGTGTTATGACTTACGTTTCAAGGATGGAACAACACGAATTGCACTGCATTGCATTGGCAATAAAAGATTCATGCCCATAGTTGACTGCATGCCTATATCAAGGCTAAAAAACACGGATATTTTGCTCTGTGAACGTAGACAAACATGGGCAGTAACGGGAAGAACTTCGTCTAGTGAATCCATCACAAACATCACACAACTGAACAAATAAACTTAGATCTATAGCCGCCGTCATAGGCAAACATTCAATTAGTGCAAATAGAACATAGCACCCGAGTATTCAATGTAAGAAAAAATATCAATCGGCCATCATGAGAAATATTCAAAAAGAAATTGGGCAATGTTATATAAACCTATATTGAATACAACGTCAACATGTTCTAATTGCAATGTTATCTTTTTCATTTTAGATATCGACGAATGTGCCAGCCACCCTTGTCAACACGGAGGCACCTGCACTGACCTTGTGAACACGTACACGTGCGCTTGTACCAGTGGACACGGGGGCTCTACTTGTGGAACGGGTAAGTCGTGCATAAGATGGTACAAAATTCAAATATATAAAGCATATTTGGCATGCCTACGTCTTGTGTCGTTAATAAAAATAACCCTACTAAGTCTGAGTACATGTTTTAATAATATAATAAATTGGCATGCAGCCTGAGCTAGTTTCTGTAATATGAGTCATAACTAGAATGACATGTATGAGTGAGAAAATGGCATTCAATTTATTTGATATCGTTAATCATATGCATGGAATGCCGAAGGGTGCCTACATGGGAGTGACACTCCCGATTGTTTATAAGTTCCATAGTAGGGACGTAATTACCAAGTTCATTATCCATACACATAGATGTACAAAGAGAAATGCTGGGTTACTCGATCTCTCCAGCAAAAACATAATACATAGAATAAGTGGGCTAATCACCCCAAAATTGATAAACAAACCATAAAGAAAATTATAGTAACAACACATAATTAATATAAATGCTACGTACATATATACACATATATATATATATATCATAAAAGCCACCAACTAGAAACACATCCTACAGAAAGTCTTGGCCGAACTGCCACACAAAACGTACTGATAAAAATTACCCGCATTAAAACCCTGCGTACACTATGGAACATTCAGTGGAGGAAAAGCAATAACGCAAAACCTCGTATACCAAACTAAAGCAGGGAAAAGCTTCAAAAAAATAAAAAACTTTGTGAACTACGTGACGTCACTATAATGTTTTCCACCCATCGGAGACTAAAGGTCAACATGTTTTGCGTAATTCATATGCTTGATTGTGACGTCACGCGGACTTCGAGAATATAAATTTTGCCGCCGTTTAAAAGTGGGTGGCGGTTATTCCATTAAATCGGAAAGTGGCGCTTCAATCGGTAGACGGCCGAACTGTGTGACAATCCAACGTCGTTAGCCAGCGTCTAAGACACCGTTAACGGCATGGTAGTAGGTCCATTTGTAGGTTATTTTAGGAACGATTATAGGGAGACCTATTATATATTTAAATAGCAGAAAGCAAGCGTAAGCTTTCACAAGATATCTAGATCGTTAAGATCGGACGAGCCAAAAGAGTGCTAGCCATCGTTGAATATAGCGTTTTGAGACGTGTTTTGGTTCGTACAATTATCGCTTCTGATATTATAGACATCAAGAATACACTATTTTCGGGGAGTAAATGTTGGCATATTGTTGACAATACGTATATCAGAAATATCGAGAAGCTGTTGAAACTGTATCGTGTACTAATATATATTGATATTGATTTAATTGGAGTTCTCTACTTGTCCATTATAATATTACGAGTTCCACTTTGAATTTGCATGTTAATAATCATACCCATTTAGACTATATTGCTTGTCGAATTCATTTTAAACTTCATCCACACATTTTAAATGCTGCACTGTTTTCTGCCAATCTATTGGAAATATCTATAACTCGTGGCTGAAGTGGTTCTGTGTTATGACTTAGGTTTGAAGGATGGAACAACACGAATTACACTGCGTTGCATTGGCAATACAAGGTTCATGCCCATAGTTGACTGCATGCCTATACCAAGGCTAAAAAACCCGGATATTTTGTTGTGTAAACGTAGACATAGGTGGGCAGTAACGGGAAGAAATTCGTCTAGTGAATCCATCACAAACGTCACACAACTGAACAAATAAACTCTGATATATAGCCGCCGTCATCTGCAAACATTCAATTAGTGCAAATAGAACGTAGCATCCGAGTTTTCAATGTAAGAAGAAATAGCAATCGGCCATAATGAGAAATATTCAAAAAGAAATAGGACAGTGTTATATAAACCTATATTGAATACAACGTCAACATGTTCTAATTGCAATGTTATCTTTTCCATTTTAGATATCGACGAATGTGCCAGCCACCCTTGTCAACACGGAGGCACCTGCACTGACCTTGTGAACACGTACACGTGCGCTTGTACCAGTGGATACGGGGGCTCTACTTGTGGAACGGGTAAGTCGTGCATAAGGTGATACAAAATTCAAATATATAAAGCATATTTGGCATGCCTACGTCATGTGTCGTTGATAATAATAACCCTACTAAGTCTGAGTACATGTTTTAATAATATAATAAATTGGCGTGGAGCCTGAGCTACTTTCTGTAACATCATTCACAACTAGAAAAACATGTATGAGTGAGAAAATGGCATTCAATTTATTTGATATCGCTACTCATGTGATTGGGATGCCGAAGGGCCCCTAAATGGGTGTGACAAATACGATTGTTTACAAGTTCCATAGTAGTAATTACCAAGCCATTTAGGCACACACATACTGTAGATGTAAAAACAGAAAGGCTGGATTACTTGATCTCTCCAGCCACACATAATACATAGAATAAGTGGGCTAATCACCACAAAATTTGTATACAAACCATAACGAATATTATGGTAAAAACTCATAATTAATATAAATTATATGTACACATATACACACACACATATATATATCATAAAAATCACCGACTAGTAACACATCACACAGAAAGTCTTTGCCGAACTGCCACAGAAAACGTACTTATAAAAAGTGCCTGCAATAAAAACCCTGCGTACACTACTGAATATTCAGTGGAGAAAAAAGCAATAACGCAAAACCTCGTTTATAAAACTAAAGCAGGGAAAAGCGTCGAAAAAAAATTAAAATGTTGTGAACTACGTGACGTTACTATAACGTTTGTCACCCATCGGAGACTAAAGGTCAACATGTTTTACGTAATTAAAATGTTTGATTGTGATGTCATGCCGACTTCGAGAATATAATTTTTACCGCCGTTTAAAAGTGGGGGGCGTTTGTACCATAAATTCGGAAAGTGGCGCTTCAATCGGTAGACGGCCGAACTGTGTCGACAAACCAACGTCGTTAGCCAGCGTCTAAGACACCGAAACGACATGGTAGTTGGTCTATTTGTAGGTTATTTTAGGCACGATTATAGGGAAACCAATTATATATTTGAATAGCACAAAGCAAACGTAAGCTTTCACAAGATATCTAGATCGTTAAGATCGGACGAGCCATAAGAGTGCTACCCACCGTTTAATTTAGCGTTTTGAGACGTGTTTTGGTTCCTACAATTTTCGCTGCTGATATTATAAACATTTAGAATATACTATTTCTAGGGAGTAAATGTTGGCATATTGTTGGCAGTACGTATGTTAGAGATATCGAGAAGCTGTTGAAACTCTATCATGTACGCTAACTAATATATGTGGATATTGATTTAATTGGAGCTCTTTACTAGTCCGTTTTAATATTACGAGTTCCACTTTGAATTTGCATGTTAATAATCATACCAATTTAGACTACATTGCTTGTCGAGTTCATTTTAAACTTCATCCACACATTTTAAATGCTGCGCTGTTTTCTGCCAATCTATTGGAAATATGAACAACTCGTGGCTGAAGTGGTTCTGTGTTATGACTTTGGTTTCAAGGATGGAACAACACGAATTGCACTGCATTGCATTGGCAATAAAAGGTTCATGCCCATAGTTGACTGCATGCCTATATCAAGGCTAAAAAACACGGATATTTTGCTGTGTGAATGTAGACATCCATGGGCAGTAACGGGAAGAACTTCGTCAAGTGAATCCATCACAAACATCACACAACTGATCAAATAAACTCTGATATATAGCCGCCGTCATAGGCAAACATTCAATTAGTGCAAATAGAACATAGCACCCGAGTATTCAATGTAAGAAAAAATATCAATCGGCCATCATGAGAAATATTCAAAAAGAAATTGGGCAATGTTATATAAACCTATATTGAATACAACGTCAACATGTTCTAATTACAATGTTATCTTTTTCATTTTAGATATCGACGAATGTGCCAGCCACCCTTGTCAACACAGAGGCACCTGCACTGACCTTGTGAACACGTACACGTGCGCTTGTACCAGTGGATACCGAGGCTCTACTTGTGGAACGGGTAAGTCGTGTATAAGATGGTACAAAATTCAAATATATAAAGCATATTTGGCATGCCTACGTCTTGTGTCGTTGATAATAATAACCCTACTAAGTCTGAGTACATGTTTTCATAATATAATAAACCGGCGTGGAACTTGAGCTACTTTCTGTAATATCATTCACAACTAGAAAGACATGTATGAGTGAGAAAATGGCATTCAATTTATTTGATATCGCTACTGATATGCATGGGATGCCGAAGTGCCCCTATATGGGAGTGAAAATCACGATTGTTTACAAGTTCCGTAAAAGTAATTACCAAATTCATTAGCCACACACATACTGTAGATGTAAAAACAGAAAGGCTGGGTTCTCGATCATTCCAGCCACACATAATATATAGCATTAGTGGGCTAATCACCCCAAAATTTGTAAATAAACCATAAAGAAAATTATGGTAACTACACATAATTAATATAAATGCTATGTACATATATACACACATATATATCACAAAAACCACCAACTAGTAAAACATCACACATAAAGTCTTGGCCGAACTGCCACAGAAAACGTACTTATAAAAATTACCTGCAATAAAACCCTCCGTACACTACTGAACATTCAGTGTAGGAAAAAGCAATAACGCAAAACCTCGTGTAACAAACTAAAGCAGGGAAAAGCGTAAAAAAGTTTTAAAAAACTTTGTGAACTACGTGACGTCACAATAAATTTTGTCACCCATCGGAGACTAAGGGTCAACATGTTTTGCGTAATTAATATGTTTCATTGTGACGTCACGCCGACTTCGAGAATACAAATTTTGCCGCCGTTTAAAAGTGGGTGGCTGTTATAACATAAAATCGGAAAGTGGCGCTTCAATCGGTAGACGGCCGAAATGTGTCAACAAACCAACGTCGTTAGCCAGCGTCTAAGACACCGAAACGGCATGATAGTAGGTCCATTTGTAGGTGATTTTAGGCAAGATTATAGGGAAACCGATTATATATTTGAATAGCATAAAGCAAACGTAAGCTTTCACAAGATATCTAGATCGTTAAGATCGGACGAGCCATTAGATTGTTAACCACCGTTAAATTTAGTGTTTTGAGACGTGTTTTGGTTCGTACAATTTTCGGTGCTGGTATTATAGACATCTAGAATACACTATTTCTGGGGAGTAAATGTTGGCATATTGTTGGCAGTACGTATGTTAGAGATATCGAGAAGCTGTTGAAACTCTCTCATGTACGCTAACTAATATATATGGATATTGATTTAATTGGAGTTCTTTACTAGTCCATTTTAATATTACGAGTTCCACTTTGAATATGCATGTTAATAATCATACCCATTTAGACTACATTGCTTGTCGAGTTCATTTTAAACTTCATCCACACATTTTAAATGCTGCGCTGTTTTCTGCCAATCTATTGGAAATATGAACAACTCGTGGCTGAAGTGGTTCTGTGTTATGACTTACGTTTCAAGGATGGAACAACACGAATTGCACTGCATTGCATTGGCAATAAAAGATTCATGCCCATAGTTGACTGCATGCCTATATCAAGGCTAAAAAACACGGATATTTTGCTCTGTGAACGTAGACAAACATGGGCAGTAACGGGAAGAACTTCGTCTAGTGAATCCATCACAAACATCACACAACTGAACAAATAAACTTAGATATATAGCCGCCGTCATAGGCAAACATTCAATTAGTGCAAATAGAACATAGCACCCGAGTATTCAATGTAAGAAAAAATATCAATCGGCCATCATGAGAAATATTCAAAAAGAAATTGGGCAATGTTATATAAACCTATATTGAATACAACGTCAACATGTTCTAATTGCAATGTTATCTTTTTCATTTTAGATATCGACGAATGTGCCAGCCACCCTTGTCAACACGGAGGCACCTGCACTGACCTTGTGAACACGTACACGTGCGCTTGTACCAGTGGACACGGGGGCTCTACTTGTGGAACGGGTAAGTCGTGCATAAGATGGTACAAAATTCAAATATATAAAGCATATTTGGCATGCCTACGTCTTGTGTCGTTAATAAAAATAACCCTACTAAGTCTGAGTACATGTTTTAATAATATAATAAATTGGCATGCAGCCTGAGCTAGTTTCTGTAATATGAGTCATAACTAGAATGACATGTATGAGTGAGAAAATGGCATTCAATTTATTTGATATCGTTAATCATATGCATGGAATGCCGAAGGGTGCCTACATGGGAGTGACACTCCCGATTGTTTATAAGTTCCATAGTAGGGACGTAATTACCAAGTTCATTATCCATACACATAGATGTACAAAGAGAAATGCTGGGTTACTCGATCTCTCCAGCAAAAACATAATACATAGAATAAGTGGGCTAATCACCCCAAAATTGATAAACAAACCATAAAGAAAATTATAGTAACAACACATAATTAATATAAATGCTACGTACATATATACACATATATATATATATATATCATAAAAGCCACCAACTAGAAACACATCCTACAGAAAGTCTTGGCCGAACTGCCACACAAAACGTACTGATAAAAATTACCCGCATTAAAACCCTGCGTACACTATGGAACATTCAGTGGAGGAAAAAGCAATAACGCAAAACCTCGTATACCAAACTAAAGCAGGGAAAAGCTTCAAAAAATAAAAAAACTTTGTGAACTACGTGACGTCACTATAATATTTTCCACCCATCGGAGACTAAAGGTCAACATGTTTTGCGTAATTAATATGCTTGATTGTGACGTCACGCGGACTTCGAGAATATAAATTTTGCCGCCGTTTAAAAGTGGGTGGCGGTTATTCCATTAAATCGGAAATTGGCGCTTCAATCGGTAGACGGCCGAACTGTGTGACAATCCAATGTCGTTAGCCAGCGTCTAAGACACCGTTAACGGCATGGTAGTAGGTCCATTTGTAGGTTATTTTAGGAACGATTATAGGGAAACCTATTATATATTTAAATAGCAGAAAGCAAGCGTAAGCTTTCACAAGATATCTAGATCGTTAAGATCGGACGAGCCATTAGATTGTTAACCACCGTTAAATTTAGTGTTTTGAGACGTGTTTTGGTTCGTACAATTTTCGGTGCTGGTATTATAGACATCTAGAATACACTATTTCTGGGGAGTAAATGTTGGCATATTGTTGGCAGTACGTATGTTAGAGATATCGAGAAGCTGTTGAAACTCTCTCATGTACGCTAACTAATATATATATGGATATTGATTTAATTGGAGTTCTTTACTAGTCCATTTTAATATTACGAGTTCCACTTTGAATTTGCATGTTAATAATCATACCAATTTAGACTACATTGCTTGTCGAGTTCATTTTAAACTTCATCCACACATTTTAAATGCTGCGCTGTTTTCTGCCAATCTATTGGAAATATGAACAACTCGTGGCTGAAGTGGTTCTGTGTTATGACTTAGGTTTCAAGGATGGAACAACACGAATTGCACTGCATTGCATTGGCAATAAAAGGTTCATGCCCATAGTTGACTGCATGCCTATATCAAGGCTAAAAAACACGGATATTCTGCTTTGTGAATGTAGACATCCATGGGCAGTAACGGGAAGAACTTCGTCAAGTGAATCCATCACAAACATCACACAACTGAACAAATAAACTCTGATATATAGCCGCCGCCATAGGCAAACATTCAATTAGTGCAAATAGAATATAGCACCCGAGTATTCAATGTAAGAAAAAATATCAATCGGCCATCATGAGAAATATTCAAAAAGAAATTGGGCAATGTTATATAAACCTATATTGAATACAACGTCAACATGTTGTAATTACAATGTTATCTTTTTCATTTTAGATATCGACGAATGTGCCAGCCACCCTTGTCAACACAGAGGCACCTGCACTGACCTTGTGAACACGTACACGTGCGCTTGTACCAGTGGATACCGGGGCTCTACTTGTGGAACGGGTAAGTCGTGTATAAGATGGTACAAAATTCAAATATATAAAGCATATTTGGCATGCCTACGTCTTGTGTCGTTGATAATAATAACCCTACTAAGTCTGAGTACATGTTTTAATAATATAATAAACTGGCGTGGAGCTTGAGCTACTTTCTGTAATATCATTCACAACTAGAAAGACATGTATGAGTGAGAAAATGGCATTCAATTTATTTGATATCGCTACTGATATGCATGGGATGCCGAAGTGCCCCTATATGGGAGTGAAAATCACGATTGTTTACAAGTTCCGTAAAAGTAATTACCAAATTCATTAGCCACACACATACTGTAGATGTAAAAACAGAAAGGCTGGGTTCTCGATCATTCCAGCCACACATAATATATAGCATTAGTGGGCTAATCACCCCAAAATTTGTAAACAAACCATAAAGAAAATTATGGTAACTACACATAATTAATATAAATGCTATGTACATATATACACACATATATATCACAAAAACCACCAACTAGTAAAACATCACACATAAAGTCTTGGCCGAACTGCCACAGAAAACGTACTTATAAAAATTACCCGCAATAAAACCCTCCGTACACTACTGAACATTCAGTGTAGGAAAAAGCAATAACGCAAAACCTCGTGTAACAAACTAAAGCAGGGAAAAGCGTAAAAAAGTTTTAAAAAACTTTGTGAACTACGTGACGTCACAATAAATTTTGTCACCCATCGGAGACTAAGGGTCAACATGTTTTGCGTAATTAATATGTTTCATTGTGACGTCACGCCGACTTCGAGAATACAAATTTTGCCGCCGTTTAAAAGTGGGTTGCTGTTATAACATAAAATCGGAAAGTGGCGCTTCAATCGGTAGACGGCCGAAATGTGTCAACAAACCAACGTCGTTAGCCAGCGTCTAAGACACCGAAACGGCATGGTAGTAGGTCTATTTGTAGGTGATTTTAGGCAAGATTATAGGGAAACCGATTATATATTTGAATAGCATAAAGCAAACGTAAGCTTTCACAAGATATCTAGATCGTTAAGATCGGACGAGCCATTAGATTGTTAACCACCGTTAAATTTAGTGTTTTGAGACGTGTTTTGGTTCGTACAATTTTCGGTGCTGGTATTATAGACATCTAGAATACACTATTTCTGGGGAGTAATTGTTGGCATATTGTTGGCAGCACGTATGTTAGAGATATCGAGAAGCTGTTGAAACTCTCTCATGTACGCTAACTAATATATATGGATATTGATTTAATTGGAGTTCTTTACTAGTCCATTTTAATATTACGAGTTCCACTTTGAATATGCATGTTAATAATCATACCCATTTAGACTACATTGCTTGTCGAGTTCATTTTAAACTTCATCCACACATTTTAAATGCTGCGCTGTTTTCTGCCAATCTATTGGAAATATGAACAACTCGTGGCTGAAGTGGTTCTGTGTTATGACTTACGTTTCAAGGATGGAACAACACGAATTGCACTGCATTGCATTGGCAATAAAAGATTCATGCCCATAGTTGACTGCATGCCTATATCAAGGCTGAAAAACACGCATATTTTGCTGTGTGAACGTAGACAAACATGGGTAGTAACAGGAAGAACTTCGTCTAGTGAATCCATCACAAACATCACACAAATGAACAAATAAACTCTGATATATAGCCGCCGTCATCTGCAAACATTCAATTAGTGCAAATAGAACGTAGCACCCGAGTATTCAATGTAAGAAAAAATATCAATCGGCCATCATGAGAAATATTCAAAAAGAAATTGGGCAATGTTATATAAACCTATATTGAATACAACGTCAACATGTTCTAATTACAATGTTATCTTTTTCATTTTAGATATCGATGAATGTGCCAGCCACCCTTGTCAACACGGAGGCACCTGCACTGACCTTGTGAACACGTACACGTGCGCTTGTACCAGTGGATACGGGGGCTCTACTTGTGGAACGGGTAAGTCGTGTATAAGATGGTACAAAATTCAAATATATAAAGCATATTTGGCATGCCTACGTCTTGTGTCGTTGATAATAATAACCCTACTAAGTATGAGTACATGTTTTAATAATATAATAAACTGGCGTGGAGCTTGAGCTACTTTCTGTAATATCATTCACAACTAGAGAGACATGTATGAGTGAGAAAATGGCATTCAATTTATTTGATATCGCTACTGATATGCATGGGATGCCGAAGTGCCCCTATATGGGAGTGAAAATCACGATTGTTTACAAGTTCCGTAAAAGTAATTACCAAATTCATTAGCCACACACATACTGTAGATGTAAAAACAGAAAGGCTGGGTTCTCGATCATTCCAGCCACACATAATATATAGCATTAGTGGGCTAATCACCCCAAAATTTGTAAACAAACCATAAAGAAAATTATGGTAACTACACATAATTAATATAAATGCTATGTACATATATACACACATATATATCACAAAAACCACCAACTAGTAAAACATCACACATAAAGTCTTGGCCGAACTGCCACAGAAAACGTACTTATAAAAATTACCCGCAATAAAACCCTCCGTACACTACTGAACATTCAGTGGAGGAAAAAGCAATAACGCAAAACCTCGTGTAACAAACTAAAGCAGGGGAAAGCGTCAAAAAGTTAAAAAAAACTTTGTGAACTACGTGACGTCACAATAAATTTTGTCACCCATCGGAGACTAAGGGTCAACATGTTTTGCGTAATTAATATGTTTCATTGTGACGTCACGCCGACTTCGAGAATACAAATTTTGCGCCGTTTAAAAGTGGGTGGCTGTTATAACATAAAATCGGAAAGTGGCGCTTCAATCGGTAGACGGCCGAACTGTGTAAACAAACCAACGTCGTTAGCCAGTGTCTAAGACACAGAAACGGCATGGTAGTAGGTCCATTTGTAGGTGATTTTAGGCAAGATTATAGGGAAACCGATTATATATTTGAATAGCATAAAGCAAACGTAAGCTTTCACAAGATATCTAGATCGTTAAGATCGGACGAGCCATTAGATTGTTAACCACCGTTAAATGTTGTGTTTTGAGACGTGTTTTGGTTCGTACAATTTTCGGTGCTGGTATTATAGACATCTAGAATACACTATTTCTGGGGAGTAATTGTTGGCATATTGTTGGCAGTACGTATGTTAGAGATATCGAGAAGCTGTTGAAACTCTCTCATGTACGCTAACTAATATATATGGATATTGATTTAATTGGAGTTCTTTACTAGTCCATTTTAATATTACGAGTTCCACTTTGAATATGCATGTTAATAATCATACCCATTTAGACTACATTGCTTGTCGAGTTCATTTTAAACTTCATCCACACATTTTAAATGCTGCGCTGTTTTCTGCCAATCTATTGGAAATATGAACAACTCGTGGCTGAAGTGGTTCTGTGTTATGACTTAGGTTTCAAGGATGGAACAACACGAATTGCACTGCATTGCATTGGCAATAAAAGATTCATGCCCATAGTTGACTGCATGCCTATATCAAGGCTAAAAAACACGGATATTTTGCTGTGTGAACGTAGACAAACATGGGTAGTAACAGGAAGAACTTCGTCTAGTGAATCCATCACAAACATCACACAAATGAACAAATAAACTCTGATATATAGCCGCCGTCATCTGCAAACATTCAATTAGTGCAAATAGAACGTAGCACCCGAGTATTCAATGTAAGAAAAAATAGCAATCGGCCATCATAAGAAATATTCAAAAAGAAATTGGGCAATGTTATATAAACCTATATTGAATACAACGTCAACATGTTCTAATTACAATGTTATCTTTTTCATTTTAGATATCGACGAATGTGCCAGCCACCCTTGTCAACACGGAGGCACCTGCACTGACCTTGTGAACACGTACACGTGCGCTTGTACCAGTGGATACGGGGGCTCTACTTGTGGAACGGGTAAGTCGTGTATAAGATGGTACAAAATTCAAATATATAAAGCATATTTGGCATGCCTACGTCTTGTGTCGTTGATAATAATAACCCTACTAAGTCTGAGTACATGTTTTAATAATATAATAAACTGGCGTGGAGCTTGATCTACTTTCTGTAATATCATTCACAACTAGAAAGACATGTATGAGTGAGAAAATGGCATTCAATTTATTTGATATCGCTACTGATATGCATGGGATGCCGAAGTGCCCCTATATGGGAGTGACAATCACGATTGTTTACAAGTTCCGTAAAAGTAATTACCATATTCATTAGCCACACACATATTGTAGAAGTAAAAACAGAAAGGCTGGGTTCTCAATCATTCCAGCCACACATAATATATAGCATTAGTGGGCTAATCTTCCCAAAATTTGTAAACAAACCATAAAGAAAATTATGGTAACAACACATAATTAATATAAATGCTATGTACATATATACACACACATATATATTACAAAAACCACCAACTAGTAAAACATCACACATAAAGTCTTGGCCGAACTGCCACAGGAGACGTACTTATAAAAATTACCCGCAATAAAACCCTCCGTACACTACTGAACATTCAGTGGAGGAAAAAGCAATAACGCAAAACCTCGTGTAACAAACTAAAGCAGGGAAAAGCGTCAAAAAGTTAAAAAAAACTTTGTGAACTACGTGACGTCACAATAAATTTTGCCACCCATCGGAGACTAAGGGTCAACATGTTTTGCGTAATTAATATGTTTCATTGTGACGTCACGCCGACTTCGAGAATACAAATTTTGCCGCCGTTTAAAAGTGGATGGCTGTTATAACATAAAATCGGAAAATGGCGCTTCAATCGGTAGACGGCCGAACTGTGTCAACAAACCAACGTCGTTAGCCAGCGTCTAAGACACCGAAACGGCATAGTAGTAGGTCCATTTGTAGTTGATTTTAGGCAAGATTATAGGGAAACCGATTATATATTTGAATAGCATTAAGCAAACGTAAGCTTTCACAAGATATCTAGATCGTTAAGATCGGACGAGCCATTATATTGTTAACCACCGTTAAATTTAGTGTTTTGAGACGTGTTTTGGTTCTTACAATTTTCGGTGCTGGTATTATAGACATCTAGAATACACTATTTCTGGGGAGTAAATGTTGGCATATTGTTGGCTGTACGTATGTTAGAGATATCGAGAAGCTGTTGAAACTCTATCATGTACGCTAACTAATATATATGGATATTTATTTAATTGGAGTTCTTTACTAGTCCATTTTAATATTACGAGTTCCACTTTGAATTTGCATGTTAATAATCATACCCATTTAGACTACATTGCTTGTCGGGTTCATTTTAAACTTCATCCACACATTTTAAATACTGCGCTGTTTTCTGCCAATCTATTGGAAATATGAACAACTCATGGCTGAAGTGGTTCTGTGTTATGACTTAGGTTTCAAGGATGGAACAACACGAATTGCACTGCATTGCATTGGCAATAAAAGGTTCATGCCCATAGTTGACTGCATGCCTATATCAAGGCTAAAAAACACGGATATTTTGCTGTGTGAACGTAGACATATATGGACCGTAACGGGAAGAACTTCGTGAATTAGTGAATCCATCACAAACATCACACAACTGGACAAATAAACACTGATATATAGCCTCCGTCATCTGCAAACATTTAGTTAGTGCAAATAGAACGTAGCACCCGAGTGTTCAATGTAAGAAGAAATAATCGGCCATCATGAGAAATATTCAAAAATAAATTGGGCAATGTTATATAAACCTATGTTGAATACAACGTCAACATATTCTAATTGCAATGTTATCTTTTTCATTTTAGATATCGACGAATGTGCCAGCCACCCTTGTCAACACGGAGGCACCTGCACTGACCTTGTGAACACGTACACGTGCGCTTGTACCAGTGGATACGGGGGCTCTACTTGTGGAACGGGTAAGTCGTGCATAAGATGGTACAACATTCAAATATATAAAGCATATTTGGCATGCCTACGTCTTGTGTCGTTGATAATAATAACCCTACTAAGTCTGAGTACATGTTTTAATAATATAATAAACTGGCGTGCAGCCTGAGCTATTTTCTGTAGTATCAGTCATAACTAGAAAGACAAGTATGATTGAGAAAATGGCATTCAATGTATTTGTTGTCGTTAATGATATATGTACATGGGAGTGACCATCACGATTGTTTACATGTTCCATAGTAGTAATTACCAAGTTCATTAGCGACACACATACTGTGGATGTAAAAACAGAAAGGCTGGGTTACTTGATCTCTCCAGCCACACATAAATCATAGCATAAGTGGACTAATCATCCGAAAATTGGTAAACAAACCATAATGACAATTATGGTAACAATAGGTAATTAATATAAATGCTATGTACATATATATATATACACACACACATATATATATATAATAAAAACCACCATCTAGTAATACATCACACAGAAAGTCTTCGCCGAACTGCCACACAAAACGTACTCATAAAAAGTACCCGCAGTAAAAACCCTGCGTACACTACTGAACATTCAGTGGAGGAAAATGCAATAACGCAAAATCTCGTGTACCAAACTAAAGCAGGGAAAAGCGTATAAAAAAACTCTTTGAACTACGTGACGTCATAATAACGTTTGCCACCCATTGGAGACCAAAGGTCAACATGTTTTGCGAAATTAATATGTTTGATTGTGACGTCACGCCTACTTCGAGAATATAAATGATGTCGCCCGCCGTTTAAAAGTGGGTGGCGGTTATACCATAAAATCGGAAAATAGCGCTTCAATCGGTAGACGGCCAAACTGTGTCAACAATCCAACATCGGTAGTATGTGTCTAAGACATCGGAAACGGTATGGTTGTGAACAAATGGCATTCCATTTATTTAATATCATTAATCAGGCTTGGAATGCCGAAGAACCCTGGCAATCACGGTTGTTTACTAGTTCCATAGTAGGGGCGTAATTACCAAGTTAATTAATTAGCCATACACATACATGTTACATCAGAAAAGCTGGGATACTCGATCCCCACCTCTCACGGTACAAGGGAGACCACCCCACTAATTATTTTTTTCGTATTTTCATTAAACACACTTCACTAACCAAATAAAAATGTTGCAGCCCAAATATGTATAGACGTTGAAGTCATGTGAGAAGCTAGTATATATCACGAGCTAACCAACACGTAGACGTTGCTGTTTGTACACAAGCATACATACAAGACCAGTAATGTGAACAACTTCGCTTAGTGGATAGACTGAAAATATTACATAACGGAAGAAAAACACTGATATAGTCGGCAACACATTCATCCTTTCAGCTGATGCAAATTTAATGCAGCAATCCAGTGTTTTATGCAGGAAGATTAGTTATCGGCCATCTGACCAGATTTAAGACTCTATTTAAAACACCCTTATCTAAACTGGCTTACTTTCACTGAAGAACTGTGCTATAGGATACTTTATGTAAACATGTGTTTTAGTAATTTATATATTTAGTTATTTTTATATAATATAGTAGTTAAATTCATTTTAAGGTATTATAATTATTTATGTAATTACCTTAATATTTTCGAAATTATGTCATGCGTGTTAGTTATTTAATATATACAGTCTTTTTAAATTTTAGTTTAATATTATTTTTACGAGTATGACACATTTCTTAAACATTTCTGTTAATTACATGTACGTTTTATAATGTGTGTACGCGCCTATGAACGGGCTGGTCCGGTTATATGGCGATTTACAAATGTTAGTAATAATAATAAATAATGATAATCGACCACAAGGAACATTTGTCTAAATAAAAATGTACAATGTGATAAGCCGACGTTGAACTAGACGTTAAAACTGGCTAATAATAATATTATTTATTTTCATTTTAGATATAGACGAATGTGCCAGCCACCCTTGTCAACATGGAGGCACCTGCACTGACCGAGTCAACACGTATACATGCACTTGTGTCAGTGGATACCAGGGCACTACATGTGAGACGGGTACGTCGTGCATATGTTGTTCCTACACTAAAATCTATGAACCATATTTTATACGCAGTACACATAATTAATTGGTGAGCTTCTCATATACAGGTACTCTTCTTAGGTTTCTTTTGACTTATTCTTGTAGTGTTCTTGTCGTGCATGTTTTTTCTAGATCCTACGCCATCAGCGTTTTATACACATTGATCGCACGTGTAGTACATGCAAGTAAAATAAAAGCAGCTCACTCACAGCATATTCTTGTTATATGCCTTACATTTGTCCATGAGGAATTATTTAATTTTAGTAATAATTTGCCGAAGTTGTGCACAACGAATTTACCTCTCTAGTCCCGGGTAATGTTTGGAGTTTGCTATCAGTAAAGCATTTATTCTTTACATGTTTTTATAATGCCCCGGGGTACTTTAATATAGTTATGAAAACTGACATTTGGTCCTCAAAGAGCAGTGTCGTTTTGGTAAGAGTTGTCAAAAATGTTAATGTCAAGTGTATGTGTATACGCAATATTTCATAAAGTCTCGGTAAGACATCTTAAAGGCACCCATCACATGCATCATAAATGTTTTCCACTTTAATTATCATTGCAACGTTATAGGAATCCTCACTGTCTACGGGTTTAGTGAAAAACGAACTCAAAACAACTTAGCTCCTTGCAAGATGTACGACCTACAGACGTAGATGATTATTTGTATAAGCAGAAATTAAACGAAGTGATATAAACCGACACAGAACAAGGTATGTCAAACGATGCTATGTGCAATTACAATACTAGTTATCTTCAATCCAGACATCGATGAATGTGCCAGCCGCCCTTGTCAACATGGAGGCACCTGCACTGACCGAGTGAACAGCTACACATGCAACTGTGTCAGTGGATACGAGGGGAATACTTGTGGAACGGGTAAGTCGTGCATCATTTTATTCTAGATCCAATACCACCAACGTATCATACACATTGATCACATACGTATTACATGTAAGTAAGATAGAAACAGCTCACACATTATTATTATGTGCCTTAGAATGGCAACATTATTATGACAACCTACATTTGACCAACAAGTAGTAACGGAATCTTAGAAATAGATTGCAAGATGTTTATATATTGATCGTTGTGCATAAACCTCTAGTCCCGGCTAATATTTGAGCCTTGCTATGCCTAAAGCATTCCTTCTGTAGATGTTCTTTTGTCATGATCCGGGGTATTTTAACATTGTAATGAAAGCCGACATTTGATCCGCAAAGAGTAGTGCCATTTTAGTAAGAGTTAGCAAAATGTCAAAGTCAGATGCGTGACTATACACACTATTTCATAAAGTCCCTGAATGTCATCCAAGGTGTGCTGTCTCGAAAGCACCCCTCATTGAATATTTATGTGATATACCCTGTTATAGAAATACTTTTATAACTCGCATGCATCACAAATGTATTCCATGAAATTTCCATTTCAACATTATGGGAATACTCACTATCTATATATTTAGCGTAAAACGAACTCATGACAACTTTGTTCAATGCTGGATGTATGGATAGTAGACCTTGATAGTTGTTGCTATCAGCGGCATGTCGGCGGTGTGATACTAACTGATATCGATCAAGACAAGATGTCAGACTATGCTATGCGTAATTGCAATATTATTTATTTTTTATTCCAGATATCAACGAATGCGCCAGCCGCCCATGTGAACATGGAGGCACCTGCACTGACCAAGTGAACATGTACACATGCTCTTGTTCCGATGGATACAGAGGCTCTACTTGTGAAACGGGTAAGTCATGTATAAGTTGTTCCTACATTCTGATATAATAATAATAATAACATTATTCTTTAGTGCCACTATCCTAGGAAAAGAGTGGCTCGAGTTCATTGGCGCAATAAAACCAAAGGATTAAGCGTTCTCATAATCTTTGACAACGCAAACATCGGCAAAACATGTATGGAATTGCTTGTAAGAAGCCAAGCAATATATAAAAATATGAAGGCGAAATGAATATTTTCTATTGACTTAACGTAAGTATTTAAGTAAATAAGTAAGTGAATTTGCTGTAACAATATTGCCTCTGAACCGTGTTTTATCCGGATACATGGCACTATACACATACAATGTATTACTATTACATTGTCCGTGCTTTTACGAACCATCCTACAGTATCTCAACAAAACGTCGCAGCAATAAATGTGCGAAGATACGGAAGTCACCTGACAAACTAGTATATGTTAGTGCATTTAAGCAGTCACCTGGTATATGAGCTAACTACGCATAACAATACAGAACGGAGCAAATAAACACTGATATGGCCGCAATCAAGTGCAAACCTTCAGTTAATGCAAATAGAACACATCACTCCAGTGTTTTATTCATGAATAGTTAGGAATCGGCCATCATGAGGATTGGTCTAAATGTAATTGGATAATGTGATAAAAACCGACATTGACCAAAACGTCAACATTTGATAAATACTATATTAATTTTTATTTTAGATATTGACGAATGTGCCAGCCACCCATGTCAACATGGCGGCACCTGCACTGACCACGTGAACAGGTGCACATGCTCTTGTGTCAGTGGATACCTGGGCACTATTTGTGAAACGGGTAAGTCCAACATCGGGTTTTGTTCAGTGCCATCAATATATTATACACATTGATAATGCATGTATGACATTTTACTACAATACCAGCACCTTGGTCACAACTCCTTGATACAACACGGCTTAACACGACAACACTGCTTTGACAACCTTCATTTGACAAACAAGCAATATTGTAATTTTAATAACAATTTGCCGAAGTGTTAATATATTACTCATCGCTGTGCACGACATAAAACCACATCTAGTCAAGGTACAGTATGAGATTTTGTTACCCATAAACATTCCCTTTCTATATGTTATTATAGAACGCCCAGGAGACACAGTAACATTGTTATGAAACCTAATTTTAATCCTCAAATAATAGCATAATTTTAATTAGAGTCAACAAAAATGCTAATTTATTACTCATACGTATACACACTTTTTCATTAAGTTCATGACACATCCAGGGAATGCTCTTTTGAAAGCACCCCTCTTTGAATGTTCTTAGGAAATGCCTTGGTATGTCAACAGTGTTATCTTTTATATGCATCACACATGTATTCCGCCAACTTTTCATTTCAAACAATTATAGGAATTCTCATTGTTTATTTTGTCTATCTAACCACGTACAACACGTATGTGGAGATACGCCGTAATATAACGTAAACCTTAGTAATGTGTCACAAACGTATAACAGCAAATTAAGTTTTCGCGATGTTGTTTTGTATACTATCTAAACAAAATGGCGTCGCAAAAATGTGCGAAGATATGAGAAGCTAGTATACTCATATTATCACGAGCTAACCAGCATACATAGTTCGCCTTTGGTGCAAAGACATACGCCGTCCTAATTGTAACATTGCACTGCGTACGAAAAGAACATTGCTATAATTGCAAACTCTCCAATAATGTCATGGAGTCTCCCGGAGTTTGGGTGTGACTCCCGGTTTCCCGAAATACAGGCAAATCCCCGGATTATCGTTGAAAATCTCCAACAGCCACCTTCCCGTCACCGAGACAGCGCGACACCACTGGAGACGTGCTGAGACATCCGGAACCGCTGAATTTCCGGCGAAACATCTCCGACAAACCCCGCCGTCTTCCGATGTCAAGAACCGAGACAGCGCGACGAGACAGCGCAATACGGAAGCGTGCTGAACCGCTGATAAGTCTGCCGGATTTAACACAAAAAGTCGGCAGGTATACACTGCTATTGTCACCACCCACACCAGGCTTTATTTAGTGCACAGTGGACTTGAGACAACGTACTTGTAGACAAGATGGATAATAAGTATTGGTATATATGCGGAAATTCGACAATGTGAACAGACATAGAAGAAAACATGTCAAAACTGTTATTTTCATTCCAGATATCGACGAATGTGCCAGCAACCCTTGTCAACATGGAGGCACCTGCACTGACCAAGTGAACAGATACACTTGCTCTTGTGCAGATGGATACGGCGGCACTACTTGTGAAACGGGTACGTCGTGCGTAGGTTGTTCCAAAATTCAAATATATAAAGGATATTATATGCATTGAGCACAAGTTCGTTTGGTATTATTCTCATACAGAAATACTCTTATGACGATTAACTCATTACGTTGTCCTTGTTTTTTTGTAAAGCAGAGTTCACAATCTCAACAAAAGTTAAATCTGACAATGTGATATTAACCTATTTTGAATAAACGTCAAAATATGCGGATTACAATAACATTATTTGCATTTTAGATATCAACGAATGTGCAAGCCACCCTTGTCTACATGGAGGCTCTTGCACTGACCACGTGGACAGGTACACATGCACTTGTGTCAGTGGATACAGGGGCACTGTTTGTGAAACGGGTAAGTCTTGCATCTGTTTTTCCAACATTCAATGCTGTTATCATTTTATACACACATCAATTGATCGTGTATGTATTTCATGTATCTGATATAAAAGCATTCCGATTACAACATGCAGTATAACAAGGCAACATGTTTATGACAACCTCATTTGACTAACAAGGAATAATGTTGTTTTAGTAGCAGTTTGCAAAGTGTTAATACATTATGTATTGTTATGCTCATTGTTAAACCGCAACTAGTCCCGTGTTTAGAGGTTTTGTTACTCCATAAGTGTTCCCTCCTCTATGTTCTTACGTAATGCCTCGGGGCAGTATAACATTGTTATGAAAGCCCACATATTGTTATATGACAAGCTATATATATATATATTTTTGATAAGCTCGTTATATATATATATATATATAACGAGCTTATCAACAATATATATATATATTTACATACATATATATATTTACTAGCTTGTCATATAACTTGATTATCTTGACACACATACTTAACATCGGTACGAAGAATTACAAACCCGAAATGTTGTAAACTTTGTGTACGAGTGACATCACGAACACCACTCTGCATAACAAAAAGAACATTGTTATTGTCTCCATCCCAACGATGTTAGTGTAGAATGAACTGAAGATGACATTGTTCTCTACAGGACGTATGGATAATCGACTTTGATGAGTAATGGTATCAGCGGAAGATTGAAGATATGACATAAACCGACATCAGCGAACACATGTCTAGCTATGCTGTACTATGTATAATTACTATATTATTTATTTTCGTTCCAGATATTGACGAATGTGCCAGCCATCCTTGTCAACATGGCGGTACCTGCACTGACCACGTAAACAGGTACACATGCTCTTGTGTCAGTGGATACCTGGGCACTATTTGTGAAACGGGTAAGTTGTATATCGATTTTTTCCTACATCAAATTTCATAAACAGGTACACATGCTCTTGTGCAAGTGGGAACAATGGCACTATTTGTGAAACGGGTAAGTCGTGCACAGATTGGTCGTAAACTAAAATATATCAAGTATGTTACATATATTGTGCACATATCCTTTTGGTACACTTATGATATATAAATACCCTTCTTCTTCTTTTCTTTCGTTGGTTCTTGCAGCGTTGTTGTATCCCGATTTGGTTATGTTAACCGAATCTATACTGTTTATTTAGTGTGATTGACTGTGTACAAACATTCAGTTAATGCAGATATAACACACCAACCCATGGTATTTGCAGGAAATATTAGCAATCGGCCATAACGAGAATTTGTCTAAATTAAACTGAATAACGTGATAAAAACAACATTGTACAAAACGTCAACATTTTATTCATTAGTACAGTATTATATATCTTCATTATAGATATCAACGAATGTGCCAGCCACCCTTGTCAACATGGAGGCACCTGCACTGACCGAATAAACAAGTACACGTGCAGTTGTGCCAGTGGATACACTGGCACTATGTGTGAAACGGGTAAGTGGTGCATCGGTGTTTTTTCCTACATACAATGTCATAAACATGTTATACACATTAATCATGCATATTAATAACTGAGAAACTGGATCATTAATCCATGTTGCTCTCCTCCTTGTTCCCTGCTGTACAGGTGTGAAGGTCAGGTACAGTAAAGCTGGACCACTCTCTGTGTCTTTTCCTTCCATGGTTTTCTGTCCGTCGCACTCCCTCTATCCAACTTTCATCCTCCCCTGATCTTCTCATGTCCTTCCTCACGTACTCCTCCCATATCACCTGTAGCCTTCCCCTTTTCCTGTGTCCTTTATGTTGTTCCGCCTCTGCTCTCTTCGCTATTTTAATAGCATCCATCCTTGCCAAATGGCGTGCCCATCTCATCTCAATAACCCTCCTGTTACACTGTATTGCATTCCAACCTCTTTTCTTAGGTCATTCGTCCTTCTGTCTACCCTCTTTATTCCTGTTATTCTTCTAACCCAGTTGTTCTCACAAACTTGTAGCTTCTGTTTGATGTTGTTGTTGTTTTGTCAGCGCCACTGTCGCCAGACCATGTAGGCATGCCGATGTAACACACACTCTCTGGACTTTTCCTTTCAGCTTTTGCGAGATTGTTCTGTCCACCATGACTCCCTTTACCTTTCTCCAAGCATTCGCTCCTGCTCGTATTCGGCGTCGCCCCTCCAAATCTGAACGCCCATCCGCAGTAACCATTCCTCCAAGGTACACAAAGCAGTCCACTTGCTTAATTTCCATTCCATCCAGCCTAATGTAAAATTCCTCGTCTGTTGTCCAACCCACATCACTTCTGTCTTCTCCAGGCTCTTTCTCAGTCCATGTTTCTTGAACTCCCTGTCCCATGCCTCCAACATGTATTGTAGCTCTTGCTTGCTTTCTGCTACTATGGCCAGATCTTCTGCACACATACTCTTTCTGAGAACATGCTTCGTGCTGATATTCCAGCTGATTAGTTCCATCACAATGATACAAAGTAATGGATTTAGGGCACTTCCTTGCCCAATCCGGTGTTAACTGGAAACTCTTCCGACATCCCATATCCAGCCACAACTCTTCCTGTCGTTCTTTCATACCTTGCTTCCACTATCCGGCTTCTGCTTCTGGCACTCCCATCCATCTAACTGTTGCCACACCATATCTCCTGATTCTGTTTCAAGGCCGTCCACAAATCCCACATACATTCTTCCTTGCATCTCCAACCTCTTCTCCACCAGCTGCCTCAATGCAAACATCGCATCCGTCGTCCCTCTGCCCTTTCTGAATCTATGTTGTTCTCCACCTTATTCCTGTTCTACTCTCTTTCGAATCCTCCCATCCAGGATCCTCTCTGGCAGCTTCATTATGTGACTTAGAAGTGTGGTGCTTCCGTATTTCCGAGGATCTGGTACATCTCCCTTCCCCTTCCATATTGGGACAATTAGCCATGTCAACCACTCTTCTGGTACATTACCTTGCCTCATTCATGTTTTCAACAGCCTCTTTAACCAGCTAACTACAATCGTCCGCGCTGCCACTACCATCTCCACACGCGTCTCATCGATTCCAGGTGTTCTCCCCTTCTTCATCCCTTTTAACCCAGTTTGCATCTTTGTATCAGTAATATCAGATAACGCCACGTTCCCTTCTACATACGATGGTAATTCCAAGTCATTGTTATTTCCTTCCTGGTTCAGAAACTCCTTGAAGTAGTTTCCCCAGACCTTCAACACTGCTTTTTGTTCTGTCAGTAACTTCCCATTTATCCTTGATCACAGTCCCACCCTTCACGTCCTTACTATTATATGTCTCGGGCCATTATGTAGATCATCTTCTTTCCACCATCCTCAGCTAGCTTACTGTGCACATCTGCTTCCATGTCAATCCTCACCGTATCAACAGCTCTCTTTGCCGCTTTATTTTTCTGTTCGTATATGTGTATCAGCCTTGCATCCGGTTGATTTCCCCTCTCCTTGGTCTTCTCTGTTTCTTTCCATGCTTCCTTCACTGCTTCTGCAACTTCGTTTGTCCAGCATCCTTGGTTACTACTTCTAGACACTCCGACCTTTCCCGATGTTCTTCCACATAGCTCCTCTGCAGTTCCCAAAAAAGCGTCTTTGTACTTTTTTCATTCTTCTTCCAGACTCAACTTCTTCACTGAGCTCTTCATATTTAGCTGTCACCCGCTCCTTGTATTCAACAGCGACATCGTCTTTGCACCTCCACCACTTAATAGTCCTGCGGCCCACGGTCTTGGTTTGTTTCTTCTTCTGCATATGCACAACGAACACCACGGGGTTGTGCTCTGACGTGACATGCTCTCCAGCTACAGTTTTGTAGTCCTTAATCTTCCCTAGCTGCTGTCTCCGGACTACCAGCACATCCAGTTCCGTCTTGTGCTGTCCACTTCTACATGTAATCTTATGGCTCTTTCGCTTCTGGAAGAAGAAAGAGTTAGTCACTGCTAAGCCATTTCTAGCCATCAGTTCCACCAGAGCTCGACCTTCTTTATTCCTCACTCCCCGCCCGTGTCTGCCAACACTCTCCTCTTCACCTGGTTCCGCAACTCCAGCTCCAACAATCCCATATTCCTCCCCAATGCATCCCTGGACTCCTCTTTCTTTGCCTCAATCCTCCCCTTTTGTGACCAGTATACAGACATAACAAACACCAGCTGCTTCCTAATGATCAGCCATGCCATCACTATGCGTCCCTTCCATCTCTCCACTCAAACCACCGCCTTACTGATCTCATCTGATACAATGATGCCAACTCCATTAGTTCTTCCATCTCCTCCTGCATGCAGGCAGCTTGAATCCACCCATCAGCATTCTCGCTCTATTCCCTTCCATATCGTTTCCTGTTTGCACGGCACCTCCAATCACCTTCTCTCCATAATCTCCACAAACTCAACTGCTTTTCCGCTCATTTAACCGACATTCAAACTGCCTAACTGGGCTTCACGCCTGGGTCGCTGCCGACTGGACGATCCCCTTAGCCGTCATTATCTTCTCGTCGCTGCCAAGGTAGACGGCGCATCGGTTGCCCCGGACGCGGTATCCCTAACGTTCACCGTTACTTGTACCATCATATGATTTGAGACATCATAGCCACTCAGCAGCGCCGATCTGCTAGTGCGGTCGTATGTCAGAGTTTCCATTCTCCTAGATCACCTGCCTACCATGACCAGTGTGCGTGATCTGCCCAGTACTATGTGCCCATAGTTGGGAGTTAGAATGGTACAGCATCGGGACGTATCCACACGCTGGTGGGCCCAGCACCTTTAAAGCTCCAACCTGCTCCGAGATCCGTAGCACATTAGCCTGGGACCGCAAGGTGCCCAGTATCCGCAATGTACCACGAGGAGGTTGTGCTAGAATCTTGTCTATGGAGAGGCTATGCACCAGCAGGGGAGACTTACGCACTGGACCCCCTTTCACTCCAAAGAGCTATGCTGTAGGTGAAAACGAGAGTATGAAGCTCAAACTACATTATTATAAATAAAATAAATAACCCCTCTCACAACACGTTTTTATAATATGCCTTCAACATGGCAACGCCGTTACGACAAACTGAACAGCATTTGAATAACAAGGAATACTTTAATTATAGTAACATTTTGCGAAAGTATTATTGATCATTGTACACATCGTGAAACCGTATTTATTCGCTGTTATAGTTTTAATTTTGTATACCCCGAAAACTTATCCTCACTATACGTTTTTAGATAGTGCCCTGGGACATTGTAGCATTGATTAGAAAGACCACATTTGATCCACAAAGAGTAGTTTTACTTTACCAAGAGTTCGCAAATGTTAACGTTTTACTCATAACTATACACACTATTTCATCACGTCCCGATAAAACTACCAGTATATTGTTTTGAAAGCGCCACTCACTGAATGTTCTTCTAAAATGCCCTGGTATGTTAAGACTGTTATTGTTCACATGCGTCACAAATTTATGAAATTCTCATTTCAAAATTAGGGGAATCCTCACTGTATATATTTTCTATATAACCACCACACCTACGTTGATATATACCATAGTCCTTGGTAAGTGTCGATTAAGTATAACCAAGTTTATGTTTTCGCGATGTTGTTAAATATACTATCTCAACCTAATGTCTCCGAACATAATGTGCGAAGATAATCTAAACATATGGCAAGCTAGTATATCAATATTATTACGATTTAATCAACACACATTTTATTAACACCATACAACTCAAGAAATGTCGATAGCTTTGTATCCGGGTGATATAAAGAACATGCCACCGCATTACAAAAGAACATTGCTATTGTTGCCATTCATATCAGCTTTCATTTAAGGGTTACATTCTAGCCAGAAAGCGGCTAAAACCATGATAAAACAGGTTAATCCTCTTTATATGCTTATATGAAATTCGACGATATGATATACCAACATAGAACAAAACATGCCGAACTGTTCTACGTTATAATTACAATATTATTCATTTTCATTCCAGATATCGATGAATGTGCCAGCCACCCTTGTCAACATGGAGGCACCTGCACGGACCACGTGAACAGATACACTTGCTCTTGTGCCGATGGATACGAGAGCACTAATTGTGAAACGGGTAAGTCGTGCATAGGTTGTTCCCACATTCGTATCTACAAAGCCTATTACACACGGCGAACACATGTTTCTTTGGTGAGCTTCTCGTATAGAATTACTCTTCTTAAGTTTCATTTTCACTGATTCTTGTATTGTAGTATTCTTCCATGTTAGCTTAACATGTTGTCGGATGTAGGGGTATCAACAGTCGGTAGCAAGCGGCATCGGTCAGGGAGGCATAATAGGCTTATATACCTGGGTCACGGTTGACTGACTTTGTGACCAATGGTGCCGCTGTTTGGGGAGATAAGATAAGATAACATAAGGTGCAATGGATAGAGCTTCGGACTCTCGACCAAGAGAATCCGTGTTCGAATCCTATGCTGTGGTGTTGAACCTTGGGCAAGTTCGTTCACTCTACGTTGCTCCAGTTCACTCAGCTGTATGAATGAGTACCTGGCTATATATTGTGTTGGATATTTCTGTACGAATAATCTTCGTACAATAATTGCAACGTGATTCGATGCTTCACAGATAAGTCGAGATGGTGTTCAATTGTACAGGTCTGCCTTTTTGTGGTTGAGCTCGGTACGACAGTTTTGTTAGCTACGCCAATCAATAAATGTCCATAATGCGAATAATTTCGCGTAGTGGATAGCTCGATACCATTACACAACGGAACAGTGTATACCGATATAGCCACCACCATCTGCAAACCTTCAGTTAATGCTAACAGAACGCAGCACTTGAATGTTCAATGCAGAAAGAATTAGTAATCGGCTATCACGAGGATTAGTTTAACCGTAATTGGACATTGTTATACACCGACATTGGGTAAAATGTCAACAGTTGATATTACAATATTATTTATTTTAATTTTAGATATCGACGAATGTGCCAGCCACCCTTGTCAACACGGAGGCACTTGCACTGACCACGTGAACAGGTACACATGCACTTGTGTCAGTGGATACAGGGGCAGTATTTGTGAAACGGGTAAGTCGTACATTGGCTTTGTCCTACTTCTAATGTCATACGCATATCATACACATTCATTATGCATATGTAACAAAAGAACATTAGTAGTATCTTCATTTACACCAGCCATCATTTATCATGTCAAGGACTCAGGACAACTTTGTTACGTACAGGATATATGGATGGATAAAACACCATGATGAGTTTTAGTACAAGAGGAAATGGATGATGTGATATAAACCAACATAGAACAAAACATGCAAAACTGTGCTACGTAAAATTACAATATTACTTATTTTAATTCCAGATATCGACGAATGTGCCAGCTACCCTTGTCAACATGGCGGCACCTGCACCGACCAAGTGAACAGCTACACATGCGCTTGTGGCAGTGGATACGGAGGCACTATTTGTGAAACGGGTAAGTCGTGCATAGGTTGTTCCAAAGTTCAAATATATAAGGTATATTATACTTGTTGCAGACATTTTCTTTTGAGTGTTTCTCATATATAATTACTCCTCTAACTTTTCGTTTTCTCTGATTCTTGTAGTGTTGTATACTTACACATTAGCTAATTATGTTGTCCTAGCTTTTATTAGGCACTGTTCACAATCTCAACAAAATAGTGCAGCAAAAATAAATGAGTATATTTAAGTAAAATGTCAATATAGTATATATATATATCACAAACAAACTTGTTGCTATTTATAACGAACACTGGGAAGGGATGATAGTCCAAATAAATGGTGGTAATCTATCTAAGAGCATCGGAAACATATATAGACCTCCACAAACTTCTAATGATAACTTAAATGCTTTTATAAATGAATTTACTTCTATAATATCATCAATGGAAAACAACTGTAATAACAATCTCATTATCGCAGGAGATTTTAATATAAATTTGCTTAAATTAAATGAAAATGATACATATAGTAACTTTTTTGACACCATAATATCGCACAGCCTTTACCCGCAAATTACTCTTCCTACTAGATTTACTAGAACAAATGGTACTTTAATAGATAATTTCTTTTGTAAACTTAATAAATCTATATTGGAGAGTACTGCAGGGATTTTAATCAAACAATTTTCTGATCATCAGCCGTATTTTATATTCATCAATGTCTCATTAAAGACTGAACCTCCATCTAAATATGTTAAAATAAATATACTAAATGAAGAGGCAATGCATAAAGTTAAACACGAAATAAAATCAAACGAGATATACAATAAGCTAAATAAAAATATAAATGCAGACACAAATTTAAATTATGACATAATCTACGAAGAAATTATACGGGCAAAAAATAAGCATATGCAAACTAAGCTGGTGAAATTTAATAAATATAAACATAAAAGATCAATGTGGATTACACAAGGATTGCTAAAATCTATTCAATATCGAGACAAACTCTATAAACAATTAAAACTGACACAACCAAATTCGACAAGCTACGAAGCTATTAATATTAATCTAAAAACTTATAATACGATATTAAAGAAAAATATTCGTGCAGCTAAACAAGTGTATTTTGAACAAAGATTTAATCGATTTTATTATGATATAAAAAATACCTGGAAAGTTATTAATGAATTTCTTTCAAAAAATAGTACAAACTGTAGATTACCATTATTTTTATATACAAAATGGTACAAAAATAACTGATAAAAAGGATATTGCAAACAAATTTAATAATTATTTTACAAATATACGGTAGGTCAGACCATCGCACAAGGTATTAAATGTAAAGGTAACAAAAACTATACTTATTATTTAAACAAAAATGTTAACTCTGTATTTACGTTTCAGAGTGTTGATGAAGAGACTATTAGGAAAACTATTAATAATCTTCCCACAAAAACAGCTGTGGATTTGATGGCATTTCATCAAAATTGCTCAAGATAATTGAGCCTGCAATTATAAAATCATTAAAGCTGTTAATAAACCAAGTTTTAAAATCCGGGATATTCCCAGACAAACTAAAAATTGCAAAAGTTATTCCTATATTTAAGAAAGACGATCCATCTTTATTTGAAAATTACAGACCAATTTCCCTTCTTCCTACAATTTCTAAAGTATTAGAGAAATTAATTTTTATTCAATTATATTCATATTTCAATGATTTGAAGCTTTTATTTGATAATCAGTATGGTTTTAGAGCAAAATATTCAACGGAATTTGCTGCACTTGAGCTAATAGATAGAATTATAACTCAAATGAATAATAATGATGAACCAATTAATGTATTTCTCAACCTTACGGGGAGCGTCTATTGTAGATCTGTAAGTAGTAAGCGGGAGTGTTCATTATTTCCTAATTATAACTCAAATGGATAATAATGATGAACCAATTAAAGTATTTCTCGACCTTTCTAAGGCGTTTGATACTATTGACCATAACATTTTACTTAACAAATTAACTTACTATGGCCTAAATGGTTCAACTTTGCAGTTATTCAGAAGTTACTTACAAAACAGGAAACAATACACTGAATTTGAACAAATAAATTCAGACATCTTACCTATAACAATCGGCGTCCCACAAGGTTCAATCCTTGGACCACTATTATTTATCATTTACATAAATGATTTCTCACAAGCTAGTCAATTATTTAATTTTGTCATGTACGCTGATGACACCACATTATCTAGCTCTTTAAAATGTTTTAACAACAACACACGCAATAAAAGTACAGAATCCTTAATAAATTAAGAACTTTTTAAAGTTAATGAATGGCTAAACATAAATAAATTATCTTTAAATAAAAGCAAATCAAAATACATGATTTTTCATATGCCTAATAAACGCACGCAGACTCTTACGCTTAAAATAGATAATATAAATATTGAAAGAGTAGATGAATTTAACTTTCTAGGATTGACTTTAGACACTAACCTAAATTGGAAAAAACACACTGAGAAAATTTCAAATAAGTGCTCCAAAACAATTGGCATAATAAACAGATTAAAATATGTATTACCTTTAGATATAAAAGTGTTGTTATATAACACATTAATATTATCTCATATCAATTATTGTACCATGGTTTGGGGATACCAAATAAATAGAATACATTTTTTTTTTTTTAAACCGTGCGAATAATAACCTTAAATAAATACAACTCACACACGGAACCACTTTAAAAAAAACTTAAACTACTAAAAGTAGAAGACATATTAAAGTTACATGAATTAAAATTTTACTTTAAATACATCCATAAAATGTTACCTCCTTATTTATTTAACTGGCAAATTATCCCAAGTGTAAACATACATAATTATAATACTCGAGAAAAAAATTATGTACATACTTTTAGAACTAAGCATGAATTTGCAATGAAATGTCTCAAATACAGCCTACCTCATGCTATAAATGACACCCCCGATATAATCAAAGACAAAATATATACTCACAGTTTGCGAGGCTTCTCATTTTATATAAAAACATACTTGTTACATAAATATAATGATTTATGCACTCTATCAAATTGCTACACATGTCAACAGAACCATTAAATACAATACATTTGATGCTAGTTTCAGGCAACCAACACACATACAAACTTACATTCTCACATAAAACAAGCACTCCCAAAATACATACATGAGATAGACACCTTGTAAAAGGACCACATAAATTATCACGTAAATAGGGTGGTTCCTATGATGTCTTAATAGGAGTCACCGACCCCGATTGAATAAGCTATATGATTAATATATATGGTACATCAATACCATAATTGCTGTACATGCGTTTGTATGTATCTTCCGAATAGTATGTTGAACATATAATGATATACGTTTATGTATGTCTGCATAATGTTTATATTTGTTGTTTATTACAGCATAAGTGATGTTCAAAAACCAATCAATTGTGTACCTACATGGGGTCAAATAAACGTTATGTTATGTTATGTTATACATATACGTACCTACAGGTCTATAATGTGAACAACTTTCGCTTAGTGGATACACCAAAACCATTATATAACAGAATGTAGCAACCAAGCAGGAAGGATTAGTATTCGGCCATCACATAAATGAATTTGAACAACGTGATTTAAACCAATTCAGTACACAGTCAATGTTTGGTAATTACAACATGATTTATTTTGCACTATAGATATCGACGAATGTGCCAGTCATCCTTGTCAACATGGAGGCACCTGCACTGACCACGTGAACAGGTACACATGCACTTGTGTCAGTGGATACCGGGGCACTGCTTGTGAAATGGGTAAGTTATGCATAGCAGATGTTAAAATGTCTTAGTATGGAAAAATGTCTTAGTATGGTAGACACTGTTATGAAAACACACATTTGATTCACGAGGAGTAAGGTCGTTTTTAGTAAAAGATGCCTAATATGTTAATTTATTGTGTATCTCCATATAAGAAGAATAATGTATTCAGCTTGTTGGAAAACACCAAACTGGTTTTTCTGTATTTTCTCTTCAGATATCGATGAATGTGCGAGCCACCCTTGTCGAAATGGAGGTACCTGCACTGACCGAGTAAACATGTACTCATGCACTTGTGCTACAGGATACGTGGGCATCATTTGTGAAACGGGTAGGTCATACATAGGTGTTTTTCTACATTCAATTTCATAACGCATAGTTATGATACAAATTGAACATAACTGTATTCATTGAACTTCACATTTCGAAATATTCATTTTATAACTCACTTTAAAACTGAGCCCACTCCAAATTCCTGAAGCCCACCTCCTTGGTAAATTATCGTCATTGGCCTAGTGTTTTCGACAACCTTGATACTCTAGTCTAGATTAAAAACGGCATCAATGCTTAGATGACAATGAAATAGCTTTATGACAATGTGTCTTCGAAGCATGGAAACCTTTGGGTTGCATAATCAAAATAGGGCACCCAACGACATATTGTAGATAGCGTTGTCATTTTTACGATTACATCAAACAAACATTAAAATTATGTAATTATGTTGAAGCCGCTAAGATTGAAAACCCAACTTTCCAAACTGTTATATCGTAGAAACAATTCACAATATCAGAGTACGTTATACGACCTATTTATAGAAGGCATCGTAATCTTTACGATTACATAAAGCAGTATTATATTCCGCGGTAGCAATATCAGGTACAGCATCTTAAAGACTTGAACCCCCCAGTATCCCTTGCAATATCCGGGATAATTCAAAACAGTTTAATTCTATGAACCACCTGAAAGAGCCATCGTGCAAGGCTACAAACTGTCAGCCCCATTCATGCGAAATTGAAGGAGATATACTGAACGGACAGATCGACATATAGACATAAAACATACAAACAAACAAGCAGACAAACACACACACACACACGCACACGCACACGCGCGCGCGCACTCTGTTTTATGACGTGGCTTTGTTCTGATACTTGTAGAGTTATATTCGCCTGAGCTGGACCCGCCTAACACGAAGGAAGTGTCCATGAGTCTGATTGACGCAAACACTGCCACCTGCCTGATCCTGGATGACATCGAGATGTATGCATTCTCACCGTCGTTGAGTCAGTGGCTGCCTCGACCACAGAATGCTTGCTGGAGGTCGGGACTCGTCATCAAGCATCGTGTGCCAACCAACATCCAGGCATCGTTCACAGTCAGAATCACTGGTCAAGGACTCGTATGCTCCATGTCACACTTCAAAGTAATGACCAGACGCACAGAGTTGTCTGACTGCGGACTTGTATCTGGAAACTACCAAATATGTAAGCTAAGCGGAGTCACCGAGTCGGAACCTGGAAGTATGGCCACCTGTGCCGCAGACTGCCAATACAAGAAGAACAAAACCAAGTTTGTTATCATTGAAATCCCGAACAAGTACTCGGACTGGAAGTTGTGTGACCTCAGCATCGAATGATAGTAATGAATAATACGAACAATAAATTTATATCTAAATTAATTGACAGAACACTATTTATATTGTTAGTACAAAGAAATGTAGATCGCAACGACACATGGCAATACAAACTAGCAGGACTACTCGTGTGTCATTATAATACTGATCACATATGCCTTGTCTACTTGTTTTTGTAGTTTAAATATTTAACATCAAAAATAATCGAACAGAGTCGTTCATGGATTCATCATGTTGAATCAAATAAAAAACATTCAGGCCACGTACATGTGCGACATCTGTCGTGGGTATTCGCTATCCGTACGTAATATCGCTTGTTATCTTCATCATTTGAGATCCCTCGTAGCGAGTACGTTACATGTGTTGTGTGTTCGTAAATGGTTTATCAGTCCAACCTTTCTTCGCCACTGCTTCTTATAATGAGAACCCTTATAACCAAAATGTGGTGAGGGTGTTTTTGTAAATTTTCAATGGCGCGTATCTTCCTGTTCTCAGGGTTTTTTGTGGCTACGCTTGCTAGTCTTGTCGCTAAATATTTGTGTTTTGAATTGTTGTTAAATTAGTGAAGAAAGCCAGGTGCGGCGGCTGACATTGTGTATCTCTGCTTTGTATACATAGTTACGTTTGATATGGTGAACGTTACATAATGACAGGAGGCTAGAAATGGCTAGGTTATACAGGTGGGGAGAATGACACTGTAGCCCACGTAGTCATGACCTCCTTTTAATCCAAGCTGCAAAAAAACGACAACAATGATTTGTGTATTTCTTGAGTAAAAATTATTCCAAAAATACATTTGCAAAAATGTGTATGACATTTTCACGAAATGAAGCAATGGTACAGACTAGTAACCATTTTCACGGCCTACTTTTTGGTATGCCTTCCGTTATAGTTATACCACTTCTGATAATATTTCTGTTGATGCTGCGTGCAGACAACGTGAGCTTGCAAAACGTCCCGGCTCCAGCCCAACAACGGCTGCTTGCTGATATTCATCATATCAGCTGTGATTGTTTTTCCATGAAACAAATTTGACTTTGTAATTGCCGTGTACTCTATCGCAAGCACCTGCAGAGATTGACTGCCACTTAAACCGGATTGCCATTTGAGAGTGAGGGCAATTGAAGTGGAGTTTCTGAGTATGATAAAATGTCTAGGCATTAGTGGTCGAACTGCACGAAATAATATTGCAATTTCCTCAAAATGTAGTGAGTAATTGACGCACATTATTTTATATTTGTGCATAAGAAAACAAACCAATTGAAAATGTTGTACCAGAAAGGCATTTTGATTAGACACGTATGATATTACCTTATAATGTTGCTTAAAACTTTATTATGTATTTTATAATGACAAAACGAAAAATCGTTTTGCCTTATGAAGAAATAAACATATGTACGTGTATTATCACCACTGCTTTCAGTGTTTGTCAATAATTCTGTGTTGTCTGAAACTAAAACAATTTATTATTATTAAATGTCTGGTGCACAATAACATAATCGGTTATCTTGCACGGTCACATCCATTCATGTTTCGCTGTCACACGGTCACTCACAGTGAACTATCACACAGTCATTCTCCGTGTATTGTTACACAATCACTCACTTTGCCGTGTCAGTTATTTCCACTGTCATGCAGTCGCTCATGTCGCAATATCGCAGTCACTCACCTTGCTCTGTTACACAATCACTCACCTTGCACTGTCACAGTCACTCACCTTGCAATGTCACAGTCACTCACCTTGCAATGTCACAGTCACTCAACATGCACTGTCACAGTCACTCACATTACACTGTCACAGTCACTCACTTTGCACTGTCACAATCACTCACCTTGCACTGTCATCACTCACCTTGAAATGTTACATAGTCACTCACCTTGCATTGTTAAACAGTCACTCACCCTGCAATGTCACAGTCACTCACCTTGCTTTGGGCACAGTCACTCACCTTGCACTGTCACAGTCACTCACCTTGCACTGTCACAGTCACTCACCTTGCAATGTCACAGTCATTCACCTTGCGCTGCATGACTCACTCACCTTGCACTGTCACACACTCACTCACTTCACACTGTTACAGTCACTCATACGTATATATATATATGTATATATATATATATATACATATATATATTTATATACATATATATATATATATACATACACACATATATATATACGTGAACATTTTCATCAAGTTGGAAGAATAGTTAAATTTTAGGACTCAACACTGAAACTAAGGACAAATAAATCTACATGTGGATGACAATAGAGCTGTTGAAGTTTGTTGTAACAACAACGTACTTCAGCTTCAGTGGCACAATTTACCAACAAAATTTCGGTGTCACCGGTAATAGCCAATCTATTTATGGAATGGCTGGAACAACATGCTATCGCGACAGCTCCAGTAACATGTCAGTCCAGACTATGAAAGCGACGGCCTAATGGAAATTGTGAGGAAAGGCTGTCAACAACAACTGACAGATCACTTCAACACCATTGATGCAACAGGCAACATCAAGTTCACGTTTGAAGAAGAGAGTGAGGGGTCACTGCCGTTCCTAGACACACTGCTTTTATGGAAAGAGGATGGAACGTTCGAAATCCTAGTGTATCTGAACTTTAGTTCGCAATATCCGCTACATCAGAAACTGTGTGTCATCAACACATTGCTAGACAAATACAGTAATATCGTAATAGAGCCAGAGGACAGACAGAAAGAGGAGGAGCACATCATGAAGGCGCTACATCAGTATGGGTACACAAGTTGGACCATAAGGAAAATGAAGGAACAACAAAAAAACCAGAGGAGAAAGATCAAGGACAAGAACAATAGAGACAAGTCCATAGGCATGAACACCTTACCATATGTCCAATGAGAGACAGAACCGGTTCAACGCATACTAAAACATCATGATATAGCGTCAACTGTCAGACTACTCCGAAATCTCAGAAAAACATATATTAGTACACCCAAAAGACAAAGTGGAAGACAGAAAGAAGACCGACTGTGTATACCAAATCCCGTGTAAGACCTGCAACAACACAGACATTGGGGAAACGGGAAGAACACTTGGCACGAGACTAGAAGAACAATTGGAAGAAGCCGACACTGTGACAACCAGACGTTTCACTCGAGAAAAAAGGAAAGACTCGACAAACATTGAACATAAGTCGGCTATAACTGACCATGCGGACAGACAAAACTGTATCATAGACTGGGAAGGTGCAAGAGTAGTTGATAGAGAGACAGACAGAGGTGCGCGATGGATCAAGAAGGTCATCTGGATCAAAAACTACTACACCTACAATGGATAGAGATGTTGGGGGCTACCGATTGAGTCACGTGTGGGACAGCCTGGTCGCCACGTCATCTGGTGAGTAGAGGAAGATCAGTTCATGAAGAGGGGCGCCGCAGGCGGTCGAAGTGAGTCGAATTTATATAGTTGTGAATTAAGAAATTTGTTTATTTAACACACACACACACACACACACACACACACACACACACACACACACACACACACACACACACACACACACACACACACACACACACACACACACACACATAGTAGTAATCATCGTTTATTAACACTAGGGTGATAGTAAGTTAATGATGGTTAGAAGTGTGCTCATTGAGAAGATGGCAGCACCATATACGTCAATATGTTACAATCGCCCACACACCCAAATGGCAAATCGGTTGCTACTGAAACGGAAGTGTAGTTGGGAAAAAGTCAAATTAGGTGACACGTTTGGAATGAAGTTTGATGGAAAAAATTAGATGAAGCAATCAACTCAATTTTAGAAGTACATGTAACCTTGATCCCTCTGGAAGATAAATAAATGTAAAGCCGAGTTTAATCTTCTCTCTCTTGCAAAGAAATAACCATTGAATATGTAAGCCAAATATAATATATCCACTCCTTTACCAAACTGCCATGATAATCCTAAGGCTGATGTTCATTTCTTGACTTTACCAACACAGCTTGAATAGAGAATAAATAGTTTACTTTTAACCAACTAGGGCAAATATAAGCAACTTCATTCTTAATAAAATACGTAGAATAGCTACTTAGGTAACGGAATGCAAAAAGGAAAACAAAAGTGAAGTGCAATAAGCACAACTAAAGTGCATGCAATTGAAGATCAAAGTTTAATGTCAAACTTTGAACAAAGTAACCGTGAACGTGAACATCCCGAAGGACCCCTTCAGAGAAAAGAACAAGAATAAACGTGTACCTATTTACTCCAGGTGTTACCACATGTTACTAGGTAACGGAGTGGTAATAAAGCCAGCCTGTAAAGCCACACTCTGATTGACAGCTTAAGCAGGTAGACAATGTCACTTGTTATCGAGTTTAATAAATATTAAACACGATTCCAGATCTACATGTATGTGTATATGCATTCCATAACGACCACTCCGTTACCATTTAGACTGTAGCGGAGTGGGAAGTAACGGAGTATAAATTGTATCCCGTGCATGTGGAGGTGTCTCGAAGACGTTCAGTCCTCACGTATCATAAATTAACATTGTCGCTTTACCGATTGAAAATATTGGTAACGGAATAGTAGATGAGAAAGTATACTCACCGTACACGCTGCAAATCAAGTCAAATTTCTCTGGAAAGAGGAGAGTGCTTTGATAACTTTTTCAATTTTTTCCATGTCGTGTGGGGACACCTTATAGAAGAACCACCATCTGCAATAGCTACACAAGCAAAGGCTAGATGGCACCCTTTTTAATGTTGAAAATGGAGTGGTAATGAAATCTAGGGACACATATATTTAGCCGTGTGTGCCATGCTTGGTGTTGTGTTAGGCAAGCGTGTTTTGTAACATGAATCATGGAATTATGTGTATATCTGCCAGTCTCGTAGGTAATGTGTACTGCAGCGTACAAATAACATTTCTGCCAATGTGAAAAGCAGACACCTTAATAGGGACAGACGATGTTTCACTTAAACATCACCTATATATGTTTCTCTACACTTCACTAAAAGTCAAGATGCATAACTATTTTATGATTTCTTGGTTCACATTTTTGTGATTTATATAAACTAGCATCCTACATGCATTATCCATGAATTTGAGGAACCACAATATTGAAAGGACACTACATTTATAAAAGTGTCCCGTAATTTGACTTTTACCTAGTTGTTTCCTTACATAAATGTTACTGGTGCACCCGAGTTACTTTGATATATACATTTATTGGCTGATTTGTGATTAATTCATAACAATCCATCATTCATGGAATATTATTTGCTGGATATAAAGTCGGTTTTTGCACACAAATATGTGACGTTGATAGTCATCATGTGCATCACTTGTGCACAACAACCCGGTACGCAAACTTCTATACAGATGTTGCATGAATTGGGTATAGTTAACGGAATAAACCGTCTTGCAAAAAGAAACCAGATCAAATCTTTACAAAAAGTATCAATATTCTAAATTACTAGCCGTTCTTTAATCAATAAAATGCAAACAAACTGTTAGAAAAGTTGCTTTAAATAAATTAAGTGAAATACTTACAATTTGTTAAACAGAAAAATGCGCAGCGACAACCAACATTATCACTGAAATTGGTCAGAATGGCGGTTGTGAATTGCGTCGTTCGACGGGAAGGCGAAATCAACCGCACGGGTCAGGTCGTTAACTTTCCTGTGATTAATGTTATAAATAATTGCGTGTATTTCTGCTAAAAAGTGAAATATGAAGTATGTTCATATCACCATCATCGGTGTTTACAATGGGTCATACGCTAGTGCTGCTACATTGTGCACTTGTTACTAAAAGTAAAACGTCTCATACACTTGAATACGTAATTTCTTCGACAATTGTAAATTAGTAGAACCGCCATATTCTTAATGAACAATATATCCGACTACAACTATAGGCGTATTTGACGTAATGTGCAGTAAGATTGTTCAAAGTTTACGGTAAAGGGTAACCAATTTGTGAGAATAACAAACGGCAAACCCTACAAGATATTCATATTGATATGATACACACACGCACGCACGCACGCACATACACACACACACGTATATGTTTACCACATCTTCAGATTTAAACACATATTGTAATAAATTCAATGTCATATTGAGTCAATTTAGGTTTTGTAGGATTGACAACGGCTTTTAGTGCATTTCCATAAAATGGAAAATCATAATCGTCATCAATAATTACAAAATGTGACGTATTTTGTAAACATACCGCATTCGTGAAGAGTTATCAATCACTGCTTACAATAACTCCCGATGAAATATATTATGTACTGCTTTTCACATTTGGTCAGTGAGTGGTAAACAATTAAAAACATATGAAGATTGCAAACACCTGTAACCATTCATAAAGCTATGTCGTAGCAAATGCTATTTATATTATTACCATGCTATTTCCGCGGTCACATTACGTCTATATTTATATGCATGATACCAATAAGGCATTACCACGATGCTACCATGCTTGTAAATAAACAAATGTCATTACCACGGCATTACTATTTTAAACTATATAAATATTGTGTATCGATTTAGATGCATGCTTACTGTATGGCACGGCATTCTCAATTTGCTACTATGATTATAATGCCATAAGCCATATATAAGCCGTTACCATGATTAGCATAATATATTCCTACATGATTTGCTTCAACAAACAGATTGTGATTAGTGGTCACTAGTATTTTTTCACATTATAGAACTATCCCACACTAATGTTGTTCTCGTATGTATATATATATATACATATATATATATATATGTATGTATTTATGCAATAACCAACACAAGCCCATTGTAGTTTGAGAATTGAAATTGGCCAAAGGATGACGTTTTTTATTGGAAAGTGGATTGCTTCTAATGCAGCCACTTTTGGGCATATAGGTAGTAGGAATGTGATGTCTAACATGCAAACCAGATGGGAAATTGAACACTTGTACAGCCCCATCAAAGTTTCTCAGGTACACATTCCTACAACATGACGACAATATACAGACATACATTATTTGTCGCTATAGAGGTATAAAACCACTATGAATATAAACCTAAGCAAACAATACAAACATTCCACCACCAATAGACACATGCAGTTACAAAAAGGTGGGGCCATTCCGCCACAAGGTCACCAAGAGGAACCTGTGACCACCCCACTGTATGAAACACATCAAACCTTTGACCCAAAGATACTTATGCAAGTTGGATATACTTCCTAAAAACATCCGATGTGCACCTGCCTGCTTCCCTGAGTTGTGCATCAGATTTCACTCACAAAACTGCTGCTGTAGCTGCACCAATGCGAAGACTGTGACCTTTAAATGAACTAGTTTGGTAACCACAAAAGCTGAGGAGCCGTTTAAGGGACACGGCAAATTCACACCGCAGCATAGGCGAACCATCCGTGTACACAAACAGGATGATACCCTGTACTAGGCACCTGGCATGAATGAATTCCCTTATCACCGCTGCTTGGTGGATGACAGAACCTTGTAAGCATTCAGCCCTTACCTGCAGAGATTGTGGGCCTTGTCGTGCACTATGCTTACAACGACCAAAGGACAGTGTAATAAGGTCACCAGATAGCATAACATCTCCTAAAAGCTTTGAACACTGCACCTTGCCCTCGGTACCATTTCTCCTATTCGCAGGTATGCTCTAAATGCAAGGACCATCATCGCCCGTAGCATAGTACATTTGTACTGTACTGAGAACACAGTTGAGAGAGCTTGTTCTAAGCGAGTGAGGATGGGTAGTGTGTGACAGGCAGGCGGACATCACGCAGACCCAAAATTTCGTGCAATAACTTGTGAACAATCAAACTAGTAGTTGGATCGGGAAACCCATTAATCTTGTGAAAATATGCCAATCCTGCAGAGACGATAGAAACGATAGATGCTGTGGCTAACCCTCCAGCATGCATGTGTGCCACAAAAAGCATAATCATTTCCACCGAGATTGGCAGACAAGAATACATGCTCAGTGACTGAAAAAACACTACCAACTTACCCATGCCCGCTCATAACAAGACTTATAGATTCCCTATAGCTGACTGGGGAGACACAAAAGCTGAGGAGCCGTTTAAGGGACACGTCGAATTCACTCCGCTGCATAGACGAACCATCCAGGTACGCAAACAGGATACCGTGTACTGGGCCCCCTGGCATGAATAAATTCCCTTAACACCGCTGCTTAGTAAATGACAGAACCGTATAAACATTCACCCCTCTCTTGCAGAGAGTATGGGCCTTGTTGTGCACTGTGTTTAAAACAACCAAAGGATACTCTCCTAAATGCGAATTACCTTTGAATTCAACACCAGGATGCAGCTTCTGGTGTGTGTGTGTTAGGAATGTGTTGAAGCAATTATTAGCCTCTCCAATGGAGTATCCCAACAATTAGTAACCGGCTTGATAATCATGCAATGTTTCACTGAGCAGATATGCGCTGAAGCTATCAAATTATTAGCACACTGATCATTTCCTGTTATGTAAATACCGGTTCAGTAATTGTGTGTACATTGTGTACACATCCCTTGCTGTTACCACATACACGGTTTGAATAACATGCAAACAAACCCAAGTTTTGGACATTTGCAGCAATAGGTGTAATAAAAGGGGTAATTAAACTATTATCGATTACTTTCAGATCTATTACTCTTACTTTTGATAAAAGCTCATCTATTATTATGACATGAGAAACGATCTATTACCTATTAAAATCATTATTACCTATACTGTTACACAATGTCTGATCATAGGTCTTGCGTTGCATACCTAAATTCCTCTACCTGTAATATAAAATATGTTGTATGTACCCTTGGTTAAGGCGTCGCATTGGTACTGCCCCAACTCCAGGCAAGTGTCTGTTGCTAGACTGAAACCACTTGCAATTGCCATAAGTGTAGCAGGATGGATTGCTGTCACAAAGGCAAGTGTCCTGTGCAGCAGCTTCTCAAAAGATGCCATACTGTGTTATATATCCTGCTCCAACAAATGCCAAATGTATCCTTGCATTCGACTAACTGTCCACCACTACCTGGAGTATGAGAGTACTGTCATGGCTCCTGTTTCGAGCATTCACTGGCGTAAACGGAAGAGTTCTCGTTGTCGCAGCAGCGATCTGCCAATGTCCCTGCCAGGCAGCCAAACATGTCCAAGTGTATATTGTCGAGTGTAACCGATCCTGTCTCTGACTCAGATGTTGGCTGACTCAAGGATGAATTTCAGGAGAAATTCTACAATAATAAATGCACAACAGGACAGTACTCGAACTACAGAGAACTTCACTCCCATCGTCATGCACGATAATCAACAATCTTGTACTGGTCATATTTGTAACTGTATGTGCTGCACCGACAGCAACACCATTTTTGTGCGAGGATCAATAAAGCATATTCTTTATTTTTAATCATATTATGACACATGCCTCCAGCAACGCATGGTGGTAATCATATTATTTCACATGCCTCCAGAAAGCATGGCGGTAATCATATTATTTCACATGCCTCCAGCAACGCATGGCTGGAATCATATTATTTCATATGCCTCCAGTAACGCATGACGGTAATCATATTATTTCACATGCCTCCAGTAACGCATGGCGGTAATCATATTATTTCACATGCCTCCAGTAACGCATGGCGGTAATCATGTTATTCCACATGCCTCCAATAACACATGGCGGTAATCATATTATTTCACATGCCTCCATCAACGCATAGCGGGAATCATATTATTTCACATGCCTCCAGCAACGCATGACGGTAATCATATTATTTCCAATAACGCTTGGCGGGAATCATATTATTTCACATGCCTCCAGCAACGCATGGCGGTAATCATATTATTTCACATGCCTCCAGTAACGCATGGCGGTAATCATATTATTTCACATGCCTCCAATAACGCGTGACGGGAATCATATTATTCCACATGCCTCCAGTACGCATGGCGGTAATAATAGTATTTCACATGCCTCCAGTAACGCATAAGTTATACCTATTATCATTATTTTTGGAAAATTATTTATGGCGAACGGCCAATAGACGTTAATTTGGCAAACGGCCATGATATGTTATTTGTGGCGAACGGCCGTGAACACTGAATACTTGGCAAATGGTCATGATCAGTAATTTGTATTAATGGCGAACGGCCAATAGACGGTAGTTTGGCAAATGGCCATCAAGTAATTGTTTGGCAAACGGCCGTGAACACGTAATACATGACAATGCTAAGTATTGTTATTAATGGCGAACGGCCAAGAGACGGTAGTTTGGCAAATAGCCATCAAGTAATTGTTTGGCAAACGGCCGTGAACACTTAATACATGACAATGCTAAGTATTGTTATTAATGGCGAATGGCCAAGAGACGTACATTTGGCAAACGGCCATGATATGTTCTATTTTTGGCAAACAGCCGTGAACAGTCAATATTTGACAAACGGCCATAACAAGTATTTTTGATTACTGGCAAAAGGCCAAGACACGTTAATTTGGCAAATGACCATGATATGTTATCTTCAGCGAATGGCCATGAACTTGGCAACCGGCTGTGATAAGTATTTTATTAGTATTAATGGCGAACGGCCAAGTTGCAGTAATTTGGCAAACAACCATGATATTAATTAATTAATTGTATGTTGTTATTTACTTAAGATTTTAATTAAAGTGGTATTGAAATTTTGTTTTAATTCATAATCATTTATATGTTATTAATGGCGAACGGCCTAGAATTTAATTTTGGTTCAAGGCCATGATAAGTAATATTTACAGCCAACAGACGAGTAATTAATAACTGGCAAACGTCCATAACCTTTACTGGCATTAATAGTCGTCAACAATAAGAGGTGAAAAACAGTCACGGGCCTCTTAAAATATGGACACTAGCCAATTTAATTATGTCAAGCAAACACCATTTTTGCCAATCACCCTTCAGAAATGAAACATTTCAAAGCCGCATAAACTTTGTGAAATTGGCAAACCGTATATCAATATTAACTGCGCAAGTAGTACCGGGACATGCACTAATATCACCGAGGTACTAATTCTTGCATGCACTCATAGTTAATATTGGCAAACGGTCGCTGACATTTCCAATTGCAACGGCAATCTTTATAACTTGGAGTCACAATTTACCCATCATGCTATGCCCGGGGACAAACAAAACCAGTGAACCGTAACTACCCGGCTTACGGCTTTAAAATTTGCCCCACGGATGCTACGATATAAGCAAAGATTCCCGATGTCATTAAAGTGAACACCTTCAGATCGTAAAATATTCGCTTGTCTGTTCCATATATAGCAAAACAGGCCCTGGCTCCGGTTACATTCCGTTTTGAGCAGAGAAATTACCGCTGCCACTCGAGCTAGCGGACCCATTTTCGAAATCAAAATGGCGCCACCTTCGCCGGCGCTCGATTTGGCACAGACATTCTTGCTTTACTTACATTACGGCCGACGCCATTTCTGATCGTCACAAGACTTCAAAACAAAGGAAAACCACGAAGGCAAATATTAAACGAGCGATACTCATCTGTAATCGGCGCTCGAACGGTCTTCCTTTCGCGTTTTGGTAGACGTCAACGAAGTGCAACTGTATCTGTGTTTAAATCTAATTGATCTATAGGGTATACAAGTATCAGGATATACACGACATGACACACAGACACCTAACGCGGAAGTGGCGGCTTAACCGCTAATCCAAATCGTCGGCTGGGGCCTAATCCTGACATGTCGTGATTGGCTGAAGGCGCTGGGCGGTTTTATTAAGCCAAACAGCTGGAAGTAATTATCGCCTCAGCCAGTTACCCCAATACCCGCACTAGGCCCGTCCTGGACATTGCATAAAATACAGTATGCTCTGCGTTCATACCTTCATATATATATATAGGCTGTAGTAATTACATCGTGATAACCCATGTTGTTTCAGTGTGTGGTGTTGCAGCCATTGCATTGACAGTGAACGTGCCAGCTGAAGTGTGGGACGGAGACGAAGCCATATTGAACTGTACACCTGATGTCAGCAAAGCAGATATTCCAGCACCGTTTATGGTATAAGAATAAGCAAGACGATGCCTATGTATTCTGTTCATATGCCCGTGTACATGCTGCTGCTACCAAAGTATACAATTCGTTTGTCGGTAGAACAGTGGGTCGATGGGTTGGAAATGTGCATCAACTAAACATCAGTAAAACTAATACAACAGATGAAGATGTCTATATTTGCTCGTGTGGAGCAGCGACAACAGGCGTAGGCATAATGAGAACTCTGTAAATATATGATAGTAATAATTAGGGACGTCTTACGTAACATACGTTAACGCGAAACGCTTTTTCAAATTTACGTCAAAACAAACGGCATCTGTGAATATCGGATACTGCGAGAAAGCACCTCCTACGTCTGTGTGTAGGTGGCGCCACCCGGAGGATTTTTATCTAGAATTGCACTGCAGGTGTGCATTACGAGACTGATCATCGGCATTTCTGAGTCAAGTACATTCTGTGTAAATATAACAATATATTGGTTTTGTTAGCCATCTTAAATTTGATATGCAAGTGGGTGTCATCAGCGTAGAAATATAAGCTCAGATTGTGCTGGCTGATGATATATCACCGCGCAGGAGAAAAGTAGAGGCCCAATCACCGAACCCATGTAGAGTGTGGATTCGTTAGCTGCGTAGAAATTGGTACCAGTATATTTCCCGCTTCCACCATTTTCCTTCCTGTATTTTGCAGTGACTCACATTTTTAGGGTTAGCATGAAACTCTCCGGTAGACTGTGAGCTTGCGTTCATTCCGGTGTTATCTTCCTGTGTCGGAGTCCTGTCCCACGCTTAATTGGGAGCATTCCCTATAATATTGTTGACAGTTCCAGTGGTAAACATTGAACAAAATAGTGTATCAACGTAGAGAGCAAATGTTTCCATTAAGGTTTCAAGTAGGCCTAATTGGGTCCAGTGATGTGATTGATAAGTATTATTCTTGCCTTAATATAATTCATAAAGTTGCAGTAAACATATATTGAGTAGCAGTTGTGCTTGAAGTTAGTTAGTTAAAGTACTTTAGAACACCTTAGTATAGTGAGTGATAATAGGGTAACTTAGCCTTCGATAAGTTGTAAACAAGATTTAACAAACCTGATTTTGTGGTAGAATATGTAGGAGCTAAAGTAACAACAATCAAACTACTTACATAAGATAATATCTGTGTAAGCCAGTACTTGCTAGATAATTTGATTAGGTAGCATTGTTGTTAAAATTAAGCAAGGGCGATTGTCGGGCGGCGTAACCTAAATAAATAAACCAGCCTAACGTAACGTAATTGATTGTATTTAAATTATGTCACTACCGGTAATGTTAGCGTTCGTGACTGGATAAATAGTCGGCTGAGTAATTGAAATCTGTAGCATAAAATGTGCTGTAGTACACAGGAAACAGTCTTTATAAAGTTAGTTAAGTTATTAAATAAATTCTGATCGGGATATGGCGCCTTGCAAGCGGCAAGTCAAGGCAAAGCGACACCTGGTGTGCGATCACTGCCACAGCTGGGTAGATTTGTCATTGTCCGGCTGTGGGAAGTCATGGGCAGAAACCATAGAGGAAGGATTCACCTTTCAGTGCATCGGGTGTTGGAAGATGGAGTGTCTGCAGAAGGAGATAGTTAGGTTGACAGATACTGTGAAGGGAATGGAGATGGGAATTAGCAAGGAGGCAGGTCGAATGGAGAGAGACGACAGGGAGAGAGGTGAAAATACTGCAAGACTGAAGGAGAATAGCAGTGGCAAGAAAACTGATTGAGAGGAGGGAAGGTGATTGGAGGGGAAGAAATTGGAAAATCGACGACAGAAAACGTGACAAGAGTGAAGGTGACAGGGGAGAAAGTCACCGTAGAGAAAGAGGGAGGGAAGATCGGACGGGAGAGGAGAGAAGAAAATTAGATTGGAGGAACGATGAAGGGACGAAAGGAAGTGAGAGCAAATGTGACAGGAGAGAAGACGACAGGGAGAAAAGACAACAACCAGACAGATGCAATCCGAAGAAGGAGCTACTCTAAGGCAGTTATTGAGGGGGCAATGTGGAAAGAGAGGGTGTTTATGGGCGACTCCATTATGAGAAAGACGGACAAGACACTGAGCGAGGGGAAGGACGTCGTTGTTTGTATACCGGGGGCTAGGATTGGACATGTGACTGACAGGGTAGAGAAGGTATTGGGACATGGCAAGGGAGGGTCTATACTGGTACATGTAGGAACAAATAATGCAGACAGGGAGGGAACAACTGGGATTGTACAGAAGTATAGACAGTTAGTGAGGAAACTAAAGAAGACAAGAGTTGAACAGATTATTCTGTCAGGAATTTTGCCAGTAATGGGAGGAAGGGGGCAACATATAGAAATTGCAAGAGGATGGCGATCAACGCACTAGTTGAGCAGATGTGTGAAGAAGAGGGGGTGGGATTTATAGATTTATGGGGATACTTTGTTGGGAGAGAAGATATGTACATGAGAGATGGCCTCCATCTGTTGACAGTGGCAGGGGGGACTCACAGAAAAGACTGAAACTGGAGGCATAGATAAAGACAGCACAAATAAATCAGCAAAGAACAGTCTGGAAAACTCTTCTGAAGCTGGATATAAATGTGTTTGTTTAAATGCAAGGAGTATAGTAAACAAAAGAAATGAACTAAACATTATGGTAGAAGATATTGACCCTCACATAATAGGTATAACCGAATCCTGGACCACCACCGATATATCAGATGCCGAATTGGGACTGACAGGATAAATAAATGTTTAGGAAAGATAGAATAGGAAGAAAGGGAGGTGGAGTCATTTTATTTATAAAAAATATATCCAGGCTTATGAAATAAAATTAGAAAGAGAAGCAGATTGCGAAGCAGCTGTTTGGTGTAACATAGTTACAGGAAACTCAACGTTAACAGTTGGGTTAGTTTATCGAAGTCCAAACATAAGCATAGAAGAGAATGAAAAAATACAAAACGCTATAAGAGAAGTAAGCAAACGGGACTGTATTATTATGAGGGATTTTAACCACGGGCATATACAATGGAAATGTCTTGACAGTATGGGGAGTGAGGACCACAAGGTTTTAGTTTTAGTTCAAGATACTTTCCTTTCTCAACATGTGCTAGAACCAACCAGGGGTGAGAATGTGTTAGACATAGTTTTGTCCTCACAGAATGAATTAGTTGACAATGTCAAGATATGTGAGCCACTGGGGAATAGTGATCACAGCCAGATACATTTTATCATCAAAGTAAAATCAGAAAGGAATAGTAAAAAGCAGTAAAGGAGAAATTTTCACAAAGGAAGGTATAAGGACATGAAGAAATATTTAGCAAAGATAGACTGGAATAACACACTGAAAAATAAGACAGCAACAGAATGCTGGAATATATTAAAGAGTGAAATTAAGTGCATAGTCGATAAATTTGTACCCTTCAAAAAACAAGGAAAACGGTCCAAAAAGAAACACTTATCGAAAGAAGCCATTAGAAAAATTAAGTATAAACAAATGATGTGGAAGTCATATAGATGTACTGGAAATGATGAAGACTACAACAGTTATAAAGAAGGACTTAACCAAGCTACAGCTGAAATTATAAATTCAAAAAGAAGCTATGAACAACAATTAGCTAGTAATATAAAACATGACAGCAAGAGTTTTTATGCGTATATTCGAAGCAAACAGAAAGTTCAATATAAGGTCGGTCCTCTAGAAGATAGTGCTGGAAATATAATATCAGAGGGATCCTTAATGGCAGAAGACCTGAATGAGTACTTTAGTTCAGTGTTTACCAGAGAAGATATTAGTTCACTGCCAGTACCAGAGGCTAAGTTCAAGGGGGCAGAATCAGAGTATTTAGGACAATTAATTGTAACCCCAGAAATGGTAGATAAGAAAATAAGGGCAATGAAGGATAATAAATCACCTGGAGTGGATGGGATTCCGCCCAAACTACTATTGGAAATTGTAAAACAAATTAGTGTACCACTTGCTATAGTTTTCAATTTGTTATTAGAAGAAGCAGTGGTTCTTTTAGAATGTAAAGAGGCAAACATTATACCATTATTTAAAAAAGGTTCCACAAACAAGTCAGATAACTATAGACCAGTGAGTTTAACATCAGTGATTTGCAAATTATTATAAAAGACTAATTAAAGATCACATGGTGGATTTTCTTGTTAAACATAACTTGATAAATCCATCTCAACATGGTTTCTTTTAAAGCGAGTTCATGCTTAACAAATATGTTATGTTTTTTGGAAGACATCACTAAGTGGGTAGATGAGGGATCACCAGTAGATATCGTCTACTTAGAATTTCAAAAAGCTTTCGACAAAGTACCACATCAAAGATTACTGCTTAAACTAAAGGCCCATGGCATAGGAAATGATATAATAAATTGGATAGAAAAATGGCTGATTGACAGAAGACAGCGGGTAGTTGTTGATGGGGAGGCTTCAAACTGGAAATCAGTTTTGAGTGGGGTTCCACAGGGATCAGTACTGGGACGTATATTATTCTTAATATATATCAACGATTTGGATGATGAAATAACAAGCAAGGTGTTGAAATTTGCAGATGATACAAAAGTGTTTAGAAGGATTAAAAGTGATGGAGATAGACAACATTTACAAGATGATCTTGACAGGTTGATCAAATGGTCTGAAAAGTGGCAAATGCTGTTCAATTTTGGGAAATGTAAATGCCTCCACGCAGGACATGGGAACGAAGAGGTAGAATATACAATAGGGGGTACTGTGCTAAGTATTACTGTAAAAGAAAAGGACTTACGGTTAACCATTAGTGCTGATATGAAAGTTTCAGAGCAGTGCGGAATTGCAGCTTCAAAGGAAAATAAAATCCTTGGATTAATTAGGCGAAACATAACGTATAAGGAAAAAGAGCTAATAATACCGCTGTGCAAAAGAATAGTTAGGCCTCATTTAGAATATTGTATTCAAGAGTGGAGGCCATATCGCAAGAAGGACATAGCTATGCTAGAAAGAGTGCAGAGGAGAGCAACTAAAATGTTAAATCTTGTTAAATGATACAAAAACTGAGGGATCTTAGTTACGAAATACGCCAAAAAAATGTGGCTTAACAACACTAGAGACCAGGAGATTGAGAGGAGATCAGATAGAAGTGCTTAAAATAATGAATGGTTATGACAATATTGATAGAAATATTTTTTTCTCAGTTAAAAAAGATAGAAGGACTAGAGGACATGAAGTTACATTAGCAAAGGAGCAGTGTAGATTAGATATAAGAAAGTTCTAATTTTTTACAAAGGACTAAATGAATGGAACAGATTATCTGCTGATTGTGTGTGTGCTAGTAGCGTGAATGTGTTTAAAAATAAAATCGACACATACCTCAGAAGGGCGGGATACACATAGATAAAAGGGTCGGACTCTCGATAAGCCAAAGGGCTTCCTTGTCCACCTGCCACCTAGAGTTAATTCTCTGGGTGGCAATCTTGTTAAATCTTGATTGCAGGGTTGTGGTCGATTGTAAATGACACTGCAAAAAGGTTTCATGACAGCTGTAATTGATTTGATTGCATTATTACATATCACAAGGCCGTAGCATTTTGGGGGTGCATTTTTGGGAAAGCATACTACTTTAAATTTGTATATAGTTTCAATGTCTCGGCCGTAGCCATAACTCTTGTCTTAGACATTATATCTTGAGGCGTAAGGGTGTTGATGGATATGTTTAGCGCTGAACCTTTAGGTCTATGCTGATGGACATGACAGGAAGATGGGGGGTGGGGTGCTTTTCACTTGTTTTAGACCGAGCAGAACTATTTTCCCTCAAGTGACTCTCTTTTGCCTGAGCGGGATGTATGTAAGCATCCATCACACTCCAGCCTGCGTGCCTCAACCAGTTACAATATATGTTGGTCTGTTCATTATACATTGCATAGCATTGGGTATGTTACCCAGCTAAATAAATAGGGTAATACACTTTCCGGTGACGTCCACCCATAACGACTGGCAGAATGAAACACTCTGTTTATATTTGTATATTTTTAGTATCCGCATCTTCATGCAAAAACGTCTAAAGAAGTGAATATTTCAGAATTTGTTATAGAACCCCCCATTATTTGGTAGACACCATTTAGGGGAAGATATATAATTTCATTGCAATATAATTTTTGATAACAAAGCGCTTTCGATGAGGAAGTACGACACTGATAAAACAAAAGGTTAATAGGATTATAGATACTTCACATCCAATAAATGTTCGGTCTTAGATGTCCCCCGGTTAACGGTGACATATTCACTGCTCCATCATTATACTTCAGTATTATATTACCGTCCAGTGTACCTGCTCACTCACTTTCATATGTCTACACATTTTATTATATTGTTTACCCATGTTATGCAAGTCTTATGGTTTTATCATAACGTATGTATGTCACCACTGCCAAAACACCTAGATAGAACATATTATGCACTGACGCACGTGCCAGCCCCCGAATGGCGGACAAAAACTCTCAATGTAGATTGCATTGATCTCGCTCAGTGATGCCTCCTATTTAAATAAAAAATATTGCTGGTCAGACAAAATTACTTCTCAGTTAGAGCCGTGGATCAGTGGAACAGGCTCCCACAACATGTGGTAGATGCCAAGACCGTCACACAGTTTAAGGCCAGACTCGACAAGCACTGGAATAGCCTGGGATATGGGCACCAACAAAGGCCAATGGCTTAAATCAGCACATTAATATGTAAGTGTAATACTAATCATGTGCATCATTTGGGCATGCCTGCCCGGTAAGCGAAAGTCTATGATACTATAGTGAAATTGGATTGACATTGATGTATGTATTTAAAATACAAGTAATAAATGTAACGATAGTAACCACATCAATTCATAATTAACAAATACAGCACATACTATTATAATCACCGGCAGCACGGCACGGTTTCTGCTACCTTCCAGTTTCTGCTGCCTTTTGATATTTTGCTTGATCTGGATATATCTGACATACGGCATTAGTCAGATACATAGACCACTGGGTGCAAAGGACATCTACCAACTTGCAACAATATTATTTGTTTCAAAATTTAAGCGATGCAAACATGTTCTAAGACATCATTTTGATAGCGAACGCAGGTCATAGACATAGAGCATGGTCGTTAGACTTCGACTTAGAACTCCGAATTGTTGATCGTGGGATTGGTCCATTGCCATTGGGATTCGAATTTTTCTACTGGTCGCACTTTCAAAACGTCAACATTTTTCGCTAAACCTATGCTGCCTGTTTTCTTTCGGGAGAAACAATAGCATCAGTTGGTTCCTTCGCGGTGATGTCTAAGCCATGGGGAATAAAAGACAGCACACACAATCTGTAGTGGACATAAGTAATACCTTTGGTCTAGAGAAAGGCATTTATGAATATGAAACGTTTAAAACAGAACTCTGGTATGCCGTAACTGGAACCGCTCTGAGCTGGTTTCCATCATTTCTGAGACAAAATACACAAAAATGAAAGATGAGCACATTGACTTTAATTTAAAACAGTAGGTTTTTGAAATACTATATGTTATCTAGAAACGACCGCATTTGTTGGCCGAACCGAACGAAACGTCGCACTGTTATCGGGGGAGGGGGTGGAGGGGTCCATAACTACGAAAAGTGGTTGGATGTGGAGTAAGTGTGTTACCTTTCCTTTCACAATTTCATACTATCAGAAAACAGTGGAAGTTTTTTTCATAATTTTCTGAAATGCAGTAACTTTTTAAATATTTTATTGAAAGATGTGGGTAATTAAAATATAAATAGAGTGTTTCATTCTGTCATTCCTTATGGCAGCACATCAGCGGAAAGTGCCTTACCGTGTTTATTATGTCGGGTAATACACCTTATTATGATGTGCAATGGAGAATGAACATATCAACGTATTGTGTAACTGATACAGGCTCATAGGTGGGGGGGGGGGTAGGATGGGTGCGTAGAGCGCACACACACACACCATTGAGACAAAATAGTGCCTCTTAAGAGAAACTAGTACATTTGAAGAAAAAACTGTTTCGCTCTGCTTAAAAAATAAAAGCACCTTGTTTTCCGTTTGTCATGTTTGACAACACCAAACAATTTAGTGCGACTACGACAACAGATCTTCATCAGCACTCCCCCATTCTTTTGTCAAGTCCAAGACAGCAGCCGAGGCTCCGGCTGAAGCATTTAAACAAATTCCCCCCAAAATGTATGCTTTCCCCAAAACACACAAACGTTACGGCCATGTGATACGTGAAGTGTAAACATGTACGACTATCACAATACATTTATTGTGGGATCATTTACAACTGACCACACCCCTGCCCTCACGTCAGTGGCCCAATTATTTGAAACCTTCAAGGAAACAGTTGCACTCAGCGTTGATATGTTTTGTTCTCAGTGTCTACCAGAAGAGGTATCAGTGATGTCATAGGGGATGTTCCAGCTGAAACGTGGGAAAACAACGTAACAGTGATGACCTGTCAACAGCGAGATAAGAGTGTGAAGTTCGTACGGTTTAAGTGGTTCAAAGAGGGTGACGAGAACAAAGATCAAGTCTATGCACACGATATTCACCACATCAATGGAATACCATTAAAGGTGTGGAAAAACAAAAACGTGGTGGGTAGAATTGTTGAAAACGTTCATGAACTCAGCATCACCCAAACAACTCTAGCAGATGAAGACACATATTTTTGTAGGAATTAATATTAATCAAGACGTTGCACCGCTGACAGTGAATGGTGAGTACTTCTTCACGGCAATAACGCATTTTACTTTAAGTCACACTGGAATACATAGAACACGTAACTGTTGTCACAATTCAAAAACATTTTAGTTATAGAGCGCAGTGGTGCAAAGAGCTTCAGACTCTCGACCGAGAGAACCCGGTGTAAGGCTATACTATTGTCCCCAGTATAATGTTGGGTCCCCCCCAGCGATATTATACCGGTATAAAAATGCCGGGAAGACAATCTTATAATAATAATAAACTTTATTTACACCCATCAAATCCGGGACTAGTGACCCGTTCACGGGTGTTTACAAATCGACTAAAAGACGTATAAAAGACGTCATGTGCCCATTGGGATGATGGTGATTCCCTTTTATTCTTCCTGTATATCTATGATTTGCGTAGTCTTCCCTTTTTGGAGGCCAAATACAATAAATAAATAAAATAATTGCTCGAAATACTCAAAACTACATTTAACAATATATTACATTTATTCGAAAACCGATTGATTATGCCATTCATATTTCATTACGCCATATGCATACATCATATGCTTATGTAATAATTAGTGGCCAATCATCATATACTGTTAAACATAGGGGGGCTGCTTTATAAAAAAAAACCAGGTAAGCTCTTATATAGCGCAGTATCCAGTCCTCAGGACTGCTCAAAGCGCTTTACATTTTATTCCCTGACAGACCTGTTCAATCGAACACCATACTGGAGGGGCAATATAATATCGGTATATTATTGCCCCCCCCCGGGCAGTTTCGTTCCAGTATAATATTGCCGGGGGCAGGAATCAGAGGGGGCAATTTTATACCGGTACACCGTGTTTGAATCCGTTGCTGCGGTGTCGAACCTCGAGCAAGTTCATTTATTCTACGGTGCTCCAGTTCACTCAGCTATATAAATAAGTACCTGGCTATAGACAGTGATGGATATTTGTCTTTGTGCATTAAACACAGCGTCGCTGGGTGATACATATATATATATATATATAAGCAGCCCGCAAATGTATATATATATATATTTAGGGCTGCTTATACTTTATGCTAACCTAACCCACTCAACTATATATATATATATATATATATATATATATATAACTGGGTTAGGTTAACAGTTAGGTTAACGCAGTATAAGCAGCCTCAAGAAATTATATATATATATATATATATATATATATATGTACATATATATACATATATATCATATATATATATATATATATATACATATAACGCAATGGTGCAGTGGTTCAATTGAACACCATCTCGACTTCTCTGGGAATCATTCGGCCACGTTACAATTAATGCATGAAGGCTATTTGTACACAATTATCCACCACTGTCTATAGCCAGGTATTCATGCCTACAGCTGAGTGAACTGGAGCAACGTAGAGTGAACGAACTTACCCAAAGTTCGTTACGGCAGCACAGGATTTGAATCCGGGTTCTCTTCAGTGAGAGTCCGATGCTCTAGCTACTATGCCACTGCGCTCCTAAAACAGCTTATTTGCTTAGGTAGGCCTGGGGTAGTAGTAATAAGTAGTTGCTATATGTGTAAGAGTAACGATTAAAATATTCAAATAATGATTATAGGTTGAACATTGTTGAACTACAACACAACGTAATTGTAATAGTAATACATAGTAATGTAACATAAATTGACATATTACTGTTCTATTACCAAATTTCAACTACATCAACAGTTAATGTACATTATGCTTTTAAATTTGCTATCAGATTATTTCATTTTTACAAGGTAAATTACATTTCTCTGGTTTCTGCTGGATTGATGACTGTCAAGAATCACAGATACCAAGGAATCGAGGCCTTTAATGAGCAAGTTTCACCCTGGAGTTTATGAAATGTTCATAGCAGGAGAAACTAGGACACTGTGGCCACTGCATGACTAAAGGCACTCAATGGTGCTTTGAAGTCTGTTCTCTTACCAACTGTCCTTTCATGTCAGCCTATTATGTGTTTAGTGGCTGGTTGTATACTATTGAACCTAAACTACCACAAGTGTGAACAACATGTGAGAATTACTAGAAGTGTGAATAAATCAGTACTACAGAGGGTTCACCCAGCATAAAATGTAGACAGTACGACACACAGTTTTAGTAACATTAATAATATGCAATCAACAATATTTCTGTTTGTCTTTCAACGAATCTTGATGTATTGATTCAGGAAAATACATGCTGCATTCCCCTTGATAATGTGATTCACTGTTCACTGACATTTGTGATGTATTAGGTGACATGGCTCTGTGTCACTGATATTTGTGACGTGGCTCTGTGTTACTGACATTTGTGATGTATTAGGTGACATGGCTCTGTTTACGGTGTGAATGCTGTGACACACATGATGTCGGGGAATGCTGTTTCAGGACACTTTCTAGGTTTTATTCATCCATATATCCTGTACGTAACAAAGTTGTCCTGAGTCCTTTACATGATGAATGAAGGCTGGTGTAAATGAAGACAGTACTGTTCTTTTGTTACATATGCATGATCAATGTGTATAATATGCGTATGACTTTGGAAGTAGAACAAAGCCAAAGCACGACATACCCATTTCACAAATACTGTCCTTGTATCCACTGACACAAGTGCATGTATACCTATTAACGTGGTCAGTGCAGGTGCCTCCGTGTTGATAAAGGTGGCTGGCACATTCGTCGATATCTAAAATGAAAATAAATAATATTGTAATATCAACTGTTGACTTTTTTTACTCAATGCCGGTGTATCAAATTGTGCAATTGCGGTTAGAATAATTCTCGTGATGGCCGATTACTAATTCTTTCCGCATTGACCACTGAAGTGCTGCATTCTATTAGTATTAACTGAAGGTTTGCAATGGTGGTGGCTATTTCGGTGTACACTGTTCCGTTATGTAATGATTTAACAAGATTTAACAAGATTGCCATCCAGAGAATTAACTCTAGATGGCAGGTGGACAAGGAAGCCCTTTGGCTTATCTAGAGTCCAACCTTTTTATCTACATATATCCAGCCCTTCTGAGGTATGTGTCGATTTTATTTTTAAACATATTCACACTACTAGCACCCACACAATCATCAAATAATCTGTTCCATTCATTCACAGTCCTTTGTGAAAATGAGAACTTTCTCACGTCTAATCTACACTGCTCCTTTACTAATGTAACTTCATGTCCTCTAGTCTTTCTATCTTTCTTAACTGAAAAAAACATATTTCTATCAATATTTTCATAACCATTCAATATTTTAAACACTTCTATCTGATCTCCTCTCAATCTCCTGGTCTCTCAATCTCCTGGTCTCTGGTGTTGTTAAACCACATTCTTTTAGGCGTTTTTCATAACTAAGATCCCTCAGTTTTGGTATCATTTTAGTCGCTCTCCTCTGTACTCTTTCTAGCATATCTATGTCCTTCTTGCGGTATGGCCTCCACGCTTGAATACAATATTCTAAATGAGGCCTAACTATTGTTTTGTACAGCGGTATTATTAGTTCTTTTTCTTTATATGCTATATTTAGCCTAATCAATCCAAGGATTTGATTTCCTTTTGAAGCTGCAATTCCACACTGCTCTGAAACCTTCATGTCAGCACTAATTGTCAGCCCTAAGTCTTTTCTTTTACAGTAGTACTTAGTACAGTTCCCCCCATTGTATATTCTACATATTCGTTCCCATGTCCTGTGTGAAGGCATTTACATTTCCCAAAATTGAACAACATTTGCCACTTTTCAGACCATTTGATCAACCTGTCAAGATCATCTTGTAAATGCTGTCTATCACCATCACTTTCAATCCTTCTAAACACTTTTGTATCATCTGCAAATTTCAGCACCTTGCTAGCTATATCATCGTCCAAATCGTTTATATATATTAAGAATAATATAGGTCCCAGTACTGATCCCTGTGGAACCCCACTCAAAACTGATTTCCAGTTTGAAACCTCCCCATCAACAACTACCCGTTGTCTTCTGTCAATCAGCCATTTTTCTATCCAGTTAATTATACCATTTCCTATGCCATGGGCTTTTAGTTTAAGCAGTAATCTCTGATGTGGCACTTTGTCGAAAGCTTTTTGAAAATCTAAGTAGATGATATCTACTGGTGATCCATCATCTACCCACTTAGTGATATCTTCAAAAAAACATAACATATTTGTTAAGCATGACCTCGCTTTTAGAAACCCATGTTGAGATGGGTTTATCAAGTTATGTTTAACAAGAAAATCCACCATGTGATCTTTAATTAGTCTTTCTAATAATTTACAAATCACTGATGTTAAACTCACTGGTCTATAGTTCTCTGACTTGTTTCTCGAACCTTTTTTGAATAACGGTATAATGTTTGCTTCTTTCCATTCTAAAGGAACCACTCCCTCTTCTAATGACAAGTTGAAAACTGTTGCAAGCGGTATGCTAATTTGTTCTACAATTTCCAATAGTAGTTTGGGTGGAATACCATCCACTCCAGGTGATTTATTTTTCTTCATAGCCCTAATTTTCTTAGCTACCATTTCTGGGGTTACAATTAGCTGTCTTAAATAGTCTGATTCTGCCCCCTTGAACTTAGCCTCTGGTACTGGCAGTGAACTAGTGTCTTCTCTGGTAAACACTGAACTAAAATGCTCATTTAGGTCTTCAGCCATTAAGAATCCTTCTGATATTATATTTCCAGCACTATCTTCTAGAGGACCGACCTTATCCTGAACTTTCTGTTTGCTTCGAACATACGCATAAAAACTCTTGTTGTCATGTTTTATATTACAAGCTAATTTATGTTCATATCTTCTCTTTGAATTTCTAATTTCAGCTGTAGCTTGGTTTAGTGCTTCTTTATAAATGTTGTAGTCTTCGTCATTTCCAGTACGTCTATATGACTTCCACATCATTTGTTTATAATTAATTTTTCTAATGGCTTCTTTCGATAAGTATTTCTTTCTGGTCCGTTTCCTTTGTTTTTTGAAGGGAACAAATTTATCTACGATGCACTCTATTTCATTCTTTAAGATATTCCAGCATTCTGTTGCTGTCTTATTCTTCAGTGTATTATTCCAGTCTATCTTTGCTAAATATTTCCTCATTTCCTTATATCTTCCTTTGTGGAAATTTCTCCTGAACTGCTTTTTATTATTTCTTTCTGATTTTACTTTGATGGTAAAATGTATCTGGTTATGATCACTACTTCCCAGAGGCTCACATAATTTAACATTGTCAACTAATTCATTCTGTGAGGACAAAACTAAGTCTAACACATTCTCTCCCCTGGTTGGTTCTAGCACATGTTGAGAAAGGAAACTATCTTGTACTAAAACTAAAAACATGTGGTCCTCACTACCCATACTCTGTAGAGATTTCCATTTTATATGCCCATGGTTAAAATCCCCCATAATAACACAGTCCCGTTTGTTCACTTCCCTTATAGCGTTTTGTATTTTTTCATTCTCTTCTATGCTTATGTTTGGACTTCGATAAACTAATCCAACCGTTAACGTTGAGTTTCCTGTAACTATGTTACACCAAACAGCTTCTTCGCAATCTGCTTCTCTGTCTAATTTTATTTCATACGCCTGGATAGATTCTTTAATATATAAAATAACTCCACCTCCCCTTCTTCCTGTTCTATCTTTCCTAAACATTACATATCCTGTCAGTCCCAATTCGGCATCTGATACATCGGTGGTTGCCCTTGATTCGGTTATACCTATTATGTGAGGGTCAATATCTTCTACCATAATGTTTAGTTCATTTCTTTTATTTACTATACTCCTTGCATTTAAACAAACACATTTATATCCAGCTTCAGAACAGTTTTCCAGACTGTTCTTTGCTGAATTATTTTTGCTGTCTTTATCTATGCCTCCAGTTTCAGGCTTCTCTGCGAGTCCCCCCTGCGAATTTAGTTTAAATAGATGCAACCTGTCCCACTGTCAACAGATCTCAGCAGATTCTCTGAGAATACTGCTGCCCCTTTCCACTTAGATGGAGGCCATCTCTCATGTACATATCTTCTCTCCCAACAAAGTACCCCCATAAATCTATGAATCCCACGCCCTCTTCCTTACACATCTGCTCAACTAGTGCGTTGATCGCCATCCTCTTACAGTTTCTGTATCTTGCCCCCCTTCCTACCATTACTGGCAACATTCCTGAGAGAATAACCTGTTCCACTCTTGTCTTCTTTAGCTTCCTCACTAGATGTCTGTACTTCTGAACTATACCAGTTGTTCCCTCCTTGTATGCATTGTTTGTCCCAACGTGTACTAGTATAGACCCTCCCTTGCCATGCCCCAATACCTTCTCTACCCTTTCGGTCACATGCTCTATCCTAGCCCCCGGTAGACATACAACAACGTCCTTCCCCTCGCATATAGTCTTGTCTGTTTTTCTCAGAATTGAATCGCCCATAAACACTCTCTCTTTTCTCCTTGCCCCCTCAATCACTGCCTCGGAGTAGCTCCTCCGGTTTGCATATGTCTGGTTGTTGTCTTTTCCTCTTGTCGTCTTCTCTCCTGTCACATTCTCTTCCATTCCCTTCTTTCCTGTCGCGTTTTCTCTTGTCCCCTTTCCTCCTGTCATCTTCTCTTCTAGCACATTTACTCTCACTTCCTTTCGTCCCTTCTTCTTTCCTCCCATCACATTTTCTTCTCTCCTCTCCCGTCCCTTTCCCCGGCTACCTCCTTCACTACGGTCACTTTCTCCCCTGTCACCTTCACGCCTGTCATGTTTTCTGTTTTTTGCTGAACACTGTCTTCTTCCATCAGTCTTCTGTCTCACAGTCTTACCAACTGCCTCTGTGGTATCTACCTCTTCACCACCTGTATCGCTGTCGTATCTCTCCTCGTTCTCTACAGTCTGACTACCTGCTGATCTATCCCCACTGGCCCGTTTTCTCTTCCTCTGCCGAACACTTTTCCTCCGTCCCTCTGTTTTCTCAATGTCTTGTTCCTTCACACCGGTCACCTTCCTTCCTCTCAGTCTCCTTTCTTCAGTCTCCGTATCACAACTCTGCTCCTTCTGTGTTGTAGAATTCTCAACTCTCTCCGCGTCATCCCTCTCTGCTCCATCTATTTCTATGTTGAGTCTCGCCTCCATCTCCTTCACTATATCCGTCAACTTACACACCTCCTTCATCAGACATTCCACCCTCAAACACCCCATACACCGAAAGGTGAATCCGTCATCTTTGGTCTCTGCCCATGATTTTGGACAGCCAGACAACGCAAAATCCACCCAGCTCTGGCAGTCGTATCGGCAATGGTATCGGTCTATCCACTAAGCGAAATTATTCACATTACGGACCCTGTAGGTTTATAGATTGTCGTAGCTAACTAAAATGTCGTACCTAGCTCGACCACAAAAAAACGCAGGCCTGTCCAATCGAACACCATCTCGACTTCTCTGTGAAGCATCGAGCCACGCTGCAATTAATGTACGAAGACTATTCGTACAGAAATAATCACATCAGTCTATAGCCGGATACCCATGCATACTGCTGAGTGGACTGGAGCAACATAGAGTGACCGAACTTGTCCAACGTTCGACACCACCGCATAGGATTCGAACACGGATTCTCTTGGTCGAGAGTCCGAAGCTCTATCCACTGCACCTTATGTTATCTTATCTTATCTCCCCCTCACAGCGGCACCACTGGTCACAAAGTCAATCAACTGTGACCCGGGTATATAAGCCTATTATGCCTCCCTGACGGATGCCGCTTCCTACCGACTGTTGATAACCCTACACCCGACAACATGATGAGCTAACATGGAAGAATACAACACTTCAAGAATCTGTAAAAAGAAGAAGAGTAATTCGATACGAGAAGCTCACCAAAGAAATATGTGTTCCCGTGTTCTATTGGCTTTGTAGTTGCGAATGTGGGAACAACCTATGCATGACTTACCCGTTTCACAATTAGTGCCCTCGTATCCATCGGCACAAGCGCAAGTGTAGCTGTTCACGTGGTCCGTGCAGGTGCCTCCATGTTGACAAGGCTGGTTGGCGCATTCGTCGATATCTGGAATAAAAATTAATAATATTGTAATTATATCGTAGCACAGTTTTGCATATTCTGTTCTATGTTGGTATATCACATCGTCGAACTTCCGCATATACCAATCCTTATCGTGGTCATTTATCAATACATCCTGCGTGGAACAAAGTTGTATTTTCTTCGTTACACATACAATGAAGCAGGTTTGAACGGATAAATCTGCCGGGTGTTACCTCGCGGTTAAAACCTAATTAAAACAACGTGGTTAAATGCGGGCAGCTGTTTAACCTAAAATTGTCAAGACCCTGTCAAAAGAAGTCAAAATCTAAGTTGGGTCATGATTGTACATTTCTGGATTTAATCGTTAATCAAGTTTAAAAACCGCCTATATTTATGACTATTTTGTTCCGTTCCAATTTAAATAAAAATCATCAACTTGAATTAACATGCAACATATTGTTACATGAATTCCTTACATACATTTATTAAAATTCGCATTTTGTAAAGGTGGTATATCATAAATTAGATATATTAGGACTAGGAAATCTACACATATTCTGCAATGAATAACAACAGTTGTGAAAGGTTATAAATAAAACAACCAAATACTTAGTTCGATGGTATAAATCCAAACATAATAAGCAGATAATGGTTTCCTGAAGTATCCTCACTGGGATATTGGAGTAGTTTTGAGCATATAAAGAGGATTAACCTGTTTTAACCTGGTTTTAGTAGCTTTCCGGCAAGAATGTAACCGTTAAATGAAGGCTGATATGAATGGCAACAATAGCAATGTTCTTATGTAATGCGGTGGAGTGTTCTTTATATCACCGAATACAAAGCTATCGGTATTTCTTGACTTGTATAGTGTTGATAATCCGTGTGTTTAAATCGTGATAAAATTGATATATTAGCTTGCCATATGATTTGATTATCTTCGCACATTATGTTCGGAGACATTTGTTGACATAGTAAATTGTTTAACAACAAAAAGCTAAAACATTTGTTTTACTTAATCGACATGTACCAATGTATATGTTGTATATCAACTTAGGTGTGGTGGTTATATAGATTATATATATACATATGTGTATATATACATATGCATATATAGTGAGGATTCCCCTAATTTTTAAATACGAAGTTCATAAATTTGTGACGCATGTGAGTAATAACGGTGTTACCATATCAAGGCATTTTAGAAGAACATTCAGTGAGTGGCGCTTTAAAAACAACATACTGGTAGTTTTATCAAGACGTGATGAACTATTGTGTATAGTTATGAGTGAAACGTTAACATTTGCGAACTCTTGGTAAAGTGAAACTACTCTTTGCGGATCAAATGTGGACTTTCTTATCAATGCTATAATGCCCTAGGGCACTATATAAGGACACATAGGGAGGACAGGTTTTTAGGAATAAAAAACATAAAACTTCAACAGCGAATAAATAAGGTTATACGTTGTGCACAACGATCAATAATACTTTGGTGGTCAGTCGGATCTTCACCTTTCAAAAGTTGATGGTCCAAATATTAACATAACGACAAGAGTATATACATTTACAGCTGTAGCGCGTGGAAATTATTAATATACTAGTTCAGGCCAAGTATGTCCATGTTCATACACCTGCATATTTACGATATTCAGATTAATGAACCAGCGAATATAAAATAACAACATAGGCAACAGTTTATTGTTGACAGAAAAACATCAATGTTGCAAATTACAACAATCACCACAACACGAATGTATGCAGGGGACTATTTTGAATTGTTGCCGTCATCTGCATGAACAGAGGCACTGTCAGGCTTTAAGAAACACTCGCTCCAGTCACTGACATTGACTCCAGTTGAATCCGAGTTGACCTCGGACAGTGACTCACTGCCCCGAGTCCAACTCGGATTTGAAGTTGGACACCCTCGCGCCGGATGTATTCCATAGGTGGATAACGGATCCAGTTGGACGGTGATGCTTACACTACGGATGCACGGTTTCATGGGGTTTAGAACACTTCACTCGTTTCACTGTGCCAGCATTACGAAACTAAACTCAGTCGATCTATCAGCATTGGTCAGGTCGACATTTTATTGTTTTCGAACTTGTTTTGTACCATGCTTACATTAAATTTCCTGTTCGGAAGTACAGAAATGTCAACATTGTTGGCACTTGTCTAGTATACGGGCCAACTTCGACTTCGTCGTTACAACAAAATGTTTGCCTAATTGTGATACCTCGTGTGTTATTGTCATTACTCATCATCATCCTATGCATGTTTACGTTACAAAAATATCGCAATGTTGAAACCCAAAGAGCAACCCAGTTTGCAACAACATACGCTGCTGTATTGCTCACTACGGTCACGCTCGGCCGCAGCGGCGCAGACTGACGCAAGCCGAGTATTCGACGTGGTTATCGTTTGTTCACCTGCTTGCAGTGATCGAAAAGAAATAACAGATATATATACTTATATAACCTGTGCCGTCAACTAATTAAAACACAAGATAGAAAAAAATGCAATAAACAATAAAGGTACCTATAATTAGACACCAATTTTTTTTTTTTATGGTACGGTAGTCAATCTGTTCAGTTGATATGTGCACTAAATAGAGACATGGCACGTGATAATAGCTAACATCTTAAAACATTACTCACCGTGGTGCCTTCGGTCACCGACGATGGCGCTGGTGGCAAATGAGGCGCCTCGGAGATACCGGGGACACCAGCGTCGGCAGCAGTGATGCGCTCCTTTTCTTCGCGCTGAAATAAACACAAGTTTACTTTTAATCGTGGTATGCAACAGATGCATGTGATTTGTAGTAGCGCCTGAAAACACGGTATGATCAACTCTGTCTTATCATTATCTCTTCAATTTGTTCCTGCCGCCGCTGTTTTTTTTTAATACAATTTTCTCTGCATCGCCCCTTTTTTACGTGACGGGACCAATCTCTTTTCCTTGTGAAGATGCTACCGCACATACAACAGGCAAAATGCGGTAACACCTTCCCTCGGTTGGTCGGTGACGGAGGTAGGATAGTCGGGGCCGCCAAGGACGGAGGCGGGGTCGTCGGGTTGGTTGCCGTGGCCGGAAGAGGCTGCCTCTTGGGTAATAAAGGCCAATTTATGAATTTATACAAGAATAATTAAATATTTAAGCCGCAATTTTGACGGAAATTCGTAGGGGCCCGCTATTTTAGCGGAAGTAAACATACGCGGGGACGCCTTTTGACGGAAGTACGTAGAGGAGACACCATGTTAGCGGAAGTACAGATAGGGGAGACACCATGTTAGCGGAAGTAAAGATACACGGGGACGCTATTTTGGAGGAAGTGCGTGGGGAGATACCCTTTTAGCGGAAGTAAAGATACACGGGACGCCATTTTTACGGAAGTACATAGGGGAGACACAATTTTAGCGCAAGTAAATATCCACGGGGACGCCATTTTTACGGAAGTACACAGAGGAGACACCATTTTAGCGGAAGTAAATATACACGGGACGCCATTTTGACGGAAGTACATAGGGGAGACGCCGTTTTAGCGGAAATTATTGTGGAAGGGCCATTTTGACGGGAAGTACACAGGGAGCCGCCTTTTTTTAGCGGAAAGGAGTGGGGAAGCGTCGTTTTGACGGGAAGTACATAGGGAGCCGCCTTTTTGGCGGAAAGAACGTAGGAGCCGCCATTTTAGGCGAAAGTGTATATAAAATACGACTTACCACCAGCGCATCGAGTTCGGCCTCCTCCCTTGTCCTTTTCCGGACCACACACCAGCCGCGGGCGACAAGACGCTTCCAGTTGTTGTTGTGACGTGTAAACTGGATATTACACTGCGGGCAGGTGAACGAAGCTAGAGAGGATGGTGGTGGTCTCGTGGGCGGTAGGGCATCCTCACTGACAGCGACGGGCGCCTCCTCGCCAGTAGTCCGACGGGCGACTTTCTAAACGGTCGAAGAATTTTTATTAAACGTCTTGTTTCTATAATAAGTGTCTTAACCCTACATCATTACACATACACAAAATAGTGAAATATATTAATAATAATAATCACTTACCACCCGGGATGGTTTTTGCGGTGATGCCGCCGCAGGGGCTGCCAGTGATGTTGGCTCCGAGGCTGCCGGTGCTTCTGGCGCCGTCGCTGCTGCCGCTGCTTGTGGTGTCGCCGCCATCATTAGTGGCGGAAAGGCCGCCACTCCGTAAGGGATAGAGGTCAAACCGGACACACTGTTCACGACGGTCCGCGTCCCTCTGGCCGCGTCCGCATAACTCCACCCTTGTCTGGTCTTATTTTTTCTATCCATTGCCACGTCCACAACCTCTGGTTCCGACGGCGGGGAAGGGCGGTTGATCACCGGAATGATGGGTCGGGTCGGCGGCTCGTCGCTCGAGTCTGCTGCACCGCGAAGGTCTTCAACATGATGTTAGCCATGGTGTCGTCGTCATACGAATGACGATCCGGCTGGCAGAGCGCCGCGCTTATATAGGAATATGAAAAATCACGTGATAACGGTACGATTTACCAATCAGGATAGAACACGTCACCAAACTATGTCATTATTTCATTAACGTAAGTGACGCTGGAAGGCCTTCAAAAAAATTATATAAAACAGATTCTGAACATCATTTTATTTTACATTTGTATAGTTCTAAATGTACACGCTAGGGGACGCTATGCCAGAAATGGTTCACCACCTATGCGACATAACAAAAGACACCATTGTGCATGCGCAATGACCTATTTTGACCTAGTTATTTAGTTCATGACTTATTCGCTAGGGAGCGTCACCATGACCTATTCGCCAGTGGGTGCCAGCTTGAACTTGATCTTTGACCGTGCACCGGAAGTGACGTCATCTGCTCTTGCAGCGCGCCGCGCCAGCATACCTTCTGAAGGACCTATTTTACTACTCCCACTTTAGTTCTTTCATCGTTATTATTACGCTGGCTTCCCGACAATCGTTACTCATCACAAATCTTGCCGCTCGACGCTGTACTTTGTCTAGTTCTTTTATAATTTTGCGTGTATATATAGGGTCCCACGCGGCGCTCGCGTATTCAAGGTTTGTGCGAAAATTTAAAGGGTGAAATTGTGCTGATTGCTTTGTCTTCTCTGAGCATTTAAAGACGTTTCTCCTGATGCCCAATACGCGATTTGCTTTAACAGTTAGGTGAAATATATGAATGTTCCACGTGAGGTCGTCGGAGAACTCAACTCCTAGGTATGGGTTGTGGTGGGCAAGCCCCAGTCTGTCTGTAATCGTATACTTGGACTGTTTGACAGTTTTCTTTTGGCGATGTGCATAACTGAACATTACTTTATTTTAAAATACTGTACATCTGACAAGTTAAGATCCACAACAGTGAAGAGGTTCATCAGACTGGGTGGTTCAAATGAGTGATATTTTTTATTTATTTAACAATCAGTTTACCTTTTGTTCTCATGACGTTTCAACCGCTTTCAGCAGTAATCTTCAGACGACTTCTGCTAGATGGCGACACGGCAGTCCTTCAGCGCAGACGTAGTCACTCAGGTGAAAAATGAAACAATCATAATTCTACTGGTGGACAATGGATGTGCCACGGTAATAATGGACAGAGCACAATATGAGAAGAAAGTACGTGAGATGCTAGATGACGAGAAAACATACTCCAAATTGAAGTCGGATCCAACTGCTCAGTACAAGAGAAAACTAATTGCCATCCTCACCAGACTAAAGAGAGAGGGTAAGATCACAAAGCAACAGTACTACTACCTTTACCCCTCAGCAGAAGCTATCCCTAGACTGTACCGTACACCGAAAATACACAAAAAAGACAACCCCTAAGACGTATTGTGGACTATACTGGCTCAATAACGTACAACACCATGTGAAACACTCAAGACACCTGGCAGAGGAACTGAAATCATTGACGCTACACGAAGATGAAATGTTCACCTCCCATGATGTATGTCGTGTCTCTGTTCACGAACACTCCTATACTGAAGACAATGGAGATAATCAAGACTAGACTACGGAATGACGCCACATTAGCAGACCGGAGGAGACTGGAAGTAGAAGATATTATGGAACTACTGGACTTTGTTCTGAACACAACCTACTTCACATTCAGAAACACTGTATACCAACAGACATTTGGCACAGCCATGGGTAGCCCTGTGTCCCCCATTGTTGCCAACCTCTTCATGGAACATCTCGAGAAAGAGGCCATCACCACAGCCCCTGTCACATGTAAACCAAGAATGTGGAAACGCTATGTCGATGACATTCTCGAAGTTATCGGAAGCGGAAGGAAATATGCATTTTTTAGACACATTACTAGTCATAAAGGAATCGGGGGAGGTGAAACTTCTGATCTTCTGGAAGATTACCCACACGGACCAATATCTAAATTTCTCTTCACATCCTCCATTACACCAGAAGATGGGAATGATCCATACACTACTAAACAGATGTGAAACGCTTGTCACAGAGGAGGGAGATAAACGCAAAGAAGTCCTAAAGAGATGCGGGTATCCACAATGGAGCATATCAACGGTACATAGAAAGATGAAACAATAGAATGAAGCCAACATCAGGAAGAAGACTGTGGAAAAAGACAAGGGCAAAGGCATGGTGGTACTTTCGTATGTCCAAGGATTATCTGAAACCACATCACGGATCATGAAGAAATACAAAGTGAACACAGCAATGAAACCCCACAACACCATCAAGAGGTCACTGGTAAGAAGACCAAAAGACAAAGTGAAACCACACAAGATGTGTCAAGGAGTGAACACTATATAATGTAAGAACTGAAATGCCACATACATCGGAGAAACTAAACGCACACTTGGAACTCGCATCAGAGAATACAGAGATGACACAGAAAACGCAACAATGAACAAACCCTACACCAGAAACAACAGAAATACATCGGAAAAGGAGATGAACAAATCAGCCATCACAGAGTACGTGACACAGCAAAATCACCTAGTAGACTGTGAGGGAGCCAAATTTGTGTCAGGGTGTCGGACTGGAGGACAATAGGCATCAAAGAAGCGATCTGGATTAGAAAAACCAAAGACTGCATGAACCGAGACGAAGGACGGTACCGGCTTTAACACATCTATGACGATCTCGTGAAGAACCACCCAGGGCGCAGCCGGGAGGGGCACACACCTGAATGATTACGTCTGCGCTGAAGGACGACCGTATCGTCATCTAGTAGTCTTCTTCAGACGTCTACCGCTAGAAACGGAAAGTCACGAGAACAAAAGGTAAACTGACTGTGAAATAAGTAAAAAATATCACTCAAGTTATGATCCAGTCAATTAACCTCTGCAGGACGGACTGGAGGGCTTCTGGGTCTTCATTGCCACTGATGCGCTGTAGAATACAGTCATCAACAAAAGTCTGATGTTTGAAGTATTATCCTGACATCAAAATGGAAGAGAGTGGACATGCGGCACTCCGTACTCCACTACAACTTCTTCTGACGATTCGCCATCGATACAACGTTCTGTTTTCTGTCGATAAGCCAGTTTGAAATCCATCTGGTAACATCACTACTGACCCCGTAATACTGGAGCTTGTTCAAAAGACGTGCATGAGGCACTGTGCCAAAAAGCCTTAGAAAAATCCAGTAATAGAAGGTCTGTTTTGTAGCCTTGGTCTACGTTCTTAGCAATATTTCTATGTCACCAATTAATTCTACCTGAAAGGTATGCTTATTCCTATTACAAATACTCTACGATGATATTATTAGAGTCCAGACGATCCATTATGTTGCTGTAGAAAATAATTTAAATTATGTTCAAATAGTTTCCAGTTCTTTTATTTAGTCAGCAGATGGGACTACACGGATCAACGTAATGTTTCGCCCATTTCCAATATACCGATTTATACGATTTATCACCCCTTTTAATAATGCTGGAATGTTTCCAGTCAAGGGGAACCTCAGCTGTGTCGATAATGGATTGTTGGCATATTCTATATTCGGTATAAGTTTCACTGATATACGCATACATCCTAGGAGCCCCTGACTCAGGCGAACTATGTTCACAGGAATTGGAAATTGTTGGCAACTGTTTGCGAAAGTACACAACGGCGAGGCTCTATTATACTAATGATAATTGTTTTACAATAAATATAATGTGTGCGTGTGCGCGCGTGCACGCATGCACATGTGTACACATGTATGTGTGTATATATGTATGTATATGTGTGTGTGTGTGTGTGTGTGTGTGTGTGTGTGTGTGTGTGTGTGTGTGTGTGTGTGTGTGTGTGTGTGTGTGTGTGTGTGTGTGTGTGTGTGTGTGGTGTCTCTGTTGGTTAAGGGTTCTTGCTGGTTTTAGGTTTGGTGCCGGACGATAGACGGACGTGATTGAATTGTTTACAACGATACCTGTGTTTTCTGCGACTGTTCTGCGTATAAACCGTGTAAATGAGCTACGTATAAACCGTCCACCGATTAGTTATAGAAACGTTTTACATAACTTGCAGCAATTGTAGAAACCGTTAAATGGCATCAGAAACAACCGCATCACGTATTCGTGCGCAAAGGACACCTCAGACACTGACACGTGCATGTTTCCAGCTGTCCAATTCAAACGTTGATCTGGATTTGTTAATTCATTAATGTCGTGAGACCAGAAGTCCAGTAATCGCGTTTTGTGAAAATGGTGGCGACACCTTGTGGGAAAAGGATACATTTGAGGGAGTTCTTTGATTTGGTCAACAGGTTGGTCTACACGGATCAACGTAATGTTTCGCCCATTTTCTGTGCATGGGCCAAGCTTCGATTATACCCAAATGTAAATACCGTTGTGGCCTCTCTTAGTCGCTTCTCCTCACTTGGCATCATTCATTCTCAATATTAGAAATCGGCATCACACGTGTATATTGACTGTTACCGGTAGGTGGCAGCACTGACATGGCACCAGCACGATCGTAGGCGAGACGAGCTTCCACTGGTCGACGGCACCGCTAGTGCGCCGAAGTACGGACGTCGGTGACCCAGAATGAACGTGATAATTCCGCTGTGTTAAAGTGTGTCCAGCTGGTCGCCTCGATTATCGTGGGTCCGTGTGTCACCATCGTTTGTTGCACATCGCGATCCGTTTACTTCGTGTTGTGTAAACGGTCTAGGATCGCGATCACGATATATTTACCCCTGCTTCGGAGTTGGATCGCGATCACGACGGAGCAGTGCCGTGTAAACGGTCTGGGAGTTGATCCATGCGTATGTACGAATGGTATCCACGCCGACGCCGTTGTACACGTTTTCGCTTGATACAATATTTCAGTCCATTATTTTACCTCGCTCTGTTGTGATAACACAAAGGCTTTAAGTAATTGCCGTGTGGAGCGATGGTGCTATAATAGACCAGACGTCGAACGGAAGAAACGCACCGCGAATGTTTATAGGAAAATAGCGAAGTTGTAGAAAGTAAGCTAGATTATAGAATATCGATTAAACCGGATAATGAAATTGATAATGATGATCATAGGCGGAGCCAAGGGGCTTGAGGACAGTTAACGCCTAGACCTTTGGAATTTGGCGGCACTATGCATGCGCTAGAGTGGCGTGCAACTAAGCCTTTGGAATTTGGCCGCACTATGCTTGCGCGAGGGTGGCGTGCCACTAAGCCTTTGGAATTTGGCCGCATTCCGCCTGCGCAAGTGTGCCGCCTTCCCCAAGACCTTTCGCCGCGAATATTGTTCAACAAAACAATACTATTAATTTTCTATCGAACGGTTTATGAGCCTCATGGTGTTACTTGTAACCAAATGTAGTATTACGGTTCCCTCGTGGGGTCATGGATGTCAGCCGGCCTAAACAACGAATGGATTTCCTGCTACACCATTACTGCCGAGTATTGTGCGCTATCGTCCCAAGCTGTTGAATTACGCTCTGTTGCCAGACCCTATGTAAATAAAGTTTCTGAACATCAACTGGATAATGCCATTATATAACAACTGCCTTACAGCGGCTAGACGTGGTGATATCCATCAAAACATACTTAACATAAGACATCAGAAGGGTTCTGTAGTTCAATAGCTTGAAAGGGTAACCGATTTGATTTATAGATTTTAAAAGTCACTCCACGAGGCCTACACCCGTTTCTGCGAACAATCAAATTACGATCCTTGCAAAATACAGGACGGTCAACACGCCTAGTGTTAGACAAGCTCTCAATAAAGGACGTATTTTGGTGAACGTCCATCCTCCATGCAACAAACGCGTCTAGTGCTAGAGAGAAGCTGACCACAAAGGACGCCCTTTGGAGTACAGCCATCCTCCATGCAACAAACACGTCTAGTGCTAGAGAGAAGCTGACCACAGAGGACGCCCTTTGAAGTACCGCCATTATCCATGCGACAAACACGCCTAGTGCTAGAGAGAAGCTGACCACTGAGGACGCCCTTTTAAATACAGCCATCCTCCATGCGACAAGCATGGCCAAGCCAACGTCGCTGACTTAGCAGAACTAATCTACTAAGTATTTATCTACACCCGAGGAATTATATCCGTATTTGGCGTGTGTTCCTGTCAACTATACGGTTATGGCATCGCAGCTGCTAAATATCCCAACTAGACATGCAAAGAAAATTATATTAACTAGGTGTCCATTTAAAAACGAATGACAACAATAACATTACGACACATTTTATTTCACACATTCTGGTGCGACGTCAGATTTGTTTTTCTAAAATACAAAATGCATGCTACACAAGAATTTATACAAAAACGAAGTTCAATAGATGTTCGTTGTAAACCCAAAACTAAATGGCTGACTCAAAATCAAATAAATTTATTTTGCAACAACAACGTAACAGTAAACGTACACAAAACAACCGTTTAAAAAAATTAAGTTGTGTTGCATGGTGGTCACATGGCATGTTATATGCCGTCTTCCTGTGACCCCATAACCATATATTTCGAATTGTATTTACACATACGTATACGATGATTATCACGAGTGTATGATATCTTCTGTGTGACAACGGACTGGAGATGCGATGGAGAAGGAAACGAATTAGTGTAGGAAATTACAGTTAGAAAACAATGATAAGACATTTGTGCGGATCCAAACATAGATATAAAAAGTAGCCAATTATTTAATTGCACTCCGCACATCTGGGATTTAGGCAATGCACGTGGCTAAGATAGTTGTCTAGATACTGATTGGATAATAACAATTTGAATTTTGGTCTGGATTTGACGTTTTGTATTTTATAATCGAGATTATTCCATAGTTTTATAAAATGGTGTTTAGGTAATTTAGATGAAAAATGTGTTCTGGGCTTCTCTGTATATAAGAGGTTACGTTGTCTAGTAATTCTGGTGTTAGTGGCTAGATTCTTTTTTGGTATATAATGTTTGAAGGATTTAGGCAATGTATGGTGATAGTCATACATAAATAGTGAGACATGCAACCTGTGAATATCAGTGATTTTAAGTGTATTTTCAGATTTGAAGATAGGATATCTTCTATATCTTTTTTTTGTTAATTATTCGTATAGTGCATTTTTTTTTAATTTCTATCTTTCTTATGGTATTTCCATTGCCCCATGCTTGTACACCGTAAGTTAAGTGACTTTGAATTAAGGTATAATAGAGAGTTTTTTTTAAAGTATTGTGTGGCAAAAAAATGTTTCATACTATTAATTGCAAAAATTGCTCTAGATATTTTAGAACTGATTATGTTTATGTTTTTTCCATGTTAAATGTTTATTAATATGTATTCCTAAGAACTTCACTGATTCTTCTTTGTCATCCTTTCCAATATGATTAATAATTTCAATGTTTTTTTTAATACAGTTATTTAACTGGTATTTGCTATACGGTGGACTAAATAAGGAAAAGTTTGTCTTTTTTATATTTGATGACAATTTATTCGCACAAAGCCAATCGTACAAATGTATTAATTCTTGGTTTATGCTGTCAATTAAAGTATCGATATGAGGACCTGATTGGTATACAGTTGTGTCATCTGCAAAAGATAATAAATTCAGAGACGTAGAGTTAGTTATATCATTGATATAAATTAAAAATAAGATTGGTCCAAGTAGGGATCCTTGGGGCACTCCACTTATTATGTTTTTTGGAGATGATTGACATTTGTGTATCTCAGTATATTGTTTTCGATTTGAGAAAATAGCTTGCAAACCATTTGTTTCTTATTCCCCGAATTCCATAAAAGTTTAATTTGTACATTAAATATCATGGTTTATTGTATCGAATGCCTTTGAAAGGTTCAGAAACACAGCCAATGTAGGGTCTTTTGTTATTTTATCATTTGCATCTGCAATATCTTTGAGTAGATGCAGTATTGGTTGAATAGTAGAATGTTTTACACGAAACCCAATGTGACTAAACGGCTGACTCCTAAGTGTAACTGAACGGCTGACTCCCAAGTGTCCCGTGAAGTTAAATGGCTGCCAGTCGCCGGTTGCGGCTTGTCCTGTATAACAGTCACGTAATAGTGGATCAGAACACGTACGATTGAGCAGATCGGCGTCATATTTTCTGCTGCTTGTGTCCCACTGTTATGGCGTTGATTGGAACCTTGTTTGTAGGCAGTGCGAGACTGAACCACTTACTGTCAAAGCACTATCTAAAAATAACTTTTCAGTGGTCCATTTTCACCCAATTTTGATTGAGTATTATGATACACTCTAACAATGAGAGTTTATCCAAATTGAGCAAATCAGTAAAACGTAGGTGGAACCGGAGAGAAATCAGTAACTTTTCCAGAAAACAGCCTAGAGTATTAATAAAAAAACGCAAGGTATTAAGCATACTGGTTAAAAGGGAAACAAAACTATCTATGAAGGCTGTTTCCAGCACATATCAAACCTATATAGTAATATGGAATACAATAGTAACAAAAACACGGGTTTGTGGGTGAACACGAAGATCGACATGCATTTTATTATTTTGTGACCACGTGTCACCTAATTACACATAGCATATTATTGTATTTCTGCGGGTCGCATATTTGCCAGCGTCGTAAATGGTGGACAATTCAAACGGCAGACAACACGATCTCTCAACTACCCAGGGGCATGCCGGGAATCGCGGAGTTGGATCCAAACTGTGACTCAAACAGACCTTCACTAGAGTTACAGAGCCAACGACAGATTACATAATACGTTTACCCCCTGCGTGCGATCCTTTATTTACCCTCGCATAGACACAAAGCAGGAGGTTCCAACGGCTTATTTACCAAAAGACACAGGCAATGTGGGTTGAATTAAACTGTCCACGTTTCGAAACGGCTGTAGGATGATGGATTCGAACCCAAGTCCCATTGATCGCCAGTCCAGGGCTCTAGACCCGACCACCCCGCCCAAAGGGTGTGGTGATGATGACTATGGTGACGATGATTATATGCCGACGACGATGGCACACGCAATATGAACCACTGACTATAAATTGTTGTTGACAATTCTTGGCTCACTGATCCCGATACTTGGAAGGTAACAAAATAAATACTGACGGCGGCAACTGTTGCCAAATGTCAGCGTAGTCGTTCGTTAACGCAAATATTAAATCGAGAATAACTGTTGCACCAATTTATATAATTCACACGATGAATGCTTCACGTTAATTAAAAGAGTGGACCTCTGAAACATCTGCCCACTTTGTGTTAATTGTTTTAATGTTTCCACAGCTGTGTCAAAACCTTCTGCAGCCAGTCCAAGTGGGTGATGAACCAGATTTGTTTAGAGATTTCTGGAATAAATAAGATCTCCATTCGTTTAAAGATAATATATTGTGTAAATACTGAACGTCCATTGACATACTACAAGCAATATTGAGTTGGTGGTTTTATAAACAATAAATAAAAATGTATTACCAGATGTGAACGTCTGCGCCGCTGATGGAATCAACGGGGTTAGACTCTGTCTCAGTCTATCATCTGATCTGGTCTCCCTACAAACAGAAGATGAAACTTTATTTAATGATTGAATTAACTCTTCAACTGTCACTTGTTTTCTAATTTTAGCAACGTAGATACGTCTGTGTGTACTTCGAACATAGAATACACACCCAAAGTTGACTATTTTCTATAAATTAAAATAGCGTGATGATAAACTAGCCTATACACTCAGCCTCAGATATTTAATAATTATGCCCAAGTTACTTAATAATCTGAACTAAATATCTTTATGTTGTTTGTATTCAGTAAAATACTTTCCAGTAGATTTTGAAATGTGGCCGACTTAGATACTATGTATATCTACAGTTGCCATAGTAACGTAGTTTATATCTCCCAAACAAATAGCAACAATCTAAATTATAAAGACAAACACCCAGGTCAGCTACATCTATGTTTATGGGAGCTGCTGCTTTTCTAGGCCACGAAGACCCAAAACGTTGGTATGTAATCTGGGTTTCTGACCCTGATATGATGTCAGTACATCGCAGGTTAAAAGTCGGGCTACATATTGGGTTGTCTTTTGAGATAGTCGGGTGAATCGGGGTGACGAGACTAACGAGGGTAGGTGACGTCACCGAGATGTTGTCATAGACATAGTGAATGTACTTACCACATTGACCCTGTCTCCAAACTCTGCCCCGAGTCTGTCACAAGTGGCCGACGACAGACGACAGAACCAGAGGCTGAGGAATAAGGCAGACATGTGAGAGAGATCGTGATTACTCACTTCTGTCGATTACAAACAACAATTAATTACAACATTTAATTACGACGACGTTTACATCGTCATTACAACTCTCAGCACTCGTCATGAATCGGTTATTATTAGAGACGTAAATGAAGTTAAACTAGCTGAGTTAATGTCAACACATTAAAAATAAACGTTTAATTACTTACTTTATTTTCAACTTTGGCCGCGCCCTGAACAACGCTGTGACGTGAACCTGTAATTAAACCTCAAGTTGTCATTTGTTGTCGACACTTTGTTTATTTCAGCGCGTTGCAAATAAACTGCGCGAAATCGATTAAAAAAATAACATGTGTCGTATCAAATGCCATTAATTTCAATCAATTGATTTGTTCTAGGGTCAGCTTTTATTTAGGCCCTATAAATCAACTCGTTCAGTGGTTCCGTAACGCGTACGTTTTTAGGGTGAATACAGAAACGTATTAAATAAATAAAACACATGGTCTAGTGTTTAGTCATGTAAACTTATGTAGGTCTGTTAACCCCGGACATTGATTCCGTAGTGTGTCAGCCATGAGGCAAAACCCCGAGTGTTCGAGACCACATTCAACCAACCTATAAGTTATAACAGACAAAATAATTGTTTTACGGCCGACAGCAGACGCAGCAACAAAGTTGAGTCTAACAATATCGTGTGACGCTGACACGTCGTTGTCGTTACACATGTCTCTGGTAGTGTCACTGTTGTTAGTATACAGTGTACTTGCACTAGTTGTTGTAGTCGCGGCACAGAGGACAGACAGCTGCACAACAACTTGACCTCCGCCACCCTCCACAAGTTTAGTGAACTCCTGCCGACGACGCTTTTGTATGTGTAGCCAAGGCTGTGTAAGGCAGAACGAATTATACGAGTGACTCACAAATACACACTCAACTTACAATCGCACTACATCGTTAATCTATGAAAATACAGTTCTTTGATATTTGGGGTTGTTTCGGGAAATAGTAGAGGTGAAACACTGAAAGAAGCTTCAGTGTAACTTTATTTTCGTATAGCTAATTTATGTAGTAATTAATAATAATTTACACAGTTTAGTTCCGAATAATTTAGTTTTCCTCAAAGTTCTTCTTTTGATTGCTTTATTTGTTATTAAAAAAAAAAATACACATTAGAAAACACCGAACTCTGTCTAGGTACATAATACATTCCTGCCTTTTTTATTTCTTTAATTTGTTCTGGACCGAGTACTATATATTTGAATACCTGAAATTAAATTACTCCACTTTGCTGCACCTAAGGGTTAAATATTTTCATGTTTCCGTGAGCAGCTTTGTAATTATTGTAATCTGTTTAGCTAAATTCAAGTTTAATAATGCCTAGAACTATTTCAGTGACACCATTTAGCAAGATTAATTACAAATTTGAATGTGACTTTAATAATCCACAGGCTTAGGAACCGGGGATATTGGGGGCTCGAGGTGGGGGTTGGAGATAGGATTAGCACCCCAATATCTTGGGGTGAAATTTGAGGTTTTTGGTCAGCCTTTGAGGGTGCAGCTGATGTTTGTGGAGAACCTCAATGTTTTGGCAAGCCTCCAAGGGTGCAAATCTAGGTCTTTGGAGAGCTTGAAGGTGGATATTTTTGTTGAGCCTCGTGAGGGGTGCAGTTTGAGGTTTTGGAGAGCCTCAATGTAGATGTTTTTGGCGAGCCTCAGGGGGGTTCAAATCAAGTTTTTTGGAGAGCTTCAGCTCCCCATTTTCACCAGGTTCCGACGCCAGTCAATATGTGAGATGGTTTAGAAGGATGTTCTTAAAGTTAACTTGTACAAAAGTATCATAAGTTGTTAAAAGGCAATGTAAAATATTAAAAACATTAACAATCGTGTGCTATTAATATTTATGATTATATACACTTATACAGTGATACAATATACATGTTATACTCAATGTGTACGTATATAGAACATAAACACACAGTTAGGCATTCTAGGTAATGTTTATAGAATTCGTAAGTGAGTCTATTTTGACAGACGCTGAACCATCTTTATTCAACACAAACTTGACATTTACATCACATGTCGTATCCCATCATGCTTTGGGATAAAGACAAACATGAAGTATGGTGGCCGATATTGGCTGTTGCTACACCTCCCACCGAGTATATTGAACATCATATACGTAGAAACAATAACATTGAAAGTCAGAATGAATTACGTGTGTATGACATAACCGTTGTCTGATTAGTAGTTAACATTAAAAGTGAACTTTAATTAAATGTCTGAACAGCTATTAGTGTTCATGAAAAGTGGAGGCTATATTTGGCGCAGATAGATCGTTGAAATTGGTGGTGTATCAAAGTTCATAAGCAAGTGGAATTACTGATTGATAAGTATTATTCTTGCCTTAATATCATTCATAAAGTAGCAGTAAACATATATTGAGTAGCAGTTGTGCTTAAAGTTAGTTAGATAAAGTATTTTAGGACACTATAGTCTAGTGAGTGATAATAGGGTACATTAGCTTACGGCTACGATAAGTTTGTAAACAAGATTTAACAAACCTCGTTATGTGGTAGAATATATAGGTGATAAAGTAACAACCATAAACTACCTACATAAGATAATATCTGTGTAAGTCAGTACCTGCTAGACATTTTGATAAGGTAGCTTTGTTGTTAAAATTAAGCATTTGCGATAATCGGGCGAACTAAGTTTATGTAGCTAGTGTCTCTCTTATTCGCTAGGGCGCTGTATAACCTAAATAAATAAGGCAGTCTAGCGTACGCAATCTTACGTAAAGTGTAACATTTGTGCACAGAAAACAGTCTTCTTAAAGACTACATAGACAGTGAATAGTGTAAACACAGTTGACAAAACTATTTTAAATAGCTAATTAGATTATTATTATTAAATAAATTCTGATATGGCGCCTTGCAAGCGGCAAGTCAAGGCAAAGAGACACTTGGTGTGCGACGGCTGCCACAGTTGGGTAGATTTTGCCTTATCCGGCTGTACGAAGTCATGGACAGAAACCAAGGAAGAGGGATTCACCTTTCAGTGCGTGGGGTGTTGGAAGGTGAAATGTCTGGAAAAAGAGGTAGCTAGGTTGGTAGATATTGTGAAGGGGATGGAGATGAGAATCAGCAAGGAGACAGATGGAATGGAGAGAGACGACAGGGATAAAGTTGGGAATACTGTGAAACTGAAGGAGCAGAGTAGTGGCAACAAGACCGAGGAAAGGAGACTGAGAGGAGGGAAGGTGATCGGAGGGGAAGAAAGTGGAGGATCGACGGCAGGAAATGTGACAGGGACGATGACAGGAAGAAAGGTGACAAGAGAAACAGCGTCAGGAAAGAATGGAACGGACGAGATTGTGACGGGAGAGCAGAAGACAGGGGAACAAGATTACAACCAGACAGATGCAAACCGTAGAAAGAGCTACTCTGAGGCAGTGATTGGGGGGAGGGGGCAATGAGGAAAGAGAGGGTGTTTATGGGCGATTCGATTATGAGAAAGACAGATAAGACTCTAAGCGAGGGGGAGGACGTCGTTGTTTATCTACCGGGGGCTAGGATAGAACATGTAACTGAAAGGGTAGAGAAGGTACTGGGGCATGGCAAGGGAGGGTCTATACTAGTACATGTAGGGACAAATAACGCAGAGAGGGAGGGAACAACTGGGATAGTTCAGAAGTACAGACAGTTAGTGAAGAAGTTAAAGAAGACAAGAGTAGAACAGATTATCCTCTCAGGAATTTTGCCAGTAATGGGAGGAAGGGGGCCGACATATAGAAACTGCAAGAGGATGGCGATCAACGCACTAGTTGAGCAGATGTGTAAAGAAGAGGGGGTGGGATTCGTAGATTTATGGGGATATTTTGTTGGGAGGGAAGATATGTACATGAGAGATGGCCTACATCTGAGTGGAAAGGGGGCAGCAGTTTTCTCAGAGAACTTGCTGCAATCTGTTGACAGTGGGACAGGCTGCATCTATTTAAACTAGATTCGCAGGGGGGATTCACAGAGAAGCCTGAAACTGGAGGCATAGATAAAGACAGCAGAAATAAATCGGCAAAGAACAGCCTGGAAAACTGTTCTGAATCAGGATATAAATGCATTTGTTTAAATGCAAGGAGCATAGTAAACAAAAGAAGTGAACTAAACATTATGGTAGAAGATATTGACCCTCACATAATAGGTATAACCGAATCGTGGGCCACCACTGATATATCAGATGCCGAATTGGGACTAACAGGATATGTAATGTTTAGGAAAGATAGAATAGGAAGAAAGGGAGGTGGAGTTATTTTATATATTAAAGAATCTATTCAGGCTTATGAAATAAAATTAGAAAAAGAAGCAGATTGCGAAGAAGCTGTTTGGTGTAACATAGTTACAGGAAACTCAACGTTAACAGTTGGGTTAGTTTATCGAAGTCCAAACATAAGCATAGAAGAGAATGAAAAAATACAAAACGCTATAAAGGAAGTAAGCAAACGGAACTGTATTATTATGGGGGACTTTAACCATAGGCATATACAATGGAAATCTCTACAGAGTATGGGGAGTGAGGACCACAAGTTTTTAGTTTTAGTACAAGATAGTTTCCTTTCTCAACATGTGCTAGAACCAACCAGGGGAGAGAATGTGTTAGACTTAGTTTTGTCCTCACAGAAAGAATTAGTTGACAATGTCAAGATATGTGAGCCACTGGGGAGTAGTGATCACAACCAGATACATTTTACCATCAAAGTAAAATCAGAAAGGAATAGTAAAAAGCAGTATAGGAGAAATTTCCACAAAGGAAGGTATAAGGACATGAGGAAATATTTAGCAAAGATAGACTGGAATAACACACTGAAGAATAAGACAGCAACCGAATGCTGGAATATCTTAAATAGTGAAATTAAGTGCATAGTCGATAAATTTGTACCTTTCAAAAAACAAGGGAAACGGTCTAAAAAGAAACACTTATCGAAAGAAGCCATTAGAAAAATTAAGTATAAACAAATGATGTGGAAGTCATATAGATGTACTGGAAATGATGAAGACTACAACATTTATAAAGAAGCACTTAATCAAGCTACAGCTGAAATTAGAAATTCAAAGAGAAGCTATGAAAAAAATTAGCTAGTAATATAAAACATGACAGTAAGAGTTTTTATGCGTATATTCGAAGCAAACAGAAAGTTCAGGATAAGGTCGGTCCTCTAGAAGATAGTGCTGGAAATACAATATCAGAGGGATTCTTAATGGCAGAAGACCTGAATGAGTATTTTAGTTCAGTGTTTACCAGGGAAGATATTAGTTCACTGCCAGTACCAGAGGCTAAGTTCAAGGGGGCAGATTCAGACTATTTAGGACAGTTAGTTGTAACCTCGGAAATGGTAGCTAAGAAAATAAGGGCTATGAAGGATAATAAATCACCTGGAGTGGACGGGATTCCGCCCAAACTACTATTGGAAATTGTAGAACAAATTAGCGTACCGCTTGCAACAGTTTTCAATTTGTCATTAGAAGAGGGAGTGGTTCCTTTAGAATGGAAAGAGGCAAACATTATACCGTTATTTAAAAAAGGTTCGAGAAACAAGTCAGAACTATAGACCAGTGAGTTTAACATCAGTGATTTGCAAATTATTAGAAAGACTAATTAAAGATCACATGGTGGATTTTCTTGTTAAACATAACTTGATAAACCCATCTCAACATGGGTTTTTAAAAGCGAGGTCATGCTTAACAAATATGTTATGTTTTTTGGAAGACATCACTAGGTGGGTAGATGAGGGATCACCAGTAGATATCATCTATTTAGATTTTCAAAAAGCTTTCGACAAAGTACCACATCAAAGATTACTCCTTAAGCTAAAGGCCCATGGCATAGGAAATGGTATAATAAACTGGATAGAAAAATGGCTGAATGACAGAAGACAACGTGTAGTAGTTGATGGGGAGGCTTCAAACTGGAAATCGGTATTGAGTGGGGTACCACAGGGATCAGTACTAGGACCTATATTATTCTTAATATATATCAACGATTTGGACGATGATATAACAAGCAAGGTGTTAAAATTTGCGGATGATACAAAAGTGTTTAGAAGGATTAAAAGTGATGGAGACAGACAGCATTTACAAGATGATCTTGATAGGTTGATCAAATGGTCTGAAAAGTGGCAAATGCTGTTCAATTTTGGGAAATGTAAATGCCTCCACACAGGTCATGGGAATGAAGAGGTAAAATATAAAATGGGGGGTACTGTTCTAAGTACTACTGTAAAAGAAAAGGACTTGGGGTTAACCATTAGTGCTGATATGAAGGTTTCAGAGCAGTGCGGAATTGCAGCGTCAAAGGGAAATCAAATCCTTGGATTAATTAGGCGAAATATAACGTATAAGAAAAAAGAATTAATAGTACCGCTGTACAAAACAATAGTGAGGCCTCATTTAGAATATTGTATACAAGCATGGAGGCCATATCGCAAGAAGGACAGATATGCTAGAAAGAGTACAGAGGAGAGCGACTAAAATGATACCAAATCTGAGGGATCTTAGTTACGAAATACGCCTAAAAGAATGTGGTTTAACAACATTAGAGACCAGGAGATTGAGAGGAGATCACATAGAAGTGTTTAAAATATTGAATGGTTATGAAAATATTGATAGAAACATTTTTTTCTCAGTTAAGAAAAATAGAAGGACCAGAGGACATGAAGCTACATTAGTAAAGGAGCAGTGTAGATTAGATATAAGAAAGTTCTCATTCTCACAAAGGACTGTAAATGAATGGAACAGATTATCTCCTGATTGTGTTGGTGCTAGTAGCGTGAATATGTTTTAAAATAAAATCGACACACACCTTAAAAAGGCGGGATACATGTAGATAAAAAGTATTGGACTCTCGATAAGCCAAAAGGCTTCCTTGTCCACCTGCCATCCAGAGTAATTTTCTGGATGGCAATCTTGTTAAATCTTGTTAAATGATTCTGACTAGTAGAAGTAATGCACTTTACAAGTCTAAACGTTTCGGTGGTTTCACCGTTCTCCCCGACCGAGTCACCCTTTCAGGTGCTGCTGGTTCAGAGAGTGAAGATGTCTCTCTAGCAGGACGTGAAGCACTCTTCGCTGGTGTAGCTGACAACTGCATCTCAGCAGCGGGTGTCGCGAGGACAGCAGTTGTAGCGAAGTGTGCAGACAGTGTCCGCTGACAGTCGGAGTCGTCACCAGCGCGAGACCCTGTAGTCTGCACCAGCGCTCTACGGTTGCGACGCACAGTGCCGAGGTCGGTCTTTACCAAGTACGATCGCGGCTCAGGTGTTCGACTCACAACTAGACCTTGGCGATTTTGGTCTCGGATCCAAACTGGATCGCCTGGCTGTAGCGTTGGCAAGTCATGCGCTTTGTGTCGCAAGTTGAAGGTATGCTGCTGGTCGGAACGACGCAAGCTCTCCTTCTTTTGCAGGGATTCGTCGCCAGGACCCCTCTGTTTCAGTGTGCTGGGAAGGACGGGTAGTAGAGAGTGCGAAATCGTCGTCCCATGAGCATTTCTGCCGGAGACAGGCCATTCTGAAGCGGCGTCGATCTGTACGCCATGAGAGCGACGTGTACGTCTTCGTTCCTCTTCAGAAGCCCCTTCATCGTGCGCACTGCCCGTTCTGCCTCTCCATTCGATTGAGGGTATCGCGGAGAGCTCGTCACATGCACAAACCCGTAATGCATTGCGAACTGACGAAAGGTCGCTGCACTGAATTGAGGGCCATTGTCCGAAATGATGATGTCGGGAATACCATGTGTTGCGAAGATCTCCTTCAGCACGTGCACTACGCTCTCCGACGACATGTCGTCGAGACATTTGCTCTCGATCCACCGCGAGTAGTAGTCGATCACGATGAGACTCACTTTCCCACGGAGTTCGAACAAGTCCATCGCAAGCCTCTCCCAAGGACGAGATGGGAATGACGAAGTCATCAATGGTTCAGTTGGCACCGGTCGTTCTTTCGCACACGTTACGCAATTTGAGACCATTGCCTCGATCATCGTCGACAGACCCGGCCACCACACAGATGCACGCGCTCTGGCCCGACATTTCGTTATGCCCTGATGCCCTTGGTGGAGACAGTCAAGGACGTCCAGTCTCAATGCTCGAGGAATGACGATGCGTTCGTCATATAGGAGAATGTCATCAACGATCGCCAGATGGCTCCTGCTATCCCAGTATTGACGTAGTAGCGGCTGGTTTGGCATATATGCAGGCCATCCATGAAGACAGTATTCTCGGATTTTACTGCATTCCTCGTCTACTTTCTGCTCGTCGACTATTTCCCGTAGGCGTTTGTTCGTTGCCGGGAGAATGTTCACCGTCTGTTGTGCGAACGCTTCGACTTCTGCGACAAACAGTTTGTCCTCTGATGCGGGCGCTTCTACCGGCGCACGTGAGAGTGCATCGGCTGTTGTTTGATGCTTTCCCGGCACGTACCGGACGTACGGTGCGAATCGCATCAGCCGTAGGCGAAACCTTTGTATCCTTGGCGGCATTTTGCATAGTTCGGTGGTGTTCAACAATGGCACTAACGGACGATGATCTGTCTCGAGTGTGAGCCGTAACCCAAGCACGTACTCGCTGAACTTTTCACATGCCCAAGTCGCTGCCAAGGCCTCCTTCTCGATTACCGCGTAGCGTTTCTCAGTGTCACTCAGCGATCGCGACGCATAGCAAAGTGGACGACGCTTGGTGTCATCTTGCACTTGTAGCAGGATCGCCCCAATGCCTGTCGACGAGGCGTCTGCTGCAATGATTGTGGGACGTTTTGGGTCGTAGTGGGCGAGTGTCTCGGGCGCGACCAGGTCGTCTTTCTCTCGCTGGAATGACTTCTCCTGTGCGTCACCCCACAACCAGACATTGTCGCTGCGCAGTAGTTGGCGTAGCGGCTCATTGTACTCAGCCAGCCCTGGGATGAACTTTCCCATCTGATTTACCATGCCCATGAAACGTTGCAGTTCTTTGACCGTCGTTGGAGTCGGAAAATGTGTGACTGCTGTCGTTTTCCGCGGGTCGGCCTGAATGCCGGAGCCATCGACATTGTGACCAAGGAACGTTATAGAGCTCCTGGAGAACTCGCACTTGTTTGCGTTCAGTGTGAGTCCAGCCTCCTGAAGGCGACCAAGAACGGCTCTCACACGTTTGTTGTGCTCTGTTTGATCTGTGGCGTGAATGAGAATGTCGTCCATGTGACATATGACCCCCTCGAGTCCTTCCAGAGTGATCGACATTGTTCGTTGGAAAATCTCCGGAGCGGAGCTGATCCCGAATGGTAGCCGGTTGAAGCAGTAGCGACCATGTGGTGTGATGAAAGTCGTCAGCGGCCGCGACTCGTCGTCAAGCGGAAGCTGCCAAAAGCCGCTGTTGGCGTCAAGCTTCGAGAAGACTTTGCTGCTGCCCAACTTTGCAAGGCTTTCGTCCACTGATGACATGGGGTGTATCTCTCGCTGTACTGACTTGTTCAGTTGCGTCAGATCTACGCAGATCCGCACGGAGCCGTATGCTTTCTGGACTGGAACCATGCCGGAGCACCATCTTGTCGGCACGGTCACCGCCGATATGATCTCCTGTCGCACCATCGACTCAATCTCTGATTTTATTTGTGGTAGTAGAGGATGGGCGATTTTCCTTGCGGTGTACAAACAGACTGGTGTGGCGTCTGCGCACAGCGTGATGTGATGTTCGGTTCTCAGTTTACCGATGCCTTTGAAGAGAGAGCTGTACTCGGCAGGGTAGTTTGGTTTCTGACTCGTTGTTTCTTGGACGTTGTCGACACGTGCTACCAAGTCAAGACCGACACACGCTCGCCGACGGAGTAGAGAATACTCTTGGTGTCTAATGACGTACACCAATTCATCGAGTGATTTGTTACGATAGCGCAGTTTTGCCTTGATCACTCCCATTACTGGTAGAAGTGTGCCACCCGGACCACATAGTGATTGCTTTGTCGGTAGCAGCTTTTTTGTATTAAGCCACGCCTCTTGATCGCTGACCACAGAGACAGCTGCACCCGTGTCTAGTTTGAACTTTGTGGCGTGACCACTGACCTCCACCTCAGCTGACCAGTGTCCTGTGTCGTCTCGTGCCCCAACATAACCGAGGTACGGCAAGTCGACACACTCGAGCTGTTGCACTTCGTTGACCCGGTTTGACGGTTGTTTCACACCTCGACAGACAGAGTGAAAGTGTCCTTTCTTTTGGCAATTGCGACAAATAGCTTCTCTTGCAGAGCATTGTTGTCGACCGTGTCGACTGCGGCCACAACATTTGCATGTGTTGTGTGTGCCTGTTGTAGCAGAATTTGTTTTTGCGTTGTTGTAGTTCTTAGGTTTGTGCTTTGTACCGGCTTTGAGATAGTTTATTGGGTGAGACGGTTTGACAAAATCAACAGTTTTGCTAGCAACAGTGTTCTCTCTAACAAATTCTCTATTTTGTTTTCTTGCCTCTGCTTGTCTGCTAATTTCTATCGCTTTTTTTCAGCGACAGATCGGACTTCCGTTGTAGCGTATCAGATAAAGCATCACTGAACACGCCTACGACGATTCGATCCCTGATTAGATCCTCTCGCAGATTGCCGTAGTCGCAGAATTCTGACAGCTTGTGCAAGTCTTATATAAAGGTGTCAATCGATTCACTCGGTGACTGAGTTCTTTTATTGAACCTCGCACGCTCACAAATGACGTTTCGTCTTACCTTGAAGTATTCGTTAAGCGCCATCTTCACATCGTCATACGCATCGGTTTCTTCGTTTACCGTCAGCGTAGACAGTATATCGTTTGCACAGTCCCCCATATTGTAGAGTAGGATGCTGACTTGTTCTGCATTTGGCTTATTTTTCAGCCCTGATGCTACCCTATAGCGTTCGAACCGCTTTAGCCACTTAGGCCAAAGTTCAGCCTGTTGAGGGATATTTGCGCCATCGAAATTTCCCGGCAGTGGAATGTCAAGCTGGATGCCAGTGGGCGCAATATTCTGCACTGGCTGAACCGTAGGATTCTCCCCTGGTATGCTCATGTTTACCTTGTTGTATTAGCGTCGACTGTGGGTGTTTTAAAACCCGCTGCCATCATATAGAATTTGCAAGTGAGTCTTTTTTGACAGACGCTAAAACATCTTTATTCAACACAAACTTGACATTTACATCACATGTCGTATCCCATCATGCTTTGAGATAAAGACAAACATGAAGTATGGTGGCCGATATTGGCTGTTGCTACAATGTTTTTATATTGGTGGTACACACGCTTTCGTCTTTGCAAAATATTGATTTATTAAATATTTATTTGATACCCGTAAGTGTTTGCTCAAAGCAAACTTTTTTCTGAAAAAAAAACGTTTCGCATTTATCTGTAATCATATTGTAATTGTAATGCCTGCTAGTTATTATATGCAAACACTTTCCCTAGTTTATCTACATCTTATGATTTCCTTTTGGCTTTGCTTTTAGTTATAGAACAATCTCAATTATTGGTTTATGAAATTACGCACGTATTTCAGTGACCGCTGAAGCTTAACGGGAATTCTGGGTTGTAAATTAAGTTAATTTCATCGAAGTACATAACATGTCGTGCATTTAACTACATGATGTGTGAACTGGTCGTATTATGTGAATTACAATTACAAATATCATTTGGAAACACAACAAATCTTTGTAATGAAACATCACGCTTGAATACAAAACTTCCAAAAACACAAAAATCGATGACTAGATCGTGGCGCCTTTTTCCGGACATAGATGATATATTGATTTATGTACGAGTCGCTAGAGCATCCGGCGAACGCAGCACACACACACTCCTTGATAGATGTTAATAAGTTAAACTTAAAGGTGCTTCGTAAATTCGATTTAGTTTTTTCTCTGTTTTCGGATACATTTCAGTGAATAATAAACTTATCACTTGCAGCCTTTTTATGTAGTGTTAGTGAAATTGCCTGGCAATGCATTTTTAGCGTCATTGATGCTTTCACAAAGATTAACTAAATTAATTCTCAAACTTAGAATGCGGGATACTGTTTCTGTGTTGATGTTGTCAATGTCTCTCTCTCTCTCTCTCTCTCTCTCTCTCTCTCTCTCTATATATATATATATATATATATATATCTCGCTCTCTCGTTCTCTCTCACCCCTCCCCCTCTTTCTCTCCCACTCCCCTCCATCTCCCCTCCTCCCATCCCCCTCTCCCTGACATGCGTGTGCGTGTGTGCTGCTTAGGTGTCGCTGGTGTAGGTCTAGCGGTATATAGACCAGTGCTAGAGGGAACCTCGTTTAAAGGAGAGAGACAGACAATGGAGAGACTTGTGTACGAAATGGCCAGTCGCGTGTACGGAGCCGGACAAAAGGATACGGCTATGCGTTTCCGTGGAAAGGCCTCGATCATGTCGAATTTCTACCCGTACCGAGTCGTGGCGTACGGTTGGGTGTTCAGATCGGTCGAGCACGCCTATCAGTTTAGAAAGGCAATGTTTAACGAAGACGAAGAAGGTGCGGAGTATATCAAAGAGGCGTGGTCGGCTTATATAGCGAAGCGAAGAAGTTACCTCATCAGGAAAACGAGGACGGGGGACGAATGGGACGCCGTTAGGGTCGAATGTATGAGGGCTCTGTTATTGACCAAGTTCGGGGCGTCAAAAAAGTTGAGAGACTGCCTGTTGGCTAGAGGGAATGTCGAACTGGTGGAGTGGGTACAGTCGAAAGAGGGGTTTTGGGGTTGTGGTTACGGGGGTCAAGAAGGTCTAAACATGCTGGGCAAGCTGTTGATGGAGGTGCATGCCTTATATACAAGAAACGATTAAAAACACCTCACTCGTCAGCCGGGCACCAGTCGTCGCTATGGACACGTCGTTGAAGCATCCTTTCATGTGTATAGTAGCCGGACCTACGGGGTGTGGTAAGACAACTTTCGTCACTCATCTCCTGCGTTTCGCCTCGTCGATGATCGAACCGCCTCCGGAGGAAATCCTTTGGTGTTACGGACAGTGGCAAACCGCCTACGACTCTATGAGGACCGACTTAGAGTTCGTAGACGGCCTGCCGGAGCCGAAGACCCTAGACGTCAAAACTAGAACGCTCATCGTACTCGATGACCTTATGGAAGAAACGGACAGTCGGGTCACGACCTTGTTCACTAAAAAATAAAAAAAAGTCACCACTGCAACGCGTCAGTCGTACAGCTTCTGCAGAACCTCTTTCCGAAAGGGAAAGACAGCCGCACCATCAGCCTAAACACTTAATATATGGTGCTGTTCAAGAGCCCCCGGGATGATGGACAGGTGGGTCACCTAGCGAAGCAGATGTACCTGGGTAGAATTAAATACATGATGGAAGCATTCGAAGACGCCACGTCAGAAGCCTACGGTTATCTCCTGGTGGATCTGAAACAGGAGACGCCGGAAATCGCGCGCCTGCACACTGATATATTTCCCGACGACGGCGTTCAGTATGTCTACGTACCGAGAGTATAAAAGGGGAACGCGGCGCAGCCGACGTTACTTGTGTCAAGATGACAGAGCGCGTCAAGAGGCACATCCTAGCCCTGCAGTTGTTGCGTAGGTACAAGAAGAAAACAGATCTGAGAAAAGCCGTAATCGCCCACGCGGATTCCGACCTCATCTGTAGTCTGTGCGACTGCGCGTACAACATTCTGAAAAGGAACGTGAAAATATTAAAGTAGCAGAAAAAAGTACTAGCAAAATACAGGAACCATCTGCGTAAGGTAGCGACGAAAAAAGTACCCGTCAAACAGAAGCGCGCCATCCTGCAAACGGGGGCGGGCGGCTTTCTGGCGGCGCTGCCAGCACCGTTGGCGAGTACCTTTCTTCCGCTCCTCAGACAGGTTATAGGTTGATGCAGCACGCGAAGAAGATGGCGTTGGTAGACCCCAGGTTGGTGGAGCGTCTACTCCCGTTACTTTCCCAACCGACCACGACCACGTCGCGTGTGATGAGTAGCCTGGACGGTGACTTGAAGACTGTTCTCGAGCGTACGGATTTGTCCGAACGAGAAAAGTTAGCGTCGTACAATCAACTGCTGAGTCGCTACAACACCATGGAGACGTCTCGGGCGCAGCAATCGCTACGAGTGCCCGTGGTGAACGGAGAGTCGACGACCGATCATCAGCCGCCGCCACCGCCGCCGACACCGTCGCCTCAGCCGATGGGTCCGCCCGGTATAGAGAGCGAGATCGTGAAAAGCATACCGAAAAATCTGAAAGAAAAGGCCCGCCTTCTGGTGGAAAAACTGAAAATCGACCCGCTGGTCCGCTGGAACGACCGAGGGGAGTTCGGGTACCACGGCACGCCTATCGAGGGAAGTAACATGGTAGATCTAGTGAACGACCACATGAGAAAAAGGAAGAGGGCGGTCTCGCCGGTCGGCTGGGAAGCGTTCGGGGGCCATCCGAAGCGGCTGAACGTCTCCATGGAACTCATCCGTAACCCCTGGCGTCGAGCGTACATACAACGCGCGCCGAAGCGAACGGCCAAGCCTCGCACTCGCTCTCTCGAACGCCCGTGGGTCACCTATTAAAGAGGGTGAAACGCCCGAGAGCCTCAGAAGCCAGTATGTATCGACAAAGAACTGTAGTCGTCGTCGGGGTAGTCGCAGCAGCAGTCCTTTTCTCTTTATATATCTGTATATTATTTGATATAAATTGGTCAGAGGCCCCATGGGAGCGGTGGTTCCCCGGAGGCGTCGTCGTCGTACGCAACGAAACCTTCAACGGAACTCGCGCCCTCAACGCGACCTACTGAGACGTGTCTACTTCGATCCGAAACAGGTGGGGAGTTAAGGCGGTGTCGACGCGCTACACCGAACGACTCTAGTACCGAAACCGACCGTCAAGCGGTGGTTGACGGAACAGGACGCCTATACCCTTCACAAACCGGTCAAACGACGATGCGTTATTGTGGGCGGTCGAAGCCAGCAGTGGCAAGCCGATCTCGTCGACGTAATTAACCTGAAAAAGCACAACGAAGGGACGACGTTTCTATTGACGGTCATAGACGTCTTCTCGAAGCGGGCGCGGTGCGCTCCGTTGAAGAGTATAACCGGTCAAGCGCTCGTTACGGCCTTCGATGGCCTACTGCAGCGGCAAAAACCGCCGAACGCGCTGCAGACCGACAAGGGCACGGAGTTTCTCAACAGGCCCTATCAGAAACTCTTGAAGGCGCACGGCGTCCACCTCTTTGTGACCCACAACGAAGAGACCAAAGCGAGTGTCGTGGAGCGATTCAATCGGACGCTGAAGACCCGCATGTGGAGGTACTTCACGAAGCATCAGACGTTGAGGTACGTGGAGGCGTTGCCCGACCTCGTGCGGTCGTACAACAACGCCTACCATTGAAGCATCGGTAGGACGCCGGCGAGTGTCGACGCATCAGCAAGGTGAAGGGACGGTTGAAGAAGGGGTACATGGCTAACTGGAGCGAAGAGCTCTTCACCGTCGTATAATCGCACCCGTCAGCCCCTCCCGTTTACCGATAGATGGACGACGCCGGAACGAAACTAGACGGAACCTTCTACGAACCGGAAGTACAAAAAGTAATCGTCTCGAATGATAAACTGTATCAGGTGGAGGCGGTTCTACAGGGGCCCCGACGTGGTAAGGGTGAAGAGGTGCTCGTCAAATGGTCCGGTTATCCGGCCTCTTTCAACAGCTGGATCGACGCCAAGGCACTCGTGGGCTATAAGGGGTAGGCGTCATGCCGCGTTGGATGCGACACTCGGGGTGCTGGAGACTTTCTTCGTTTTTTTTTTATACGATAAAGGGAGGGTGCAGCTGTATCGACAGAGCGCAGTCGCGCTACGAACGCAGACGAGGTGACAACGGTCGAAGACGACTGCGTTGTAACAACAGTCGGCGGAACCGATGCACCCGTCGACGAACACGTACCAGGGGGACTCTGCGGTAACGAGCGCGATGCCGCGTTGGATGCGACACGAGGGGTGCTGGCGACTGCACGAAGCGGGGCTGTGCAACGGCTCTTCAATCTTTATAAAGGGATGGTGGTGTATTAACAGACCGCAGTCGCGCTACGATGACCGACGAGGTGACAACGATCGACGACGTCGACGTAACCGAGGCCCCCGTCGGCGAACACGCTCAATGGCGTCTCTGCGGTAACGAGTGCCCCAAAGCGGAGATCTTCTTCCTGTGTCAGATCGTCGTCCTGTGCACGGTCATCCTGGTCAGCATATACAATCTATCGCGCGGCAAGGGGATTCAAATATATGGACGGTGCTGCTGAGTAGCTGCCTCGGTTACCTACTGCCGAGTCCGTCTATGAAACGCGATGGCGTCGTCCGATTTTTATCTGACGCTACCGAGTAACGCCTCGATGAAAGACCACCCCGACAATACGCTGACTCACTACATCACGACTCTACCGCAAGGCGTCGATTTGGCGGGCAGTGGGAATGGAGCTATAGTACCCGCACACCTGGTACAACGTGAGAAAAGAAGACACCGTCATCTATTTGGCCTGCGAACAGGGGGAAGAAAACGTTTACTGGGCCACCGACGGGACCTTGATTTACTGCACCTGTACCACCCCTCACGTTTCTACAACAACGCTTACGAGTTGATGGGGCTAGAGAAGTCAAGTACCGACAGAGTCAAGGCAAACATGCGCTACAGCTCGATCTCTAACCGCATGACGCTGCGTTTGTCGAAGGGGGTCGAATTTTCCATACCCCTCCAGAGTGCCCTGACGAGCATGCTCGGGTTCAGCTCGAGCGTTATAAAAAGTCCCGAAGTTCAGATGGGCCTACAGCTCGAACCGTGGACCACCTTCTACCCCAGCGGCGAAGGCGCGTTCACCTTCGAGCGCGAGGGCGCGTCCACGGTGGACATGCATCAGGGACTCGACCCGCTGTACGTATACACGGACATCGTCGAATCGCGCGTCGTCGGCGACGCTTTCGCCCCTCTACTCCGGACCAACCCCATCCACGGTACGCACGGGACCAGCGTGTCGAATACATTCGATCGCGTCCAATACGTACCACTTCTGCGGAAACAGTTCGCCACGATCGAAATAGATATAAGGGACGGCCTCGGTCGTCCGATACCATTCGAACAGGGGAAACTCGTGGCGACGCTTCACATCAGACGCTGCAAAACGAAGCTGTTTTTATGGCGAAGGCCGCCAGATCAGTGTGCGAGGACTACTACACTCGGCAGGTCGGCGGTAACCTACCGGTATTCGCCGGTTCTAGAGTGCAGCGGGGTCACGGCCTGGGGAATCTTTTCGGGAGCATTTTTCGAATCGCCATGCCGCTTATCAAGAGAGGGTCCTTGGCGCTGGGAAAGCGGGCTCTCAAGACGGGCGTCCGCGTGGCGCGGGACGTCGTCGACGGGCGGGGTCTGAAACGGACGGTGAAACGGCGCGCGAAAAAGGCGGGGGCCGACCTTCTGGGCGGACTGCTGAATAAGCAGGCGCCGCAGTCGAAACGACGACGACGTATAAAACCACCGAGCAGAGCGCCGACGACTAGTAAGACGAAACGGCCCCGGAGGAAACAGACGCCTCCGAGCGACATATTCACCGAGTAGAATGGCGTTCGTGCATCGAGAGTCGTGCGAGGGGGTAAAAAGCGAACTGGACCTATTCAACGACCCGATGACGCAGACGAGCATCGAGAGCGGCCAGTGGATCGACTATCAACCCCTGATGGCGCTCAATGCGGGCGGCCCTATCGAGTTTCTAGTTCAGGGATCGGGAGACGACTATCTGGACCTGTCGAGCGTCAGACTGTACATACGAGTCAAAGTGGTGAGGGGAGACGGCACCGACCACCAAGACGGGGATCCGGTGCGACCGGTCAATAACTTCCTGCACTCGCTCTTCAGTCAAGTCGACGTGTCGCTGAACGGGACGTTCGTGACTCCGTCGACTAACACGTATCCGTATCGGGCCTATATCGAGACCTTGTTGAGCTACGGCGCCGATGCTAAGAACACGCAACTCGAGGGCGGACTGTGATGTAAGGACACCGCCGGGAACATGGAGGAGCTCGCGGACGCTAACGAGGGGTACACGCATCGCCACGAACACATCCGGGGCAGTCGGGAGGTGGAGCTTTTCGGATGATTGCTCGCTGACGTGTTCCTGCAAGACCGCTACCTACTGAAAGGGGTCGACGTGAAACTCCGACTGGTGCGAAGCAACGAAGCTTTTTCGCTCGTGGCGACGGGCGCCAATCCGGGGTTCAAAATCGTGCTGCTGGAGACTTTCCTGCAGGTGCGAAAAGCCAGGGTGAACGCGGCCCTTCAGCTCGGTCACATCAAAGCGCTGATCCGCTACGCCGAGTCGACTGCAAGGTGTTCTCGATACCGCAGGGTACCATGTCTCACACTCACGAGAACGTCTGGTTGGGGGTACTGCCGAAACGCGTGTACCTGTGCCTGATCGCTAACGATGCCTATAACGGGACCTACAATAAAAACCCGTTTAAAGCGAAGCACAACGGCTTAAACTTCCTCGCCCTCTTCGTCGACGGACGCCAGGTGCCGAGCAAGCCGCTGCAGCCGAACCTCGCGACGAAGACCTACGTCATAAGCTATCTGAACCTCTTGGCGGCGACGGGGAAGGCGTACGAGGACGAGGGCAACGACCTGACACGCGCCGATTTTGGGGGCGGCTACACCATCTTCGGCTTCGACCTGACGCCGGATTGCTGCGACGGTGACCATTTCAACGTCGTGCGCAAGGGGGCCCTGCGCGCGGAGGTGCACTTAGCGGCGGCGCTACCGCGAACGGTGAACGTCGTCGTGTACGGCGAGTTCGAGTCGGTGCTAGAGATCGACAGGAGCCGCAACGTCGTGTACGACTACTGAGCATGGATACATTTCAGCTGATGCGCCGTCTGGAGATCGATAAGTACACTAAAAACGTCGTCTTCGGCGTTCTGCCTAAAGACGAGCTCCGCCGCCGGCGGGTCACCACCTCCCCGGCGGCCTTCGTGTGCAACACCGACGACGGCGGCGAGCCGGGAAAACACTGGGTCGCCGTCTACGTGGACGCGAACCGGCAAGGCGAGTACTTCGATTCGTACGGACTACCACCGCTGCACGCCGACTTCCGTACCTTCCTGCGCCGTAAGTGCGACTCGTGGACGTACAACGACAAAAGACTGCAGAGCGCGGCGTCTAACGTATACGGACAATATTGCGTTACCTACCTACTCCTCCGATGCCGCGGCATGCCGTTAAGCGGCTTCAAGGACCTTTTCGGCACCGATAGGGTGGCTAACGATTGTCTCGTATTCGACTGGCTAAAACCGCATTGAATGTATCGCTTACTAGCCGCCTTGAATGTATCGCTTAGTAGTAAACGTATCCGAACCGAATTTGTTGGACCCGCAAGGGCTCCTCGCCGTATGGCAGGCAAAACTAAAGTAGTGAGGTGCGGTATCGCAAGCAGATGTACGCATCGCTTAGTAGTAAATCAAAAACGATGAAAACAATCGGTGGTCTTCACTCTTTTTATTAGTCCCTACATATACATTCATACATACATACCCTACCCCTAGGGAGGGGGGTGGTCCTAGGTAGGGTAGTGTTAGGGTAGACGAGTAGTGTTAGGGTAGACGAGTTATACGAGTAGGGTTTCCGTAGTGACCCCATCGTCGAACACGCGTCGTTTGGCGTAGAAGTAGCTCAACGCCGCGCGCTTCTGAAAGTTCGTCAACACGGACGATTCCTTTACTTGAAAGCCGCGGTTCCATCCACAGCCGCTCCGTTGACCACATAGCACGGCGAGGAACTTGTCCTTGTCGATATTGTTCTGGCGCTTGCTCAGTCCCTTCGTGCTGTACTTATCCCTCGCCGCGCCGAAACAGTAGTAGGTCTTACTGCAGAGCGCGATGATACCGTGACCGGACCATTCCTCTTTGAAGAGACCCGCGTTCTCTTATCGTACTTTCGACGGGTCGCGCAGCAGGCGGCTGGGACCCAAAATCGACCGGCGAGTCGGCACTGCACGTAAGCCTCCGCGTGCGCGTCACAGCATTCCGACAAGAACCAATCGCCGCGGTGCCGGATGTAATGTCCGCGCTTGGCCGCCTCCACGAGGTCGTCGATGCACCAGCCCGCGAGGGCCATATACGCCGAATCGGTGTCCATTGCGCAGTACTGGAACAGGGGGCGCGGTACGTAGGTGGCGATGAAATCGTAATAGAACTGGAGCATGCGCAGTTTCGCGTACTGGTACACGAAATAGCCGTGGTCGGCTCGTCCTCGTCGCTCTAGTCTGCTCCAACGCGAATGCAGTAGTATGGTGTCTTCAACATGATGTTAGCCATAATGTCGTCGTGATGCGAATGACAGTCCGACTGGCAGAGTACCACGTTTTTATAGGTTTCTCAGAATCACGAGCGTGCGATATTTGCCGCAACAGGGGAGAAGAGGCAGAAGTATCGATGGTTCCAGCAATGCGCTCCTTTTCTTGCCGCTGAAACAGTGACGAGATGAGTTTAATAATATATGGTCAACTGGTATGTATAACAAAAATATGATATTGTGTTCTTTGTATCAGGCTTTTGAACATTTCCTAACAAAATTACATGACTTAGAACAAGACCTGCATAGCATTTGAACACTATGAGAAATTGAAGCTTACTATTATCTCTTCAAATTGTTCTTTACGTCGCCGCTGCTTATCTTGCTTCCTTTGGCAGTAGCCCTGTTTCACATGAACGTGCCAACTCCCTTTATAGCTGAAGGTACTGCTGCCACACATGCAGCATACATAACGAGGTAAAAGCTTCCAACGCTTCGTCGGAGGTGACGACGTCGTGTTGATGGTTGGATTGATTGACGGAGCTGATGACAGCGACGAAACTGGTTTGGCCGTCGAACTGGTCGTCGGACTGGTCGTTGGCCGTTGGTCGAGAGGTTCCGTGGTCGGATCAGGCTGTCACTTCGGTAGCAAACTCTCTTGTCGGACGTTATCACTAGACTGATAAGTTATTACCTGTGAAATATAAAAGGTACATAAATATTATTATAACCAAACTAGACTATTTATTTGTGTCCGTGTTCAGTTACCAATGCCAGGTTATGAATTATTCATAGCGTGGAATATAGGTTATACTTATATGTCTAATGTCATAGGCTATATACTATAAAAGATACAGAGATATGATCATAATCAGGCATGATGTTTATTTGTGATCATTTTCAGTTACCAATGCCGGGTTATTAATTTTTCATAGCGTGGAATATAGGTTGGACTTATAAGTTATTGCCTGTGAAGTATAAAAGGTACAGAAGTATTATTATAATCAAAGTAGAATATTTATGTGTGTCCCTTTCCGGTTACCAATGCCAGGTTATGAATTTTAGTTTCATTCATAGCGTGGAATATAGGTTATACTTATATATCTAATGTCATAGACTATATACTGTAAAAGACACAGGAATATGGTTATAATCAAGAATAATTATTATTTGTATTCGTTTTCAGTTACCAATGTCAGGTTATGAATTTTACGGTAAATAGAATTAGGCTTGAAAGGTTTTTACCGAAGAAGCACGAATTTAAACACTACAGTAAGAAAAAAGATAGAAACGGTTTAATATCAGTTTTAACAATAAACGACACATTTGTAGACTTGACCACGAATATAGTAAAGTATAAAAAGAGTATTAACTATGACTATGTTGGTATTAGAGTTGTTGCAAACTGACGACCGAGTGTCTACGTCTTATTATAACACCAAATTTTAATTACGCCGACATAGAAAAAATACCCGGATGTTCAATGACGCTACTGAAATGGTGAAACTTGTAGAATAAAATAATACAAGTTACACACACACGGATACTAGATTGATAGTACATACGGAGTCGCGTTTTTAGCGGGAATGTGTGGGAAACCGTCGTTTTGACGGGGAATACATGGGGTGGGAAGAAGGTAGGAGCCGCCGTTTTAGGCGACAGTGTATAATAACGCAATATAAAGTTTAACTCACCACCAACGCATCCAGTGGGGCCTCCTCGGCCGTCCTTTGTTGCGTCGTGTGAAGGACGTCCCACAGTAGGGAGGTCAGACCAATTTACCTCCCCTTCTGACAACATGGGAGACATGGGTCCCAGTTTAGTGGCCATAGTTTATTATCATGCATTCTACCTGTTGGTTTGTGAATTTTCTTATGTTGTAATAATGTCAATGTGTGTACCTGCGCTGAAAAAATATTTTTTTGGCGGTGTTTATTAGCGGTAATGATTTTTGTATTCTCAGTGTCGTATTTTGGTTTTCTTGATTTATGCGTGCGGCCATCTTGGATCACGTTGACAGGCCCCACCTATCAAACTGATTTGCGAGATTATGTTAAACAGTACATCCATATTGAAATGTGACGAAGAGAGAAGAAATTCAGAGGAAAATGAATCTGAAAATATCATTGTAATCCGTCGATAAAAAATTATAGTAATTATGGCCTATGTTTGACGATGTTTTGTGAGTATTTAGTTAGTTGGTTTCAGCGGAAAGGTAAAGAAGGCAGAAGGGTAAAGAAGTGTGTCAACGATAACGTGATTACAGCGATGGCATACCAATTGATAGCACAAACATGCACAACGTCCGTTTATGGAACCCCCGTCTCAAAAGATATCGCCATTTTGCCTTCTTCCCCGTACGCGCGCAGTGCATCGTGGTATACAATGCACTTGTGACTCGGATAGCGATGTGATCGACAGCGGGTGACTTCGATTAATACTGCCAAGTACCTATGTCTGCACCTGAGTATTTCATTGCTGCCATGTTTAATGTAACTGATTGATGTTTATATTAATATATTATTAGTTTATTTATTGGTATTCTTGGTATTACTTTAGTTTAATTATACAACTGTTGAGCTATTTAGCATATACATAATATTGTGTGTTGGTTACATTATTACAATTGATGATAATTTATGTTTCAATTCATTTATTGTATCATTATTTGTTTATAAAATTTCGTATCGTTATAAATTATTTTGATGTAGGGCCTACTGTTTTTGTATTTGATATGTATATACCAGTTTTTTTATATATTAAGATTACAACTTTGTATTCGTCACTATATAGTATACATAAAATAATATACATTAAATAAACATTATGATTTATTGTATCTATTAATTGTACATAATCATAGACAAATAAGTATAATAGTAGGCCCTATTGTTGATGATAACAATGGGTTTAACCACAGTATATTACAAGTTAATTAGTTTGGCAATCATAGTAGTTATGTGCTTTGCCAAATGTAACAAGTGTTGTGTATTGGGGGACTATTATTGGCATTTTGTTCCACAGCGTATTACGAGTTAATTGGTTTGTCAATCATAGCATCATTGGCTTTACCCAATAAAACAAGTGTTGTGTAATGGGAGACTAGTATTGTCATTTTGTGGTTCTAATCCACAGCCCAATCAACAATGCCTTTCATGTGGTTGTAACTTCATACAGTTGTTTTAATGTTATGAAGATAGAACCACACTGCATGATCATCTTTGCTCAGTTGCTGTGTCGTGTTCATGATTTAATGATATTGTAATGCATGGTGTGTGTATTTACTTTTTTATGTGTATTTATTGTTACATGTAATTTTGTATTGGCCTTCGTTATAGATGGCAAAAGACTCAAGATAATAAAAAAGTAATTTTCTTGTGATTTATGTACACAATCAGATCCGTCAGAAAACGTTTGGAAAAATTCATTAAATTTTGAACTTTGCAAAAATGTAGTTTTCTTAATGCTGTACTTAGCTACATGAAATGAATAGTATTGTACTTCTTATAGTGACCACTATGTGGGAAAATATTTTAGAAAAATTGTCCTTGTGATTTATACGCAAAATCAAATCCAACGGAAAATTGTCGGAAAAAATCATGAAATTAGAAACTTTACAAAACTGCAGTTTCTTTAATATTTCATTTATGTACATGAAACAAGCACCATTGCACTTCTATTAGTGACTATTATCAGGGGAAAATAATTAAAACAAATTCTTGTGATTTATATGCAAAATTAGATCTGTCAGAAAACCGTCAGAAAATGTCATGAAATTCGAAAATTTACCAAGCTGTAGTTTTTTTTTAATTTTACTTAGATACATGAAACAACTACCACTGTACTTCTTATAGTGACTACTATCAGGGAAAAATGAGACCAAAAAATTTTACGAAACAAAATTTTGGTCCGACCACCCTACCCACAGTCCGGGCAGGTGAAGGCCGCAAGGGAGGGAGGTGGTGGTTCCGCAGGGATCTCACAGTCGACGTTCTAAACGTAAGAAGGATTGTTATTTGACACCGTGTTTTCATTACTGTTTTAATGTTAGATAATTATACACATAAAAAATAGGACGTTGTTACGTAGCCGAGCATCGGAACCGTGCGCGTCTCGGCGATAAAGGTCCGAGCACTCAACGCACATGTGCCTATTGTGGCCTCTTTCCGGTGCTCGGACGCGGAGCGGCAAGCACCGATGCTCGGCTACGCAACCACTTTGTTGTTACATAGCCGAGCATCGGAACCGTGCGTGTCGGCGATAAAGGTCCGAGCACTCACTCAAAGCATCGGAATCGCGTTTGTCAGGGATAAAGATCCGAGCATCGGAACCGTGGTCATCAGTGTTATAGGTCATTTCCCGACCGACTACACTTCAGTATTCCTTTTGCTCACTTCAACTTTCAATTGTTTCAGTGCTCATCGTATTACTAGTATTAACTTGACCTTTAGCTTATCTGCTAACTTGTTACTACTAGTACTAGCGTATACTATGGATTAACTTTCCGTACTATAAATCTGCCTTTCTATAATACTGGGAAATTATAATAATATAGTCAATTCTATTAGACATGCTCAATTCTATCCAATTACATGCAAAAATATGACATGACAACCAAACAATACACATTGACAGGAACTAACATAACTATTGTAACATAGCTGTGGGCCATAGTAACTACAAATAAAAAATAATATAATATATATATATATAAATTATATATGCAAATATTAGAAATTACTTTGGAATACGTTATGTGCTCTACCAATAATGATGTAATGTATAATGACTTATGAAAACAGCAGAGTAGAAGTAACATAACATTTTATTGAAATAATGCATAGAATAGAATAAGAATAACACAAGTTTATTTGCAACTCAACTGAGTTGGATTCACAGTATACAATAAAATACAACTAACACATTGAAACGTCCTACAGTATTAATACACTGAAATGTCATACAGTATAAATACCATCCCTTTGCCCTTCATTCGTTATTGGCAGTTGTGTAATCCCCATGGCATAAAGACATACATGAAAAGTAAGGTATATACATGATAAGTAAGGTATAAATGCAGTATGATAGGAGATAGTATCGAAGTTCGGGCTTAGCCTTGCCCGCGCAGCCGGGATATCGTTCCATCGACGCAGCCAACGTCTTAGTTACAGTCGCGTCTGTACAATTGCACGGCTGTCGCATCTTCGATTTCCTTAATCCGACTACACATGCACTTCTTCAAAACTATCGAAAACATCTCCTATTTTTAGGCAAAATAAAACAACACCACGCTCGGTCGCCATATTTGAGAGAGACGGAGAGCGGAAGCCAGTGCGCACACGTGACGATTGGCGCATGCGCATTGAGTGCTCGGACCTTTAACTCTGTGGGGGACACGGTTCCGATGCTCGGCTACGTAACCACTTCGTAAAAAATAATAAAATGGAAATATAATATTAATAAACATTTAGACGGTCGTGGTGCTGGCGCTGTCAGGGCTGCTGGGGCCAATGGTATCGGGGATAAATCTCAACACAGTAGAACAAATCCTTCAGAATTTCTCGTTGACGGGAAACATCATTGAGAATGCGCATCGCACGGGGAGAAAATCGAACGACAATCCGCGCCATATCATTGCTCGGTTCTATAGCCGAGTCACCCGAGGTACGGTCATGAGAGCAGCGCGAGTGAAACTCGCAGGGACAACATACCGATTCGTCGACGACCTGATCCAAGAAGATGCGAGGGAGAAGACACGCATACGCCCATACATGGATGAATTGTACAAACCGAACCGTCGACCATCTTTCCGAAACGGTAAACTATTCGCCGAGGGACGTGCAGTTCCGGCCGAGGAGATAAACAACTTCCTCAGCAAAATGGACTAAATTACTGCCTGAAATTATGTCAACGGTAGTGTGAATTATGTTCAAGCCATACGCAATATTTTACACACACACACATATTATCGTGGCCATGTTATTCCACTTCGAACTTACCAGACGTCTCATCATGCAATATTATAAGATGCACTTAGTAATTGTTTTACTGTTTCTTTGTTTTTATTCGGTGATAATGCTCACAAAACGAACCTTACTTAGTATGACACATGCTTATGTCAACGTATGAATGATCATGTAATATCATGTTTTGATAGCAGATATTGTAGCCCAGATATTGAGACGTCTCATCGTGCATAACTGCCCTTAGAAAATAGTTTTAGATAATATATTACAATTCGTAGCTGCGCCGCTCTCATTGATATTTATTATGATTATATGGTTTAAAGGACGTGAAGTCCCGGCAGAGATGATAAACATCTTTTTCAGCAGAATGGGTTAATTTTACTGCTATAATGTATTCATACCGCAGGTGGCACGAACTATGTTTACCGCATGTTCTACGTGTACACTCATACACAAGCATGCAAATCAAGTTATACTGTTGCTTCAGAAAATATCATACAGATACGCTTACACAATTCTCATAAAAAATCATACACAGTTTTACACACGCATACTTATGGTTGATCTCACAGTATGACTCCTCATGATTTATTATAATTATGCTTGGTGGCTAATATTGTGACCCTGGTATCACACTATGAAGTCAGAAGTCTCAACATGTATGGTTATAAAATGCATTTAGTGAATATTTTGCACAAATATAATTTGATACACACTGCATTTTCTTTGGCAAAGTAAAGACGTTTTTCGTGAATGCATATTAAGATTATGCGTAGTTCATCCAAATTTATATAATTTAGATTAAGTTACGTTGTATAGTGATACATTTGACCCAAATGTGTCACTAAAACACTGTGTTACCTGCTCTAGCAACACCTATTATGTTCACTTTTGTTATTTTATGTTTGGAACGTCTTTTCAACTGTTTGTGGCCAGATGCCACATCAAACTAAATGTATTACTTTTGTGCTACCGGTCTGACTTCCCAGTCTGATAACTACTCCCATTGTGGTACATGATACCAATCGATCCTCTACTTACGGCGCAAAATACAGATGATAATTTATCGGAAGATAGAATACTACTAAATTTTGGTGGATCAGCTGCTAATAACCTACAACACATTCTCGGCAATTAAGATGACAATAATGAAAACATAGCTATGATGACACATTCGCCATACACAGACACTTTGAAACTAAATGAAACTCTCGCTTCTATAAAATATAGTTTTACAATCTTTAGCTTAAACACTCAAAGCATTAACTCAAAGTTCAAACTTTTACTGGACTTATGCAACAAAGACATAGGTTTTAGCGCAATATGCTTGCAGGAAACGTGGCTCTCGGAGAACTCAGACTTGTCTCAACACCTCATTCCTAATTTTAATATTATCCATCAAGGCAAACAATGTACCAGTCATGGAGGCCTAATTATATATCTACATGAACTTTACCAACATAACATAAGGAATCTATACGAGTCATCCGATGTTTGGGAGGGGTTGTTTATTGATATTTAAGGAGGAAATCTAAAAAAACACATCACAGTAGGTAATATTTACAGACTACTGAAATCAAATAACACAGACATAGTAATATCCACTTTTATTGGTGAGTTGGCACCAATTCTGTCAAAATTAGGAACGGAAAGCTCAGAAACAATAATTGTAGGAGATGTCAACCTTGATTTGCTGAAAGTGAACGATAGACAACAAATTGGGAATTATTTTGTACAAACAGCTTTTATCCGAAGATCACTCTACCGACCCGTATTTCTCTTAATAATTGTACACTCATCGATCAGATATATTGTAAGATCTCAAATGCCACTAGAGTTTGTACAGCAGGTATACTAATGAGTAATATATCAGATCATCTACCATATTTCATAAGCTTTAACAAATTACAAACTAAACAAAGTACCCGAAATATGTGAAAATTAGGACAAACATTGAAAAATCTATTTTAAATTACTGTGAATCTGTAAGTCAATTATGCATTATGGAGAAACTAAATAAAGGTCTCAAACGTTAATTATGAAATACTTGAAGACATACTTACTCAGCTATACGAAACAAATTTTCCAATTAAAACAGTCCGCTACAACAAGTATAAACATAAAAAATCCAGCTAGATAACAGCTGGAATTATTAAGTCCATAAAATATAAAGATAAACGGTATCAAAAACTAAAACGAGACTTCACAAAATGACACTTCTTACAATGCCATGTCGGTCAATCTTCGTGTATAAAAAAATTTCAATTCAAATACTAGGAAAACGTGGGATACCATCAAACTTATAAATAAAAACTACACACAATTTAAACTTCCAAATCACTTTCACATAAATGGATTACGTATTACCGACACCAAGCAGATTGTACAAGAATTCAATGAGTTTTTTGTAAATATTGGAACTAAACTTGCACAATCAATTCCCCACAAAAACCCTCAAAAACATATTAATAGTTATTTACAAAACAGGTCTCTTTCAATGTTTAATTTCAAACCAGTAACCGGAGATACTGTAATAAAAATCATAAAGGAATTTGACCCAAAGAGAAGTGTCGTTCATGATTCGATTTCAAAAGTTTTACTAAAAAGAATTAATGTATTAATTGCTAAACCTGTGTCCTTAATTATTAACCAATCTCTTAGCACAGGTATATTTCCACAGAAACTAAAAATTGCCAAAGTTATTCCTTTGTATAAAAAAGATGATAACACCTTGTTCAACAATTACAGACTAATTTCACTACTCCCCTCAATTTCCAGTTTTTGAAAAAATTGTGTACAATCAAATATTTGACTATCTACAGTGTAACTATAAACGAATTATTATACAGAAGTCAGTATGGGGTTAGGAAATTACATTCAACGGAAATGGTTACTCTCGAACTAACTGACACTATTCTTCAAAACTTAGATAACGGACAAATTCCCATTGCAATTTTTTTATTTGTCAAAAGCTTTCGATACTATAGACCACAATATTATATTTAAAAAGCTTGAACACTACGACATAAAGGGTACTTCCCTAACTTGGCTAATGAGCTACCTTCCAAATGATGCCAATTTGTCCAATTCGATGACGTAACATTTGACACATTATCTATTTCAACTGGCGTCCCGCAAGGGTCAATATATTAGGACCCCTACTATCTACTCTATATATAAATGATATTCATCTTGTTAGCAATAAATGCAAGGCCATACTATATGCTGATGATACCACCCTCATCGGACCACTCTGTTCTTTCAATTGCAATTCAAATATACAAAACTATAATGTTGTTGGCGATAACATAAACGATGAACTAAAACATATTAGTGAATGGTTATCTGTAAACAAGCTCTCTCTAAATACAAGCAAAACTAAATATTTGCTGTTTCATTTTCCACAACGTAATACGTCCGGTACAAAATTATCGTTAAAAATAGATGGTAAACCCATAGAGTGTGTACACATATTCAACTTTCTAGGCACTACTATTCACGAAATGTTAGGTTGGACTCCACACATTGACAAAATATCAAATAAAATATCATGAACCCTGGAAATTATGAATAAATTAAAACACTTTCTACCTGGCTATACATTAAAGACCATGTATAATTCATTAATTGTGCCACACCTCAACTACGGCGTTTTGTCATGGGGTTTTAATACAGATAGACTTTCTAAATTGCAGAAAAGGCCCATCCAAATAATTTCCGTCAGTAAATATAACTCACACACCGAACCTACAATTAAATCTCTAAATCTATTAAAACTGGAAGATATCTTCACTCGTCAATGTTTGACGTTCTTTCATAAATTTGTACATAAACGCACTCCTATATTTTTTCAAATGCTATTTTTACAAAACGCTGCATATCATGATTATCCCACAAGGCAGTCATCAAATTATCAACCCATATAGTCATTCATCGAGAGCCAGAAAATGCATTAGATATTACCTACCAACTTTACGTAGAAAAATGCCACCCCGCATTTTTGATAAAATATACACACATAGCCTCTGTGGTTTTTCTACATACACCAAACAATACTTATTAGCACTTTACAAAAATACCTGCACGGACACAAACTGCTACATATGCACTTAGCCTACCAACATACATCTCGTACTGTCTTTCGATTTGTAAGCAATCGCATGTCTTTAACTTAAATATGTTCTGTATACCACGTTGGGAGTTGTAGAAATGTTTAGTTACAAGTGGGCGGGTGACTCTCACGTCAGCAGCATATTTATAATGCCTTGGTGAGAGTCTCCCGACAGAAATGTCTTCTTTTTGACATTGTCGTTATATGCTTTGTATTTTCTCATTTACTATCTGTCGAATAAAGATGTTCCAGTATGATTTATATGAATACATTTCCCTTCTTCCACTTATATCAATACATTTCCCTTCTTCCATTGATGTGAATACATTATGCTTCTTCTAATTATGTTCATAGAGTCCCCTTCTTCTAATTACCAGGATATAATATAAACATGGACAGACTAACCAATGCAATGGACAAGTGTCGTATTTAAAATCCTCCTTTATATTGATATACAAAATATCCCAATTCTTGTGTCAATGATATCTCGTGTAACAGTGGAAAATATGAAATGAAAAATAACCTGAGTAAGTTTGCAATAATAATACTAAACTGAACTTTAAATCCAGAAAACCTAAAAAGGCAGATTTTAACAGCACATCGTAAATTTCTGGATGCATGACATTCTTCGAAGACAACAACTGCTATTAATTTACACCCGGCACCTGATAAGAGAGAGGTGCCATAGAAAGGCACCACAGTTCATAGTTGTCTTGGTGCCTACTGTGTCGAACATGTGTAAAGATGTTCCCAACTTGTGAATGACAACAAAGGTATACAAGACGCAATTGCAAAAATAACTTTGTGCCAGTTTTGCACACTTGTTATTCATTCATCCAAAGTAACACCTTCAATGCCACACTACCAAACTTCTGTTGAAGTGCCATCACCTTGTCCTCCCAGAATGCAACACCGCTTTCCCACAAGTCAATGCTGCATTGACATCTTGAACATTCTACCGTCTTTCCACTGCCAGCACGATGTCTTTCTCTGGTGTCAGAATTATGCTGCTTTTGAACATCAGGGAGTGCTAAAACAAACAAAATAGCATATTTATTATTATGAAATACAATAATAAACGTCCATTGTGCTTAAATATTTGAGAATACTAGCTCAAAAACGCAACAAGCCAGAATCGTTAACCATTACATGATGAAGAGAGTGTACAAAAGTCATACAAACAACGTATTGATGACAGACAAGGTTTTGTGCAGCAGATATATCAAATTTATACACATTTTCATGTGTTAGTTTCTATATAAATTATTCAACACAACAGTACACATACACCAACATACAGTGTTATGCACACACATGCATGTACATTCACATCAATATGCATGTATAAAAACTAAATAATCTTTAAAAGTATCAATTAAATTTAAAAAATTATTGAAACAACATAGACATATCCACAACCAGCCACATTCAAAAGACCGGGTGGCTTTATATTTTCTATTTTAGTTAACAGATGTACAGTCCACTGTCCATAAGTAGAACCTGCAGGAACCCGTGGGAATACTTCTACTTATCACAAGTTCCACTTATCACAATCTATGTGTTTTTGTTTTGTTAACCTTGCTGCACTTTCCCAATCAACACAACAAAATATTCACAAATAATGCTGTGCCAGAAACAGTGATGTGTAAGAGTAACTAAACTCTTACAAAATAACTTTTCCAATATGGTAATAGCGTTTTATATCTGTGCGAGCGAAAAAATTTCAATGTTTAGTAGTAGTTGAATTAACCGAAAGAAATTTGAGCGGGCAGGTGAAATTTAGTCAACTTCCAAAACTTTGATTTATGCATATTATATTATACCATACGAGATGCAAAGACAGCTGGGACTGAGGAGAGTTCACTTAAGCGAGAATTGACTTAACTAAGTTCAAGTTTTGTGGAGTGCACTCTACGTTGTCGAGTTATTGATGTTTAAGGCAAATGTACAAACGGGTGTCTGTGGGCAGGGAACAAAGCGGAAACGTCGCAGGACGGCGGCCATCATGATCTTCATTTCCTGCTGCGCCATTCGCATCCCAATACAGCTGTGAGGGCCCACGCCAAACGGCAGGTAACAGTACGGGTTTCTCGCAGCCTTCGCTTCCGCTGTGAACCTGATCAATGCAATGGAATGTTATTACGATAAAGGCAACATAGGTTCATTTATTTATTTTTTATAGCACATCAAAAATAAATTTTATTTTACTAATGAAATGCTTTAAAGGCCATATCTTCTCCAAATATATTCTCCAGATAACTCTGCAATAAAAACACATCTTTACATCTGCCAGATAATGTATCTTGATTTAAATAATGGGTAACTTTGATCTGGCCCCATTAGGGCCACAACCAATTGTGTCTACCTAAAAATGAGCTTGATCCCAACTAAGCCATATGTCCTGACAGCTCTAATGAATCAATGTTAACCAAAACAGTGTCCACATATAGTTGGACTTTCTTCTTGGAAAGTGACAAAATATAATAAATCCTATAATAATAAAAATATATAAATAAATGTTTTTTATGTAAATTGTGCACGGCAAGTTTAATTCCATTTGAAACAATAACAGTTTCAACGATAACACTTTGAGGGTGAAAGAAATGGGGTGAGATAACTGCGGTACACAGCTCACCTCTCTGGGTCAAACTTGTCTGGTTCTGGCCAGACTTCTGGGTCGTGGTGCATCACATAGATGGGTATAAACACCATCGTGTTCTTGCGTAAAACCACTCCATTCACAACGACGTCCTTATACGCTTCCCGTGTCACACTTCAAAGAAACCATCAACACATTCAAGCTTTATATAATGTGCAATATTAGTCATTAATACTTTAAAAAAAACAATATGAAAATCAAAATTTTGTGTTTGGCCAATTATTGATTCTCATTGCCATTTATTATTTGGGCATTTGAGAGGCTAATTTTGTGTGACCGAGTGATTTTATATTCAGCTATAAAACTTATTATGAACTACCTAACTGCCTGACTGTTAGGACAAATTCTTTAGTGTAGGTAGAAGTAATTAGCTGGCCATTATTACAAACACTTTAGTGTGGGTAGAAGTAAATACCTGACACCTAGTACAAATACTTGTGTGGGTAAATGGGTATAGGTAAATACCATCATGTTCTTGCGTAAAACCGCCCCATTCACAACGATGTCCTTACATGCTTCCTATTACACACTTCAAAGAAACCATCAACATATTCAAACTTTATATAAAGTATAATATTAGTTATTCATACTTTAGAAAAAACAATGTCAAAATCATAATTCGGTCGGGCGAACTCCAGTTTGTTTATGTATCTAGTGTCCCACGTATTCGCTAGGGCATAATATAACTTAAATAAATAAGGCAGTCTTGTGTAATGTAACTGATTGTATTTAAATGAGGTCACTACCAGTAACGTTAGCGTTCGTGATAGGATAGATAGTCAGCTGTGTAATGAAAATCTGCAGTAACAAAGTGTGCTGTAGTACACAGGAAACAGTCTTTATAAAGACTAAGTTAGTTAAGTTATTAAATAAATTCTGATATGGAGCCTTGCAAGCGGCAAGTCAAGGCAAAGTGACACAGGAATGGAAGAGAATGTGACAGGAGAGAAGACGGCAGGGGAAAAGACAACAACCAGACAGATAAGACACTAAGCAAGGGGAAGGACGTCGTTGTTTGTCTACCGGGGGCTAGGATAGAAAATGTGACTGAAATGGTAGAGAAGGTATTATGGCTTGGCAAGGGAGGGTCTATACTAGTGCATGTAGGAACAAATAATGCAGACAGGGAGGGAACAACTGGGATAGTACAGAAGTATAGACAGTTAGTGAGGAAGCTAAAGAAGACAAGAGTTGAACAGATCATTCTGTCAGGAATTTTGCCAGTAATGGGAGGAAGGGGGGCAATGTATAGAAACTGCAAGAGGATGACGATCAACGCACTAGTTGAGCAGATGTGTGACGAGTGACGAAGAGGGGGTGGGATTCATATATATGGGGATACTTTGTTGGGAGGGAAGATATGTACATGAGAGATGGCCTCCATCTAAGTGGAAAGAGGGCAGCAGTTTTCTCGGAGAACCTGCTGCGATCTGTTGACAGTAGTATAGGCTGCATCTATTTAAACTAGATTTACAGGGGGGATTCACACAGAAGCCTGAAACTGAAGGCACAGATAAAGACAGCACAAATAAATCAGCAAAAAACAGTCTGGAAAACTGTTCTGAAGCTGGATATAAATGTGTTTGTTTAAATGCAAGGAGTATAGTAAACAAAAGAAATGAACTAAACATTATGGTAGAAGATACTGACCCTTACGTAATAGGTATAAACGAATCATGGGCCACCACTGATATATCAGATGCTGAATTAGGACTGACAGGATATGTAATGTTTAGGAAAGATAGAATAGGAAGAAGGGGAGGTGAAGTTATTTTATATATTAAAGAATCTATCCAGGCTGATGAAATAAAATTAGAAAGAGAAGCAGATTGCGAAGAAGCTGTTTGGTGTAACATAGTTACAGGAAACTCGACATTAGTTTATTGAAGTCCAAACATCAAAGTGAAGTCAAAAGCGTTTATTCAAACAAATAAAACAATTCAAGTGTACAAGTGAATGAGACATACAAAACCTATGGGTGACAAGTTTGAAAGGAGAAGCATAGAAGTAGCATTACTTATAAAGGCATGCTTCTCCTTTGTTGACAATTTCTAGCAGCTTTTGTTTTACATGATGTTAAATTAATTAGTTATATACAACATGGCAATCATTGCAAATGTTTTGGGTGCTTGCTACGAAAACTGAAAGAAAAAAAGAAGTCAGATAGATTATATATGCAAACAATAATAATAATGACAAACTTCTATAGCACCTAAATCCCCAGGAATCTGAGCTCGGAGGCACAACATACAAAAATCATTGGGCAATATCGTTAACAGGGACAAGCAAGAGTCGTCCTTAGAGCAAGGGACTACCGAAGGTTAGGGTGGGAATGCAATTTCAAATAAATAAGTCTTTAGTTTTTTACGGAAGGTATTTATAGTCTCAGGTGATTTTAAAGCGATAGGGAGTTGATTCCAGATTGTGGGTGCAGCTACACAAAAAGCATGTTGGCCGATATTAATTAAGCTTGGTTTTTAGAACAAAAAGTCTTTGTGAAACAGATGATCTGAGAAAATAACTCAATTATATATACATAAGCATTGATGAGAATGAAAAAGTACAAAGCGCTGTAAGAGAAGTGAGCAAATGGGACTGCATTATTACAGGGGATTTTAACTGTGGGCATATACAACAGAAATCTGTACAGAGTATGGGGAGTGAGGACCACAAGTTTTTAGTTTTAGTACAAGATAGTTTCCTTTCTCAACATGTGCTATAACCAACCTCTTCACAGTATGAATTAGTTGACAATGTCAAGATATGTGAGCCACTGGGGAGTAGTGATCACAACCAGATACATTTTACCATCAAATTAAAATCAGAAAGGAATAATAAAAGCAGTATAGGACATATTTCCACAAAGGAAGGTATAAGGACACGAGGAAATATTTAACAAAGATAGACTGGAATAACACACTGAAGAATAAGAAAGCAACAGAATGCTGGAATATCTTAAAGAGTGAAATTGAATGCATCATCGTCAAATTTGTTCCCTTAAAAAAACACAGGAAACGGTCCAAAAAGAAATACTTATCAAAAGAAGCCATTACAAAAATTAAGCACAAACAAATTATGTGGAAGTCATATAGACATACTGGAAATGATGAAGATTACAACATTTATGAAGAAGCACAAGCTACAGCTGAAATTAGAAATTCAAAGAGAAGCTATGAACAAAAATGTTTTGGTAATATAAAACATGACAGCAAGAAACAAACAGAAAGTTCAGGATAAGGTCGGTCCTCTAGAAGATAGTACTGGAAATATAATATCAGAGGGATTCTTAATGGCAGAAGTCCTGAATGAGTATTTTAGTTCGGCGTTTACCAGGGAAGATATTAGTTCACTGCCAGTACCAGAGGCTAAATTCAAGGGGGAGGAATAAGACTACAAGTGTTTTAGGACAGTTATTTGTAACCCCGGAAATGGTAAGAAAATAAGGGCTATGAAGGATAATAAATCACCTGGAATGGATGGGATTTCGCCCAAACTACTGTTGGAAATTGTAGAACAAATTAGCATACCGCTTGCAACAGTTTTCAATTTGTCATTAGAAGAGGGAGTGGTTGCTTTAGAATGGAAAGAAGCAAACATTATACCGTTATTTAAAAAAGGTTCGAGATACAAGTCAGAGAACTACAGACCATTGAGATTAACATCGGTGATATGCAAATTATTAGGAAAACTAATTAAAGATCACATGGTGCATTTTCTTGTTAAACATAACTTGATAAACCCATCTCAACCAGGACTTTCTCAACATGGGATACTAAAAGCGAGGTCATGCTTAACAAATATGTTATGTTTTTTGGAAGATATCACTAAGTGGGTAGATGAGGGATCAAAGGTAGATATCATCTACTTAGATTTTCAAAAATCTTTCAACAACGTGCCATAACAAAGATTACTGTTTAAACTAAAGGCCCATGGCATTGGAAATGGTATAATTAACTGGATAGAAAAAAGCTGATTGATAGAAGGCAACGGGTAGTAGTTGATGGGGAGGCTTCAAACTGGAAATTTGTTTTGAGTGGGGTACTACAGGGATCAATACTGGGACCTATATTATTTTTAATATACATCAACGATTTGGATGATGACATAACAAGCAAGGTGTCGAAATTTCAAGTTTCAAATGAAATCAAATCCTTGGATTAATTAGGCAAAATACAGCATAGAAAGAAAAAGAACTAATGATACTGCTGTACAAAACAACAGTTAGGCCTCATTTAGAATATTGTACACAAGCATGGAGGCCATATCGCAAGGACATAGATATGCTAGAGTACAAAGGAGAGCGATTAAAATGATACCAAAACTGAGGGATCTTAGTTATGAAATATGCCTAAAAGAATGTGGTTTGAAAACACTAGAGACCAGGAGATTGAGAGGAGATCAGATAGAAGTGTTTAAAATATTGATTGGTTATGAAAATATTGATAGAAATATTTTTTCTCAGTTAAGAAAGATAGAAGGACTAGAGGACATGAAGTTACATTAGTAAAGGAGCAGTATAGATTAGATATAAGAAAGTTCTCATTTTCACATAGGACTGTAAATGAATGGAACAGATTATCTGCTGACTGTGTGGGTGCTAGTAGTGTGAATGTTTAAAAATAAAATTGACACATACCTCAGAAGGGCGGGATACAAGTAGACAAAGGGGTTGGACTCTCGATAAGTCAAAGGACTTCCTTGTCCACCTGCCATTTAGAGTTAATTCTCTGGGTGGCAATCTTGTTAAATCTTTAGTAAATACCTGACTGCTGGTACAAATACTTTAGTGTGGGTAGAAATAAATACCTGACAGCTGGTGGGTACATTCGCAGAGTTTCTTGGATGCATTTGTCCAGGTAAGTCATCTCACTCAGCATCTCATATTTGACTTCATCCTGTGTATGAATATTAACATAGCAATATTGCTAAACACAAAATTCAATAAAACAATACTCATTTGAGAAATCAACTAGAATTGTTGCACATATATCAGACATTGTTGAAGATGTAGAGTATTATTTCAGTAAGATTCCTTTATTGACAGACCGTACAGTTCCCCTTCCATAGGTAGTCAATTACATGTACATTTCTACAGCAAAAATTACATGTAATGATTAATTGCATTAAACCAGAATTATCAGGAAAATGTGGGAATGTTTTTAAAATTCTATTAAATTAATTTAAAATACAGGAATGCTGCATGCCTTCAGCATCATGACTTTGAAGTAAAACGTTTTACAGCAGTGGCAATGACAGAGAAAAACAAAGGACACAAGAGAGAGAGAGAGAGAGAGAGAGAGAGAGAGAGAGAGAGAGAGACAAATGACAGAGACAGAGAGACCTACCTCCTCTCCCATGACCCTGTTGATCTCCTCAGCGACCCGCTGCTGACAGTCCGGGTGAAGGGCAAGGTTGTACAGAAGGTACATCAAGGTCATTGAGGTCGTTTCATAGGCAGCGATGAAGAACAGGGTAGAGTTGGCCAGGATCTGCATGTGGGTCAGACCTACACTCGCAGGTAACAAGTTTACAGAGTGAGATACATTGCATCATATACAACAAGAATACACTGTATATTATATTAAAAGGAAAGTATAACGATTTCTGTTGGTTAAAATAGTAGTGAAAAAATCTTAGCAAGCAACTTCATGAATTAAAAATTATGATATGCAGGAAGGGCGACCAAATATTGTCATGGCGAGTGATTTTTATATAATGGGGGCCAGCTGGCAAGTATAAAGATTTGTCTAAATCTATAAATAGTGCTGCTCCAGAAGCCCTGACCCCTTTGTGCCAAAGGCTGGGCAAAGAAAATCATCATTCACATGTTACAATTCATCAATAAATGTTGACAACACCAGATGAAATTACCAAAAGATCAGTCACTGCCATAGGGTGGTGGTAGTGGTCTAATTTTAGTGATAGAGGGCCTGGCAGAGTAGGCTGAGAATGTCATCATTTACTTGAAAAAAATTAGTATTATGAAGTCAACCAAGTCACCGAAGTCAGTATGTTTAAAATTAATGAGTAACTTCCGGAAAGTAACAGTATTCTGTAGTGTGAATAGGGGCTGGCTTGGCACTACGTCTACTTCTGAGAGGGGCTGGATTGGCCAAAAGGTGGACTGTGGGGTGGGAAGTGCCGGTGGGGTAGGGGAGTTGTGTTTACATAAATTTTCTTTGTGAAGTAGCAACACTGCATTTATGTTTTCCATGACTACCATTGAGCTTTTGAGGATGAAGTATTTTGAAATGTATATAATTATATTATAATATATTTACCACTATAAGTATTATGGTTACTTAAAAGCTTGAGCCATATTGTTATGGTAATTCACATAATTACAACATTTATCAGTTTATATTACTGTGTGTTTGACTGATGTTCACATAGCAATCAGGCAGTAAAACTTTTATTTCCTGTAAGGAGGAATGAGACTAGTGGTTCATGTGAAAAAGGTTCATGTGAAGACGATTCTCTTACAAACCACTGGAAGTCTTCGAGTTTTCTGTGCCAAACGTAATTATAAAAAACACTTCGTCAGATCAATTAATCTGCTAATTAGTGTGGATAATTATCTAGTGGTTAAACAAAAACTCTTGTTACAAAGAACTGTGAATTTTGTGAGAGACCCATATTGTGTGGTAATTTTTATGCATCTATAGTGCTATGATTCAGTTGAACATTATTAGTTGTGAAATATTGGTTATGATGGCACCTAAAGCTAGGTACTATTGGTATGTACCAACAAATTAATAATACCAATATGATAGTTTTTTTTAATAGCGCCCTATCAAAATTATTTTACAGGGTGCTGAACAGTGGCATTACAAATGATAAATAAAAAAAATAATAAAAGGATACATATTAAAAAAATACAAATGTGCTGAATATGCAATTATTACTACCAAATACAATATTATTGTCTTTAAAATGAATAAATACATGTGAGCAAGAACAACAGCAAGAAGAGACACAAGCTGTGAAAGACCTGACATCAGTGAAGAAAGGGACAACCACCACCATCCAAGACAAATCAGGGAAATGCCTTACAGAAGAACAACAGATTCTAAACTGGTGGACAGAATACTGCTCAGAACTATACAACTATAAGACCAATGGGGACCCAGCGTTACAAAATTGTCCACAGACCACCGAAGAGGACGACTACCCCATTCTTCATGAGGAAGTGGAGGCTGCAGTGAAATGTCTGAAAAAACGAATGTCGGCTAGAATTGACAACATACCAGCAGAACTGGTTCAAGCTGGGGGAGAAGCCTTGATCACCACCCTCACAACAATCTGCAACAAGACATGGCAGACAGGAGAATGGCCCACCCCATGGACCCAGTCACTGATCATCACACTTCCCAAGAAAGGCAACCTACAAAACAATCAGCCTCATCAGTCACTGAGCAAAGTCATGCTGAAGACCCTACTCAACAGACTCAAACCCCAGGAGGAAAAGATCATTGCAGAAGAACAGGCGGGTTTTCGAACAGGACGGAGCACCAGTTAAGAGATCTTCAACCTTAGAATCCTTTGCGAGAAACACCTTCAACACCAGCAAAGCCTGTACCATGTCTTCATAGACTTTAATCAGGCCTTTGATAGGGTTCAGGCCTTTGATAGGGTATGGCATGCGGCCCTACACAAGGAAGTACTACACAGGGGCAGTACACAATGACATACCAAATTCAAGGCTATTTCAAGGCTTTTCAAGGCTAATTGAAGGAAAATTCAAGGCTATTTAATCGAAAATGAACTATCACCAGACCACTGACCCCGACCTACAGCTGGTCAACAAAAGATGGAGTGACATCAGAATGCTGATAAATAACAGATCTGGGTGGAATACTTTGACTGCCTCATGATCTATAGATGCAAGAGCTGCTAAATCTAAGTATGTAACATCCATACCCATAAAAAGTTATTTGTCAAGGAAGATCAGTTTGAATGAACAGGAAGATCTGCATCATAAAAAGAGGTCCAACTGTTGTGCAATATAAGCAGATGGGCAGCAGAAGTGCTTTCCAGCCAGAGGGGGGGAGGCTACTGATGAACAAAGACTACCAAGGTCAGTGGGCAACTGTAGCCAATAGCAGTGCCATGGACTATGCAAAATAAGTAGATAAGGCAACCTGGGTCTCAGGCTGAGATGAGCAGGGAATGCCCTGGCTACCAGTGAACAAAAGCCAGCGGCAAGGCATAATCAAGGCTTTTCAAGGCTGCAAGCCAGAATTCAAGGATATCAAGGCTTTGAATTGGGAGTGATGTAATTCAAGATTTTCAAGGAAGGCCCCGTTCGGACCCTGACAACATCGGCTCCAATCTTGTCCAAACCATTGAACACCTATATGACAAGGCCACCAGTGCAATCATCTTCAATGGCAGCATAGGAGACTGGTTTCGAACAACAGTGGGAGTTCAACAAGAATGCCTACTATCACCCGCCGTCTTCAACATCTTTCTGGAAAGGATGGTTCTCCAAGACAGGTGCCCAATGATCCTTATGGGTTATGGGAAAGTGAAGAAACTATTGAGAATAATAATTACAATAATGATAATTGTATTCATAATAACTACACAACCAGATATTCCCCAGCTGACCTACCCTCAGTTATTTTTTTGGTGGCCCCTAAATTTGAAAGTTCAGAGGCCAGCTGAATTTTAAGTCAATATTTTTCTGTTATAAAAGAAAACTTATGCAAGATAATGACCTTATGAATCAAAATGATCTCTTTTCTCAAAATAATTGTTTAAAAGTTTACTTCAATTTAGCAAAACATTGAAAACTACTGAAGATATTTCACCAAATTAGGTATCATTTTAAAGCTCATCATCTGTGAAATCCAAAAAGGTATAAAACTCATTTTCACAATTTTGCAACTTAAAGCCCACATTTTTGATTGTCACAGGTCAAATACATTACACTTTAATGTCAACAGTACCGACCGGCAAATGTTTTCTGTTAAGAAAGAAAACTTCTGCGTGATATTGACCTTTCTTATGTTGTTTCCCGGAGATGTCCTGTTCTGTCTTCCCCCCGTCCCCTCTAATGGCTGCCTCTGCTGCTTCGTTACACTTCAACATCTGCTGTAGAAAATCCACTCGGTCCTAAAACACAGACGGACATCAACATTTCTTTCACTGAATCACCTCTGCAATGAACATTTCTGTTTTACCTTTGTCATCAAAATCAGTCTTCCGGTTTCTTTGTTTAACCTGTTCAGAAGCAATCATTTCAACATAAGCACGTGTTTAGTTCATAGAATATATAGGGGTAGACACTGACAATTATCATATTCTGTAATGAAGCAGATAAAATCACTCAAAATGTGTTTCCTCCATGTTCTGATATATTTGTATATTTACCGTGAATAAAGTTGTTTTATAACAATTATTTTTCTAGGTGCCGTGTCTGTTGCAAGTATTGTTGATAATGGCCGTCCAAATAACTCAATTGTTTGTGTTTTGTAACAGATCCGCTCCTTATAAACCATGTCGACAGACTATCCTGTAGTTTTATTCACTGATGTCCTCTTTATCTTTTACCCTCAATCTTTCCTGTTGTTTATAGATATATCAGTTTCTTTCCTGTAAATAACTATTATTCATAGACCAGGCATGCCTCTATCAAGTATTAAATATGCCATGACCATTTTTGCAACACCACTTTTTTATATTTAGATGACGAATGTCTGGAAATAATTACGCTATCAAATCAGATTATCTTCCTCAATGTATCTTTGTATTTATCAAAACTACTTAGAATTCCTTTCCAAAATTTCAGTACAGTGAATGTGTTCATTTTGTGCTGGCATCAATTGTTCTTGCTGGTGATTTTGCACATCTTTCCCCTTCATTTTCACTTCACCTTCAGTGGCATGCAAAACGTAATTAAGATTCACATATATATTAAAATAAAATACAAAATTTAGACAAATTGTTTTAACTGGAGTTCAACACCAATCGAAAACTGTAGTGAAATGGCAACGAAGCATCATAAAATTATGCTCCGCTATGCCAATGGAGGCTGGAAAAGATTAATTGTTCACCTGCATCGGAAACAGTGAATCACATTATCAAGAGGAATGCAGCATGTATTTTCCTGAATCAATACCTCAAGATTGGTTCAAAAACAAAGGGAAACATTTTTGATTGTTGCATTTGTAATTTTTTTTATGCTTAATCAAATTTCATTCCGACAGTGTATTTCACAAATGTCACAGTGACACAGAGCCAGGTCACGTCTTACATCACAAATGTCACAGTGACACAGAGCCACGTCATGTAATACATCACATGTCACAGTGACACAGAGCCAGGTCAGCTAATACATCACAAATGTCACAGTGAAGCAGAGCCAGGTTATCTAATACATCACAAATGACAGTGACACAGAGTCAGGTCACCTAAACATCACAAATGTCACAGTGACACAGAGCCAGGTCACCTAATACATCACAAATGCCACAGTGACACAGAGCCAAGTCAAGTAGTACATCCCAAATGTAAGTGACACAGCCAGGTCACCTAAACACCACAGATATCAGTGACACAGAACCATGTCACATAAACATCACAAATGTCAGTGACAGAGAGCCAGGTTTCCTAATACATCACAAATGTCAGAGACACAGAGCCAGGTAACCTAATACATCATAAATGTCACAGTGACACAGAGTCAGGTCACGTAATACATCATAAATGTCACAGTGACACAGCCAGGTCACCTAAACATCACAAATGTCACAGTGACAGAGAGCCAGGTCACATAAACATCACAAATGTCACAGTGACACAGAGCCAGGTCACCTAGTACATCACAAATGTCAGCGACACAGAGCCAGGTCACCTAATACATCACAAATGTCACAGTGACACAACCAGGTCATCTAAACATCACAAATGTCAGAGTGACACAGAGCCAGGTCACCTACACATCACAAATGTCACAGTGACACAGAGCCAGGTCACCAAATACATAACGAATGTCACAGTGACACATTGGGGTCACCTACATTGTTGCCTTCTTTCCGTGCCCTCGTGGCTTACTCTGACTTTGTTGAAGAATACATCACAAATGTCACAGTGACACAGCCAGGTCATCTAATACATCACAAATGTCACAGTAACACAGCCAGGTCATCTAAGTACATCACAAATGTCAGTGACACAGAGCCATTTCACCTAATACATCACAAATATCACAATGACATAGCCAGGTCATCTAATACATCACAAATGTCAGTGACACAGAACCATGTCACCTAATACATCACAAATATCAGTGACACAGAGCCATGTCACCTAATACATCACAAATGTCACTGAACAGTGAATCACATTATCAAGGGGAATGCAGCATGCATTTTCCTGAATCAATACATCAAGATTGGTTGAAAGACAAGCAGAAACATTGTTGATTATAGCTTTTGTAATTTTGTTATGTTTAATCAAATTTCATTCTACCACTGTATATCACAAATGTCACAGTGATTGAACCAGGCCACCTTAATACATAACAAATGTCACAGTGGGGTCACCTACATTTTTGCCTTCTTTCCTTGCCCTCATGGCTTCCTCTATGACTTTGTTGAAGAAGTCCTCTGAAGTCTTATCGACTGTTGACACGTTTAGCCAATAAAACAAAGGCTTCAGAAATGGGAAGATAACTGTTAAAAGAAACAAAATGTCATGAACACTTAGAGCATCAGTAAGGCGACACATTCTAATTTTTGGCAATACTATTGCAATAGGTACAACGCTATTGTAATAGTACTGCAAATGTAATACAGCTTTCTTACTTACTTACTTACTACCCGTTATGCCCTCTGGCGTTTAGGGCAGCGACAAAGTTCCTCCACCTCAGCCTGTCTCCGGCCATTCGCTGTAAGGTGCCCCAGCTGTGGTTCATTTCCCTCAGCTCCGCCTCCATCTGCATCCATGCAAATCCAATTGACCTTCAGTGTCTTCTTTGAATGAAGGTGGGCTCAATCTTTTTTGGAATTGGGCAAGCAACTCCTGGTTGGATATGGTTTGTTGCCAGAAGATCCTGAGGATTTTTCTGAGGCAGGTCGTGTGGAAGGTGGACAGTTTGGATAGGTCCTGCTCCGTCATTCTCCAGCACTCCATCCCATACAGCAATATTGACAGCAAGTAACTCAGTTTTGTCCTTGTGCTGTACAGTGCTAATTACCAAACTGCAAGTAGGCTCATGAAGGCATTCCATGCCTATTTCAGTCTGTTGCGGATGTCTTGACAGATCCTCCATCTTGGCTAATGACAATTCCAAGCAATCTTCACTGAGGCTGACATGTTAACATTCAGGGTCATGACTTTCGTCTTCTTCTGGCTGATTCACAAACCAACCTGATGGCCAAATCTGCTAAGGCGGGTTATCTTCTCCTGGATGTGTTTGTGAGTGTAGGACAGAAGAGCAAGGTCATCAGCAAAGTCCAGATCCTCCAGCACACAAAAAGGAGTCCAGCGAAGTCCTCACATACAACTTTCACAACAGTCAAATTATCCCCAATAGCTGCCTCCACTCTAACTGTTAATAACTATCATTACACAGGGGCAGTTTTCCTGACGTATTTGCCACATGCATGTCGTTCCTGCGATTGTTAGGTTACATTTTAAGTATTACGTTTTGTTCCAAACAACTGATTTACCCCATAAAAGGTGAGAATCTTGTATTTTGAAAAAATGTAGGTCTTACATCCTATTCGTGGGGTTGTAGATTAATCCCTGAAAGTTTGGCACTCAAGGTTCAAACCGTCTAAGAGGAAAACCTTAACTTACCCGCATACATACATACATAGGTTTCCTCAGTTATAATTAGATTACCACTCAGGTTATTTCCGAGCAAAGGATCAGACAACCAGCCTGTTCAAAGGATTATTCTACAAGTTTTGGAATTAAATGAACCTACTGCCAAGAAGGATGGTGGGATTTGGATTCTTGAGATTATTGAAGGCTTTTTTGGCATGCAGCACAAATGGACAATCAGCTTCTATTTGTGAGTCAACCTGCAGACCGAAGACTGTGCGAGCTATCACATCCATTGCGAAGGCTCCAGTGAATCTAGAAATCATAGAAAAAAACCGGAAAAGCCAACTAACAACCAGTATATTTCTGAGGTGGGGGGTTATGCCTAATTTATAAATTGTTTTATATGAGTATATTATTGCAGTTATTTTGAGTGTGATGGACAAAATATTGAAGAGAAACTTAATGTTACATTCACTGTTTAAATACCAAGAAAACATTAATGAAAAACTGATCACAGTAGTTCCGCTTCTAATTAATAACATGAAAAGGTCAAAACTGGTAAGTCACAAAAATTATATTTTGTATTGCAGCTTGCCTTAATTTGTGTATTGTTTTGTGATTGTACTGTGAAGTTATTTTGAATATGATGGACAAAATATTAAAGAGAAAGCTTCTAAGAAAGTCTTACTTGATAACGCTAATTCCGGTTTTGTTGTCAACTTCTTCCTCCAGATTCTTGATCAGTAATGCAGCACACGCATTCATGTCTGATGTCATCTAAACATAAGTGTATTGGGAAATGAACTTCAGTCAATGTCAGAAGGTGACATCAGATTATGGTTGGATTACCTCTGATCACAAACTGTGACATTATCAGAAGACAATTTCTACAAGACTTTCACATCCTGAATCAAATACCGGATTCTGATAAAGAATAAGTTGCATAATCATGTAGACAGAGATAAATACTGATTACTTGTCTTTGCACCTGTCTTAGTTTTGTGAAAGACTGTTTGTTTGTCTTTGCACCTGTCTTAGTTTTGTTAAAGACTGTTTATTTGTCACTGTACCTGTCTTAGTTTTGTCAAAGACTGTTTATTTGTCGTTGTACCTGTATTAATTTTGTCAAGGACTGTTTATTTGTCGTTGTACCTGTCTTAGTTTTGTCAAAGACTGTTTATTTGTCGTTGTACCTGTCTTAGTTTTGTCAAAGACTGTTTATTTGTCTTTGTACCTGTCTTAGTTTTGTCAAAGACTGTTTATTTGTCTTTGTACCTGTCTTAGTTTTGTCAAAGACTGTTTATTTGTCTTTGTACCTGTCTTATTTTTGTCAAAGACTATTTATTTGTCTTTGTACCTCTCTTAGTTTTGCAGCGCTGAAGCCTGGAGACAGTTGGACTCGAACATGTTTCCACGGGTCGTCTCGAAGGGCAACTAGTGTCTGGCTAAACGTCTCACTTGAGGTGACCAAGTTCTGTAGTATACAAAAAGTATAATAAAATACAATTTATAATGTTCACAGAATTTAATATTACATACTAGCTTGCTCGCTCACTCGCTTGCTCGGTCTTTCCCTCTCTCTCTCGCTTGCTCTTTCTCACTCACAAACCCACTCACTCACCCACCCACCCACACACACTGTTGCATTATAGAGATAGTTACTCACAGGACGGTTGCGGAAGGAAGCGAAGTCTTTCACCAGTACGCTCTTCAACATATCAGGGTCAGAGGTCATCAAACTTGGAAGACTGCCAATGAATATCCTTCAACAAGAGTAAAGGGGTTTGCATTCAGTTCCTTGCATTAATGGCCTCTGATCTACAAATTGGTGATGTATTTGAGAACAAAAACCCACAAAAGTAGTTATTTTCAAGTTTTGACTTTTTCAGTGTGTTCAGTTGTCAGTCATTCCCCATGTGTGCATGCATGAATGAGAGAGTGACATTGTCATGATTTGGTATTGAGAACTTAACATAGACCTGTAGCTATCGACTGTGAAAGACTAAAATAGGGGTTACCCTGTACGGGTAACGAATGCTTACGCAATAGTGTGAATGCACTGGGGAGGTGGCAGAGGGTCAGATTTTCAAAGAACCGGGGAACATTACATTATAGTTAGGGTAGACAGGTAGGATAGTTGAGTCTTATATGTAATAATTATAGAATGGTAGACAGCTTTATATGAATAGGAACTGTGGTATGGTTGGAAATTTATGTGGAATAATTTCACGTATTGGAATGTCGCTATAATGAGGATTTATATATATATGTTGAATGGGGGCGGTGGCATTCTTACAATGATGTCAGCATCAGCAGGGGTCACATGACAGATGCGAAGGATATTGTTCACTGACTAGTGGTTGAGACATAGATCACACCAGTCCAGTTACATGCAGAAAGGAGGATGTAGCCTGTTCTCCATTGTAACCAGATATTATTACTGTGTGGTGGTCAAACCAAAACAGAGAAATCATACCAAGTGTTTGCGTAAATAGACAACAAAGTCTTACATACTTGCCCATTCTAGAAGAGAATACCGGAGGTATGTAAAATACATGTTCTGTGTACACCTGAGTGAATGTTAGCTTATAGGTATTGTATTGGTTATCTCGTTTATATCGTTAATGTTGAAAAAGGGTGTGGCCGAGGATAAATGAACCTTGGTTAGAGCAACGATATTGATGTCGTGCATATTATACGGGATAGCGGATCATTGCTCAGCTATGCGATTGTTATGTAGTAACGATAATCAAATGTGGATTGTAATATTGTCACAGATGATATTCACGGGTGCATAGATTTATATCGACTGTTTAGTGAAGACAAATTGAATATTTTGTTCTGATATGTATACGTCTAAGATATATATATATATATATATATACAGGGAGTTGTATAGGTATCATGATTGTGTTTTGTGTTGATGGAAATAACATATATTCTGAAAGGTGTATCTTCACATAATTGAATAGGAATATTTTATTATTGTAGTTAACATTTATTGTAGTGTCGGGTGAGAGTGACGGCCAGCAACATCAACACGTTTGTTTGTGAGACCGAGAGACTATAGTGATACTACACGCGAATAGGCGGTATCAGCATCATGAGTGAATTCCTGCGAGAAGAGGGAAGTTCCCTCAAATTGAGCTGAGTCGACTTCAGAAGGTTACAGATAGCTAGAACAGAATCAAGTTGACGTCCGTGTCAAAATAGGGTATCGTAGGACTCAAACATTCTTAGAATTATATTTACATTACGATGGCCTCGAGGGTAACAGTACCCAGACATTTCACTATTGTGATCACAGAAAATTGTATTTGTCTGTCATGATTGTTTGTGTTGACTATGGTGGAGGGTTTTTTACAACCTGTATATATATATATATTAAACTGGTAACTTGGAAGACACGTTTATATGTTCATATCTTTTCGAAGCTAAGAGTGTGTATGAGGCTGACGAGTCTCAATCAGGGATATTTTAAAGTTGGTATGAGAAGTTAACATTCTCCCCAAGGTGGTTTGTGAATATTAATTTTTTTCGGTGGGGGTGAATAAATTATAGAAATCTGTACCTTGCCTTCATATTTCTGTCGAGTTTTACACTATCCCTTAATCAAATGTATTTACAAGTTCGCTTCACCTGGCGGATCTTGACAGACATTAAAATTATTATCTGCTGCCTGCAATAATTGGCAACAGCAGATATTAAACATTCAGGGGAACAAGTTTAAGTTTAAAATACTGTAATAGTGACAACTGCTTTCTTTGGTTTGTTGCTCCACAGGTGGATGTAAGCCAGTGAGAAGACAGATACACAGAAGGTGTGAAAGGTAATTTGTCATTATTATATAACCAGATATCAACAGGTATTGTCTTGATATGTACTTTCATATTGTGTGTATAATGCTAACATACATAATATATATATAAACATTAATAATCACTACAGTATAGATAAATACTTACTGGACATTATAAATCACCAGTTACTATCAGATGGCACACTGTTTTGATTTTCTAAGTGAACATTAAAAATGCGGGTAATAATCCAGACTCTCTTCTTGGAGAGTTCACGAAGGCGAGCGAGAGTTGGATAAGTGAGACTACGTTCACACTGCATGACTCTGGTGTGACAGGCCTCGAAGTTAAAGGAAATAAAAACAAGGCATTAGCTAAAATCCGTTTTCCATGTGTACAGAAAGTTTAATATTGCATGTAACATTCCAGAACATTAAAAAAATACAGAAAAATACATTTGCAGCATAAATTCGATTTTAAACCTGTCTATGTAGCGATTCCCGCGGAAAATAAAATTTTAAATAGCTATGTGGTATCTTAACGTCACACATGACTCACACTCGCAGCAGGCCGACCCTTTCTATGCATTCAGAGCATGTTTACATGGATAATGTTGGGGTCGAAACGAGCGTCAGAATGAGTTGTTATGCAATAATCCGATGTAATACAAACACTAGTCATCATAGAGGAACAAGCAGTTATCTTACGGTTCCACATGAATTCAATTTTATTCAAAACAATGAATGCGAATGAGCCTACAACTTGTAGTACAAGTCGACTAGGTTTCGCCGAGCTTGGGCTCGTTTGCAGAATAATTATATCGAATGCAACCAACGGGAGATAATGTACACCGATATACATACATAGCAAACATATATTGTATCCAGCTACAGAAAGTAACGTGTAAAATCTCATAATATCACTAGAATATTGATGTATGAAGGAGGAGTTGTACAAGTTATCATAACAACTGAAATCAGTCAACGAATTTCTGTCGGCCCTGATAGCTCACTTGGTAAACGTGTTGGTTCATTGGCGTTTGTTTTACAATCGGGCGACGCCGGTTCAATCCTGACAGCATGCAAATTATTGATTTTCTTTACACCTTTTTTGTTTATGTTTTCACGAAGTAATATAAACCAAATCATTTAGTATACTATGATGCACTGTTTGTAAATATTTTTTATATTTTTGTAGTAATTATTTATTCGCCACACATGAAAATATGGTCATTATATATAACGATGTTTCTAAATTGTATTTATCCAGACAGATCACAATCTTTTTCACATATATAATTACAATATATTACTGTACAATATATTTACAATTAATAAATTATATATCCATTACATTATATTTGTTTGGATAAATAAAATTTAGAAACATCGTTATATAATGACCATATTTTCATTTTTGGGGCGAATAAATAATTACTACAAAAATAAAAATTATTTATAAACAGTGCATCATAGTATACTAAATGATTTGGTTTATATTACTTCGTGAAAACATAAACAAAAAAGGTGTAAAGAAAATCAATAATTTGCATGCTGTCAGGATTGAACCGGCGTCGCCCGATTGTAAAACAAACGCCAATGAACCAACACGTTTACCAAGTGAGCTATCAGGGCCGACAGAAATTCGTTGACTGATTTCAGTTGTTATGATAACTTGTACAACTCCTCCTTCATACATCAATATTCTAGTGATATTATGAGATTTTACACGTTACTTTCTGTAGCTGGATACAATATATGTTTGCTATGTATGTATATCGGTGTACATTATCTCCCGTTGGTTGCATTCGATATAATTATTCTGCAAACGAGCCCAAGCTCGGCGAAACCTAGTCGACTTGTACTACAAGTTGTAGGCTCATTCGCATTCATTGTTTTGAATAAAATTGAATTCATGTGGAACCGTAAGATAACTGCTTGTTCCTCTATGATGACTAGTGTTTGTATTACGTCGGAAAATTGCACAATAACTCATTCTGACGCTCGTTTCGACCCAAAAACTATACTTGTAAACATGCTCTGAATGCATGGAAAGGGTCGGCCTGATGCGAGTTTGAGTCATAAGTGATGTCACATCTCGGCATCCCGAAAAGTGCGCCAAAAATATGCATATTCGAAAATGTCCGGATGTACAGCATAAAATGTGGAATTTCTAATTCATTGAATTTTTTTCATTTTTTTTGCTTGGTGGATGTGGAAATAGATAGCAGGATGTAATGTAACATGAATTCAAGCAATAGATGTTTTTATTCCCTTTAACATTCTTAGCTAGGAGCGTTGCACTCCTAACGTGAAATATTTAGCAGCATAATATATTTTTAGGAGCACACATGTGTTGACTAATTAAAATTCAAAACTATACATGTCAGGGTTCGACATTAACGCTTGTCTAGGACAAGTAATTATCAATATCGGACAAGTACATTATCAATATTAACAGGGCTTGTTGAAGTTGCTACTACCTCAGTGCATTTGCAAGTATGTTACGCCTGCGACTAGATAAATTGCAGTGTGCAATTTAGAACTTTGTCCATTAATTATTGTCCTGCCTGTGGGTGACTGACATTTGGGTCCTTGTGTTGATATATTAATGGGCATTAGCTAATAAACAAATTATGCATGATGCCACTTTAACCCCTTACTCTGCCCCTTACAGTTTACTGCAACAAAATATTTATAAATTGTAGCAAGTGAATGATAACTGTGCCTAAAGCTATAGGTATGAAGTCCTATGCAGCCACCCCTGTACTGTTCACCCTTATATCACTTGGTGACTTGGGCAACCAGTTACAGAAAGGGGCAACTCTTAACTAGCTAGTTTTGTATTTGTTTAAAGTTTAAACTCTGAAATAATGTGTGCCTATGCAAAATTCAACATGAAGTGTACAGGTCGGAATAACAGTATAGGGTGGACATGTCTCGGAATTTTAATAAGAATATAGGTCGGAATAACATAGTACAAGGTGGACACTTCTTGGAATTGTAATAAAAGTACACCTTGGAATAATAGTGTAAACCAGTAATAATGTGGAATTAAGTTGCAATGTGTGTATTTATAATTTTAATTGGTGTCTTTTTGACAATGCAACAGCATAATTATATGCAAACAGGAGTTGCCTACATCAAACAAACAATAATACTGTATATTAAATAAAATGTTGAAACAAAACTCCAGACATAATACTCCATTTAGTTTGTCTCAGTGATTAGTACTTTAACAATAACTGATATCTGTTGAAAACAGCAAATGAAATATACTTAAATTGTTAGTATTACATTAATAGAAACAATGCCAAATTCGGCGGGATACTCTTTAACATAATGTAGTTAATTCCGCCAAACCTGCCACCCCTAAATACATAAATGGAGTGATCCACTATGGCTTGTTTACCACGTAGCTCTACCGTGTAGCATCGAGGTCACTACTGCAGTATAGGTTGTCTGGTGACGTCGCGCCATATGAATTGGTCGCGTCGCAAATTTGCCCGCAAAACGTTGTTAATCATGCTTTATCGCCAAGCCATAGACTGCGAGATTTGCAATTTACTAGCAATAATACTAACGTCCTGACCACAACATGATGCCAATAAAACGTAACAAACCTTTATATTTTACACAGGTTGCCTAAGTACTCCTTTTGTGCATACGTGTATTTTTTTAAATTTGTTAGTGAACAGATCGTTATCGGACATGATTGGCATGGTGACTGGCGTAAACAGTGTCGCCGTAAGAACGAAGAGCACTGCGTGTTCGGCTTTGTCGATTTGCCAGCAAGAATTATTTTTATATATACATATTTCTCAGAACATTGTATCGGTGATGCAAATAAATACATGTAGTGCCTAATAAAAACCGTATAATTAAGATGGAACCAACAACAGTAAATAACGTTGACCCAAATAAAAAACATATAGGGTGGAACTGCCAACATTAAAGAATTGTATAGACCCGAATAAGACCGTATAGGCAGACATTTTTTTTCCAAATAAATAGCCGTACACATACGCTTATTTGTAATGCAATAGTATTCTGACAGGCATTAGATTGAATTTTGCTTAGGCACATTATTCAACACGTCACTATTTCAATTTAAACCTATGAACTCATAGCCTTAGGCAAAAAGTCATCAGTCACTTGCTACAATTTATTAATATTTGCTGCTGTAGGGGGTAAGCAGGGGCAGAGAAAGGGGTTAAAATGTCATCATTCACAATATGTCTGATGGCTAATACCTTTTAATATATCAACACAAGCACCCAAATGGTCAATTGCCTGTCAGGGCAGTAATTAATGGACAAAGTTCTAAGTGGCATATTGCAACTAAAGCAATTTATCTAGTCACAGGCATAATATTATACTCGCAAATGCGACTACCTTGTAGGTAGTCGCAACTTCGAGTCCTGTGTGACAATCTAGGTCACATAATAACATAATAGATCTTGTATTTTACTGACTGCATCAACACTCACCCACATATTTTACCATATTTCTCAGTCCAGTACTGGTGCGCTTGCATGCGTCCCTAAAACAATCAACCATGACACATACCAACTATAGAGAACCTTCCTACATGTAAAAAACATGTATACATGCATTCATTCACGCACACACTTTAATAATATATATAATATTATATACATATATATATATACACTGTTGTATATATATATAAAAGTAAGTTCTTATATAGGGCAGTATCCAGTCCTCAGGACTGCTCAAAGCACTTTACACTTTACTCCATCATTCAATTGAACACCATCTCGACTTCTCTGGGAAGTATTCAGCCACGCTGCAATTAATGCACGAAAACTATTCGTACACAAATACCCACCACTGTCTATAGCCAGGTACTCATTCATACAGATGAGTGAACTGGAGTAACGTATAGTGAACGAACTTGCCCAAGGTTCAACACCGCCGCACAGGAATAAAACCCGGGTTCTCTCAGTCTACAGTCCGAAACTCTAGCCACTGCGCCATTACAGGATTCCAGGTGCAATGATTTCCTGTAGTGACAAAAGCAATATTTGCCCTGAAACATGACAAGTGAGGCGAGCCACTTGCTGCTTTCTCACCCACCTTGCAAAGTTTTTGCTGAAATAACCACTTCGCACAGCTCTGTCTATTTACCACACCCAGAAATGTTATATTATGATGAACTCATAATTTAACATTTATTTTCTAGTTCACTTTGGGTGTTCCAGTTAAATTAAATGATTTAAAAAACCCCTAGGTGCATTATATATGGATGTGAGACAGACCATCTTGAATGATGTAAGTACGTTTCCAAAGAGTGGCCACGGACGTGGCCCTGCAATTCCTTGGTCCTTGAAGCATCCAAAGTGACGTGTTGAATAGCTGCAACAGACAGGAAAGATGAGATAAAATGCATTTGCTTAGGGATGAACAGCAATTAAATTTATCAGTATTATTTAATTAATAAATAATTTAAGAAATAATTATTTTGTGACAGCACATGTTGTTCAGTAGTAAAGATACTATGATTTTTGTTGGTTCACCAAATTAACAAACGCTGTTTCATTTACAATGTTACAGTATTAGTGTAAATAGACAAATAATTAATAAACAAACAGTCCATGTTAAATTATACTAATTTATTGACTTTTATGAGTTTTTCTGGAAAATTAATTGTGGTCTTACCCCTCACATACTAGCAACAATAAGGTGGCGCCACCTAGTGGAGTTTTGAGTGCACGCAAGACAATTTAATTTCTTGTACATTTTAATTGATGAGACTGTGATTTTTATCTCATGACAAGTGTACACGTCACATGTGTAATTTGGCGGTAGTAGGTGACCGTTTTCGTGTCCGCACGAACAATACTGTCATTGAGTAGGGCGTCCAACTTCCAAGCCAAGGGCAAGGCAGAGAAGGGCGGCTGGCCGAGGAAAACTAGACTCTAGTCTAGACTAGAGACTAGACCTAGTCTAGTCTCGACTCTAGAGCGAATAATCGCAAGTCATGTTATCAGATTCATAAATCCGTCCTCCTTAGAGACCTTACCGTCTCTTTGCCTTTGCTTCGGTTGAAACGAATATCCCAGAATTTGGCACACAAAAATAAACAAAACTGTGCACATCAATCATCAAGGCAATGCCAATGCCATGGGCATAGCAATGCCTGGCCCGGGCCTTGGTGAACTCAAGCAAGAGAGGACGTCGACGTCGTAAAACACTCATTTTAAATAGTAAAACATCGCAGACCCAGCTTTGTACTCACATGACATATATGATGACCAAGGTAAGTATCATCAAACCGACATCAGTCGCTGTCAGCGGTAACAGATTCAGCAACATGCCAATTTCAGACGTTTACATTTAGTCCTACCACCGACGACAGAGCAATCAACAAACTTGTTCGCGAACTCGCAGAGAAGATTGCACAGTGCGCATGTCTGGTCTGCGTCATTTTGACAGGTAAGCGTTTGTTTTTAGTCCTAGATGGCGGAAGAAGAACGGGCGGATCAGGATGGCAAGGATACGGGTCCGTGTATAATAAAAACATTATACACAAAATTACTTTATCAAGAATTATGTATATATAGTTGATCACATGATAATCATATAATTATGTTGCATCAGTAGGGTGGCTCCCATGATTGCGGCATACCCTGCTAAAAATGTACTACAGTTTATTATGGTAAACCATGATACATCCATAGTAAATCATAGTGAATTATAGTAAACCATAGTATATTGCATTTTACCATGCTTTCACCATAGTAAATCATAGTAAAATATGGTATTCACTGTAATAAACCATGGTAAAACGTGATATTCATCATAGTAAAGTGAAGTATTTACTATAATAAACCATAGTATTTACTATGGTAAAATTAACATGGTAAAATATTCAACAAAAACACTGTAGTTTATATTGTAGTTTAAATGCTTATGATGGTCAAAATAAATACTGTACGTCTGTACGTCTGTACGTCGGTTGGTCGGTCGGTCTGTCTTGGTCTGTCTCTGTCTGTCTGTCTGTCTGTCTGTAATAAAATGTTTATGTATATACCGTCCTTTCCTTTTTATTCGCAAATTTCAAAATGAAACAAGCAACCCAGCGGGCAAACTGACGCTGTAACGACGTTGTTTCGACGTCAGGCACCGACGTCGAAACAACGTCGAAAACACATTGGATTTGAAAGTTGTATCAACGTCGGGTATCGACGTTGTTCCGACGTCGGGTGACGACGTTGTTCCGACGTCGGGTGACGACGTTGTTCCGACGTCGGGTGACGACGTTGTTCCGACGTCTGGTGACGACGTTGTTCCGACGTCTGGTGACGACGTTGTTCCGACGTCGGGTATCGACGTTGTACCGACGTCGGATGACGACGTTGTTCCGACGTCGGATGATGACGTTGTTACGACGTCCGGTACCGACGTCGAAACAACGTCGATACCCGACGTCGGAGCAACGTCGTCACCCGACGTCGTTCCGACGTCAGGTACCGACGTCGAAACAACGTTGAAAACAAGTATCAACGTCGGGTGTCGGTGTCGTTCCCGGCTGTATCAACGACTAGTTCGGGGAGCGTTTTTTCTTGTAATGTAGTTTGTGCCATGTTTAAAACTAATATGCATAATTGGGCTCACTGTGAAGCTTACGATGAACATGCAGATCCTAAGCTGAAAGGGTGACACCACCCCTAAAAAGTTAATAACAAATACTGTATTCACCATATTCTGACAGCTTTCTGTATTAGCTGTCAATAAAGGTCACAAACTATATAAACTAATTTGTGGAATATCTTGGGAGTATTGTAATTTGTTTGAATTTATAACGGTATAATTATGAAAAAAAATATACTTTCAAATGTGTTAAGGTTTAGTGATGACTGGGACAACAACAAAATTCCATAACTTTTCTTTCAGTGTTATAATTTCTTGGATAAGCTATGATTCAGACCAAAACAATTCCATTAATTGCGCAATAAAATAAAATAATACTATGACAGCGTATCTATACAATTAAACATAAAGATATTCATTATGTCGTGGTACAAATCACATCCTTTTATTTCGTACAAATAAAACAATTATTAAAATTAAATTAAAACACTACCAATTACACAAGCTGGAATTCTATCTAGTTGTGAGCCTTCCGTCCACCACCTCCAGCCCGGTCTGGTGCATATTTAAGGCATGCAGAGACGGCTGCAATGACCTCTGTCTCCGTTCCGACTTGGTTCTTCAGGACACTCGCTGCAACATAATTTTCATCATAGGATTGGAATCTTGTACGTTTGAATATCATACCCTTTAGGCATAATCATTATAATTTTGTTGTGCCCATATGGTAGAGAAGGTCTTACTGAGTAAAAAATATACTGAAATTTTTTCTGACCGACCCCCTGTTTCCATGGTATCAAGCAAAACGGCCGTCAAAAAAATACAGCACGTCTGAAAATTGTAAACTTTGGAAGTACCAATGATATGGCAATCTGGCTTGGATTGTTGTGAATTTTCAAAATATGTAATTGTGAATGTAACAATTTTAGACAAATTTTAGGATATTACACCAAAGATAAAGCATAAAACCACAATGTTTGTATACAGATTGTTGAGATTATTAAAGAGTACGCAGTAATCCAAACCAAACAGAGAATGATCGCATTGATTGCTTGTAAGAGCCACACCTCATCCATCAATAAACGTGTTTTAGAGATGTGTAATTGTTATAAAAGGTATCTTTACTGCAACATACAAAACTACTGATATATACAAGAAACTCATTTTAAGTATTTTTCCTCAAAAAACATCATTCTAGCTGTCATATATCCCCTTAATTCTGGATTTAGATATCTTTTATCAAACTATACTGAAACTTTGTTTTTGTGAAAAAATGTTGACTAAATAAATTCATTATGCTTGATTCACCAATCCGCATGCTCCAGTAATCGAGCCAAAAATCATTGGTAAATGTGAAATAGAAAGAATTACACTGATCACTGATGTATGGCTTAGGTAGGTGTAATCATTTACTATGCTAGACATAGCATATTTCTTACCTCTTTGATTTGGTGACAAAGCAAATGATGGTAGTGATGGTAGCTGCTTCATAAGAGGTTTCGGCAGGAAGACCTTACCTTAGAGATATTAAAGATTGAAACAAAAATTAAAAACAAACTTATGTGTTTACTAAAAAGGCATTCTTTTGAATCATTGAAGAAGCTGATTATGAATGAATGTGGTAACTTGTGAAATCCAATTGCAGTGTTGACATTTAGCATTCAACGCAAGATGTTTGAGAGAACAGAAGTACTTCTATGTACTTACTACAACTTTCCCTTGTACTCTTCAGAGTGACCTCTTGGTCGGAGCTAGACTCGTCGAGAGAATGTGGAAAAGTATAACTCTCATTATACATGTAGCCTACATATATTTTCATATAACTACTTCTTTTAGTAAGTATTGCTATTCAGTGCTTCACGTTAGAAAAAAATCAGGCGAGCGATAAACCACTCGCCTAAATAAGCCAAATAATTTAGGCGAGCGATTTATTAGTTTCGTTTTCAACCAATTGGTGGTATTCGTTTTTCGGTCTGGTGATGCCACTGCCCAGTCGTGTCATGGCGTATTCGAGGCTAGCCGTAGCGGTATCTGTTATATAAGGTTAATTTGAACAGGTTAGTTCGGAACATCAAGCTTTTGGCATAACTTGAAAAGATACATATTGACGAAGAGATATTTAACTGACACAGGAAGTACTTGCGATGACGTTACAGAAAATTATAGTAGTATAGCGATATGATTAAGTCGTTATTGGGACGAAGTCCGATGAACGCTTGTTGTCTGCACTGGCCACCGCCACACAAGTACACTGGGATCGCGAAACTACCTACCTATAATAAATTTAAACATACCAGTCATACAATCTGTGTATGTCTTCCTCTTTGTTTTCCTCTTCTCATCTTCATCGCTGACCTCGGTCGTTGAGGTGAAATTATATCGATCGCACTCCTTTTTATCATCTGAAACGAAACAATGGTGAATTAATTTATCCCAATGCACAATAAAAAAATCACAATTCTATATTTTGCAAAGCCCAACCTGATTTGGATACCAAAAACCATTTAAACGCCTAAAGTCACCAGGATATATATGATGACATAGTATTGCCAGAGAAGTAACTGTCACAGATTAAAAAATGTTATTAACTCTAATAACATAAATTATGAATAAGTACATCTTAAAATATTTATAACGATTAAACGTCAGGTCACACATTGTGAGAAATGCAATTTAGCTAGGCACAGGGTTCAAATTACTGTCACATTTGCAACTACATATTCACAACTTCGAGCCATACAGTTACCTGATGTTATCTTGCATTTGACCAAAGGGAACTGCAACCACTGGTCAGTTGGTGTCGACCGCTCTCTTTATCTTATGTTTGTGGCATCTTTGACGGGTGGCCAATCAACCACCCTCTTCTCCCTGTTGATCCAGCAGTGTGTAGGGGTCATTAAAATACCATTAGTAAGCTGGGGCAGAAGTAATGGGCCCAGGGCAGTCACTGCCCATGCAGCTCAGCCGCACATCCAAGCCTAAAGCTGTGAGCACTGACCATTTCAAACTAGCCAATGGGTAGCTCTCATTATCACACCGCTATTTAACTACAGCTTCTAAAATGACTACCATGTGTGTGTGACATGTGCCCGTGTCCACTATGTATAACAGTCGACTTTGTACGTCACCTTGAGAGCAATCTTATCTGACCGCCCTTTCTGTTATCTGCTAATGGAGTAGAAAGATGTCACATTGTGCAGATGACTTGTGACAGACCCAGCCTTGTCATATGTTACTACACAACATAACATTCGTTAATATAGAGTATAATATATATATATATATATATCATTTTGGAACATTTTGTGGTGAAAGGGTGGATACACTTAAGAGTGGTGACGTGTACATGGAAATCATATTTTGGACAAATTTATATAAATCTTGTTGTTTAAATTTTTCACGTCGGCTAACAAGTACCAATTTGCCGTTTTTCGAGAAAAAATCTATAATTTGAAAAAGTTTATTAGTGGTGATCATAATTTTTGGGTTGTTGATGCCAATTGGACATCTCTTTTTAATGAATCTTTTGTTATCATTCGGTATAGCTAGGGTTTAAAACCAATACATGGATGAGTTTTTTTAACATTGTACAAATTGCAAAAAAACGGACGAGATTGCATTCCATGGTCCATAGTTTGAACCCAATCCATGGCGGATGTGTACAACGTATATAAAACGTAATTCTCGACACATAGCTGGATGGTCACTGGCGGACGTGGCGACAACGCAATATTGTTACGTTGTTGCTACGTATTGGTACACGTTTATAGAATGCGTGTATAGAACGTACACATAAAACGTAATTCATAACGTTACGAAACCATTACCAGTTTCCCCAGTTCCACACTTGAATGAACAGGTGAATTCACGTGAATAGTTGATCCATTATGACCGTACCAGTTTCCCCAGTTCCACACGTGAACGAACCCCTCAATTCATGTGAATACTCATTCCGCTAGAACCGCACCAGTGTCCCAGTTACACACGTGAATGAACATGTGAATTCACGTGATTACTCGTTCCGCTAGAACCGTACCAGTGTTCCCAGTTCTACACGTGAATGAACACTTGAATTCATGTGAATACACCTTCCACTACGACCGTACCAGTTTCCCCAGTTCCACACGTGAAAGATCACGTGAATTCACGTGAATACTCGTTCCGCTAGAACCGTACCAGTGTCCCCAGTTTTTTGTCGACGTCATTTCAACGTCGTGATAACGCCAAGTTTCGATGCCCTTACAGCGCTGATGACCTTACGTTTTCATGACGTCAGTTTTGGTTGTCGACGTTATTTCAACGTCGTGATAACTTCGTGTTTCGACTTCCTTACAACATCGATGTGTTGACGTTGTAAAGACGTCGGATTTGGTTGTTGACGTTATTTCAACATCTTGACAACATCAAGTTTCGACGTCCTTACAACGCTGATGACCCTATATATATGTTGTCAAAACATCAGTTTTGGTTGTCGACATTATTTCAACGTCGTGATATATAATAACTTCGTGTTTCGACTGCCTTACAACATCGATGAGCTGACGTTGTAAAGACGTCGGATTTGGTTGTCGACGTTATTTCAACGTCGTGACAACGTCAAGTTTCGACGTCCTTACAACCCGACGTTGTAAAGACGTGGGATTTGGTTGTCGACGTAATTCCAATGTCGTGATGACGTCGCGTTTCGACGTCCTTACAACGTCGATCACCCGACGTTGTAAAGACGTCGGATTTGGTTGTCGACGTGATTTCAACGTTGCGGTAACGTCGTGTTTCGGCGTCCTTACAACGTTGATTATCCGACGTTGCAAAGACGTCGGGTTTGGTTCTCGACGTGATTTCGACGTCGGGACAATGTCAGGTTTCGTCGTCTTAACAACGTTGATTACCCGACGTTGTAAAGACGTCGGATTTGGTTGTCGACGTGATTTCAACATCGTTAAAACGTTGCGTTTCGACATCGTCACAACGTTGATTATCCGACGTTGTAAAGACGTCGTACCTGGTTGTCAACGTTATTTCAACGTCGTGGCAACGTCAAGTTTTCGACGTCCTTACAACGTTGATTACCCGACGTTGTAGCAACGTCGGATTTGGTTGTCGACGTGATCTCAACGTCGTTATAACGTCGCGTTTCGACGTCCTTACAACGTCGATAATCCGACGTTGTAAAGACGTCGGATTTGGTTGCCAACGTTGTTTCAACGTCGTGACAACGTCAAGTTTCGACGTCCTTACAACGTCGAAGAACCGACGTTGTAAAGACGTTGTATATATGTTGTACGACGTCGCGATGTATATTCAACCAATAATCGACGTCGTACGGACGTCGTGTGCCCGCTGGGAAGCAATGATCTTTTTTATTTATAAATATGATGTAAAAAACATCGGTATTTAATTATTTTTGAATAAATACTTTTTACTAAACTAGTACAGTACTAGCTGCAACCACAGACCTCAGTCGTCCGTTGTCCAGTCAGTACAAGCCAGCATGCATCCCACATTCTGAAGCCAGCATGCATCCCAAAATAGCTTTGGTGCCCCACACCAAAGCTATTTTGGGATGCATGCTGGCTTCAGAATGTGGCAAAGCTATATATGTCTGATACTGGAGAATGTTACCCACATCCGTATATGGTCCTAATTGCATAATGACAGAGAGACAGACAATATTTATTTTATATAAGAGCGAAGTAACGAAAAATGGAACGCGTGTTAAAATTGGGAGTGAAAAATGTTCTATCCCAAAATAGTGTTTTCGTATATGATGTTGTAGTATAGTATGGAAGCCTGTTGGTGCCACCAGAATAAAACTTTCTATCTCGTAATTACGAGATAGTAGAGAACTGGAAATGGAACGCTTTTTCAACCAAATGTGGAGCAAGTAATACTTATATACGGCCTCCACTTAATTATACCAACCGTACATGTGCGGTAAAGTAGTATGCAGCAAGCACTAAGACATCTGTGTCTGGTGACTTCATTATTATGGTTCCTAGAACAACACGTGCTCCGAAGTCTGCATCAGCAAAACCAGCATGCAGAAGCATCCTGGTGTCAGCTTCTTCTTGTGTACTGGCAAAGTGTCTGTCTTCTTCTACACCTCGACTACTGATGGATTTCTCTACCTCATCATTGGTGATGCCTCCAACAACCAGGAGTGTACACGCTGTGTGTGCTTCCAGCCACTGGGATGCACGACTGACCACATATTCACAAAGAAAGATCACTAGTGATTGCTTGTTGGATGGAACATCGAAGAACCTTTTCCATGGACGCCCACCGATCACCTGGTACTACTTGCAAGCAGATGTTGAACCTGCGCGACGGTCCCATTCAGCAGTTTTCACACAGTTATCGTCATCATATCTATCAAACACTTCCACAACTGTGTCAGTTCTCTGAAATCCTGTCAGAAGTTACCTGAAGTACGCTACCGCTAATGCATCAAATGAATTGAATTGGTCCCCCGCCATCATTTGAATGACAGCGATGGCATCCATAATACACACTGTGGTTGCAGTGGTGTTTTGTGGTAGTTCAGATACTCTCTCGCCTTGAGCTTCTAGTTGATGGCCCGGTTCCGCTTTGTTAGTTTTTCCGCATTGTACAATCAGCATGCAAAATGGCCATCGGCACTGGCCCTATCGGGTGGCCGAGAACGGTGGCCATAAAACATCATCTCTGCACCTCGCCGACGACAGGGCTCTGCGGAACACAATCACTGGACTAGTAGCTGCTGTTACAACACCTCCATTGCCACACTTGAACTTGGTCTTTTTCACCTTGTCATCAAATGTTTTCAGGCCTGATTTGCTGATGGGGCTGTATAGACGCTGCATGTTTCACCTGATTCAAGTGCGCCATGCACACATCTCTCCAGCTTCTCCTCCCAAGCACCTACGATGTTGAGGAACGAATGTTGCATATCCGGTGTTGCATGCAGCCCCGTAAATAAGTTTAAGTGTACATCTGGGTGAGATTCAGGCTCGAACGGATTGGTCATGTTGTTAACAGCATGCTTGGTCAGAGGTCTCACATGCTTTTCATCCCTCTTCAGTGTGGATGCCAGTACTTCTTTGTGATCCTTGTCTTCAGTACTTGTGGACAAACCACTCCTTTCTCGTATTGCTTTAGCATATTCACTCATGATGTGCTTCGTTAATGTCCACCTGATGAGTGCTGGCTTCTTTCTAGTCAGTCAGACTATGCCACTGCTTCCCTTTGCATCTCTGATGACTGTTTTCGCTATGCCCATGTCGCTCCAGATCCCATTGAAACTATCTCTTGAATCAAGCTGTAGATTGCAGTGTCATAAGGACACTGTATTGTAATAGTTGACGACGGTGTCTTTGCTTTAAGATTTGTTTTACTCAGGTAGGATGAAAGACATGTTGAGTGGTACACGGCATCCTTAGTTATCAAATCCTCCTCCGATACTGCGCGTATAATTTTCTCGTCTCCTCTTTGACATGCAGCCTTCTTAAGGCTGGTTGCGCGTTCAGATGTTTCAATTTTATGCAACTTTTTGTCTTTCCTGTGTGATTTATTTGAACACACAATACAGACAGACCAATATGTCGAACCAGTGGCTTTCTCATTGCCACACTAGGTATATGTGATACTGATTGTTGAGAATCAGTGTAATTTGTTGTTTCTTGTTTGGACAATAGCCTAGTGTGATCCAAATTTGACTTGCTTGTGTACGTTTTGAAGCAACTCCTGTGGTATAGTATCTGTGGCATATCTTCAAGGCTATGCAATGCATCTATTAGACGGTGATCCAAGAATGATTTCTGCCAAGTACATGTTGTTTTTGACAGTTTTAAATTGTTGAAACATTCCTGACAATGAGGCATTTTGAGAAGTTAATTGAGAGACGTCTTCTCTTTCTCGTTAGTTTTATGGGGCTAGATTCCATTGCAAATGTTCAGCCCTGTTGAAATAAAACTGGTAATGTCAGGCACTCTGCCTCCTTTTATTGAATGAAGACGAACGTGACGTACAATGGGTTGAAAAGGAATTCGTACTACAATAAACTTAAATTATATAATAATTTACCATTATTAAATGTGCCTGTACATTTATGATAGATTTATAGCCAGGATGCCACGTATTCAACAAAGATGCATTTGTCCCAATTCTTCACACTTAGCGACATTGCTATTATCGCTGACGGCTGTCAACGATAAAGGTTGATTTATTCAATACTTACGTTGTTGCACGACATGCATTGTTGTATGCTATTATTTTATGCATGCACTTATTGTTAAAATAACTGTTTCTTTATAAGACTTGTTAATTAAGATTAAGATTAGTCAAAATAAAACTTACCAACCCAAGACTAACTCGAGCACAAATAGGAGAAAACTAGCCCCCGATAGCGAGATTTTTATAGCATGTACGTGGATCAGCTCGTATTTCTTATGTTTCGTAGGATGTGCAATTTAAAAAAAAATATCGCGAACATACACACGCGCGCGCACGCGAGTGTGTGTGTGTGTGTGTGTGTGCTTGGTCAGAGGTCTATATATATATATATATATATATATATACTGATATTCTAAAACTTAAATAATTATTCTTTTCATCGTTTGACTTCAGAGCAATTGTTAGAACAATTTGTCTTAAATTAACATTTTCAGAATAGCACAATTTCGAAAATTCATCATTTGACAGTGACCTTGTTCAACCTTCGCTCCACACATACAGCACCAGTTGATAGCTCCGTGTCATACCTCATTTTGACGAGGATACAATACGGTTTACAATGGTATATGAAGAGGTATTGTGCATTTAGGCAAATAGATACGCAACCATTGTAAACCTAGGCCTACACCGATTGTGAAATGGTCCAATGTTGAACAGTCACCATTTGATAGTGACCTTGTTTGACATTCACTACACACATAATGCTCCGTTTAATAGCTTTACGCCATACCTCATTGTAACGGGAAGACAGTTAGCTTTCAAACGGAATATGAAATGGTCATCAGTAAGTAGAAAACGTAGCTCCACAACCATTAAGATTTTGTAAAGCTTGCGGGATGGTGCAATTGCTAACATTCATCAATTGATGGTGACCCTGTTTGAACGCCGCTCCACACAAACTGCTTCACCTCACAGCGCCATGTCACACCGCATTTTGACGGGGAGAAATTGTCCTTTCATACAGTGTATGATTAGTCCGTAGTCGTGAAGTATAAACACAGTCAATGTAACTTTATGATGTTTGCGGCATTGTAAACTTTCCAATATTCGTCATTTGATGGGTAACCTTGTTTGACCTTGTCGTCACTCTTATCATTCCTGGATACATCATCATGTCGTACTCTGTTTTGAAGGTGAGACACTGCGCTTTCCAAGAATATACGACATAGCCATTTTCTAGTTAAATAAAATAGCTAAATAGCCTTTGAAATATTAAGAAGGTTTCGGAAGCGTCCAGTGTCTAAAATTGATCGTTTGATGGTGACCTTGGTTGACCTTGGATTCACGCTTATATCTACTGCACACTTGGCAATTCTACGACAGGCCTAATTATGACGGGGAGATGCAGGGCTTTCTAATGATATAACATTTGGGTGGGCGTGGGGGGGATTTAAATCGGTCTGTTAGGTGGTTCTACCGCTCGCCTATATGCGATGGTTGATGGCCAGAATTTAACCCTATGTGGAAGTACAGAGCAGCCGCAACGTCACGATCCACGGCATCCAACACCAGTTCTGATAGATCCCCCGCTACCTGCACGTGTACGGTTGATATAATTAAGTGGAGGCCGAATAATTATTACTTGCTCTGCATTTGATTGGTTGAAAAAGCGTTCCATTTCCGGTTCTCTACAATCTCGTAATTACGAGATAGGTATCTCGTAATTACGAGTTAGTATCTCGTAATTACTAGATATTATCTCGTAATTACAAGATAGAAAGTGTTATTCTGGTGGCACCTATTCAGGCTTCCGTAATATAGCATGATGAAATAGACCATTCACATTTTTGTCGCGTCTGTCACACTTATGAAACTATGTGTCCAGTAAACAATTATACAATGTTAATTAGTTTATTTGCTTGTAGAGGTGTATTGTGATTATACTGACCAGGCAAATATAGAAGTATTCGTTTTCGGTTTGAAATGGTCGCCTGATAGTGCTGACATTGCAAAATGTTATCCCATTTTCAAAATCCGGTTGGAGATGTTCCACCCAGATTTGTTTTCCCCATAGACAAATTTAGTAATTACCTGGGTCTGTCTTACACCTCACACCTAATGTAGAATACCTCGCATGGGGCACTGAGTTCCATAGATTCCTCTACAGAGGACAAAAACATCTGTTTGACTGGTTCGGTAGCAATTGGTGACATAAACGACAAGGTAAATAAAACAAACCTTTATTTTTGAACTGTTTCTTTACTTGTTTGGGCTGTTGGTTTACATGATCTTAGACTTAAGACTTAATCACTTTCTTTAAGCAAATTGTAATTACTTTAACATATTAATAACTGAAGATCTTACTTAACTTGAACTACCAGACATATGATTACACAATGCTTAATCAAACACAATGTTACGACCTGTCCTTTTTGTGGTAATTCTCAAGAATCCCAATGTTTTACTTTCAAGTGTTATTCTTGATGATGTGCCGAGGTGGAACTACTAGGGAAACCATTACTATAAGTTCCAGTGGGCTAAAGTAAATAGTAGATGAGCGGACACCATCTGACTTTCTGGGCTACCGGAACACAGTATCCTAATTTGTAGCGAGCTGGACTTTCTGCTTTTTTCCTGATGGCTTTCAAAACAGTCAACTCCCTATCCACTCGTGTATGCTTGGAACAGGTGCATTGAATACAATCACTAGACCTTGGAATCCCCACATGCTATAGAAGTAATGGTATGAATCTCAGAAAATTCTACCGGGAAAGCCGGATTTTCATCTTGAAATATTTTAAGGGGAAACCTTGCAATTTCTAAATTTGGCAGTCCCAGAGAACGTGCTTAATATACTTCACTCGTTGCTTAGGACTAAAAACTGCCAGTGTCTTAGCCCTTTTTGAAATATGTTTATATTATGATTTCTTGATTTGCTGATATGTTTCTACCTGATACCAAACTACATAAATATTATTTGTGGACTTATTTGAGCTATAATCCCATATTTCTTGTGTGATTTTCTGGAGAGTTGTAGCACATACAACTATTGACAGTCCTGAGTGTTTCTGCTCTGTGTGTTCTGTGTAGTGGCAGGCAGAATAGCAGATTTCTTTAGTTTGTATGAATTTATGATATCCAGATACACTACATGTGTGTGTGCGCGTGCGCGTGCGCGCGTGTGTGTGTTACACCCTTTGATGATTTGAGTACAAAAAAGCATAAATGGCATGAGTCAACATGGGCAAAAAAATGGTGAACAGCGAAGATTAAGATACATATCTACCTAAATATATACTTTCTGTTTTACAGGTGTAGCTGGAATTAGCTGTGGAACCATCTGCATGGCAAAATGACGTTAATAAAACAACTATATAATACACCCTATTGTTAGTAGATTGCTAGCCAATTGTCGGTAAAATTACGATCTTTGGGGCAATACAGATTGTAATTGTGGAACCTTACCTGAAGTAGGCGTCAATGCCAAACATGGCAGGTAGATAGGATTATTAATAGTGCAATTTTTCTGCCCAAAGAATAGATTGTGTCTCACTGAATAAAACATTTTTTGAACATCTCTTATTCAGACCAGTGTTTTTATTGTAACAAAGAAAACGTCTGCCATTCACAGTGTGACAGACGCGACGTTTTGAGGGACGAAATTGATTAATGCTTTGCTACTCGTTAACTGCAAATCACTGATTAACGATTTGGTATCTGTGAATTGTAAATGGGTCAAGCACTGTATAGCATGTTTTCATATTTTTTTCCTTCTTACTTTATTTGTGAAAATAGGGTGTGACAGACGCGACATAATAGGACAGAATTTTGTTCACAGTTTTCCAAAATAAATTATCTATGACTTATAATGTTTGTTAAATTTCTTTTTCTAAAAAATCAACTGAGGAAGGGTTCTGTGGCAGATAAATATTTTTAAATGTTCGTTTAGCTAATTGCCGCCCGAAACTACCGTCTTTTGAAGAAAACCATGCCAGATTCTCACGTCAATAACTCAACAATGGTGGGCATAAACAGTTAGTTTTTTTCATCCAATTATACCTTCGGGTATACATTCAATATACAACAATAAACGGAGGCTTCCAGATATTCCTGTAATTTTTGGTTTTTGAAATGCTGTTGTCAAAGGTTTTTGTATTTTTATGCCAAAATATCCCCATTTTTAGGTCTTCAGATAGCTACAAAAGAGGCAAATCTTGATGAAACTTGCTAAAGTTGTCTTTCCCGGCAGATAAGACCATGTTTTATCCCCCCAAAAATGGGATGTTCATTTTAGTAACTGAATGACAAAGCTCACAAGTTTAGAAAATGAAAGTGTTCCATTTTGTGTGACTTCACTCATAATTAAGAAAAGCATGTGTACTTCTAAACTCTACTTACATTCTACATTTATGATCTCACTTGCATTGGCCCAGACAACAGTTCGGTGTCCAGGTCGCGTGACAATACAATAGAACACTGTGTTGTGGTCTCTGCGACTGAATGATACTTTGTAGATTTTCACTCGACTCACATCACAAGTCACCTCTACTTTGATATGCTGTTTCACCATGTGCTGAAGCCCAGTCATAATATTATATATTCCTTGAGGTCTTACTGAAACAATTACATCATTACATTGTACGCAGCCTGTTTTCCGTTAGTTAGTTCTATCTCCCTAAATGCATTAAGAGATATGACATAACGTGTCTGAAGAACACACACACACACACACACACACACACACACGCACACGCACACGCACACGCACACGCACACGCACACGCACACGCACACGCACACGCACACACGCACGCACACACACACACACACACACACACACACATACACACACGAACGCACGCATGCACGCATGCACGCACGTACGCATGCACGCACGCACGCACGCGGGCACTTACCCACTCACCAACTCACCACACTGACTTATTCACAAAAATATGTACGCACACACGCACATGTACACATTTATGTAATAATGTCCACTACACAGCATCATGTACTGCCTTAACTCGTAGTCACACTACTTACGGCAATCTATGCACTGTGACTGCATAAAATAGATACGGGTATCTAATTGCTCTGTACTATGAATGCTTACAGATTAGATTGGAGATTTTTTTTATATAACGCTCTAACTTAACGCCATGAGCAAAAACATGTTATCTAAGTATAAATATAATAAGTGATTCATTTCAAATACGCACTATTCACAGTCAGATTGTTCTGGTTATCTCTTGTCCATGTTCCACACATGTATCTTCATCTGTTAGAACTGTGACTGTGTAGTTGATGTAGAGTTCATATTCATAATCATTATCGCCTTGTCGTTCCATCACTGTTCTGGCATTGAAGTCATTTTTGTTTGTTTCCCGTTTGCTGCTAACAAAGTACGCGAATACTAGAATAGTATCGCTGCCCTTGTACCAGTACACCCGCGAGAAACTCACTCTTGTCTAGAAGTGTGCATCTCATCAAGGCTCCTTCTCCCCCCCACGTCTCAGACGGAACATCCAGTGTCACAACGCTGATTTTCCCCCTGACGTTGTACACTGGAAGGAAACACAATTTATCTAAATACGCATAGCAAATGTTTCCATTAATGTTTCAAATAATAGGCCCATTAATCTAAATGGACGGTTTGTAAAAAGTAGTTGTTTTATAAAGTGCGTTACATTAATTATAAAATAGTTATAATCGCTGCAGTTGTTTGTATTACATACTTTAGTTACATTGATAGTTTAATTAACCATTGTACTTCATCATAATATGGATGATTCCATGGAACGTGAGTCTAAGATATGACATTCTGGAAGCTCATTAGGATATAACATAATTGACCAATTTACAATTTTATATATATATAATTATACCACTGCGCTATATGTATATGTATATATATATACATGTATACATATATATATATACATATATACATATATATATATATACATATATATATATATATGTATCACCCAGCGACGCTGTTTAAGGCGCGAAGATTAAATATCCATCACTGTCTAAGGTACTTATTTATATAGCTGAGTAAACTGAGGTTCGACACCGCAGCATAGGATTCGAACCCGGTGTACCTAACCCACTCAGCTATATATATATATCAACGTACGATCAACGTACTAGTTGAGCAGATGTGTGACGAAGAGGGGGTGGGATTCACATATTTATGGGGATACTTTGTTGGGAGGGAAGATATGTACATGAGAGATGGCCTCCATCTTAGTGGAAAGGGGGCAGCAGTTTTCTCAGAGAACCTGCTGCGATCTGTTGACAGTGGGACAGGTTGTATCTATTTAAACTAGATTCGCAGGGGGGACTCACAGAAAAGCCTGAAAATGGAGGCATAGATAAAGACAGCACAAATAAATCAGCAAATAACAGTGTGGAAAACTCTTCTGAAGCTGGATATAAATGTGTTTGTTTAAATGCAAGGAGTATAGTAAACAAAAGAAATGAACTAAACATTATGGTAGAAGATATTGACCCTCATATAATAGGTATAACCGAATCCTGGACCACCACCGATATATCAGATGCTGAATTGGGACTGACAGGATATGTAATGTTTAGAAAAAATAGAATAGGAAGAAAGGGAGGTGGAGTTATTTTATATATTAAAGAATCTATTCAGGCTTATGAAATAAAATTAGAAAGAGAAGCAGATTGCGAAGAAGTTGTTTGGTGTAACATAGTTACAGGAAACTCAACGTTAACAGTTGGGTTAGTTTATCGAAGTCCAAACATAAGCATAGAAGAGAATGAAAAAATACAAAAAGCTATAAGGGAAGTAAGCAAACGGGACTGTATTATTATGGGGGATTTTAACCATGGGCATATACAATGGAAATCTCTACAGAGTATGGGGAGTGAGGACCACAAGTTTTAGTTTTAGTACAAGATAGTTTCCTTTCTCAACATGTGCTAGAACCAACCAGGGGAGAGAATGTGTTAGACTTAGTTTTGTCCTCACAGAAAGAATTAGTTGACAATGTCAAGATATGTGAGCCACTGGGGAGTAGTGATCACAACCAGATACATTTTATCATCAAAGTAAAATCAGAAAGGAATAGTAAAAAGCAGTATAGGAGAAATTTCCACAAAGGAAGGTATAAGGACATGAGGAAATATTTAGCAAAGATAGACTGGAATAACACACCGAAAAATAAGACGGCAACAGAATGCTGGAATGTATTAAAGAGTGAAATTAAGTGCATAGTCGATAAATTTGTACCCTTCAAAAAACAAGGAAAACGGTCCAAAAAAAAACACTTATCGAAAGAAGCCATTAGAAAAATTAAGTACAAACAAATGATGTGGAAGTCATACAGATGTACTGGAAATGATGAAGACTACAACAGTTATAAAGAAGCACTTAACCAAGCTACAGCTGAAATTAGAAAATCAAAGAGAAGCTATGAACAACAATTAGCTAGTAATATAAAACATGACAGCAAGAGTTTTTATGCGTATGTTCGAAGCAAACAGAAAGTTCAAGATAAAGTCGGTCCTCTAGAAGATAGTGCTGGAAATATAATATCAGAGGGATTCTTAATGGCAGAAGACCTGAATGAGTACTTTAGTTCAGTGTTTACCAGGAAGATATTAGTTCACTGCCAGTACCAGAGGCTAAGTTCAAGGGGGCAGATTCAGACTATTTAGGACAATTAATTGTAACCCCGGAAATGGTAGGTAAGAAAATAAGGGCTATGAAGGATAATAAATCACCTGGAGTGGATGGCATTCCACCCAAACTACTATTGGAAATTGTAGAACAAATTAGCATACCGCTTGCAACAGTTTTCAATTTGTCATTAGAAGAGGGAGTGGTTCCTTTAGAATGGAAAGAAGCAAACATTATACCGTTATTCAAAAAAGGTTCGAGAAACAAGTCAGAGAGCTATAGACCAGTGAGTTTAACATCAGTGATTTGTAAATTGTTAGAAAGACTAATTAAAGATCACATGGTGGATTTTCTTGTTAAACAAAACTTGATAAACCCATCTCAACATGGTTTTTTTAAAGCGAGGTCATGCTTAACAAATATGTTATGTTTTTTGGAAGATATCACTAAGTGGGTAGATGATGGATCACCAGTAGATATCGTCTACTTAGATTTTCAAAAGCTTTCGACAAAAGTACCCACATCAAAGATTGCACAAGCAAACTAAAGGCCCATGGCATAGGAAGTAAGTATAATAAACTGGATAAGAACAATGGTTGATTGACAAGAAGACAGCGATGATGTAGTAGTTGATGGGGAGGCTTCAAACTGGAAATCAGTATTAGTGGGGTACCACAGGGATCAGTAATGGAGTCCTATATTATTCTTAATATATATAAATGATTTGGACGATGATATAGCTAGTAAGGTGTTGAAATTTGCAGACGATACAAAAGTGTTTAGAAGGATTAAAAGTGATTGAGATAGACAGCATTTACAAGATGATCTTGACAGGTTGATCAAATGGTCTGAAAAGTGGCAAATGTTCAAATCGTAATTGAAATGTAAGTGCCTCCCACACAGGACATGGGAACAAAGATGTACAATATACAATGGGGGTTTATGTACTAAGTACTACAGTAAAAGAAAAGGACTTAGGGTTAACCATTAATTGCTGATATGAAGGTTTCAGGAAGCAGTGCGAAGATTGCAACTTCAAAAGGGAAATCAAAAATCAACCTTGGATTAATTAGGCGAAACATAACGTATAAGGAAAAAGAGCTAATAATACCGCTGTACAAAACAATAGTTAGGCCTCATTTAGAATATTGTATTCAAGCGTGGAGGCCATATCGCAGGAAGGACATAGATATGCTAGAAAGAGTGCAGAGGAGAGCAACTAAAATGATACCAAAACTGAGGGATCTTAGTTACGAAATACGCCTAAAAAATGCGGTTTAACAACACTAGAGACCAGGAGATTGAGAGGAGATCAGATAGAAGTGTTTAAAATATTGAAGGGTTATGAAAATATTGATAGAAATATTTTTTTCTCAGTTAAGAAAGATAGAAGGACTAGAGGACATGAACTTACATTGGCAAAGGAGCAGAGTAGATTGGATATAAGAAAGTTTTCATTTTCACAAAGGACTGTAAATGAATGGAACAGATTACCTGCTGATTGTGTGGGTGCTAGTAGCGTGAATATGTTTAAAAATAAAATCGACACATACCTCAGACGGGCGGGATACACATAGATAAAAGGGTCGGACTCTCGATAAGCCAAAGGGCTTCCTTGTCCACCTGCCACTAGAGTTAATTCTCTGGGTGGCAATCTTGTTAAATCTTGTTAAATATATATATATAGGTTCGAGCAAGTTCATTTATTCCACTCAGCTATATATATATATATATATATATATATATATATATATATATATAGCTGAGTGGGTTAGGTTAACGCAAAGTGTAAGCAGCCCGCAAATGCTGCATTTCGCAAGTTGTGGACAAGATGGTTGTTGATTTAGATAGGTTCATCAGTTTGAAGCTGTGACCCTTTTTCTACGTATCGTTCGTGTTAGATCCGCTGATCTACAACATGGATACCTGGGGTCTGACTCACACAGACAAAATAATTTATATAATGATACGTAAAGCATAACATAATGTTGACAAGAAACACATATAAAATACACATTAAAATGCAAATTACAGGTGAATACTAAAATGGTTGTGTCATTAAGGTTAATGTGACATTATTGCACAAGCCACACAAAATGTCGACAAATTAAAGAGAAAAAGCATGGATTTGTGTAGAATGTCTAGAAGCAAGCAATTATGTAGCTTCTTGACATTATTTTGCCAACCTGTGTGTATACATGACGTATTCTTAAAATAATACTTTACTAATTTGGTTATTGTTTTTGTCATTGGTGATCAGAATTATACGTCTTATTATTTCAGTGATGCCACAAGATGTGACCATAACTGGTCTTGCCGATACAGTGTCTGAGAACACAGAGGTGGAAATGAAGTGTAACGTAGGTCGAGTGAAACCACAGGCAGGCATCTACTGGAGAAAGGGACCCAATGGCAAACTACATGCAGGAATTGCAATGAACATTCCCGAACCAAATGGAATCTTTCAAGTTCAATCAACCTACACAATGTCATTCAATCGTAGTGACAACAACAAAATTGTGTATTGTCTTGTCTCTCCACGTAGAACTGGTTTCTGGAATAACAACACTAGCGCCGTTATTCATATTACCTGTGAGCGTTTGCTGATAAATTGTGTTGATGTTTATAACAACTAGCAACATAAATAATTGTTTTATTTTTCAGTATATATTCACACTTCTTATCTTTTGAAAACATACAGTTCAAGTTTGCGGTTTGTCTTAACTGTCAGGAGTCGTGTATGCACGTTTGCTGAAGATTACGTGGCTTTGAACGGTTGTTCGAAAAATGCTTCGTCTTTTCTACGTTGACAAGCCGACCGTTGATCAGTTGGGCACTGCTTGCGTAACTTGCAATACATAATTTGATTGTTGGTAGACACGGTTATAGGCTTCACACACGCACGCATGCACATACTACACATACGCACGCACACATACATTACACACACACGCACGCACGCATGCACGCGCGCACACACAGTAATAATAATATTGAATATATACGGGACTTTGACAGAAAGTCACTTCTCTCTGTAGATGTATGCAAATACATGATTTCTGCAGTAACATTATTTTCTCCTTGCAGGTCCAGCCTATGTGGAGTATCCACGCGTGGACAACATTTCACACTCTCCTGCATTTGGTGACCAAGACTTAATAATGACATGCATGGTGTCTGGCAGTGGCAGTGTTGAGGTGACGTGGAAGAAGGATAACATCTTAGTTGACAGTGGGGACTTCAATGTCGCCACTGTCCCTGTGACACGTGGACAGTACAACTATGGACAGACAGAAGCCAAGAACAGTACATTGATATGGCAGGTTACAACGAGAGCGAGGTATTTCACCTGCAATAACATCACCCACTTTGATGGCAACTGCACCTGTGCCGTGTCTACACAGACACGATTTAACAAGATTTAACAAGATTGCCACCCAGAGAATTAACTCTAGGTGGCAGGTGGACAAGGAAGCCCTTTGGCTTATCGAGAGTCCGACCCTTTTATCTATGTGTATCCCGCCCTTCCGAGGTATGTGTCGATTTTATTTTTAAACATATTCACGCCTAGCACCCACACAATCAGTAGATAATCTGTTCCATTCATTTACAGTCCTTTGTGAAAATGAGAACTTTCTTATATCTAATCTATACTGCTCCTTTGCTAATGTAACTTCATGTCCTCTAGTCCTTCTATCTTTCTTAACTGAGAAAAAAATATTTCTATCAATATTTTCATAACCATTCATTATTTTAAACCCTTCTATCTGAACTCCTCTCAATCTCATGGTCTCTAATGTTGTTAAGCCGCATTTTTTAAGCGTATTTCGTAACTAAGATCCCTCAGTTTTGGTATCATTTTAGTTGCTCTCCTCTGTATTCTTTCTATCTTATCTATGTCCTTCCTGCGATATGGCCACCACGCTTGAATACAATATTCAAAATTAGGCTTAACTATTGTTTTGTACAGCGGTATTATTAGCTCTTTTTCCTTATACGTTATGTTTCGCCTAATTAATCCAAGGATTTGATTTCCCTTTGAAGCTGCAATTCCGCAATGCTCTGAAACCTTCATATCAGCACTAATGGTTAACCCTAAATCCTTTTCTTTTACAGTAGTACTTAGTACAGTACCCCCCATTGTATATTTTACCTCTTCGTTCCCATGTCCTACATGGAGGCATTTACATTTCCCAAAATTGAATAGCATTTGCCACTTTTCAGATCATTTGATCAACTTGTCAAGATCATCTTGTAAATGTTGTCTATCTCCATCACTTCTAATCCTTCTAAACATTGCTGTATCATCCGCAAATTTCAACACCTTGCTTGTTATTTCATCATCCAAATCGTTGATATATATTAAGAATAATATAGGTCCTAGTACTGATCCTTGTGCTACCCCACTCAATACCGATTTCCAGTTTGAAGCCTCCCCATCAACTACTACACGTTGTCTTCTGTCAATCAGCCATTTTTCTATCCAGTTTATTATACCATTTCCTATGCCATGGGCCTTTAGTTCAAGCAGTAATCTTTGATGTGGTACTTTGTCGAAAGGTTTTTGAAAATCTAAGTAGACGATGTCTACTGATGATCCCTCATCTACCCACTTAGTGATGTCTTCCAAAAAACATAACATATTTGTTAAGCATGACCTCGCTTTAAAAAAAATACCGTTATACCAGCCGTCTACTAAAGACGGCCGGTATAACAACACAAGATGAGTCCAAGGCTTTTATTGTTAATGTTCAGTGTAAGTTTACCTGTACACGTTACTACAGATGTGTATTCAGTGTTTTAAACGCATATGTTTTCCAACATATTTACATCATCTCAATACTCATTCAGCTTGAATATATTCGTTTGATGCAGTGATTTGTAACCTGCTATGGCTGCGACCTCAATTCGAGTCACGGGACTTCCTTGACGAACCATGCCGTCTAACACTTAATTTGTAATAACTAGTAAGCTAAACGATGATAAAGTAAATAGGCATAATGCGATGTGAAACAAATCAGAACGAGTATTAAGCTTATTTGTTGTACACGGAAGAATCACCAAATCATCACCGTTCAGTGGTTCATCGACGTGGAAAGAGGACGCCCCTCTCAAATCAAACATTTACCTATATACACTACTAAAAGCGCGCACTCACTTTACAACGATATAGAAACTATATCCAGAATCCTTCAATGTACTACACATGACATGTGTTGCCTATACTGCAAATGTGTATCAAAGTGGAGGACCATGCAAACATTGGATTATCATCACACACGTGTTAATTAAAACAGGTTTAGAGCAATACTAGAATTATGGTGAAATTTAAACGTCAGGATATTATAAAAATTGTTTGGAAATAATATGGAAATAACATGTATTCAGTTATAATGTCTCTATTACTCGAATATCGCCGTATATGTTGCTTTGTTTGGAGGATGTGAACATCATTATTCAATTATTTTGCAGCTCTAGCTCTACTTGAAATAAAAAACACAGGTGTAGTGTTTTCAATGTTGAATATCAGGTAGCATGAGTATTGGTTAAGTGCAGTTGGCATATCATTAAATTAACACGATTACAAGAGTGACCTGAATACTATGTGTATGTGACCAATAAAATAGTACTCGTGTTACGATAATGTATGGTATGTTTCTTTAGATGAAGCCCATTGGGGTTCTGGCCCTGCTATGACAGCTGCTGTCCCAAATGAGACATCCAAGAAGATTGTGTGTTCAGTATGTGCCAACCCACAGCCAAACTTCCTCGAGAGATTCATCAATGAAACTCTACGAGATGGCATCTGTGAGACGGGAGACAAGATCGTCCTGGATGTTGTCAGAACAGACGACTTTGTCTCCTACGTGTGCATTGTCAACAATGACGTCAATGGAGAAAGAAAGACGGAAAGATTTCACATAGAACTAGTAGAAAGAGGCATGTTTTAAATGCACTGTTGTGCTCTCTTATGGTTTAAGCATGTCCCAATTAATGTTTCCATTATACTAATTTATGGTTCGCGTGGTATCTACAATAGTTGGTCATACAACGTTTCTAACTATATGGTCAAATATGGTCACATTTTGTAACAATTTCCTTATTGTAATCATAAAATAAATACAGGTAAGTTCGTATATAGCGCAGCATCCAGACCTCAGGACCGTTGTAAGTGCTTTATGCTTTACTCCTTGGCAGACCTGTTCAATCGAATACCATCTCGACTTCCACTGGAAGTATTCAGCCACGCTGCAATGAATGGGCGAAGACTGTTCGTATGCAAATATCCACCACTGTCTATAGCCAGGTACTCATTCATACAACTGAATGAACTGAAGCAATGTAGAGTAAGCAAATTTGCCAAACGTTCGACACCGCCGCACAGGATTCGAGCCCGGGGTTCTCTCAGTCATGAGTCTGAAGCTCTTATCACTGCGCTTCTGCGCTCCACATTTAATCACGACAATATTTTTATAATACAAATACTGTGATGATAATATAGAAACATGTGGATATAATATAATTAAAGTGTAGTACTGTGATACTTGCATATCGCAAACGTAATTAAATTCTGGTAAGCTGTTTGGTACACCGGTGACAATTACAATGTTGAGGTGATATATATATTCACACAGCTGCATGCTGTGTATATATTACTTTTGCGCATACCTGTTCATATCATGCTTGACGATCCTAGTGTGCTGTGAATCTGTGCTCGGGTTCCCGACGACTTAAACACAACAAAGGTTCCCGATGATTTAGACGCTATAAAGTTAATTATTATTACTATATTTTTCTAACAAAATCATTAGCGATGGTGACAGTTGGCCTTGCTGAAAATTACACAGAACATGCACGTCACTGTTTCAGTATAATCAATTTATTCTTTTTGTCACTGACTTTGATCCCTCTGTAGTTTGTAATACTAATATGACTTAGTACTGACTGTTTATTACTTCCTACGCACTAAGCAAATAATTGTATATGCATATAGTATACACAACAAAAGGCACATTAATATTTCCCGCAGCAGTGAACCCAAGAATACAAAGACAAGTTCGCAACTACATGTATAAAAAACAAACAATAGTGAAAGACAAGTGATCACGTACATGTGAGTGTGGTAACTAATGTTTGCTGCGTACTGTATTAATTGAATGTCTAATTGTAGGATATCAATTTTGTAGGTTTACTTTTTTGGTGTGTTTGTGGAATAACTTCTTTAACGCGTTGTTATACATATATTATAGTTTGTATTGCTGATTATACAACGCATACCGTGTTGCAATCATCCGCTTCAGGACCAGCGAGCCACTTTAGTTCGCAATTCTGACTAACCACACTTCAATCGCCCTCACCCTTCGATGGCGTCTTGGTTTCAATGGTGGCTATGCTCCACAAACATTCACCCTACTATACAAGACATCGAACGAAGAGACTCAGGCAATATGGAGAGGCATGTTCAATCACACAACAGATGAATTGACCTGGTATCAGACGACTGTGATAGGTCTACAACCACAGACTGAATATGTCTTCTCTCTCTACGCTGAGAACAATAACCACGAGACAAAGATCCGAACAGATGTCCCACAGTCACACATATTGACAGCACCACAGGTAGGTTGCGACTGCAATTGAATTTAATTGAAAATAGCATATATTTATTATCACTCTCGCTGTCTCTCTCTGTCTCTATATGTCTCTCTGTCTCTGTCTCTGTCTCTCTCTTTCTTTCTTTCTTTCTTTCTTTCTTTCTCTTCTATCAATCTCTCTCTCTCGCCCTCTCTCGCCCTCTCTTGCCCTCTCTTTCCCCCTCCCTCCCTTCCTCCATCCCTTTCTGCCTTCCTCGCTCCCTCGCTCTGTTCCTCCCTCCTTCCCCCCTCTCTCTTTCACCCAATGGCACGTGCAAGTTAGTATATAACAAATTACCTTCTGCTCTGTTTGTCAGCATCACCACAAATTACCATCGAAAGTGTGGTGTTAGGAGACGACCACATGACTGTCACATGGAACACATCTACAAATGACTCAGTTGTGATTTACTATCAGCGAGACGGAGGAGAAGTAGCACATTATCCACTAGTGAGCAGAGTGGCTACTAAGGTCAAACAAGTGATGATCAATGGAAAGTCTGATGTTGAAATGAAGTACATTGTATACTTGTCCCAACAGACACATCCATTTGTAACGACACCGATTCGGAAAAGAAAAGGTAGGCTTAGAACAGCCGGATTATTTTTTTGATTTACATTTATGTTTTGTTGTGTAATTTTGAAAACATTGATATTTTAAATGGATTTGTTGAATACAATATACGTTGTTGCATTGCAACATTGCAACAACAATACGGACAACAATAGCAACGTCAATATAAGCTTTTTATATAAATTAATAAATCCCAGTGAGTGTTTTTTGTCGATAGAGTACGCTGAATTACATTTCAATAGTGTATTTGCGCATATAAATTACATAAATCTTGTGAATAGTTACAATATATAATTTTATGAATGTGTGTATATTGCATTAGATTATGTGTAAGTACTCAGAATAGTTGGAATGTTGGTAGATGGTGAAGGCGACAAACCAGGCACGATTATCGCCGTTGTCAGTACATGTCTTGGCATTCTGATTGTTGGCGTCGGAATCATTATCGGCAATGCTTTGATGCGTCCAAGAACCCAGTCAGTCATAAACGGTATTTGTTTTACAATACAGTTGATGGTCGTATTAAGGAAACCATAAGGACTTGGTCAAACACTCCAGTATATCCGATGTTGCGGATATATATATATAATGGGTATGTAACCAATGTGCGACATAAGACTTGCTATTGACAACCGGGCGTGTAACCTGTAAATGTTGCAGACCCGGTAACAAAATTAAGACCCAAACAATTTAAGACCCAATAATCAAGCCGCTGCTGTCATCTAAGGACTTTCGCGCTCAACTAGCACATTTTGCATTTGCATCTTATCTACATCATTCGCCGCACAAACGATTCGTAACCATTCGCGTTCACGCTCTGTTTCTCGTGTTCAATCACAACATTTATTTCCTTCGTGGTGATTTTCAGGCCATGCTTCTTGCGCATAATATTGTTCATGTTTGTTCCCCGTTGCTACGGCCAGATCGGCATATATCCCAAAACCGCAGGAGTCAACCGGCCCTGTGACTTGCGGCAGTTGCGGGCCCACAAGAAAATCAGTGAAGCCGAGACAGCAGAGAAGCTGATGTTACGGCGGCGCGGCGGCGACATGTTCAACAGTATTTGGTCCGGCCGCCAGTAAAAGTTTTGTGCCCCCCCCCCGAATACCATCTCTGGAGCCGCCCCTGTCGTGATGTATATTTCCTATATCAGGACTGGTATATATTTCATATATCAGGACTCTTTATAGCGGGCACACGGTGTGAGTAATTCCCGATACATCACTTCGTTATGTGAAGTTTCTTTAAAATGTGGTTGTTTAAAATGGTTGATTTGTAGGGCGCTTGCCCGTAGTGTTAAGTATAGAACATAATTATACAATTTGACTGACGGTGTAATTGGTTCTCTCCTAGCATAGGAGCAGTCTCATTTGAAATTTGTCTTACCTGTCTAGTTTGTTAATTGCCCTTTTAGGACAAGACTGTGGGTATTGTTTTACTTATTCAACTTTACTTATTATTCATCAGGCTTGTTTATTATCATGCAGTAATTATTGTGCATAAATTTGCGACCCACCCCGAAACTGAGCCGGCGAAGATACGACATCCACCAAAATCCGTTACGGTCTATACCATATGTGAATGTACATTTCAGTTCAGGATTGTATCCGTCTGTTTCAGTTGATGTTGCTGAAATGAGGTTTGTAGACTTCTGTAAATATTTATAGTTATAACAATATACATTGCTATGTGTTTGGTGGTATAGCTATATTTTCCAATAAAAAATGTACACCCCAATGTATACCATAATTTACTATAACACTTGTTATACGTACAAAACAGTGTATTATACAATGTAATGATTTTAAGGATAAAGTATGCAAATACAAAGTGTTAACTGAACGATTGCCTTGTGGAAAATTGCAACATTGACTATGCCTTTACTGATCACTTTTCAGTAAAATTAAAATGTAAATTTACAAAACCACAATTATGCTTTGCCTACGTCACTAGATTTTCTTTACTTTGTACCAATCATATATTCATCAATGCACTATTTTACATGGTACACATTAGTATACCTGTATGAATTTTAGTGTTACACAATAATATGTGAACATTTTAATAGTTATTTTATTATTGTGTTGTATAGCTTTGTTATAAATAAAACACTACCTTTTACTACTACTACTACTGCTACTGCTAAAACAACAAAAGGAGGCCACCACAGGGCAACATCAACAAGTGCGGAACATCCAGCGTGGTTTACTTAATTACATGCAATGCCTGCCCCGCAAGATACGTGGGTGAGACTGGCAATCAACTCCGAACACGTCTAAATAATCACACATCGTACATACGGCATCACAACGACACACAAGTGGCCAAGCATTTTAACGGAGCCGGTCACTCAATATCCGGTTTGCGTATTACAATCTTCGAATCAGGGCCATTTTCTGACGTCGCCACACTGGAAACCATTTACAGACGAAATTTTGAATCAAAATGTATTACAAGACTTAAAACTACGCAGCCAGAGGGACTGAATTTTAGAGAGGAGTCTTGATTTTATACCTTTTGTGATTCGCTTCTCCCACCAGGGACGAACAATTGCTAATCTAGCTAAAGCCACATATAAACAGCTACAAACAGCGCATCCAGAAATATACACGCCGAGATTTATAACAGCATTCTCAAAGAACAAAACTTGAAAGATGTGCTGGTGGCCACCAAATTACAATGAACAATGGACTTCTACAAAACAATGACCTTAGCGCTTAGGACACTGTGAGACGTCGTTGTGTTAGTGCAATTGTATAGTTGCTAGGGGGATTAGGCGGTATGTAGGGTTGTCGGGTTGCAGCAGTGCTTGCTCGTATGGCTTCACATGTTTCCATCTCCTGTACAACTATGATAGGATAGATATATTTCATGCACAATTTAATGGCTTATTTTGTTTTTACAGGTTTACCGTCCGAATTAATTACTGAATACCCATGTATTAATTATTAATAACAGGACACCTGTTTGTGGAGGTGTGGGGTGGTCAGCAGTAGCGGCTCTGTGGACAGCACCACAACTTCGCAATCCCGTGTTTACTTTAATTTCAGCGCATACCTTCGTACGGCCACAATATGTTTTTTTTAAATACAGATTCGTCCCCCTCTGGTTCAGATGCACACCATTGTGTCGCAAATACTTTTTCTATCTTGTAGCGAACCCTCTGTGTTTGTATATGTATATGTGTATTTTTTTAAACAAAAAACAAAAATATGTATTCATCTATGTTATTTAACAGGACAGAGGAGGTTAACCCCTGGTTACTATCCTCAGCCTGGTCCAATTGGTCATTGTATAATGTTCAGTGGCATGGGAATGTAACGGCTGAATGCATCCCTGTGCCGTGATTGGATAATCACGCATTCTCGTCTCCGTTGTAGACTGATAGTTGTTATTTGGATGTACCATTAATCATACATGTTTTGTTTTTTGAGGTTTTATTTACCAAAATTGTTTTGCGGAGAAGACTATCTTCCCGAAAGGACTAAACTGATTTTATCAGATGTCTGGGTTTAGGGTTAACATTCGCCACTTATACTCCGTTGCCAGTGCATTAAGGTCTTCGTTCATGTTCCAAATCCTTAACAGAGGATACCTGAGCCCAGGACACCCATTTTCCTAAACTACTACTACTAATACTACTACTACTACTACTACTACTACTACTACTACCACTGCCACTACCACTACCACTACCACTACCACTGCCACTACCACTACCACTACCACTACTATTACTAATACTATTATTACTACTACTAATAATAATAATAATACTACCACTACCACTACAACTACTATTACTAATACTATTACTACTACTACTACTACTATTACTACTACCACTACCACAACTACTACTCCTACCACTACCACTACAAATACTACTATTACTACTAATAATAATAATAAAGTATTAATATATTGTTACGATTGTTTCCATGGCTTACTGGCATTTTCCAGTTGCCCCGGAATGAAGCATACCGCAAAACAGAGACACGATGCAGTATCAATTACTGAATTCAATGATGGCAATATTCAGTATGAAATTCTCACCGATGGTGACATCGGACACGTTTCACAACAACTCGGTTAGTCAACCGATTATGACAAGGAAGCCATACTCCAGTTGCCTACCAGAAGTACCGTATATATATTTGAATATTTCGATAAGTGAGTACTCATCGCACATAGTAAATTTCCTTATACAACCAAACACATAGAACATGTAGTGTATAGTTGTCAAGTATATTCAGTACATACATAAAGATCACACTGCCACGTTTGTATTAATTTATTATGGAGTTACTAAGTCACATTGTGTAAAACACATAAAACGCTCCCTTTTTCCTGGAGAAACTCTTCATACAATATTACTTTGTCTTTGATGAGTTGCTTTTTGTTTTCTTAAAGGCGGGATACATTAACACTTTTCGCCCGACCCGAACAGACCAGACCAAACCAGACTCACCCTGAAAGCAGTCTATACGCAACACCGACTGCACTATATTCGAAGCCGGTTTATAGTCACGTAAACTCGAACACTTTCGAATACGTCAGACTGATGCCGACTAGCCCCGACGTATTTGTATTGATATACGGTCTTTGGTGGAAGTTTTCAAGTTTACGTGATTATGATGTCACGATGGCTTCGAGCATAGCACAGTCAGTGGCAGTCGGTGTAGTGAACAAACTGCAGTCGGGGAGAATCTGGTCTATTCTGGTTTCGTTTGGTCTGGTCTGGTCGGGCAAAACGTGCTGGTGTTTCCCGGCCTTAAAGGCGCCGATGCATCCATTCATACATCAGTACATACTACAGTTCAGTCTACGCAACAACCTACATATGAAGATATAGACATCAATTATACACAAAAGAAGAACGATTATCCCGTCTGACACATGATATACTGCCAGTTGTCACTGCCCAATATATGCCTTTAGTCCCTCTGAATATTCATATTAAACACTAACGCTAACCCAATGAAGTGGAAAAAAACTCCAAACTAATGGTCATATGAAATTATGCGTTCGTTGCAATCATTGCAGGCAGCAATGGTCCGTGACGACACTTCAGAAGTGAATCAGACGTCACGACATAAACAGCACAAGGAGAGCGTATCTATCTGAACATCAGCGCCAAAATCACTACTAGCCGAAGGTGGTGGGGTGGTGGGTGTGTTGGTGGTGGTTGTGAAGGAGAGGTGATCTTGGCGGAGTTGGTAGGGTGGTGCTGGTGGTGGGAGTGGTAACAGAAGAATATAACGAGGCAGCAGCGGCAGTGCACGTGTGTCTAAAAACAGTGGCATATCAATGCAAAGTGAAAATGTCGTTTCTGAAATAAAAATGTCTGCTATCAACATGTTGCATGTGTGTGAGAAATTACTTTATCATATTTTTGAGTGCTTTTTAAATGTAAACTACTTGTTATTTCTCTTGTTTAACTTTATTACACTTTAGTCGTTCTCCGGATAACAATATGCTACACAAGCATACGTGGTTGTGTGTGCGTGTGTGTGTGTGTGTGTGTGTGTGTGTGTGTGTGTGTGTGTGTGTGTGTGTGTGTGTGTGTGTGTGTGTGTGTGTGTGTGAGAGTGTGCGTAAGTGCTTAAATGCGTGCGTGTGTGTTAAACATAATTCCTGTGTGCTGTAAGTCAGGGGTCGGAAATCTGCGGCCCGCGGGCCAAATGCCAAAATGATACTACTAGATTCGAAATTGTTGCCGTTATGCGAGAGAGAAGAAACCAAGGTGAAGGACGCTTCCGAATTCGCTCGACATCTGAGCTTACACAGCGTTATTTAACGTCGAACTAAGAAGCTTCTACCTTTCACAGTGCAGTTATGCCGGGATAACCTTTCTCCCGAAACATTAACCCGAGTATTTTAGCGGAATAGCTATTCCAGAATAAATCGCTTTCACAGCGGCCTTCTCCCTTCTGTCTCCCTTCTCCAAGTCTTTCATATGGCCCTCCATTCCAAAAGGATGCCGGCCCATTTCTCAATACACCTATTCATATTGTAGATTTGCATAATGCACATTATATTCATTCTTCTAGTTATCTGCAAATATTCGATTTCAAATTAATAAAGTATTTTCGATATTTACCTTTGTTCTTCCTTACCACGCGTGTAAATGGTTGTGCCACAATTCATTGTTCGCTGCAAATTCGGACGCTTGTTGACCTGTTATTCCAACGCACACATACAGGCACACAGATACGCACGCGCGCACGCACACACACGTTTATTATGAACACACATAGGCCTTTAGTTACAAGCATAACACACGCAAGCACGCACTCGAACGCATGCGCGCGCGTGCGTACAAACACACATAAATGCATTAGGCCCCACATGATATTCTATACAAATTGGTCAATGGGCATCGGCGAGTGGATTTGCACATGGGTAAAGCAAACCTGTTATGACAAGTATAAAGCCAAGCCACCACAGTTGTAGACGATATTTTAATTTCTGACCAAACCATGAAAACGACCACCTACAAACTTCTTCTCACATATCTTACATACATATACACACAGTACGTTATAAAACGTTATCTTACATTCCTATGACGATCAAAATTCATAAAACAAACTCATGTAAAACTCGATGTCACCGGCGGCGACAACACGTAGCTTTGCCCGTACAGTACGGAATTTCCATGAAGCTCATTTATATAGCGACGCCTCGATACCATATCGATTTTTGTCATTTTTTGCTTTTATGCGATTTTTGGACTAAATTACTGTTTTTTTCTTCATATATCTCAATAATTGTGTTTCATTTCCTTCTGAGTTTTCATTCAGTTCATTCAAACTAATTTCGCGAAATATTTTCTGAAATTGACACAAATACTTTCCGGATCGATTCAATTTCGTTCGACGGAGATTTCAGTGTTTATCACGGTCCCTTGCGCTCCCTATTGTCATGTAACGATGTTGATAGTTGTCTCGTGCTCAGTTCCAAGACAATACTCGGAATGTGGTGACTACAGTCTCTGTTGATGGTTGGATGTCTTTCATACATTTCAATCGGCTCACTGAATATGATATATTCCGCTGAATATGATATATTCTGCTGAATATGATATATTCCGCGATTGTGCTAACCACCAACATAAACACAATGCAGCTAAGAAGATCTATTTCAAAACGATGATTACAAAGAGACCAGTGTGTGTGTGTGTGTGTATGTGTGTGTGTGTATGTATGTGTGTGTGTGTGTGTGTGTGTGTGTGAGTGTGTGTGCGCGCGTGCGTCCCTGGGTGCGTGAGTGCGTGCATATGCATGCATGCATACTTGTATGCATGAATGGGTGGGTGGATGGATGAGTGATAAACTTATAATAGCACCTCTACATCCTCAGAAACCTGAAATTGCTCCTACGCGATCATTAGGCGAAATCATGAGCTCCTACGGCCTTCAGAAATAATGCAACATTATCCAATATCGACAAATATGCTTACATATTTTTATATAGGTTACATATAACATGTGTGTCACTATTTCATTAAAACCACAAGGTGGCCTTGGACAAAGTGTAAAACAGAACACGGAAGTGGAGGTGACTTGTAACGTGAGTCGAGTGAAACCGGAGGTAGACATCTACTGGAGAAAGGGACCCGAAGACCCACTGCTTACAGGAACTACCGCAAGTGTGGTCAACTTAGATAAAACGGTTCAACTTCAGTCCAACTACAAAGAGTCCTTCAATCGCAGTGACCACAACAACAGTTTATATTGTCTTGTCACTCGACCTGGAGACCGAAATAATGTATGGGCCAATACAAGTGAGATTATCAATGTAGAATGTAAGTACAGTGTACAGGTATATTGCAAGAGTTTCTTATTATGAGTTATAATGTTGGCATGTAATGTTGACGTATTAAGGCATTTTATGCATCACTAAACATCAGCGTGATATTATGTAGAATTACAATCAACAATTCATGCTGATATGATATGTACAGATCTACTTTAATTCATACGTGGGGTAGTATTATATTTAACTGTGATATACTAGAAGCTCATAGCTTTGAACAAGTTCAATTACATTGACATTTTATCCTCCATCGATATTGACGTTGAGACAAATGCAAGCATAGCCAAAGCAAGTGATAGTTTTGGAACGCACTGCATCCCAGTTTACTAGCAAAACGTATACGGACAAAACTGAAAGATTACAAAACTTAAACTCTGTAGAGCAAAGCAAAACCACTTACACATGAGGTGTCTTTGAACGTTATTAAAGATCAAGTGGCAGGAATCAACGGGGCGCTGTCCTGTCGGTGCCAGAATGTTCTGGCACATACTGGCTTGGTCAGCCACCTTCGAACACCCAAAATCAATAGAACCAACCCTGAACGGTAATAAAAAGTATGGTCATCTTCGCTTCGCGGAGGACGGACGACATTATCTTAGTGCGACTAGCGTTAGTGGTGTTTGTTTTATACCTGGTGTGAATTATATTCAGTCCCAGTTAGTAAGCTCTATTAAAAAAGGATCCACATATTCGGTAAGTTATTAATTCATACAGTCTGTACAGGTTTGAAGGTTTTTGCTATACTTCCCATTTTGTGGACCGTTAGTATTTCTTAACAATGAATTACCATAAATGTTTTTAATTGAATATTGCAGTATTACATATTTACATCAATGACATTTATTCTGATTAATTGTTTGTCATGTAACGTAACCATGCACATTTTTTTAGACCCACCAAGTACAACCCTGACACACACTAGTAACTGGAACCCAACAGAAGGACTCTCTGTGACACTGACGTGTGTCGTCACAGATGGCAATCCCAGAGATGACATCAAACATGTGACATGGAGGAAAGGAAACACCCCACTCTCTTCTCCCGGTCGTTACCATCTCAGTGACAAAGACTTGGTCATAAGTTCACTTAGCCATACTGTGGACGATGGTCAGTACTCTTGTGCTGCAGAGAACGATGCCGGGATGGGAGACTTCAGTATACCACTTGAAGTGGTTATGAACTGTAGGTACTCCGAGTTGCGCATTACAAGTATTCGTCTAACTCAGTATTGCTTAACGTTGACGTATTAATAATAATAATAAGGTAATTTCTTTTGCGCCTAAATCGTCGGAAACAAAACTCAGCGGTGCATCGATACAAAAGGGTTAGTTAATATCAGAATCGATAAGTCATATTAAAGTTGTGAACAGAGGGATCGATACTCCAGGGAACTAAGAAAATAAATGCTAACCATATTGTTGTGACCTGCTTTATAATATACGGAGGGTGTCTCAAAATTACTATTGTTAAATGTCATGTAATAGACGATCCACGGTTGTTGTTCGTTGAAACCCTCAACAGCTTGCTTGTCTGGAAGAAGAATAGACAATGTATCTACGCATTTGTCGTGCCAGAATGCCCAGACATGTGTCATATCATCTAACGATCACATTTAAACTAAATATGCAATGTTCATTTCGTAATATAAAGTATAACTTATTGAAAGTTCATAACTGTTTTGCAGCCAACTACATTTCTAAGTATCGTAGTGGACAATGGGCAAAAAGAAAGTTCATCTAATGAACTCTGGGTCATTATATCATGTTTCGGCATTCTTTATTAGTTATTATTATTATAGCATTGTCATATATTATTATTATACTTTAACTTTCAGGTATAATGTGTTTGGTATATAAGACTATTTTACATGTGCAATATGTATATAATCATTGTATTGACCGTTTATCCATCAGTAGGGAAACTAATGTGATCAATCTATACGCAATTTTAATTGTTGTCTGTTTATTGTTATTGTTATAAAATGTTAGTGTTTTAATATTAACCTTGTTGCACAATTCTTGTAGATAAACCAGTTGTGTCTATGGATACCAGTGGTAGAAGGACAGTCAGTGATTATAACATGTCAGTCACACGGGGCAAGACCAACAGTGGAGAGTGTCACATGGAAGAAAGGTCACGAGGTTATCAAAGTGACTACTGACACCAAGTATACCGGAGGGACAGTCAGCAATTCCTCACTGATCATTATGCAGTCAACTAAAACAGATGCTGGAGAGTATACATGTGAACTGAACAATTATGTGGGACAAGGCAAGGACTCTGTCATGCTGGATGTTTTGTGTAAGTAGCTGATTGATGGTTAATTAAACTGCACGCTGTCGTTGTCACATTATGTAACAAATTGCTAAAATATACTGAATCCTTATTAAATTAATGTGCATTTCTCGATTGGCAGAGATGTGTTTAAATTGTGCATTTCTTCATTGTGCGTTTCTTGATTAATAAAAATAAAGATAAAAATAAAGGAACTGAAATCACACAGCACCCCATCAGTGTCCAAGTCACAACGCTGAAGTACAGTAACATTCGCATTCGGTGAACTTCAGATAAACCCTATGGTCAAGCAACGGTGACACCAACAAGTGTGACAGTGGCCGTAGGAGGACATGTGTCTTTAACCTGCCATGCACCAACTGAGTCTGGCAACCCAGCAGCTTCCTGGTTTATGTGGAGCAGAGAGAGAACAGTAACTACAGCAGAAACACAACTGTACTGACTCAGACACCTTCGGGAGTGAGCGAATCTGGCAAGTACAGGTGTAAGGCTGGCAACTGGATCGGACAGAGTGACTATTCAGATTGGGTCACCGTGATAGTGCAAGGTGAGTAAGTGATTGTGTATGATATGAATAACTGTTCAGTTATAAGGATATATGCATGTAATATGTTAGGCACAACTGCAGGCCCGCAGCCCTGGGGCCTGTGGATCTTCTGTCATGCCCGCAAGTGCCGCAAGTCTGCCGGTTCGCTAGTGTTGGGGTTTTAATACAGCTGGTGATCTCGTTACGCTGACGGAGAAAAGACGAATTCAAAAATAAAACGCTGCACGAATGAAAACGAATAGTCTGGCTAACAAAGCACGGGTGTGGTTGAATGTCGGAATGAAGAGTTGAGCATCAAGTTGGAGGCGAAGGCGATCAAGCAGTCGGGTGGCATTGTGTACTTTGACATAATGGTTTCCGGTGATGTGCGTTTGTAGGTAGCAGTGCGGCGAACCATGTCAACACGACGGGGCGAATGAATGGGAGTTGCGACAGGCAGGAATATATCAAACAATCTGAAGGGAAAGCCTTAAGATAGCTGTGGTATAGCTATATATTATATGGCCTAGATACGGTGGGTTGACAACGCAAAAACTCAGTGTGAGAGAACAATTATGTTCGCAGTAATACAGTAGCAACTAGAGTGCATGACCTGGGGAAATTATTGTGATGCAGTTGAGCACAAAAACAACAACAATGAAAGCTAGATGACACCTGCTGGACATTATGGTAATGATGTAGCAAGGGCGCGCAAAAAGGGACAGACCACATTTAGGATAGGAAAAATGTATTTAGGGTATGGAAACATACATCATTAAAATTCCTGAGATGACGGCATAAGCACGATTGCTGAGATTGGTAGGCTTTCAAATTCTTTGATGGGCCCGCACATTCTCAGGCCCGGTTGATCCTTGATAATTTCCGCCTAATGCCGCACACTTGCAATATTTCGCCACACTGTGTGTGTGTGCGTCGTGTGTGTGTGTGTGTGTGTGTGTGTGTGTGTGTGTGTGTGTGTGTGTGTGTGTGTGTGTGTGTGTGTGTGTGTGTGTGTGTGTGTGTGTGTGTGTTGTGTTGGAGTGTGCACTGCAGTGTTTGTTTTGTAAGTTATGGTTATGAGATAAGTATTACAATATCTCATAAAATGCAGTGTTCTTTCACATTGCATTGACGTGGTTTGTGATATTGTGGTTTTGTTTATTACAGTTCCACCAGAAATACCCACAAATTTCACCATACTCAGCAATTCCACGTCAGTCGATCTAACCCTCCAATGGCACCCTTTATTCAGTGACAATCCCTCCCCGCGTGCATTTACCATACAGTACTCGGCAATTAACCAGCCGAACTTGTTTTATGGGAGGATAGTCACTGCTGATGGAAGCAAACAACAGCAAGTGACCATTGTTGGGCTGGAGCCTGAGACGTTGTACAAGTTCACGTTGTTTGCACGCAGCAACGACACGGGTGTCATCAGAAGTGGTGTAGCTACAGCGTCAGGCCGAACAACAGGTTTGCCCGTAGGACACGAATAAAGATCGATAGTAGACACTGTATATTACGGAGACGTTTTATTATCAATGCCATCAATCTGTTAGATTTTGAAACACGGAATGGGTGACCAATAGTTTCCCCTGAATCTGAACTGCCCCTTATTGTCCCGCTTGCCCGAACCAAATGCAAGCAAGACCATGTATTCATTCCAAATGTAGTGTAAATTTGAAAAGCCATGTGATATACCAATAATATCAGACGTCACTTAAAATGCTCGTCAAATATGCATCTAGCATGGACAAGTAATATATTGGTATATGTTGTTTTATACCGCTGAAAATGCGCCATGCGCACTCTAGGATAAAACCGGTGTCGTTTTCGAAATACTACTATTTAACAACTACGTGGATAAGCCACTGAGCGACGCTGACTTGATGATTCTTCCACATTCAGCAAGCATGCTTAATAAATGTTACTATTTTCTCATTCACTTAGGTGATGCCTGCTAAGTTCATCATTATTAATTTTATTAAGTAATCGCTTAAAGGCGTGTCGCCAAAGAAGTCCCGCGACCTGAATTTGGGTCAAGACTAATATAGGTTAAGAACCGCTGATGTCCTAATGAGGCGTTATAGTCAGGTAAACTACATCTTTTCGCAGGATTAGCAATTAAATACATTTTTGGAAAAGCCATAACATGAGGAACCTGAAAACGAATGTTTTCAATTGCCCGCACGTTAGGCGGCTATTTTGAATTTTCAAAAATGGCCGCCATAATCAATTTCCCCTTAATCTTAATACCTGCGTCACGTAGAGCTATAATATGTGTGCCTATATATAGGTTCTAACGATCAGAGATTTCACATTTGTTACATTTGGAATTCTCCGATATTCATATCCGCCATTTTAACGATGGCAGCTGTTAATACAAAAGTCACGATATCCATCCTCGCGCGCCAGAGGTCGCTGCTGCTAATTACGTTAGTGTCAGCCAGCAGTACCCCCTGGCTGATCGCTTTGCGAAACTCTGAATTTAAGCTCAGCCTATGAAATCGCTCACTAGATCAGTGGATGTCGGCAGGTCAGGTGGTCATAATAAAACTAAATTCAACCAACCGTGGCTCGTGTTACATGCAATGTTTAGGAAGTAGAGAAGCAATTATTCGAATACATAATACCGCACAGCTGCTCGTGCTAATGGGCGAACGGGTCATTATATATTGGGATTCCCAGAAGTCGTTTATCCGTCTTCAAATTGGGGCGGGTATTTGCGCTGTTCTTACGGGTGATGCAGTCGCGACTGGCGAAGTCAATTACTAGTTCGACGCAGCTAACTTCCGCACTTCGCGTAGGGGATCAGCCTAGTTTTGCATGACAAACAGCCCTGGCTTGCGAGTATGACGATAGCTTAACAACTACGTTATATAGAGCCGTAAAATATACGCTTTTGAATAACTTTGACGATAGCGATTTCAAAAATGTTACATATGACCTTCGGCAACATCCATATATCCGCCATTTGTAAAGATGGCGTCCCTGAAAAGCTATTATTTCAATATTTTAAGAACTGCATAACCTAGAGCAACAATGTCGATGTCAAAATGTAGGTTATTTAGATGCAATGATTTCAAATATAGTACTTTGACCTTCGTTGACTTCCAGATATCCGCCATTTTGAAAGATGGCGCCATATACAGTCCGTTATCCCCACATCTTAAGATGCATCTTGTAAATTTGAGTTGCACTCCTTGTAAGGCCACTATTTGTTCACATGCCTGAAATGAAACTTTAAAGATCACCATCATTATTGGGACGATTAACAATTACATCCAGTCTCGTAGAAACGGCCCCTGGCGGGGTATACACAACAACTGCACGAAGGTGCATCAGCGTCTCTTGCATTCACGCGAGAAAAATAGTCAAATTTTTCAGCTGCACATCTTTGGCCGGTCACCTGACGAATTTGCGTGTTATTGTCAAGCTTTAAAGGTGGCATTATCCATCCAGATACCGCCGCATCGTTTGGGTCCCTTGATAGTCAATGCACAACATTCGATTGTGTATAGCCAAGATGACGGATCACCTTGACGACCTCGCACCAAATATGGGCAATGACGTACGACTAATAGTCCCAATGATCTGTGAACATTCTCTTACGACAGTCGTCATAATTCTGGCACTCGGTATTGCACATACAAATATATGTGCAAGCGAAGTCCTGTGACATGCACAAGCACATTTGAGATGAACTATTTTGCACATGCACTGGCATCTCGCCATCTCTATCATAGCCTTGGGTGCTTGGAGTACATGTGTAGTTATTGGCCTTATATCACCACATGTGGAACTTTCATTATTCAGCGGATGCAGTAACTCTTGTCGAATGATGCCGGTCTGAACCCTTACTCTGGCCTGGATGTGGAGTCTCCGGATATGATGTCTGAAAACACCACGTATAGGTGGAAGATTGTCACATTCAAACATGTGTCAACAAAACAGATACCAACTTAGCTGCGTGAGTCTATCGATCAAGATTTCCGCTGGAGCGTATGCAGTACATACGAATTTGCCAATGTGGAAAACTAATCTTCTATCATGTCATCAACACGAGCAAGCACATCCAAGGCTTTGATGACAACACTTTGTGTTGTGAGGTAAACTTGCAGCAAGGTTGTCTTGCCTATTCAAAAAAACCTCCCAGTGTAATCCAACCCCGGAGAGTGTGTAGAAGGCGTTCTTGACACCTCTAGCTTTCCAGATTAGCTGTGTTTGGACATTTCACGATGTCATTGAGATTGAAAAGTTTCTGTGGAGTACATCACAATAACTGGCGGGTAGAACGCCAGTTGTGCAGAACGAGGCATCTACACTTGCTAGGGGGCGCAGCTGATTACACCAATCTCAGTACTCCCTGGCAGATCGCCTAACAAAACTCTGAAGATAACAGTCAACAAATTTGTCCATGTCACGATTAATAATGTTCGGGAAGTAGAAGTAATTATTTGAATACACCACATATCGCTTAGCCGCTCGTGTAAATATTGGGATTTCATGAAGTTCATGACAGCCTTTCTTTATATATATAAATCTGACATTAAAGCGTTAAGTTAGATTCTTGATTGTCAATAAAGTAGTGGCTTTCATCGTGAGTTTTTGGACAAGTACAGTGTCATTGACCACTGAGTTTGTTACTATGATCGTGCCTGCCAACAACAATGGAGTTCGCGGTTCGTTCGTCTGTTGCAATTGGCTGACATATTTTTGTAGGCAGCGGCTGTGACAATGCACAAATATATGTGTGTGTGTGTGTATCTATGTGTGTGTGTGTGTGTGTGTGTGTGTGTGTGTGTGTGTGTGTGTGTGTGTGTGTGTGTATGTGTGTGTGTGTACCTATGCCCGATCAAAATGCACAGGAAAACAATGTATTTGAGACATCTTCAAATATACTGGCACCGGTGGCATATGACAAGATCTACCCATTATGCGAAGCTCTCTCCTTTAGGAAGGGGGGCCACCGTAAATAACTGAGTGGGAATACCTTCCGCATATGTATGATTGCACGTTCACTGTTCAAATAGACGGCTAGTCTAATGTCATACGTGGAAGTAAAACAATTAATCGTGCTTGTGATCACTAAAAGAAACATAGAGTGTTGTTGTTTATTATTTACATGCGACTGTATTCAACAGTTCTTCAGTTGTTTATATTCTTGATTCCCCTACTTGAAGGAACCTACGCGAAACTCGACACGCCAGAAGCAACACAGCAACCTGTTCCAGGGGCAGCATATGAAAACATAGACGTCATTACTCAACAAAAGCCCACTTATGTCAACGTATGTATTCACCAGAGCATACCCAATTCTGTTTGTCTGATGCACATAGTGTTTGTAAAATCAGACGTAAAATTATGACTTGCATTGGTTTTCTGTTGTACAACGCATTTGCCACTGTAATGTAAACTTACCCTTGACAATAAATCGGTTGCAACCACCCAGTAATATGCATAGAGTAGTATTCATCTGTAGAGGGGTGCAGGATACGTTGCTAAATATTTCTTATAATTTCTTCGGATTTGTGATATCATTATAATGGAAGGTAAGAACGGGAACGTTTGGCCTGATACAATGTGTTTCACTAGAACACTGATTTTTTCACATGTATATGCTTGCGTGAGCGCGCCTGTGCACGTCTACCAATATTTAATTTAAAAATGCAACATCCGTATTTCCTTGTAGATGCCCGTGACCAGCGGTGATGCTGCCGAATATGCTGAAGTGACTTAGCGAGATGTTGAGATACAATACACGGCCAATGTATCGTCACATTCCCGATCAATTGAGCACTGTCAAATTGATAACTGTCATATGTAAGAACAATGCTACTCATCAGATTAGGCATCAATTTATTGGACTGCGTCACTAATTTGTGCCGGACAACTGACAATTGTTTTCAATGTGGAACAGCAGCAATAATGCCTCGTATGATCCAGTGTGTACGGTGTTGGTTGTATGTTCCGCCATGTGTTACGTTGTTTCCCGTTTACATGCTCAGAATATTCCTGACATTTGACAGTGACATGGCTTGAAACATTCCACTGTGTATTGTTGTTTGAAAGAGAGCATTGATCTGATTGAACCAACTGTTCTGTCTACTGTTAAAATAGTAATGTGCCTGTATAAAATTATGTCTAATGCAATGAAGTTGGTAATCCATATAGTAGGTATGATATTTTACAACTTTAATTCAAATAGTTTCACTCTTAATTCAAATGAGCATACCCTACTAAATCGAAAAACAGTCTATAGTAATATACTGGCAGACACATCCGTAAAATATTAGGTTCAATACAAAGATCCACATGTTATTATGTTTATAGTAATAATTGGTGTCTAGTGTTCGACTATTCAGTCTACATTAAATATCAGGCGATAAGAATTATTATAATGCATAGAAGTAGTTGACTGTTGGTGTATATGTTAGATTGTTGTCAATTATGGAGTGGTGTCATATGGCGGCCGTCTTGAATCTCAATTGGCAATGGCACATTTGCATTTACAAAAATGTAGAATTGTTTTTTTAAACGACACAATGATGCATTTTCGAATAATTTACACCATATTTGATTGGATAAGTCGCTGATTGCTTGATTGTTTAAGATCATCAATGTTATGATGTGTTCCATGGGTACAGCTTCTGTAGACTTACATATACATTCAGTAACACTAAAGTGAATACAATACAGAATATAACTTTTTTCATGTACCCATTATCACATGTGATGCTGTATGTTGGTGAAACAAAAACTGAGGCATGGCAATTTGCATTAGATATATTTGTACATACCGTTAAGCAGATGTTTACGTGTCATATACTTCATACCAATTGTAATTATTATATTCTGCAGTAGATCCAACATCAACTAGCTTTGCTGTGGATGTCGTTCATATTCCCCCAATCTCCCAGGCCCGCATGATCTGTCACATCAAACTCAATGCAAATGGCAGTATTACGTAATGTTCTTTCCAGTACTTGCCTTTATTCCATTGATCCACCCTGCACCTTCTTTAAACTGAAGTGTGTCACGTCAAGCTACGCAATACAGTCTAACTCCAGTCATCACGTTCATCAGCCATAATTTTTGCTATCGGTATTCAAACACTTAATAGTGCTCTCATGGTCCTCAGACTAAGTGGATTTCACATAGAGAACGGCTTCCCGTGTATCGTTGCACATCTGACAGCAAGACCAGGATGGAAGAAGTTCATCGATGTAGTATTAATCACTCGCTCACTTGCTCAATCCCTCACTGGTTCGATCGCTCGCTCCCTCACTCACTCACTCACTCACTCACTCACTCACTCACTCACTCACTCACTCACTCACTCACTCACTCACTCACTCACTCACTCACTCACTCACCCACTCACCCACTCACCCACTCACCCACTCACTCACATCACTCAATTAATCATTCACTCATTCACTCACTCAATCAATCACTCAACCACTATCTCTGTCTCTCTATCGGTCTCTCTCTCTCTCTCTCTCTCTCTCTCTCTCTCTCTCTCTCTCTCTCTCTCTCTGTCTCTGTCTTTGTCTCTCTGTCTCTCTGTCTCTCTGCCTCTCTGTCTCTCTGTCTCTCTGTATGTCTGTCTGTCTGTCTGTCTGTCTGTTTTTCTCTCTCTCTCTCGCTCCCTCTCCGAACGAAACTTTGCACCGTTATCCGGTGGGGGCGGAGAGCTAACTATGGACACAAGGAGCTGGAGTCATGTGATGCCACTATTTATCCCTTCGTAGAATTACTCATGGAAGATTGTTCGCAGTGGTATGCATAGTATATCGTAGAAAGACACGTATTACGTTGTGGACAATACTTGTTTTTATGCAATAACTGCGCGGGGCAAGTATGATTTCAAAATGATTTCAAACCATGCTCCCATTCTACCCAGCGTCGTCAACGATGCAAGACATCTGGGCTGATTAATCTGTTGGTATCAATGACAAATGAAACGCTGGGACATTGTGTGCACCAATGCTTTACATTGAATTAATACACTCGGGCATTGCACTAACACTCCCGGGCAACACTATGTCACCCCTGTAGTATATAAAGGCGCACACGTACATGTACATTTACGTTTGTGTTACTGTTTTGTGTCCTTTGAAGCGATCATGTCCAGAGATCCTTAGCGTGCAATGTTTGGAACACAGTTAATTGTTGCATATGGATCCCACCTGCCAGTGACATATCTAAAGGACAATTATACACTTTGTAGGGAACAGAAATGGGTCACTAAGATTATGACCTTTTGTGAAATCTTAACCCCTGCTTTACTACACTACATAACAATAATACACTATACTACAATATGTTATGATATCATAATTTTACGCTATACAGTCTATGTATATAGTCTCTATTATACTACGCTATATATATATATATATAATTATATATATATTATGTTGTTATACCGCTATGCTATATTGTGTTGTACTGTGCTATTCTATGAAATACAGCCTATACTCTATGGTTCTGCACTATAATAATCCTAAGGATTTTATCTTCTTAACATAGCATAATGTTATATTTCAAAATAGACCGATGCGCATGCACACGCAGGAGTACATGCGGAAATACATGCTTGCTTTGTGCACACATAATTATTATGAGTGTTCTTATATTGTCTGTTTTCATATTTCAAATGCAGTAACAATATCTTCCTTCAGACTCCAGAGATCAGTGGTGTCGCCGGAGAATATGTCGAAGTAACTTAACCAGATGTTGAGACTCGACAGGGATAATGAATATTCCATGCCAGATCATATTAATTGTGTTTTTTTCACTCTGGATGCTATAATCTTAGCATCATGTTAGCTTGGAGCGTAGTTACTAAGTTGGTTCTGTAGTAACGTGCTGTGTACCTACTGTACATCTTTCAGGTTTATATGTGGTGTTCCGTGCTGCATTGTTGTCATTCTAGTGTTTTGTGTTTAGGTAGTATCGTTTCAGTTATTTCCATTGTTCTGTAATGGTGTTGCAATACCTGTGCATAAATCCGTATCGACATTGTAACAAATACGTATTCTAATAACTAATAGAAGTTCACATTTCATTCAAACGGTGCATTTCACAAAGACCAGAATCCGCTTTAGTGTGTAAATAATTGTGCGGCAATAATATTATAGAGATTCGCACATTCGCCAGAATTATGTATTCAATATGGGCTGGTCACGTGAGTTGGCAAAATCCCCCAAACATGCAGCAATGGTTTGTTCTTCATTAGGTATTGCGTCGAAATTAAATCGACAGTGATTTTGGAAGAAATTTTGTATCGCTCAAAATCGAAAGTCATACGACATATTGGTGGGGCTAGGTGATTGTTTGAACGATTTTGCGACATGATGAGACCGTCCCTAAACGAGCCAGGCACTGGATGTTTGGTGGAAAGAAAACATGGTTGGTTCGTTGCCCATCTTGACGCCAGATAATGATAACACTTTTAAAAAAGATATAGTTTTATTGACAGCCGAGTTGGGATATTCAAATTCATACAGTCGGTGGAGATCATTGCTATGTCATTATTCGGGGACATACCATTTTCCATATCGCAAAGTCCTTTGACTGCGCCAGCAAGGCCTATATATTCCAAGTTCGTGCGTGCATAAGGGACATGCTGAATAAAAGGCTTACCACTTGAGTGATGCTCCACAATCCATAATATATACATATATATATATATATATATATACACACACACACACTGTATACATATATTCTCACTTAATAGAATGTGTCTAATGTTACAAACTAACTACAGGTTGAAGAGAGCATAACGTCACCCACATTCAGTCCGCTAACTATGACCAGTAGAATATAATATAACCTGAGTTAATGTTGGTAACAATGGATTGAATTGACTTGTGACAGTTAACTACAGACATCCTTATATAAATATAAGGTTCACGTACGAATTGTTTATTTTTAGAGTTATCCTTATTTAAAATAAGTGTATGACCTGTTGGCAACTTATGTTATTAATTGATTCGCAGTAACTGTGTTCTCGTCAACATATGTAGAAATAAAAAAAATATTAGATAAGTATATTGCTTGCATAATAAAGAGAAACCATCCCTTTTCATTATTGGTGTTTTACTTGAATGTGTTGTTACGCTAACACTGAACGTATATTTGTTGTTCTTATGTCCACCATGTGCTACCTTAATGTCACACACACTAATCCACAATTCAAATAGTCTACATAGTTAAAGGACAACATGTGTGGGTAAGTTTGTCCATTTGACGATATCCAGTCCGCGTGACTGCTCCAAGCGCTACTCTTCACCCCCGGCTGAAACGTTCGTTCGAACTACCAATCGACTTTTCCCGGAAGCAAGTAGCCCTTAATACGATTACTGACTCATTTGAATAGAAAGCGTTGCGTGTAAATGAATGAGTAACAACAGTTCTCTGGACGGACAGTGTTGTATCTAATGGTTTAGATATAGACTCAGTCAAAGTCGTATTTATGCAGAACGATAACTGTTCATTTATTGACTCGTACCCGCGCACTGCGGCTTTTACATAAATTCAAATCTCGGGACCGTGTGTCCGCGTCATCAACACTACGTCATCCATCAGGTGACAGGTGGCTCATTATAATAATATTGTAAACACAACATTCTTCCCCTACTTGGAATTAAAGTAAGTACTGGGCTCATGCTAATACTAAAGTTCGAAATACGCTTATACTATGTTAAAAATACAATCATTAATTATACGATCGATGTAGAGGAGGGGTTACTAGCACATCACTCTTTGATGAAGTGTTAAAAGCGTATTCACATACTCGACGTGTGTACAAACGTGAAATAGAACTAGAGGAGACGTTGCCAGCACATCACTCTTTCTTATTCAGTGAAATCTTTGAACCTCACGGGCGGTTTACGAAACCTGCTGGAACGTCGAACGACTTGCGACGACAGGCACGGCTTTAGCGTTGGTCTTGCGAGCGTGTCGTCGCGTGTGTTGTCGCACGTGTCGTCGCGCGTGTTGTCGCGCGTGTTGTCGAAATCGTCGGCGTCGTTATGGTACGTGTCGTGTGGTAGGGAATGTGTCGCATTCAATCGTTTGAAATGCGATATGTTTCGTGTGATCGTGTACATCCCTCTTTTAGCAGTTACGAGAGTTCCTGTACGTCGTACGACTTCGAGTGGTCGCGGGTCGAATGGTGTTGTTAACTTGTTTCTCCGAGGTTGTCGGACGAGAACCATTTCCCCAACTTGTAGTTGAGATCGCTTTGCGTTTCGTCGTTTGTCAGTGTAGACTTTCGATTTCGCTTTGTTGTCTGTGTCGCGACGTCGCAGTTTCTCATGAATCTCAGAAGCGCGAGTCTGTTGTGGGAGTTGTGGGAGTGTGACGTTTAGTTTCCTTCCATACAGTGCTTCCGCGGGCGATGCACCTGTCGTACAGTGTGGTGTGGCGCGATATTGCCGAAGGAAGTTGTACAGCTCCTGTTTCCAACTACGTTGTTCCACGTGTGCCGCTCTGATGGCTTTCATTAGAGGAGCCATAAAGCGTTCTGCCTCGCCGTTAGCGCACGGCCAGGTCGGGGTTATTTTCTTGTGTTCGAACCCGAGATAGTGTGCGAACTTAGTTAGTTCACTGCCGTTGAATGGCGGGCCGTTGTCTGATTTGAGTACATCCGGGATGCCGTGACGAGCGAACATGCTGTCCAACTTGGGGATCACGGTGGAGGCTGCAGTCGACGTGACTATCTCCACCTCCGGGAATCTGCTGAAGTCATCAATGACTACTAGTATCAGCTCGCCTGTAGGTAATGGTCCCAGTAAATCAGCTGACAGATTCTTCCATGGTGCTGACGTAATCGGCGTTGAGATCATCGGCTCAGGTGTCATGGGTGTGCTAATTGTAGCTTGATAAGCCAGGCAACTTTTGATCTGCCTCTCGGCCATGCTGTCAATTGCGGGAAACCAAACTTTCTCGCATAGTAACATTTTTGTCTTCACAACACCCTGGTGACCCACGTGTGCAAGTTCAACTGCTCTTTGCTGTAGAGTAGACGGCAGTATGATACGGGTACCTCTTAGTACGATGCCACTGCATGTTGTCAGTTCGTTTTTGACATGGACGTAGTCGTGAACGAGTGTGTCGTCCCAGCGACCAGTTTGTATAGCCCTGTCGCCGTCAGCTCTTTAACCTCGACAGCGGTCATGGCTTTTGGGATAGCTGCATTGCAGATGTATCGTACGTACTCCTCTGTCGAGTCGGTTGCTCCTTTCGCATATGGGTGTCGGATTATGTAGTCGGCTGGATTCCGGTCGTCTTTTCCGGGTCGATACTTCAGTTCAAACTGGTAGGGAAGTAGACGCAATCTCCATCGCTCAATCCGTGCGGACGCAGGACGCTGACTCTTGAATATTCCGAGTAGTGGCTGGTGATCTGTCTAGATCGTGAAGCTTGCACCGTACATATATAGGTGGAAATGCTCTGCGCTCCAAACAACTGCTAGCATTTCACGTTCTGTTTGAGAGTACCTTCGTTCGACGTCTGAGAATGCTCGGCTTGCGTAGCTGACTACCTTTTCCACTTTGCGTGAGAATAGCCCCTAAGCCGAGAGGGCTGGCATCGACGAATACTTCCGACGACTTGTTGGGGTCGAAGTAGGTCATCGTGCTCGTGTTCGTCAGCGCGTGTGTTAGCGCATGGAACGATTGTTCGTGTTTAGGCTGCCAATTCCACAGTTCATCTTGTTTGGTCAGTTCTCGCAGTGGTGCAACGATGTTGGCGAAGTCGGCAATGAATCGAGACACGTACTGCGCCATGCCAAGTAGAGAGCGTACTTCTGATGGGTTTGTTGGTCGACTCGCCTTCGAAATTGAATCGAGTTTCTTCGGATCAGCACGCAGTCCATGCGCACCGAAAACGTGTCCGTAGAAAGTGACGGTTGGCTGCGAGAATTTGCATTTTTCTCGGTTCAGGCGAACGTTGTTTTCTCGCAATCTGTCTAAGACTGCTCTCAAATTCGCATCGTGTTCTGCAGGCGTCTTGCCGTGGACGATGATGTCGTCTGAAATGTTTCTGCATCCATTCAGGCCGTGTAGAAGTTTTGCGATCGTATTCTGAAATATTTCCGAAGCGGCGTTAATGCCAAACATTAACCGTAGAGAGCGACGTGTGTGCTGAATGTCGTGATGTGTCGACTTTCAGGGTCGAGTTCCAATTGATGATATCCGGCTCTCAGGTCGAGTGTGCTGAACATTGTCGCGCCATTCAGATCTGTTATTAGGTCATCGATGGTGGGCATTAGATGTTTCTCTCGCTTTACTGCTTTATTGGCTTCTCGCATGTCCACACATATGCGCACGGCTCCCGTCTTCTTTGGCACAACGACAATCGGACTCACCCACGGCGTCGGCCCGTCCGTCTTCTCGAACACGTCGTCTGCTTCGAGTCGTGCTAGTTCCTGTTCAACGTCCTTACGTATGTGGAACGGTATGCGGCGATGCTTTTGCTGTTTTGGCGTGACATTCTCGTCAATGTGCAGTGTGATCAGCCTGTCCTTGATCTTTCCCATTCCTGCGAATAGGTCGCTGTAGTCCTCTATGACCTTGACCTTGTCGTCATCAGCTGTCGTGATTTGTCTCGCCATCGTCAGTATCTTAAGGTTCTCGGCTGCTGCATAGCCAAGCAAATTTCCACTGCTGCCTTCAATAACATGAAAAGGCACTGTTAGTTGCTCACCATTATGTTGCAATTCGAAGTTCGCCATGCCAAGCACAGACAGCGGCGTTGTCGCGCCGTACGGGAACACGTGAGTTGTCGTGGGCTGCAATGCTGGCTTCACATGTAGGCTGTCATACGTGTGCGATTCAAGAATGTTAACTGATGCTCCTGTGTCGACAGTCATTTCTACCTGCTGACCTTGAACCTGGATGAGACGTTTTGGGATGTGCTGCCTTCCCAGAGCGACGTGAACTTGCTCGTCTGTGCACGAAGTGAACACGTACTCTCGTTCGTCATCGTTGGTAGCAGCGTGTGTTGTCACGGTGTTCGCAACAGGATGTCGCGACATTGGACGTGATGCATGCTGGGTAGCGCGCTGTGATGATCGACAAACTAATTCAAAATGGCCGACCTTGTGGCACGCATTGCACTTCCTGCCTCGCGCCGGGCAACCAGAACGATGTGGTAGTTGATTACCGCAGTAATTGCAGGCCTTAGCGTGTCTGCTTGTAGCATTGGAGCGATTGGTCGAGTTGTAACGCTCACCTCTGTTGCCAAAATTGCGATTTGTTGACGTGTGTCTTCCCCTGGCGGATGACTGTGAAGAAGTTGCGTTGATTGGACGATCAGCTTTCGTTGGCGGGTAGTCGCATCGGATTGTCGATCGAGAGCATCGGGGTTCGAATCCACCTATGCCTACTGTGGTTTTGAAACTTGGGTTCTCTCATTCATACAACGGTCGTGTTCCTTCCAACATGTCTATGACAGGGGAAGTTAAGCAATATTTTATACAGGCGACTAGAAAACCCCGTACGGGCGCTTCATTAGCTGCTGCTAACACCCTAGCGCAGTGTATGAGCCAATGGGAGATTTGTGGATTCGTGCGCCCAAGACGCAAACAGACATACTTTTATGATCATGTTGGCGTCGTTTACATAAAAGTTATACTTCCTAGAAAATGTAATATAAATTACAATAGACAACACTCACTCACTCATGTCTGTCACTGGGGTAGAATATTAGTGGCTTCAATCATCCGTCTCCAGATCCCTCAGTCTGCCACTGCCGTCTTCAGCTCCTATGTCTCTAGACCCAAGTCTTCCTTTAAACAGTCGATTTAAGTTGCTGCTGGTCTTCCTGCATTGGTTCTTCCATGTGTCGGTTGTCACAAGATGGTCTTAAATGCCATTTCAGCCTTATGTCTGTAGCAGTGTCCGGCAATTAAATCTCAGTCGTCTTCTTCTTATTTTATCAGTGACTTTACTCAGTCCACTATATAGACCTATGCTTGTCAAATCCTGTTGCCAGTGAAGGTTTCTTGTGGCTCGAAGCATTCTGGTATAACATCCGTCTAGTTGTTTGTCAAGTTTTTCGTCATTGTCCATGTTTTGCATCCATAGAGTAGCATGGGCTGCTGTTGCAATAAACAGTCACTGCTTGAATTTGCGTCGGAGTGTAGATTTCAATATTACGTTTAGTTGGTTAAGTGCTCTCAACTCCATTGCCTTCCTAGTTTAGAATTAGTTGTTTGGTGTGTTTCATTGATGATTCTAATCCAAGAGAGTTTACATTCTAGATTTGTTAGCTTCGGATACATAGCTCCTATAACATGTTCCAGTGAATGTTAATTCTGATTTTACTATGTTATTGGAAACAATAAACAAGTACGTTTGTTTGTTTGTCATTGGTGTGCATTTGTTTAGCATGCGGATAGTAGATGACAAGGCCTGGACGATCACAGGTTATTAGGATGGTAAGGCCAGAAAGGCGGTTTAGGATACAGTTGTCTCCATGTGTATTGGCCCTGTAATACCGTCCCTATAATACCATTAAATACGATTACTTCAGAACAGATCTCGGCGATAATAGAACATATTCTTAATATATAGCATACTGGCGTAATAAAAAACATGGACATATATATAGTACATATTTGCAATAATTTAACATAACATTACCTTCAATTGCTTCAACAAGTTCAGTGTTGCCCCAGAGCAGGAGGAAATCTTCATATCACAGTGTTTACACTTGGTTTTGTACTTGCCTTGTACATTTGTAGGAACAACAAAGTGATCAAATGCAGCTGATTTGTTCGCCATGTCTGTAATCTGCAGTCTTGTTGATATAACTGAGAATATACTTGCTTGTCTGCAGTGTCAGGTACTAAACATCAACATATCTGAGGTTCTGAACAGATAGCCTACTATTCAGTCATTATCTTAAGCCAATGCAATTACGTCTACCACAAAGGTCTACAATACAAGTGAACTGGTGGTTTCCGAACATCTGAAGCCAGTATAACTGATCAAGAGATCAGATAGTATTAGTTTATACCATGCATGTAATTGATTCAAGGCTTCAAATCTCAGCTGGCATGCATGTAAGTGCCAGTGCTTTTCCTCCCCTTTATGTATATAAACCAATCAACATGTAGTCATGCGACATCAATGATCTTTTATGTTATGAAGCTTTGTGCAAAATAAGTAAATATATAGCCATTTTCAGGTCCAAGTACTGCACTCATAAAAATTGCAAGTAATAATAATAATAAGATAACTTCTATTGCGCCTAAATCCTTGAAAACCAAGCTCAGAGGCGCATCAAAACATTGGTCAATCTCAAAATCCATAAGTAGTATTCCAGTTGTCAACAGATGAGTCAAGGCGCTAGGGAGCTACAGTGGACAAGCAACGTTGTAAAGATAAGTTTTTAAATGACGACGACATTTTGTAATATTTTCAACTGATCTAACACTAAGAGGGAGCATATTCCAAAGAGTTGGTGCAGCAACAGAAAAAGCCCTAGTTCCAATGTTAGTGTTGACTCTAGGAACAAAAAGTAGGTCAGAACTAGATGATCGAAGCAGGATAGGTTTTCTTACAGGAGTAAGCAATGAATGCAAATAAGATGATTGCTTACTGGACAGTGCCTGGTATGTAATGGTACAGATCTTAAATATTATACGATATCGTACAGGAAGCCAATGCAAAGACTTCAAAAGTGGTACAGAGCGAGAAAAACGAGGAGATCTTGTAATCACTCTTGCTAGACAATTTTGGACACGCTGAAGTTTTGTGATATCCTTGCTAGCGATATTATAAAGGAGGGAATTTCAATAGTCAAGTCCGCTGCTAACAAGCGCTGTTGCAATAGTTTTAGCAACAGAAAATGAAATGTAACGGCGAATACGGCGAAGATCACGAATATATGATAAAAAAACAGCAGCGACATGTTTGAGATATGCGTTGTCGGAAATTGAAGTTACTATCAAAGATCACTCCTAGATTCTGCATCGAGGTTGCTGGCGTGATCTACTGATTCAAAATACGTGTAGGGAAAAAACACCCAGTTTACTACGCTGCATTGGAGTACCAATAATAATCAATTCAGTTTTATTTGCATTTAGTTTCAACTTGCTGTCAGTCATCCAGAGGAAGATATCTTGAAGGCAATCACTAAGTTGGTTAAGGGAGAGATTTGTATCCGGGGTAGCCAATGAAATTTAGATCTGCGTATCATCAGCATAAAGATGATGATCCAAGTTATGTCTTTGTATAACAGAGCTTAGTGGCGTGGTGTAAAGAGTAAAAAGCAAAGGCCCAAGAACAGAACCCTAGTGAACACCAAATAAAGCCGGCACTGCAGCTGAAAACAGTTCCCAATCTTTATAGTTTGGTATCTATCAGTTAGATATCTAGAGCTGTGCCAGATATGCCGTACCACTTTAATAAGCGTTCAATGAGAATGTTGTGATCAATCGTGTCAAAAGCGGCAGAGAGATCTGGTAAGGTAAATGCAGTCACTTTACCATTAGTATTCACTCACCACAGTAATAATTTGTCTTAACCATAACAATAATGTCTCAGCCATAACGTTTTGTCTTAGCCTTGACACAAGTTAAAACTTATTGTTTTTACGTAGTGATATAATACTGTACAATGATTTGTTTCTATATTGACAAGTAACTGACCTAGGTAATGATTTCATGAACTAAATTGTTGATCAGAGCTGTTAACCAAAGACTGTGCATAACTATATCAAACCAAATATGCAGGTTATCGGACAAATAACATTTTGATATGTTGTATCGGTATAATTATGATTATAACCTTTTACTACCACATTAGTACATTAATTTTCGCAAACTGATATCCATGTAATCGAAAATTGACATTAGTTTGCCCATGTCATTTTAAAATATAACATTTCTGTCATATTAGTAACATGTCCAGTCTCGCTATGGGGCGATGGTTGGTGTTTTCAAATACACATGTTGGTTAAGTTTGTTAATATCTTTGTTCGTTGCCTTCCACAGCTTTTTCATTTCCGTTAACTTTTTATTCGCTTGATCTCTTTCGCCCGATCACCATCCGCTTCTACCCAAGATATTCAACACTTTCCAAACGTTCTATTTCCTCACCATCTGCTGTAACTTCAGTTGGTTCTCGACATCCCATTACATCCCATTACATCCATTATTTTAGTTTTGTTTACATGTAGTTTAAATCCTTTTACCTCACTGTGCTCTTTTATAGCAGTTATCAATGTATCCAGTATTTCTTTTGTATAATATATTAACGCGGTGTCGTTGGCATATTTCAGTTCGTATATATCTTGTCCATTCACTTTCAGTCCACTAAACAACTCGCTTCTCGTGTCAATCTCAACCTCTCTCATAATGTCCTGTGTATAGACTGACTAGGTGGGGAACAAAATGCACCCTTGTCTCTCACACTCTTGGAGGAACCAATCGGTAGTACCACACTCTAATCTCAGTGCAGACTGCTGTCCAAGATATAAATTTCGGATCAGTAATGTGATTTTCTATATATATATATATATATATATTATATATATGTATGTATGTATGTATATAATAAAATACCTCAACGCGCTCGCAGATTCTCGTTGTTTGTTCAAAATGACAATGTCACAGAGAATGGGAAGTTCACGTCCATCGACAGTGTGTAGAATTGTTAAATACCATTCGTATTGCTATGCTATTGGCATGAGGGTAGACATAAGTGTGTCGGCGTCTACAACAGGTTGCCAAGCCTATGGTGCAGCCCTGGGCTGTTTTCCCGAAGTATCTTAAAATCTTAGCCGTTGTATAAATATAACACTAAATTGTTGTTAATAATCCATCAAGAAGCGTAATTCATACACGATTTCTTAGGCATACCCTCCTGGCCGCCCGACTACATGTCGGTCCTGTCTCTTTAAAATAGAAGGACGACATACAACACAACTACAGAATGATAAAATGTACCGAGAGTTTACCTATCAAGTCTCTCCCGGAAAATGCGGGAGTCTCCTGGATTTTGGTTGTGTCTCCCGGAATACAGGCAATTCTGCCGGATTTCCGCTGAAAATCTCCAACAGCACTCCCCATTTTTCCGATCTAATGAGTTAAGCAGAGACAGCGGAGTAGCTGAAGCGCTGAAGTTACGGTAGCGCGGCGGCGAAAACTATTCAACAGCACGTACTACCCCGCCGTCTTTCAAGGGAAGCGTGCTGAACTGCTGATGAAAATTTTCCGGATTTCAAGAAAACAACTTGGCAGCAATGGCAGGCAGTGACGCGAGAACGAAATTCATTATGCGGGGGGGGGGTAATGGAGCTTCAGCTGAAACATTTTAGCCTCCGCATATCTTCACACATTTTCCCTCACCTTGTGGCTGTCTCGGTTGGCTCGACTGTGACATCGGAAGAAGGAAGGGGGAGGGTGCTGTTGGACATTTTTATTTTTTACATCGCGCTGCTGCTGTCAATTTACCTACTCCAGCTTCTCTCCGCTGTCTCCTCTGAAATGATGACATCCGAAGAAAGGGGAAGGGGGGTGCTTTCGAAAAAAATTTCGCCACCACGCCGCCTATTACGGGGGGGGGGCAGAAAACAATATGTCTACCCTCCAACTGCATACACCTTTCACAGTAAAAAATACACATTAATCGTCTCATAAAATTTATATTTCCACCGGCCATTGACGCTCGCCACAAAAACAAACATTCACGCTCACATTTAATGGGGGGCATGCAAAACCATATGTCTGCCCCCAGAGAAATTCTAGAGGGCAGCTGTCCCCCCCCCGCCCCCTGTTCCCGCGTCTATGATGGCAGGTATGCTTACCGTATGTACTAATGGTGAAAACCAGTTTGAACTGCCGTAACAAAACTTCTTGCCATTCTGACAGTGGCTCCACACAGCGGACAACTGTCATCTAAATTAGACTCGTTGCGGAACCTGTGGCGCCGATACCGGCGTCTACAAAAACCTCATTGCGGAAGTATTATCGTCTTCTTAGTTGGGTGTCACTGTCAGTCATGGCTTATAAGTTGTTAAACTCTAATGTGATGATAGCATGTCTCCGTATATGCATTATATGGACAGGTAGGTGGATACACTAACATTTTCATTGGCATTATTCATAGTTGCCAGTGTAATTGAGATACTATTTAACGCCACAGTATTTTACCCCCTCCGGTCGATATAGGGCCCTATACTATAGCAGTATATTGACTCCCCTGTGGTAATTTGACGCCCTTATATTTCAGTCAACATATGGTGTTGCATGACATATAAACAGCGTTGTATGCGCCCCTGATACATACATCCTCCTATGCAAAGGAACAGTGCAAGACAAGTGGCCAACTTAATAACATTTAGCTTAATTAATTTACATAAATCATAAACGACAACATCAATACATCAATACATATTCACAGCAAGCATGCCGGTCCCAATGGTATTGCTAACCAATACCTACAAGTCCTATGCGTATTACCAACCACCAGTACTAACTATCTCACGACGCTATATTTACAATTGACACCGTATCGGTGGGGGTCACCTGCCTGCACCATTAGCAGCCTATTTTATTTACCGCATTAAAACACTGAATACTCTACTAAGACTCGGTCAGCGGAAAACGTCTAGGCAAAACCTCGTGTACTTATATAACAATAATCTACATTGCATATGTAACCCTGGTGGATATTCTAGTACTATATATATGTTAATTCACCAGAGACCACTAGGGGTTAGAGGCCACACCCTGCTAGTCGAGCTAAACCGGTCAGCTATTTTATCAGGCGCAGTTTGCCCTGGGCCAGTGACAGAGACACACCCACACTTGTAGAGTCTCTGGGCCCAGTAGTTCGTTTATACCTACGGCCTGAACGTTGAGTATCCCTCTGGGAGCTTAAAACATTGACAATTCAATAAACTCTGTCGTGCCCAAAAACCCAGTCGTCTGACTTGTTTACAAGTGGTACCAGAAGTGGGGTTCGACAGAGTAAGCTCCCAGGGGAGTCGAGAAAGCATGGCGTCGGCAGGCGAGAAGTTAGCGCGACTAGAGGAAATGGTGGAAACGCTCAAGCGAAACCAACAATCCATCAACGTCACGGTTACCGCCCCTACGACCCGAAAATTAAAGACGTTCGAGGGTCGTTCGTGTGATCTACACGACTGGATGGAAGATGCCCGCAACTGTTTGTCTTCCATCTCATCGGTCGAGCGGTTGCATTTCCTGATCGCACACCTGGATGGACCTGCCCGGGAAGAAGTCAGGTATGCGCCAGAGGAGGAGAAAGACTCAGTCGATAAACTATTTGCTTTACTTGTGTCCACTTTTGGGGTAACCCGCAGTAATGCGCAGTTAAAGAAAGAGTTGTATGATAGAGGTCAAGGAAATAGAGAAAGCGTTAGGGACTTTTCCCGGGCACTTCTAGAAATCTCCGAAGGCTTATCAGACAAATCACAGAGTAAGAATGAAACTTTGATAGAGGTATTCTGCGAGAATCTGGTTGATCCACAAATCAAACGGGAAATGAAAAAATTGGTCCGCACCCAGCCTACGGTTTCAATTAGTGCTCTGAGGTCGGAGGCGATCCGTCTCGAGGAGGACGGATTGAGCAGTATGTGTAAAAATGCATGTATTCGGGGAATTCATGAACCTCACCACACCCCCGTCGACCCGAGTATTCTGGAACGAATTGCCACCCAGCTAGAACTACTCGCGACAACACAGACGCAAATTGTGTCTTTGTTGCGAGCACAACAGTCGTCGGTGGGTGTGGAGAGGGGCGATAGAACTAGCAGACCGAAGCCCCGTAACAGTGGCTCGGTCTCTTGTGAGTATTGTGGCCGAAGCGGGCACACTTACACTAATTGTTGGAAACGTGCTGGGGACATGCGCCGTACTACAGATCAAACAGAAACTCGGGCATACGGGGGGCAACCAAATTCTAGCGCAGGGGCAAGCGCACTGCGGGAGGGTCCGGTAACGCCGGGTAGGTCAACACCCCGTAATCATCAGGAAAACTAAGTAGCCCTACTGTCGAGCGTCACGCAGGCGGGTGTAGTAACATAGACTCTATGTTAGTTGACGCCATCATTGGTAAGACACCAGTAATTTCGTGTTGTATATCAGGTGAAGACACCAATATGGTTTTAGACATGGGCTCTGAAGTAACGATTTTACAGGAGTGGTGGTTCAATGAACATTTAATGACGTCAGTCAATGAGTTAAAGGACGCATCAGCGTGGTTACGGCTGGAAGCAGCCAATGCTCTAGAGTTCCCTTATATAGAGTACTTCACAGCCGATATAAATGTGTTGGGCACGGTCGTTAAGAACAAAGGTATTTTGGTACAAAAAGATCCACCAGGGTTTGTCCCCTCCCGACCAACCTCTGGAATACTGGGTATGAATGTTTTGGGTGACATGCCAGAGATAAAGGAACTACTTCATACTATTGAGACCCATGATACTAACCCGAAACAGGATATCGATGGAAGAGTAGTGAAAATTGCATGTGATACTAGTGTTAAGATACCAGCATGGTCGTCGTGTAACGTAACAGTATCAGGTCCACATTGCACCGGTAACGGAATGGTAGAGCCATTCGATGTTCCCCTGAAGGGAGGTTTACTACTCCAAACTTGTTTAGTAGGTTCCATCAATGGACATTTCGAAGTAACTATCCTCAACCCTACCTCCGACGATGTGTGGCTACGTTCCCATTCACCTGTCGGGAGGATCTATACGGTAGATGTAGTCGATCGGAATCAGGAACACTTCGTTGATTTCGAAGAATTGGATGACGGCTTGCGAGTGTCCCTAGAACCACGACAGGTAACTGCTACTACACGACAGGTAAGCAGCGAGCAATGTAAATATATATCTGATGCGTCACCCCTTGACCCTGGGTACAACTGGATGGAAGAGGTACACATAGGTGAGATACCGCCAATAGACAAAGATCGACTAGTGGAATTATTGCATAACAATCAGCAAGTATTTGCCCAGGACGAGAATGACGTGGGATTGACGGACACGGTTAAACACCGAATATACACCTCAGACGACAGCCCTGTTAAGGCGGCCTATCGTCGCATTCCACCAACTCAGTTTGAGGAAGTTAAAGCGCACATTAAAGATCTAGTCCACAAATGGATAATTAAGCCCAGTCAGTCGGAATTTGCGAGTCCGATTGTTATTTGTCGAAAGAAGAACGGTAAGATTAGGATGTGCGTGGATTATCGCAGGCTTAATACCAAGACAAGAAAAGATGCGTTTCCACTTCCCCGAGTGGATGAGATCTTCGACTACCGAGCAAAGTATTTCTCGACTGTCGATTTGAAATCGGCTTATAATCAGGTGGAGATAGACGAGGTTGATCAACACAAGACAGCGTTCACCACCCCCATGGGGTTGTACGAGTACAAAAAAATGCCATACGGGCTTTGCAATTCACCAGCAACCTTCCAGAGATTAATGCACATTGTGTTTAGGGAAGAGATGAATGAAAAAGTACTTATTTTCTTGGATGATATAATCATCTACTCCTCTACCATTGAAGAACACTTTGAACGACTGAATTTGGTGTTCCAACGACTGGCATCTCACGGTCTAAAGATTGAGCCCACTAAATGTTACCTATTTCAGGAATCGGTTTCTTATTTGGGACAGATAATCTCTAATGAAGGGATTTCTGGGGATCCAGAGAAGGTGAACGCAGTAAGGGAAGGGCCAGTACCTGAAAACGCGAGAGAACTCAAGGTATTCTTGGGAACAGCGGGATATCACCGACGTTACATTCATCACTTTTCACAGTTGGCATCACCTCTATATGAATTGGTGGATCAAGATCCCAACAACGGTAAGAAGAGAAAACCAGGTAGAAAGTGGAATTCAGCCAAACCAGTACCGTTTGTGTGGAGGCAGGAACACCAAGAAGCATTTGATTCACTGAAACATGCTCTTACTACAGCTCCAGTCTTGGGATTCGCTGATTTCACGAAACCATTCATTCTGGAGACAGACGCCAGTCACCAAGGACTAGGAGCGTTACTACTCCAGGAACAGGAAGGGAAAACCCGAGTTATAGCCTATGCTAGCCGTAGTCTCAGGGGTCCTGAGAAGAACCGAACGGCTTATAACTCTATGAAATTAGAGTTGTTAGCAGTGAAATGGGCGGTGACTGAGAAATTCCGCGACTACTTGTTGAGCGTTCCGTTTGTAGTATATACCGACAATAACCCATTGTCGTATATTCAGACTTCGGCAAAGCTAACGGCGGCGGAACACCACTGGCAGGCAGAGCTAGCCAGGTTCAATTTCAGCATTCGCTATCGTTCCGGAAGACTTAATGCATCGGCGGACGGTCTGAGCCGGAAACCACTTCAGACTGAAACAAAAGAGTTCACAGTCATCGAAGAAGACGAAATAGCTGACATTCTCCAAGTAACGGTGTTGCCGTGCGATTTGCGCCAGAAATTACTCAAGGCAGCCGTCTGTACCACCACAGCACAGGTGCGATATACATCCCAGTATGTAGAGTCGCCGATCCTACCAAGTCTTAGTTCGGACGCGATCCAGGAGGCACAACGTTATGATCCGGTTTTGGGTCGAGTCTGGCATTACATAGACAGAGGGCGAGAATCGACACTCGGAGAAAGACGGAAAGAACAACCAGCAGTAGCGAAACTGCTACAACAATGGGACCGCATTCAGGTCTGTTCAGGAAAATTGTGCAGAACCCTAATAGACCCAATGAGTGGAGAAAAGGTAAGCCAGTTGTTGTTACCGCGTACAATGAGGGAGGAGGTATTACAAGAATTACATGATCGGATGGGACATCAAGGCATTGATAGAGTTGAGAAGCTAGTACGAGCAAGATTATACTGGCCGAATATGCGTTCCGACATCCTGAATTGGATTTCGAAGTGTGATCGTTGTAATCTTGCAAAGATGCCACATTTGAAGGTACGGACTCCAATGCATAGTATTGTGACAAGGGGCCCATTAGAAGTAATCGCAATAGACTTCACAATTCTCGAACCAGCTAGTAACGGCATCGAGAATGTCCTGGTCATGACCGACGTGTACAGTAAATACACAATAGCCGTGTCGACGAGAAACCAAACAGCCCTAACGGTAGCTAAAACCCTGGTACGGGAATGGTTTCTGCGTTATGGAGTTCCGTGTCGTATGATGTTTTGACGCAAAAATTGTCAATGAGTTGTATAAGATATACGGTATCGAGAAATCTCGTACGACACCGTACCATCCCATGGGAAATGGACAATTTGAGCGATACAACAGAACAATGCATGGATTGTTACGCACACTGACACCCGCTCAGAAGACCAAATGGCCGGAATATTTGCCAGAACTTACGTATGCATATAATGTGACCCCTCATGCTGCAACGGGGTTTAGTCCATTCTATCTCATGTTCGGTCGTGTTCCGCGCTTACCGATCGATATCAAATTGCACAGTGACGACACCCTCCAATTACAAACGGTTCATGGAGCCAACCTGGACTGGGTTGACTATTATCAGGCTAGACTGACAAGTGCCTATGCTAAAGCTGCGGAACAGCTGAGGTTAGACATTGCTAACCGAAAAGCAAGTTATGACAAGCATGTCTGGGAGAATGCACTGCGAGTTGGGGAACGTGTACATTTACGCAATAGGGTGAGAGGGCGTAACAAGATTGCGGATGCATGGGACCCGGGAGTGTACGTAGTGACAGAACAAAAGGACGACACGTACGTAGTCGTACCGGCGAGGGGGCACAAGAAACGCATAATTAACCGCAAAGACTTGCGGGTTTGTGTCCCAGAGACTGCGAAAGGGTCAAGACTGAGCAGACTAGGTCAAGACAGTGAGGAAACTGACCACCCACCATACGAGGTGACAATCTCTTGTCAACCGAACAATGGCCATTTAGACTTGAACTCGGACGTAGAAGAATCAATTACTCCGAACACACCGTTACGTCGGTCAACGCGAAGCAATGCGGGGTACCATAGTAATCCACACCGAGAACCTAGGTCCGTCCTTAGTTAATGATTTCAATTTATTATGTTAGCCGCGGCCGGCTAAATTTTAAACTTGGGGGACATGTAACCCTGGTGGATATTCTAGTACTATATATATGTTAATTCACCAGAGACCACTAGGGGTTAGAGGCCACACCCTGCTAGTCGAGCTAAACCGGTCAGCTATTTTATCAGGCGCAGTTTGCCCTGGGCCAGTGACAGAGACACACCCACACTTGTAGAGTCTCTGGGCCCAGTAGTTCGTTTATACCTACGGCCTGAACGTTGAGTATCCCTCTGGGAGCTTAAAACATTGACAATTCAATAAACTCTCTGCCCAAAAACCCAGTCGTCTGACTTGTTTACACATACAATCATGCATCACGTGTGGCACAGCTAAGGAGGAGGGTGGGAGACTAAATCACAACTTGATAACAATAAACCAATAACAATAACTAATTCAACTATAAAAACGCAAAATGAAGTAAATTCTTCGGCAAACGAAGACCACGCGCAGAACAGCTCAATCAATATCTCCGTGTACGGCGAATGGGACGAACCAGTTCTTTGTCCGTGTTTATATACTACGAGGGCTAATTACTGCTATGTAACCTTACGCGTACGAGTAAGTCCGCTTTTTATATTGTCCACCAGGTTACTGTTGGCCTACTCCGCTAGGGGACACCACTTTCCGTCTTACTCTGTTACTTCACATAGGATATTTTTGTGGATTAGAAACCTTAATGGACATATCTCATCTGCTACAAAAGTCCCATACCTAATCTGCCTAAATTAAGTTGTGCACGACTATTAATTGTTTAGCAGACCCATGTTGTTTGAATGTTGTATTAAACAAAACTAAATAGTTGTCGGGAAAATAATGTCATGAACATAGGCGCCGGAACAAAATTAATATTGGGAGGGCTGAGCCGCAGATTCAGCACCAGTACTCCGCTGTTGGATCATGATATCGGAAGGCGGAGGGGTTGCTGTTGACAATTTTTTTTAACTCACCATAAACTTAATTAACCACACCATCCCATTGAGGCTTGCCAAAATACCACACTTTGAGGATATCCAAAACCTCGATTTGCATCGTCCTTGAGGCTCGCCAAATAACTGCCTTCAGGCTCACCAAAAACATCAAATGGCACCAAAAATGCACTCTCTTCCATAAATATTAGGGGGCTTATCGTAACTCCAGCTTCCCGCCAACAACTATTCACCCGAAAATGCACACCCTTCCCTAAATATTGGGGTGGGGGTTAATCCTATCTACAGAACCCCACCAAAAATATTGCGGAGCTCAGCCCCCTAAGGCCCATCTGGTTCCGGCGCCTATGATGAATGTTGAAAGTTAAGGAGTGTGTTCTTTCTCGCTGCTCCTTTTGACGATGCCAGTTCATGTACTGCTTCACTGCCACAACAGTTATCAATTTCCACTCTTCTCTATTAGCAGCATTCTCCCTCCACTTTTCATCCTCTTTTGCATCGTTACTAAGACCTCTTATCTTAGTAGCGGTCAACTCCTTTTCCTGGCTGCGGCATTACCTCAACTTTATTGTTTACCCTAGCAACATGACTTCCATGAAGTAGGGCTAGGTTGGGGATCCAAGCCGAAAGCTGGGAGTACGGTGGATGCGTCCGCACCTCCGGTGAGGTTAAACATTTCTGCTTGAAAATTCTTCAACTTACACTACTCCCTCGAAATGTCAAACATTATCTGCCTCTCGGCACCCTGAACATTCTCCAACAGTACCCCTTCGGTATACCGAAAACTCTCCAACACTACCACCCGTCGAAATCGTCAAAACTACGCCTTGGCACCGCGAAAAATCTACCACCTTTTGAAATATATGACGCTACGCCCCTTGGCACTACAGAAGAGCTCCAACACTACTTCCCCATCGACACCGCGAACAATACAAAAATGTACATCCGTCAAAAACTAACCGACATAAGGGCCTGGGGTCAAAATTTACCCAACTCTTATACGGGCCTCAGACGATTAACAAGCCAACTTGATACTTTTACAATACGTTGACACCCGTGTGATAATATTATTTCACCTTGAGATTTTTTACTAAATAATAATATGCTAGGGGAAGTGGGTCGTGGGGCTCAGTGATTTAAAAAAAAACCTGAATCCCAAGATGATGGCATCAGTTTATGCCACTGGGCAATCCCAATCTGAACTGATGCTTTGGTTTGCAACAAATCTCGCTTGTGACACTGCATTGAACACCCCACCATAAGCTGATGAATAGAGGAAAATGCAAACAAATAAGCAAGGCAACCGAAAGATAAAACATTATTAAAGCAGAAAGAAGCTTATACTCCAGTCTGAAGACGTGACATATGGAGACAACACAAGTTCCATTAGAGAGGCAGATGATAGAACATGTAATGTTGGTGACGATAATGCTTAATACAATTACGACGTTGAAAAAATCAACTAGATGATATGGAATTGCCCGATTACAATGTTGTGAATGCAAAATTATTTTGTGTTTATCATGTTTGCTACAAACACAACCACGGCTATGCAAGCCAAATACTGCATTAAGGATATTGTTGATAGTACTTTTTAAATGTAGTTCATGCGATGTGATGAACTCATGTCATTCACATTAATTTTTTTTCTGATGTAAAACTAGAACACACGCATACGTACAATGTCTAAATGACTCGCACGATAGCATATAATGATGCTACTGTGTTTTGCAAGTTGACCTTTTCATTAATAGAGAGAGAGAGAGAGAGAGAGAGAGAGAGAGAGAGAGAGAGAGAGAGAGAGAGAGAGAGAGAGAGAGAGAGAGAGAGAGAGAGAGAGAGAGAGAGAGCGAGAGAGAGAGCGAGAGAGAGAGAGAGAGAGAGAGAGAGAGAGAGAGAGAGAGAGAGAGAGAGAGAGAGAGAGAGAATTAAGCAGTTCAGCCTCTTGGTTTTTGATCAATGTGTGATTACGTGTTGTGTAAGCGTTTCAAATGTTGTAGTTTCTAACATTGCTTTACTTGACAGTTGTTCGATGTCAGTACATCTTATGGCTTGTGCCCCAATAATGTATGCGCTTAAAACTTAACTTGCCGTAACTATTATTAAAAAAACACTGCTGATTAGTGAAGCAATAAAATAAAATAAAAAAACACTGTTGATTAGTGAAGCAATTAAATAAGAACACAATATTTGCAAACATGGCGATTGATGATTTAACTTAACATTGCGTCACTTCGACCAGTAGTTCCACACATGTTCTTGCCACGTTAAAGGGAATAAAAACATATATTGCTCGAATTCATGTTATATTACATCCTGCTATCTATTTCCATGTCCACCAAGCCAAAAAAAATCAAAAAAATTCAATGAATTAGAAATTCCACATTTTATGGCGTGCATCCGGACATTTTTGAATATGCATATTTTTGGCGCGCTTTTCGGGATGCCGAGATGTGACGTCACTTATGATTCAAACTCGCATCAGGCCGACCCTTTCCATGCATTCAGAGCATGCTTACAAATATAGCTTTTGGGTCGAAACGAGCATCAGAACGAGTTATTGTGCAATATTCCGACGTAATACAAACACTAGTCATCATAGAGGAACAAACATTTATCTTACGGTTCCACATGAATCGAATTTTATTAAACACAGCGAATGCGAATGGGCCTACAAGTCGACTAGGTTTCGCCGAGCTTGGGCTCGTTTTCAGAATAATTATATCGAATGCAACCAACGGGAGATAATCTACACCAATAAACATACATAGCAAACATATATTGTATCCAGCTACATAAAGTAACGTGTATAATCTCATAATAGCACTAGAATATCGATATATGAAGGAGTTGTACAATTTATCATAACAACTTAAATCAGTCAGAGAGTTTCCGTTGGTCCCGCTAGCTCAGTGGGTAGGCGTGTCGGTTACTTGTCACAAATTTTACAATCGGGCGACGCCGGTTCAATCCTGACAGCATGCAAAGCTTTGATTTTCTTTACAATTTTTTGTTTATGTTTTCACGAAGTAAAATAAACAAAATCATTTTATACTATAATGCACTGTTTGTAAATAATTTTTATTTTTGTAGTAACTATTTATTCGCCAAAAAAATGAAAATATGGTCATTATATAACGATGTTTCTAAATTGTATTTATCCAGACAGATCTCAATCTGTTTTCACATATATAATTACAATATATTACCGTACAATATATTTACAATTAATAAATTATATATCCATTACTTTATATTTGTGTTGGTTAGACATGTCCTGCTCACGTTCTGACCAGATAGTGACTTATGGCGGAGTTATAAAAAGCTTGAACTTGCGTTGTTTTAGAAGCGGCAACACATTTAGCGATTGGTATACGTTGATGATGTTAGGACTAATGTTCTATTTGATGCCATAAGATGCGTTGGGTCTCCAGCTATAGGCGTTTACCACAAAATTCATTTACCCAAAAATTGACTTATGTTGTTTTTTAATTTGGAGCTTCAAATAAGACCACCCTGGCTCTCAGACTAACATAGCAGATGTTTCGTTAGAAAATGTTGTAGGGAAGTTGCCCAGTCTCATTCAATGTAGTGACACAGTCCGAGTTGTACGCCATGTGGCTCTTAGTTATACATGCTGCACTAACACACTAAATATATCAAATCGTTCAGCATCTTCATATGACAATTCTGTTGATATGTACTGGATATTGCACGATCTGTGGAAGCAGTGTTGTTTATATCATTTGAAAGGCATGATAATTACGTTTGTGACGATGTGTGGATAATACATTTATTTTGCAATACAATTATTGTTGTTGTGATGATGTGTGTGATACATTATTTTGTAAGACGGTTGATTTGTAGGTTTTGTCTTATATTGTATATTGGTTAGCGTTGAACCTTATGTTGCGTAACGCGCGAGCTAGCAGTGCATTCCTTACGTTGCGTAACTCGCGGCATGTCCAGGCTGGCTGTACAGTAGTGATAATTGACGCACGACACTGAATAGTGGTATAGAAAGACTGGAGGACAGACGGGCGTGGTCGGCAGTCGTAGATAGTTTGCCAGCGGAAGCTATGACAAGAACAAGGGGCCGTCGTCCGAGGCTGGTCGACTGGGTCGCAATTACCAGACTGGGGTGGTCGTTCGCAGAAGGCCGTCCAGCAATAACTGACTGTGTCGCATGAACAGTCAGTGTGGCGTTGACTGCACCGTATTTGGCAGTCAGTGATCGGCGATAGCCGGTCGGTCGTATGTAGCCCGAGAAGCAGAGCTGCAACAGTGAATTGACCGTGCCGCATAGACCCTCGGTGTGACGTTGACTGCATCACGCTTGGCAGTCAGCGACCGACGATAACCGGCAGCAGGCCGGATGTGTAGTGAACGACGCACTACGTGACGAGACAGCCATAACGCTCGATTCGTCAGACGCGTGACAACCGAAACGCGACGCCCGGGAACGATTCGTTAGACGCGTGACAACCGGAACGCGACGCCCGGGAACGACACGTCAGACGCGTGACAACCGGAACGTAACGTCCGGGAACGACACGTCAGACGCGTGACGACCAAGACGTAACGTTGGAGAACGATATCCCCGAGGTATGAAGTTCGCAGCGTAACCCCCGGGAACAGGAACGGGAGCGACACACCGTGATACTCGGGCCGCGACGCCAGGGGTAGACACATCACGTGACGACGCACATGTGAACGCGTGAGTCGTATCGAACAATATCATTGATGATATCATTTAATCTATATGTTATTTTTTGTGTACGAGCAATCCGCGCTCTGTGTCGGTTGTACGAACGTCAACCCATTATTTGTATATACATGTACTGTTTGTTATAATTTCTTATTATACCGCCAATAAACACTTGTTAACTGGCACTTGTAACGTAGTCCAGTAAGTAATACACGACCATTGCGCGACAGTATCAAAACGTTACCTTTGTAATCATCCAATCTCTATAGCCCTGAGCATAACCATTTAGCATTAAATTTAGTTGCAATGTACTCACGGTTGTCTAAGATTCTCCTAAATTAAATAATTTGTTGTTCGATATTTGCCTACAGCCAGTAGGCACAAGCTACAATTATAATCCAGAACATTGTTTTTAAGCGTCTATAACGTAATAGTTAGTGAATTTGCATAATTCAGAAAAATTAATATAATATTTGTGAATAACCAATTCTAAAGTGATATCTGACTCGCAACGCCACGATTTGATTATCTTTGCCCCAAGTAGTAACACGCTGCCCCGGCACTGCGGCTCAGATTTGTTTTAATTATCAACTTTCGTTCAGCCTCACAAGGTGGCAGTTCGCAGGATACGAGTAAACACATTTTACAGAGAACATGTTCCTCTATCATTTCCACCATAGAGAAGTGAACCATGCTGTCATTAGATCAAAAACTTTCATTTTTTCATTTCCAAAGTGTAGTTTTACCTGGTAGAGGTTTTCGTCTAACGTCTCACGTTGACTTCTTCAGTACCGATGACGCAGAATGACGTCATCGTACACGTGAGGCAGTTAGTAATTGCCCTCGTCTCTGTTGATGGGTGTTCTGGTTTTCCTGATCCAGATGGCTTCCTTGATATGCCGGATTCTTCGGTTGGGTTCCTTGTCTACAATTTTTGCTCCCTCCCAGTCTATGATATGGTTTTCAGTTGTCGCATGGTCTGTAAGGGCGGATTTATTGATGATAGACATCAATCTTTTTCCCGCTCCTTGTGTATTTCTCGTTTTTTTCGTGTTGTCTACGTCCTTTCTGTGTTCCTCCAGTAGTGTTTTGAGTAGTCTTCCTGTCTCCCCAATGTACTCAGCACCACAATTCTTGCACGGTATTTGGTACACCAGTTCGCCCTGTTCTTCTAACTCTACTTTATTTTTCGGATGTACCAACAGGCGCCTGAGGGTGGTGTGGGGACGCGTGGCTGTTGCTACTCCGTACTTCTTCAGTACTCGGGAGTATTTTCTCTGAGACCCCCTCCACGTACGGGATGACTACCTGGCTCCTGTAGTTTCTATCCTTCGTCTTTTTGTTGGTCTTGTTTTTCTTTTCTTTTCTATCTGTGACCTTTTTCAAGGCCCAGCACGGATAGCCACATACACTTAGAGCTCCTCTCAAGTGTTCCTCCTCTTCCTTCTTGTCCCCCTTCTCCGAAGTTATCGTGTCACACCTGTTCATAAGGGTTCTGACAATTCCTAACTGATGTTTGGGGTGGTGAGACGCAAAGTTCAGGTATTGGTCAGTGTGCGTCTTCTTCCTGTACACGGTTGACTTCACACTGCCATCTTCCTTTCTGCTGAACTTCGCATCCAAGAAGGGGAAGCTGTTGTTCTCTTCTTCTTCTCTCGTGAAAACGGTGCTACCCGTGGGGTCTACCGTGATCATGTATTTCTTTGCCTTTCCTGTGTGTACCAGGCAAATCACATCGTCCACATATCTCTTCCAGTTTCTTGGTTGGCAATCGTCTGGTGCTGTGGCTATGAATTTCTGCTCCAAGTCCTCCATGCACAAGTTTACAACAATGGGGGATACCGGACTGCCCATGGCTACTCCAAACTTCTGTTGATAAATTTCTCCTCCAAGTCTAAAGTACGTAGTCTCCAAGACAAATTTCAACAACTCCATGATGTTGTCTACGTTTAGGTTGGTTCTCGTCTTTAGTGTCTGGTCATTCTCTAGTCTTTTTCTGATGATTTCACACGCTTCTTTGATCGGAGTCTTCGTGAACAGCGACACAACATCATATGACACAAATGATTCTCCTTCCACTCTCAGCTTTGTTATTTCTTTCACAATTCTTGTGAATTTTCTGTGTGGTGTTCCGTTTTTCCAACAAGTGGTTGTAGTATGTCGGCCAATTCCCTGGATACTCTGTACGCTATTATATGAGTGTAGTCGACAATTGGTCTGAGTGACACACCCTCCTTGTGGATTTCTGGTGATCCATACATCCGTGGTACTTTATCTAGCGTGGGATATAAATACCTGTACAGATCCTTGGTGATCTTCCCCTCCTACTGCAGTGAATTTACCTTGTATTTCCAGGTGGGATCCTTCTTTAACTTCTCATACGTCGCTTGGTCGCATTTCTTTCATTTTCTTCTGGTAGTCTTTCGTTTCCATGGTGACTGTGGCCTTTCCCTTGTCCGCAGGGATTATGGTGATGGACTTCTCCTTCTGTAGCTCTTTTAGAGCTGTTCTTTCCTATTTGGTTAGATGCTGTCATAAAGTTAGGAGAAATGCTGCAAAAAAGATTTCCGATCCATTGTGCCCCGGTCACTCATACTTATTATTACAGGCCCGGTGACCCTGCCATTGCAAATGTGGTCTTAGTGGAGTGGCTTAAGTCCAAATTTTGTCGACATCGTGATACGTTGAACCAAAGCACTAAATGTGGCACAATTGTACTTTAGGATCACACAAAACGAAGAAGTCCAGGTCAAAGTCAGGTCAAGGTCAGACAATGTTATACCTTACCTTAGGATTCTTTACGATGATTCTGATCGCATGATCCACTCGGTACCTCATTGATCAGATCATCCACACGATCAGAATCAGATGTTAGAAGCTCATGATTTCCGATTCCATTAATTATTGTTAATGGTACTCATAACAAATCGACAGGGTAGATCAGAATTTGTCTAGACGATTTCTAAAGGAGTTTAATGTTCTAGTTTGTAATGCTGTTTTGGGAAGATTATTCCATGATTTTATCACTCTAAGCCGGAATGCTTTTTTCTTAGGTTTAGCTTAGCTCCTTGTGTAAATAATTTGAGAGAGTGTTTTCACAAACAACAATTATAATTGAATATCTACCATATATATTGACATTTAAATACATGTGCATAAGACGAAATATATTTGCTGGTATTTTAACATATAACTTACAATTAAGTTAGTTACTGTTTGTTATACTTGCATATATATGACAATGAGTGCCTTCGTACGCCTCACATTGCTACTGGAAGTATACACTGTAGTTGGAAATTGAACAGTTAACCACTAATAATGAAATTCGTCTGTTGGGGGCTAAAATGTAAGTACATTTGAAAACGTTTGAATTTATCATCTCATCAAAATCTGGACAATTTCCACAACAGAGACATTCAGCTGCATGTATACTCTTGCACTGAACAATGAGACGAAATGCATAATTTATAAACATTTCTAGATTCAGTGGCATTTACTCACTTTACTCAACACATGCCTCCATTTACATGATCTCTGTGTTGATGCATTTATTTTCTTTGAATAAGTTGGTTTTATGCGGCTAGGATCGGATTCAAATTATCTCCCATCCTCCCTCCCTTCCTCCCTCCTTCCCTCCATCCCCCTCACTCCCACCCTTCGTCACCCACTCCCTTCCTCCCTCCGACCCTTCCTCCCCTCCCTCCCCTTCTCTCTCTTCCTCTCCCTCCACCCTCTCTGTGTGTGTCTGTCTCTCTTTCTCTCCTCCCTCTCCCTCTCGTGATATGCACATCGCCAGCAGAAACATATTTTGGATTTTGGTAAATTTAGGCCAGTACAATAGCCAATTACCATTGCGCTGCCAGTCGTTCTTAATAACAAATAGCTTTGCTATGCTATATTATGTTCAATTGTCTGGTGAAGTCATCATTCGATGTCATTAAGAAACACTATATCATTAGGAAACAAGAGTCGATAGTTGAATGCTATTATTAAGAATCTTTATTTCAGAGAATTGTATGTGCACCCGTTTTTACATAATTTGCAATTGAGCATGAAACAGTGTAAAAGAGAGTTGAATCAAGGCACAATGAAACATTTTACTGACTGTCACGTGCGCATATCAAGTCTTCAGACCACTTTTCTGACCGAGAACGTGTTGATTATATGCAACTGCAATGCGTATTTTGTTTATGTAACACTTATGGAAAACATAAAATCATTAATACAATATGAAGGGCATAGGGCTCGTGTAAGATAAGTTTTCACATGACACTGGGTCAGTAGAACTACTAGTGCACTCGGGTTATAGTGGTTATTACGCATACACTAAATATATGTTTTTTATTATCACATACCATGATAACCGGTCTGATCAGTATATTTACAATTGAAAATACTATTCAAATTTAAGGTATACGTCTGAAACAACAACTATGATTGCGCTAAATAAAATACGATTAAAGTCAATCGGGTTAATTTGTTTCGTCAGTCCCAATGGCCGAGTGGTTAAGTGCGTTGGCTCAGCGCATTCGGTTTTATTACCGACACGTGTGCGAGACATCGAGGTATAAGCCTAACACCAAACGTTTTAAAAAACAGTTTTTTTATTTATCTTTTCGCAAAGTAATATAAATCAAGCCATTTCTTGCAATATGATGCACTATAATTAAATATAGCGAATGTTTTGTAAGAATTATTGATTCACGACAAAAATGAAAATAATATATTACCTGTAATGTACAATTTCCGCTGATCTTGTATGTTTTTTTATTTACATTTATCCAGACAAACCACAGTTTGTCTTCACATATATAATTGTTATCAACCACTGTATAGTACATAGTAAAAGGTTTAATGTGTGTGGAACCGTAAAATAAATGCTTGTTCCTCTATTATGACTAGTGTTTATATGGCCTATTACATCGGAATACCGCATAATGACCCATTCTGGCGCTCGCTTCGACTCAACATATATCGTTGTAAACATGCTGTGAACGTATTGAAAGTGCTGGCATGAATCTAATTTAACTGTCAATGCATTCTGCTGTATTTTGTCATGTTGCCAAACGTTACATAAAATGCTATGCTTTGTGTACACATGGGAAATGGAATTGAGTTGTTGCCTTGTTTTAGTTCTTTTAATTTATATCAACGTTGGTAACAAACCTGTTCGTTTCCAGTGTACACCAGGGGAGAGATAGTGGAGGTTCCAAGTCAAACGTGGGAATACAGCGGAACGTCGATGACCTGCCAACATACAGACATGAGTGAGACCATCAACCGGGTCGTATGGTACAAGGGGAGTAAGATGTCTAAAAACCGAATATATGGACACATATCTGGCAAACCTGGAGTAGCACTAAATGACTGGAAAAACAAAATTGTGGTGGGTCAAATGTTTGAGAAAATACACAAACTCTACATCAACAGAACAATTCTGGCAGATGAAGACACATATTTTTGTGACACTGGTGATAGTACGACAGGCTCTGCACTGCTAACAGTGAATGGTGAGTACTAATGTTCATGGCAATAACACAATTTCCTTTTTAATTACAATTGAACTGCTATTTCTTCCGCAGTCTGTTTTTACTGAAATATATAAAACATCTGGAACATAGGACTGTACAAATATATATTGCCCTCTTTCAAGAACATTTGTATTGCATTTAAGATTATCAATATTCTGAGTACCAGTTATTGCAGCCTTGACCGCTTCATCGATCATACTTTCATCTTTCAGTCAAACAATTCCATATATTCCAAGAGCCAGGAAGTCATTTCTTTGCTATTTATTTAGTTTATCCACCCTGAACTTTCTAGAATGTTCCCCAAATAAGACCACACGTTTCTCCCTGCTGAAGAATACAAATTTCCATATCAATGCCATTTAACCTTTACATTTCCAAGTTATTGACATTTGATCTTGATATTCACCGTCCAGAACGGAACATCAGATTTGAATTCCACATGCATGCGTACAAAAATATTGTGTTGTCAGCAGTATTAAACATTACGATTGTAGTCACTCACTAATCTCATAGGTTGGTAGGGGGTCCATATGTTGTTATGATATTTGGACCCATGGGTCCAAATCTAATTTGGGAACTCACTAATCTCATATTTGGATTTGAAGCTACGAGTCCAAATATCATAATGAAATATGGACCCCCCACCTATGAGATTAGTGACAGTCCAACATTTGTACCCCCTTTTAAAAAGTTTAATATTTGGATTTGGACTCATGGCTCCAAATATCATTTAGTGAAATATGGACCCCATCAATGAGATTAGTGACTGCCCAAATAAGAAATCCTGATATGAAGGGTCCAAGTGTCATAAGAAGACAATCGTGCAAGTCAAAATTTTACATGATATTTGGACCCAGGATTTACGTTAGAAAAAAATCTATAGCCTACAATGAAATCCTTGGGATTTAGATTACTACGATTATATTTGGCAATGAAATCCTTGACTTTGTACATACTACTTGACATTTTGGAGGGCGGGTACTTTTATTATAGGGCGGTCCATATATCATGATGGTATTTGGAACCGGAGGTCCAAATTTCATATGCTATTTGGACCTACAGGATTCTCCCTTATCCATGCTCTGCAATATTCTATCAGTCAGTTCAAGAGCAGCAAGTTAAGTGGAATGCTGTTTCACGAAGCCCTATTGGCTGCTATAATATAGGTGCTTAGAATGAAAATGGTCTTGAAATTGATTAAAGATTACACATTCACATTGTTTAGATGGCAGATAAGATTGATATGGGTCTGTAATTATCTATAATGGTAGTGTCGTCTTTTTATGAATTGATAAAACTTTTGCAAGTTTCAGTTTGTTTTGAAATATGCCAGTTGCTAACATTTGATCAATTATTACATTTGTGTGTTTCTGTTGTAATTGTTTTCGAATGCTTAACTGAAATACCATCAATACTGCAACTTAATTTAGGCTGTAACGTATCAAGTATTTCACAGACAGTTTCTTAGTCAACTGGCGTAAATTGAATGGCATGCCTACTTGGCTTTTTTATTTTTGGTTGTGTTTACATTTTTTATTTACTAATTTCAAACTAATGTCAGTGAAGAAATCATAATTTATTTTGCAATAACACGTTTGTCAGTTACTGTAAGTTCATCAATATTAAAGATGTTGGTAAATGTTTTCGTCGAGTGGTGTTGTCGATAATATCTTTAATTGATGACCATGTTTTCTTAATGTTATTTCTACATTTTTCAAAACAGGTTTGACAAAATGTTTTCTTTGCAAAGTTAGTGTTTCTCTTAAGTAATGTTGTATGTTTTTGTAGTTGTTATAAGTTAGTTTTAAGATTGCCATACAACTTTTTGATTCAATTGGCATTTGTTTAAGACTCTAATAGAGGTCGATATTGACTATAGCACTAGTAATCCAGTTTGATTTGTATGTCTACTTTTGTGTATTGTTTTATTTTGAAGGTAAGTATGCATCTTTGCATTTGTGGATGACATTTTCTAAGAGTTTTATAATTGTCATTTAGATCGGATATTCAATCACTGTATAATCTCGATTCTTTGTCGCCCTCTGGGAGGTGCATAAGGTCAAACTAGTCCACTCCTGGTTGTTGTCTTCCCGCCTCTTCCTCTGTCTGCCTCTCTTTCTTCCTCCTGGCACAGTGTCATGTAGGATGTTTTTTGCAAGACTTTTTGAGCTTGTAACATGATAGTATACTTTCAACTTCCAATTCTTGACTGTTGTCGGGAGGTCTTCAAAGGGTCCGATGGCTTGCTTGATTCTGATGCGGACTTCTTCTTTGGTGATATGAACCTTATACGAGATGCCATGATCTTGTGGTATCATCTCATTTCCATGGCCTGGATTCTTCTTTGCAGGTCTGCAGCAATGGTCCACGTTTGCAAACGTAAAGTAATACTGACACCACAAGGAGTGCATGAGTCTGATTTGGGGCTGAGTGAGATGTTGGAGTCGTTACAGATAGCTTCCAGTCTTGTCAACACTGCTGTTGTATGGGCTCCTCACTTGTGATAATTGCACCCAGATATTTGAAGCTGGATACGCTTTCACACTTTTGTCCATTCCCTTTTATTTCTGTCTTGGTGCCATTGGGGTTGTTGGTCATCAGCTTGGTTTTCTCGGCACTGATCTCCGTGCCATATGCTGCAGATGTTTCATCAAGGCGCTCCACTAGATTGGTTAATTATTGTTCTTGACCTGCCAAGCCATCACTATCGTTTATAGAATGTAGTTGGATGATTGTGATGTCTCCTATGCTGACTGTTCGTTCATGATTTTCCAGAACCTCGGTTATTATTCTCTCGGGGAAGATGACGAAGAGAGTTGGCGAGAGTAGATAGCCTTGTCTGACTCCGACAATTGTGTAGAACTTCTCACCTATAATGCAATTACATATATAAGATTGATAGTTGGGTTTAAATCATACGAATTTTATTTAATAAATATAGGCACATATTTATGAATATATATATGAAGTTAAGCATGAAGAAATATGGCTTGTGATCAGAAGAGTTATTTTAAAATACTAGTTGAATAGTTGTCCGGATATCCTGAAAGTTTGCATAACAAATTGTCCACAAGAGTACAATTATGTGCAGAAACTGTAGGGATACCACCGAAACTGTTTAAGGAAATTGTAGAGCAAATCAGTACACCACTTGCTATATTCTTTAACTTGTCACTTAAAGAGGGAACCATTCCATTAAAATGGAAAGAAAGAAACATTACGCCATTATTTAAAAAAAGGGATCGAGGAGCAAGACAGATAATTACAGGCCAGTTAGTTTACATCAGTTTTAAGCAAATTACTAGTAATAGTAGAGGGGGAGATTTCAAACTGTAAACCAGTTTTGAGAGGAGTGCTACAGGGGTCAGTGTTGGGACCTATATTTTTCTTGATATATATAAATGATTTGGATAATGTTATATCAAGCAAAGTACTGAAATTCGCAGACGATTCAAAAGTGTTCAGCGGAATTAAAACAGATACAGATAAACACGCTTTACAAGATGATCTATCCAAATAAGTGAAATGGTCTAAAAATGGCAAATGTTATTACATTTTAGGAAATGTAAATGCATTGATAAGACAAGTAAATGTGGACAAAGAATACATAATGGGGGATACCATATTAGATAAAACAGTAACGGAATAGGATAGGATTTAGGAATGACAATTTGTGCTGCCATGAAAGTTTCAGAGCAATGTGGAATTGTTGCTTCAAAGGGTAACCAAATACTAGGTCTAATTAGAAGGAATATCACATATAAGGACAAACAGCTGATTGTACCACTGTACAAAACAATAGTTAGACCTCATTTGGAACATTGCATACAAGCACGGATGACATATCGTAAGAAGGGCATAGATAAGCTAGAAAGAATACAACGAAGAGCAACTAAGCTGATTCCTGAACTGATATATCTTAGTTATGAAAGATGCCTATTAGAATGCAGGTTGACAACATTAAAGACTAGGAGACTAAGTGAACTAAGTTTCTTCAAATTAAAAGAAGGCAGTAGAACCAGAAGGCACAATGTGGCGTTAGTCAAACAACTGTGTAGGTTAGATGTGAGAAAAATACTCATTCTCTCAGAGGACAATAAATGACTGGAACAAATTATGTGATGATTGTGTTAATGCTAGCAATGTGAATGTGTTCCAACATTAAATTGACATATATCTGGGGAGGGCAGGCTATACGTAGTTGGATAATTGTTGGAATCTCGATAAGCCAAAGACTTTCTTGTCCGCATGCCGTCTGGAGCTTGTAGCCCTGGGCGGCAATTTTGTTAAATCTTGTTGAAAGAACACAGGTAAGTAATTGAACGGTTATACGACGTATGTCGAATGCGTATAAATTGTACACATTTTTGCAATGTGGGTTGCAATGCATAATACAGTAATTTTCAACAAAAATAGGTATACAAAAATGCAGCTTGTGTGATATCTTACACACATAGAATAGTTAAGGTGGCATAAGCCAGTTGAAACAGGGAAAACAAAGAAGGTGGAGTTTGTCGGCTGTGTGCATATTTCAAAACAGTTGCAAAGGTGAGATTGGCTATGTAGGAAGCAATGACAGATGTAGTGACAATGACACATACTGTTTCAGCTATTCCCAGGAATTCTTGATTACCTCATATTAAGATAATTGCCCGACATAGCTTGACATAGTGGTTCATCACCATCAATATATCTACATTCTGACTGAACATCTATCCAGAAGCACACAGACTGACTTCCGAGGAATGAAGGATCAGAGACGCTTTGTTCATTACTAGGAGATACATCAGATGTCGCACATCACAAATGTTGAATTTTGTAACATAATATTGACAATCAGTAGGTATATAAAATACACGTTGAAATACAATTTAAAAGTATATACACAAGTGGTTGCGTCATTAAGGTAAAGCTGATCTTAGAACAATACTAACCAAAAATTAAAGTGATAAATCATGTTTAGAAAGAAGAGCATAAGATGCTTCCTGAATTTATCCTGATAACCTGTATCTGTATGGCATATTATTCAACATATGGTTTAATGAAATACCAAAAGGATATGTCATTGTTGTTTCAGTGAAGCCAGAAGGTGTGACTATAACTGGCCTTGCCCAGCCAGTCAGAGAGAACACGCAGGTGGAGGTGATGTGTCATGTGACTCGAGTGAAGCCTGAGGCAGACATCTACTGGAGAAAGGGGCTTGATGGCTCACCCCAGCCAGGAACCACAAAGACTGTGACTGACTCAGATACGTCAGATGGAGCCTTTCAAGTCAGTTCCACCTACAAAGTATCCGTCAGTCGCAGTGACCGCAACAAAAAGTTGTATTGTCTTATTACTCCACATGGAACTGGTTTCTGGAATAACAACACTGGCGTTACAATTAATGTTACCTGTGAGTATTTTGTGGTGATTTTGGATTTAAGAGAAAAATTCGCTGGTATATCATGGTACCATCTATCATAACTAACCACTTTTTATATCACTGATACTGATATGGAATGACCAGTTTAAATTATAAAGCGAATTATGTAGCTTTACATATAATTATAATTATGTCAACCATTATTTAGGCCAGCGGTTCCCAAACTGACGTAGGCGAGAGGTTTTCCAGGGGGTACGCGAAGGGTTGGCTGAAAGTTAAGATTTTGCTGTCTTGTGTGCTACTCGTGTTCTCGCTTTGTACCAAAGATGGAGCCTTCAAGGGAGAGTTCTTGTTCTGTCATCCCTTGAAATTCACTAAGAATGGCGAAGGCGTCTTCCGAGAGGCCGTCTGATATTTTGAGGCCAAGGGATTATCGTGGAACAATGTGTACGCGTGTATGTGGATGATGCGCCAGTGTGATATTGTAAATGGACGATTGAACCATGTTTTACCCTTACCTATCCTCTTCGGGCCTTGTGATCCACAAGGTTTCTGTGCAATTCCGCCATCTCGCCCTATCAACGGCTACGCGTGGTGGTTCGCTTCTTGTTGTCCATTCCAGATGGTTTCGATATTTGTCTACGAATCTTGTCTATAATGTTTAAATCACTAGACGCATAAACAGTTCCATTTATCACTGATGTCAAATTTACAATCTCACACCGGTCACGCTTAACCGTTCTTCCCGAGTGAATGTAGGAGGTGATATATTTCACCATTCAAAAATACTCCTTAATCATTCCACGATCCATCGATACGCTCTCGCATCAGAGGTAGGCCCGCCAGAGCTAAGAACATATCTTGATGATGGCGAGATGGCAAATGCCACCAAATCCTGCGTTCTTAATACTCGACTCTGCTTTTGTCAAGAGTTTCATGCGGACCAAGAGACACAGCTCTTCAACTCCGCGGCGTATTGACTGTCATGGAGAACATGTAACTAAAGAGGAATGGCTACACGCTGAGATCGCCTAATTGTTTGACCACGTCTAATAAAAAGAAAAGTTTCGAAAATTCGTCGAGAAACTATAGGAAAAAGGCAACGTATTGAAGCTGGCTTATTTAAAATACGATTATTAATCGTGACGCTGGAATCATGGGAGGGCAACGTCAATGATGGAAACTTCAACATGTCTGATCATCTCAACGCAGCGTTCGTTGATAAAGAAACTGTGAAAGGAAACATGGGGCAACTTATGCAGATGCACGTACATGTCGTCAATGCCAAACGAATTTCCAAACTTGCTTCCCGATTCTCGGTGTTATTCTGTACGAAGAACAAACTTCAGTTCGATTCTGTGTCACGGATGATCTCCAATTCTGCCTGACCAAAACTGCTTCCCGAATTGAGTACCTGATTTTTAAAGAGCTACCTCAACCCTCTAGTTTTTATATTTTTATTATAATTTCGGCGTACGCTTTCATTTAACTCGTTAATAAAATTATGAAGATGTTTAACAGATTTTAGAATATTGGTTTTATATAGTCTGTATATTTTACGTTAAAAATATGGGGGTGTCCTGACGATCGTCTCATACCTCAGGGGGTACGCAGGGAGAGAAAGATTGGGAATCGCTGATTTAATAAAATACCACTATGGTTATGTCGTCTGGTTCATTATTATGAATAATAAAACTGTAATTGTGCGTCCCGTTTCATTTGATTGAACATTATATTAATACAATTGGAGCATATACATAACATAACAGTAGAGTAATATGTGTTAATTTAATATTCATTGACATTATACTATATATGTAGCACATATAATAATCAAATTCATTTTAAAAGTGTTTGACCGAAGTTGGCAAATACATATAATATATGTATTTGCCAACTTAAATTCAAGTTTCCTATTTATTATATTATAATAAATAGGAAACTCTCATTTAACATTGTGACAAATCCATTTTGTATCAGTTACATCTGCAGGACCTTTATTATGATATGTTCACGTTGTGGACCCTGTAAAGATTACGTTTAATCTTAATAAATATTTGATTTAGAATTACAGTTTTTAAATTGTACTAACGTATAAGAAATCAGATCATCAGACACATTGTTGACCTTATATTAAAACGGTTTCAGACCCGCCGAGCGCCAAAGTGAAACAGACTAGTTCTGGGAATCCAAAAGACGGGAGTTCAGTAACACTGACATGTGACATTACAGCCGGCAATCCTACGGGCATTATCAACGTGACATGGAAGAAAGGAAGTATACCTATCATTTCTTCTACCGATAGCCCTTACCAACAAAGTGGCTTAAGTGGCAGAGACTTGAAGATAAGTCCACTTGACCATTCCCGTGATGACGACAATTATTCTTGTGCTGCACAGAATGCTGCTGGAACTGGACACTCCAGTCCGTTTCAACTTCTCGTTAACTGTGGGTATTTTTTTCAATTGACAACTTGAATAATAATAATAATAAATACAACAAACTGGTTTTCAGACAGTAACAAAATATAGATTGATCACGGCACAGACATCCTACCTGAGATTCTGTTAATAATTATTTTGATATCACTTTTCAGCGGGTCTCCCGTGTCTAGGTGGCTCACGTCTACTACGCAATTAAATAACGCCCGTAAATGACGGAAGCTCTAGAGATCAACACAATATAGGGTATACAAATGGAAAATAAACCATTTAGTATCACATGGTAACACGATGTTATAACCACAAAATGGCCACGGAATTTACGGAATCAACAGTTAAATACAATTTAAGCTAACATAAATCTTACGAGTTATCTCAATGGTGCACGTCGCACACGGTCACTCACGTATCGATGGCCACGTCGCACCCGATCAGTCACGTATCGATGGCGCACGTCATACCCATTCACTCACGTATCGATGGTGCGCGTCGCACCCGGTCATTCACGTATTGAAGGCGCACGTCGCAGGCGGTCACGCATGTAGTATCAATGGCGCACGTCTCCTTTAACCACGCTTGATAACCTTCGATCGACGTCGCTACGGTGCCCATTCCAGCATCAACTTGGGCATTTCACGCCCAACCAAATTAACGATACACCAATAACAGTTCAGTCTGAAAGCGATGTTGTCCATTTCCCTTTCTTTTATACGACTCTTTTAACGTACAATATGTGACCACATATGTCCAAGCACGTAATCCCGGACCGTGCCCACTTAAAATGACGTGAACATAAATGTTCTATATTAACCACGTAAATAACATACTAACATGATTCTATCTAGACAGGTGTAATACATGACAGGTTCCATAGTTAATATATATATATACACAGTTTAATGTGTAAAAATCAGCCTATATGACCGATTTCCGAATTAAATTCCGAATTAAATGGTGTGCCTGATAGCCGCTTGGAAAAGTACTGTGACGTAATATGACTTTGTGTCATAGCCCAAATCTGCCCCACCACTGTAAACATGGAAGACACGGCGTAACATTCTCGTGATTCGGACTTGGAGAGCTGTGTCGCAAATGTGAGAACTTATATAAGTGTTACCGCATACAACGATGAACCATTGGCTATAGACGCTTCTCATGAAAGTCTATGACATGGATGGTGATGACCACGACGTAAAAAAGTAAAATTTTGAGATTGTCGACGTCGCTGGTAACAAACAACAATTACAGATACATGGACCGAACATCAAAGTTTTATTGGAATCGAACAATACATTCATGACATTATGCAAAATCACACAGATTATTTTCAACGACAGATAAAACGTCCGTACGCATAACTCTATCATATTGTAATAGATTTAATTTGTTGGAGACTCGCCAAAAATTCCCCATCTTGACGCTCTCCAAGAACACTTCGATTTGCATCCCCTTTGAGGCTCGCAGAAACATTTGCTCTAAGTATTGGGGATAATTATATATCCAGCCTTCCATCTCAAATAATGGGGGCTCAGCCACCCCAGCCCACCCGGTTCCAACGCACATGCATGCGATATTCATCAAAAGTGTTAGTGTGTATACGGAGAAGCGTCCACTTTTATTAAATTATAATATGTAAAACGTCAAGCAATTGTTGTTGGTTCATCAAGGAATATCAGTCGTGCTTTGTTCAAAAAACAAAAGAGAAACGAGGTGGTATAATAACCCGAATGCTGTGCATATTGGAGATGCTAAGGTATTTGTCGAAAAATTTAAGTTATTATTTGATGAGCTGTGCCAATAAATAGTTTTTGCTAAATAGATCATGCCTTTTGTTTACGACATAAATGTTTTGGAACTTATCAGCAACTTTATTTTAACCAGCTTTGAAAATGTTCTAGATAAACCAACCGTGTCAGCCGCGGCGCCAGACCCAGTGGTAGAAGGACAGTCAGTGACGATTACATGTCAGTCACAAGGAGCAAGACCACCCGTGAACAAAGTCACATGGAAGAAAGGTCAAGAGATCATCAGAGTGGTCAGTGACATCAGGTATGCTGGTGGTACCGTGCAGACGCCTTCATTGACAATTAAGTTGGCCACAAGGAAAGATGTCGGAGAGTACACATGTCAATTGAACAACATTGTGGGACATGGCAACCGCACAATCGAACTGCAACTCTGGTGTAGGTAGCTTATAATTAATAATGTACGCTATGAGTAGTTTAATGTTTCCTGATAATGATTTCTTGATCACACGAAAACATTATATTCCAGAAAGACGATGTGTAAACTAATCATTTACATTTATAATTAAATGAGTTGTTTTAGCTACGTTTTTACTGTGCAAAACTAAATGTAGTATGCTATTATATTCCTATGTACCTAATAGAACATATCGTCGTATGTGAAAGTGCCAGGTACCGGACCCATGCATTTTGTTTTGTTTTGGTCATGAATTGCACCGACAAAAAGCCATAATTGTTGTTCGCGGACCGCAATGGTGCAGAGGTTATAAATTCTGACTCTCGATCGAGAGAACCCGGTTCGAATTATGTGCTGCGATGTCGAACCTTGGGCAAGTTCGTTTAGTCTACGTTACTCAAGTTCACTCAGCTGTATGAATGTGTCTCTAGAAAGTGATACATATCTTTGCGCATGAACTACGGCGTGGCTGGAAGCTTCCCGGAGAAAAAAGTAAAGTATACAGGGGTTTGAGCAGTCCTGACGACTTGATAATGTACTATATAAGAACGTATCTTTTTCATTTCGTCCTTCACGAAGTGAATGAGACTACATTTTATTATTACCTATTGTCATTTTGTCGAGACTTTCTCTCGCATCGCATTCTTTTGGGGTCTGCAACTCGTTTTTTTTCATAGAACACAGCACCCGCTTTTGTTTCGCTGCGCCAAGTTTGGTGCTGACAAGCCGTTCTCTTCCAAGAGTCGTGATCCATACTGAAGTTGTTGAGGGATGCCTTTAGTGTGTCCTCTATCCCTATTAATTCGGCAAGTATTTGTCTCATCATTGGTGGCTGAGTTCACTTCGTGGTAGCTTTCTCTCTGCAAGGTGTCATAGAGTTCGATACATGCACTTATTGTTTAACCCGTATCATTAAATATGTTTTCTTTATTTTACTTACCAATAGTATAATTAGACCATGTCTGATCATTTCAGATCGGCCATATGGAAATGCAACAATGGGGTCAGAAGCCGTCTCCGTCAGTGTAGGTGGACACGTTCTACTGGCATGTGATAACCCAACTGAGCCTGGCAACCCCGTAGCATCCTGGTTCATCTGGCGCAAACAGAACAGCGACTTTATCAGCAACACAACACGCTTTCTGATTCTGACACCTTCAAGCGTGAGCGAATCCGGCAAATACAGCTGTGTGGCGGGTAATTGGGTCGGACAGAGTGACTACTCGGACTGGACCACTGTGACAGTGCAAGGTGAGTGACAGTGACAGTGCAATGTGTGTGATTGTCTGATAGTGCAAGGTAAGTGACCGTGTAAGGATGTAAGGTGATGGTATATGTTAGGCGATTGTTTTAGTGTGCATGGTGCAATTGATAAAATAGACTCTTGTTGTTTTATGAAAACACACTAATATTTACACATCTTAATACACAATGGTGATATAAAATGCATAATACATTCTCATGCAATTATCAAAAGACAAGTGCAGTTTTTTTGACGTGCTTTATCTTGGTAGGTTTCTTACACAATGTGAGAGAAAGTGCATACTTTACTCTGTTGATTTCGCAGTGCCTCGTTTACTCACTTGCATGTTGGCTGTATCGCACTTTTATTTCTTGCAGTTCCACCAGAAACACCTACACGTTTCATCATACTCAACAACTCCACATCTGTTGCACTTACTCTCCAGTGGCAACCTGGGTTCAGTTGCATTCATCTTCCACAGCTATTCAACATACGGTACATGGCAGTTACAGAGCCTGACTTGATCCATGAAAGGGCACTTCCAGCTGGTGATAGCAAACAGCAGCAAGTGACCATTGTTGGGCTGGAGCCTGAGACGTTGTACAAGTTCACGTTGTTTGCACGCAGCAACAACACGGATGTCATCAGAAGTGGTGTAGCTACAACGTCAGGGCGAACAACAGGTAGGACATGAATGATTATCGATAAAAGACACCGGACATTGTTGACAATTCGTGATTTACGACTTCAGTCTTTTTATTTTTGTGGTATTATACAATTAATGCGCTGTTTCTAATCACGTCTACGTGATTCCTGTAACTTCAAGTTTCCTATTGTAGGATTTGTTTGTAAGGTTGGGTTCATAATAATATGAACGAAACTCGAAATGAAACACCAGACAGATATACCTTGTGTGTTATATAAATAATAAAGCACGTTGTCAAGGTCACATCACATTATTTAGTTATTTCCTATAACATACTTAAGCATGTGTTTTACAGCATCACCGGAAGTCGAAATAGAAACAGTTGACATCCAGGAGGATCACATGACTGTCACTTGGTCGGATAACAGACAGAGCTCTCGACGTAAAAGACCGATGCCTACAGCCGTGGCTGTTGTTATTCTCTACCAGCGAGACGGTGGAAAAGAAGGTCGTTACCCACCGGAGGGCAGTGTTGATGCCAAACAACAGACGGCAGTCATCTCTGGACAGTTTTATACCGAGGCAACTTACAAAATTTGGCTGAAAGTGTATGAAGGTCAGCTGACGTTTCCGTCAAAGATAGCTCAACCAGTGGAACATATTGGCAAGAAAGGTACTTCAATTAAAGCAGTAGCATACCACTAAAAATAGTAAGTGAGTCAAACAGTGTTTATAACACTTCATGAGGTGGCTGACTATTTGTAATGTGTTTGTATTACAATTTGCTTTGTGTGATGTTGTATATCTTTCTGTTGAAGGAAGAAGCAGCAACATGGTCACAATCGTTGCGGCTATTGTTGGCGGTTTGCTTGTTGTCTCCATATGCAGCAATGTATTTTGTTATATTTGGATCAGAAGACAAAAGTCAAACTACAATGGTACATCACCATTTATTTATGTTATATATATATATATATGTATGTACACATATATTGTAAAATATGTGTAGGAAAGGTACATGGAAAACACACAAACGCATCCGCATACATACTCCCTCACACGTACGCACACACACACACACGCACGCACACACACATCCATGCGCGCACACACACACACACACGCGCGCGCGCGCGCGAGCACACATGCAATACAACAATAAAAAAAGACGCGCGCAAGTTTGTGTATGCGTGCGTGACATGTATGTTTGTGTGTGTGTGTGTGTGTGTGTGTGTGTGTGTGTGTGTGTGTGTGTGTGTGTGTGGGAGGGGCGCGCGTGTATGTGTGTGTGTGTGTGTGTGTGTGTGTGTGTGTGTGTGTGTGTGTGTGTGTGTGTGTGTGTGTGTGTGTGTGTGTGTGTGTGTGTGTGTGTGATATGCATAAGGACTAAGTTCAAGCGTTGTCATCAAACGTTGGTGATGAATACTTGAAATGACTACAGCGATCATTGTTTCAATACCGAAGACCGATACTGATGCACGCTTCACTAATAAAGTGAACATATATATATATATATATATATATATATACACAGGTGTATATATGTTTACTTTATTAGTGAGGCCTGCATCAGTATATATGTGTGTGTGTATGTGTGTATATATATATGCACACACACGCACACACACACACACACACACACACACACACACACACACACACACACACACACACACACACACACACACACACACACACACACACACACACACACACATTAGGTAACATACGGAACAAGGAAACTGTGTCTGTAATATATAGTAATAATAAATAAGGAAATAATGCAGTTTATTTCCTCACCCACATAATTTACAACATAATTCAAAACTGAAACACTTCATGTGCTGGCTACCAGAAAATTATAAATTGATGGAGCTAGTAACCTATGATATTACATTGAATTATTCCAATTATTGGTTGATAACCATAATTGTTCCGTTATTGTTTCAGAGGGAAGTGCTTGTGAAAGGTATGTATACATCATTAATGCTAGTTCCTCAAAGGCACAGTATATCATTCCAAATTATATATGCATATCAAATTCTTATATTTTGTTCAACAAAAGTATAAATGCATGTGATTTAAAAGCTGGCCTTGGTTGAAATATTACCATTAAGACTGTGGTCTTAGTAATTACATATATAATAAATAATATATTACCGTTTGGAATGTTATCTCATGTTTCGTAGCATTAACGTGATTCGTGGTAGAAGTATAATTGGTGAATGTGCATTGCTTATATATCGATAAATATTAGTGCATCTTAATTGAACTATTAAGGTAAGCTTCTTATTGTTTACGACCAATGTGTCTGTGGAAGAAATTCTAGAAAACAACAACAAGGTTTGGAGATGACCGACGACATCAGTTCGTATACAAACGTCAATGATGACACAAAGCAATATCAACATCTCAAAGGTCATGCAGCGGGTGATATGTCTACACTTAGAGGTAAGACATTATTAAATTATTACAAACGATGTGTAATACGACTATGTGTGTAGTCAAGTGAATTTATCTACAAACTTTCAAAACACCAAAATCGTAAGGCAACACTTATTTATATGTCAGACGCTTAATCTGTTACGTGTGTTTCAACATATGCTTTAAACGAAACATGTTAGCAAGCATATGTTGTATATTTAGAGGTGAATAATGATTAATCAATACTTCACTTGTTGTCAGTGTGTGTTCACTTTCTAGAAAGAACATACACCAAGTTCGATCAACCAGAAGCAACACAAGGAGCAGCATATGACGAAATTGACGTCATTACTCAACAAAAGCATACTTATGTCAACGTATGTATTCAACGTAGCGTTAATCCTATCAGTTGCATTAACACCTCCACCAGTATCTTAATTTCTCCGCCTCTCTGTCTCTGTCGCTCGGTCTCACCCTTCCGCTTTCTTTCCCTCCACTCCCTCTCTCTCATACGCCCTCTTTCTCACTCGCTCGCTTACTCGCTCGCACGCCCACTCACTCACTCACTCACTCACTCACTCACTCACTCACTCACTCACTCACTCACTCACTCACTCACTCACTCACTCACTCACTCACTCACTCACTCACTCACTCAATCAATCAATTATTCATTCAGTCATTCACTCAGTCACTCACTCACTCACTTAGTCACTCAATCACTCAACCAGTATCTCTGTCTCTCTTTCTCTGTCTCTCTATCTGTCTCTCTCTGTATATCTCTTTGTCTCTGTTTCTGTCTGTCTCTCTCACTCTCTCGCTCTCTCTCTCCGAACGAAACTTTGCACCGTTATCCGATGGGGGGAGCTAACTATGGGCCCAATGGTGCCATGTAATATCACTATTTAACCCTTCGTAGAATTACCTATGGAACATTGTTCGCAGTGGTATGCATTAGTAGTAGATCGTACAAAGACACGTATTACGTTGTGAAGAATACTTATTTTATGTAATAAGTGCGCGGGGCAAGTATGATTTCAAAATTATTTCAAATCATGCTCCCATTCTACCCAGCGTCGTAAACGATGCAAGAGATCTAGGCTGATTAATCTGTTGGTATCAATGGCAAATGAAACGCTGGGACATTGTTTGCACCAATGCTTTATATTTAATTAATACTCTCGGGCATTGCACTGATACTCCCGGGCAACACTGTGTCATCCCTGTTTTATATGAAGGCGCACACAGACGTTTACCTTTGTATTACTGTTTTGCGTCCTTTGAAGTGATCATGTCCAGAGATCCTTAACGTGAAATGTTTGGAACATAGTTAATTGTTGCATATGGATCCCACCTGCCAGTGGCATCTTTAAGGGACAATTATACCACGGCCCCTTTGGGTACACTTTGCAGGGAACAGTAATGCGTGACTAAGATTATGACCTGTTGTGAAATCTTAGCGCTTGATTTACTACATTACATAATAGTAATAAACTATACTACAATATACTATGATATCATAATTTCATACTATACAGTCTATGTATATAGTCTATATTATGCTGCGCTATATATATATTATGTTGTTATACCGCTATGCTATATTGTGTTGTACTGTGCTATTCTATGAAATACAGCTTATATTGTATGGTTCTGCACTATAATAATCCTAACTATTTTATCTTCTTAACATAGCATAATGTTATATTTCAAAATAGACCGATGCGCATGCACAGGCAGGAGTACATGCGGAAATACATGCTTGCTTTTTGTACACATAATTATTATGAGTGTTCTTATATTGTCTGTTTTCATATTTCAAATGCAGTAACAATATCTTCCTTCAGACTCCAGAGATCAGAGGTGTCGCCGGAGAATATGCCGAAGTAACTTAACCAGATGTTGAGACTCGACAGGGATAACGAATATTCCATGCCAGATCATATTAATTGTGTTTTTTTTTACTCTGGATGCTGTAATCTTCGCATCATGTTAGCTTGGATCGTAGTTACTAAGTTGGTTCTGTAGTAACGTGTTGTGTACCTACTGTACATCTTTCAGGTTTATATGTAGTGTTCCGTGCTGCATTGTTGTCATTCTAGTGTTTTGTGTTTAGGTAGTATCGTTTCAATTATTTCCATTGTTCTGTAATGGTGTTGCAATACCTGTGCATAAATCCGTATCGACATTGTAACAAATAGGTATTCTAATAACTAATAGAAGTTCACATTTCATTCAAACGGTGCATTTCACAAAGACCAGAATCCGCTTTAGTGTGTAAATAATTGTGCGGCAATAATATTATAGAGATTTGCTCATTCGCCAGAATAATGTATTCAATATGGGCTGGTCACGTGAGTTGGCAAAATCACCCAAACATGCAGCAATGGTTAGTTCGTCACTACGTACTGCGTCGAAATTAAATCGACGGAATGGCGCCGCCTGTCGAGTGAAACACATATTAATGCACATATGACGCTACTTTGGAAATCAGAACTGGGCAGCATGGTGGGTAATATATTTGCAACTTAGTCACTTAAGTTGAATTTGATTTGTATTGGCAGTGATTTGGAAGCAACTTTGGATCGCTCAAAATCGCAAGCCATACGACATATTGATGGGGCTGGGTGATTGTTTGAACGTTTTCGGGATTTTGCGACATGATGAGACCGTTCCTAAACGAGCCAGGCACTGGATGTTTGGTGGAAAGAAAACATGGTTTTTATCCATTATGGCTTCGTTGCCCATCTTGATGCCAGATAAAGAAAACACTTTAAAACAAAGATAAAGTTTTATTAACAGCCGAGTTGGGATATTCAAATTCATATTCTATAGTCGGTGGAGATCATTGCTACGTCATATTTTGGGGACATAACATTTTCCATATCGCCCATGGGATATGCTGAATCAAAGGCTTACCACTTGGGTAATGCCCTACAATACATAATATATATATATATATATACATTGTATACATATATTCTCACTTAATAGAATGTGTCTAACGTTACAAACTAACTACAGGTGGAAGACAGCATAACGTCACCCACATTCAGTCCGCTAACTATGACAATGGATTTAATTGACTTGTGACAGTTAACTACATACATCCTTATATAAATATAAGGTTCACGTTCGAATTGTTTATTTTTAGTGTTATACTTATGTAGAATAAGCGTGTGACCTGTTAACAACGTACGTTATTAATTGATTCGCAGTAACTGTGTTCTCGTCAACATATGTAGAAATATAAGATAAGTATATTGCTTGCACAATAAAGAGAAAACATCCCTTCTCATTATTGGTGTTTTACTTGAATGTGTTGTTACGCTAACGGTGGACGTATACTTGTTGTTCTCATGTCCACCATGTGCTACCTTAATGTCACACACACTAATCCACACTTCAGATAGTCTACATAGTTAAAGGACAACATGTGTGGGTAAGTTTGTGCATATGACGATATCCAGTCCGTGTGACTGCTCCAAACGCTACTCTTCACCCCCGGCTGAAACGTTCGTTCGAACTACAAATCAACTTTTCCAGGAAGCAAGTAGCCCTTAATACGATTACTGACTCATTTGAATAAAAAGCGTTGCGTGTAAATAAATGAGTAACAACAGTTTTCTGGATGGACAATGGTTGTACATTACACGATGTGGTGATTTTTGTGAGAATGGGTTAGTCTCCAAAGCCGCTCTCTGCTTAAAACATATAATATATTTAATATATACATTGCCATGTGCGTTTGACTACCATCAGTGTGGATTGGCAGCGATGAGATGCAGCACGGATTTGATTTGTTCTGAGACACATGAGGTGACACAGCTTAGAATTATCCAACGTGTAATTGTTTTTCCCTAACGAAACATCGGTGAAGTATGTCGGACATCTCGGTACATTTTAACCAGAATACGGCTGATTGGTGATCTTTTATGAATTTTGGAATTGGCGAATAGGCGTCAGTTGTTCTGTTATTTAAATACCAACAACGACACTGGTTTGTCTGCATCTGTGTATGACTATTTATGATGCACGGAGTTGGAAATCCTTACAGTACATATCAGTACCACAGTACCACGCTTAGAGGACTTTGCCATAAATATCAACAGTGATGTTGTTTATCATTACCTATATATACCTTAATTCTACCTGAGAATTACGAATCAATACGGATATACGACTTGTCGACATTGATGTACCGGGTGCATGCATAATAGATTGGGATGTATTTCTCAACATAGGGATGTACAGACCAGATATAGGTTATAGGGGGTTTGGATCCTTAGAAAGTCAACATTTAGCATAAGTGGTTTTATTTATAGCCTCGTATGTGCAGACACCTAATAATTGATGGGGGGTATTTCGGCGGGTAGTCGCGCCGGATTGTCGATCGAAAACTTCGGGGTTCGAATCCACCTATGCCTACTGTGATTTTGAAACTTGGGTACTCTCTTTCATACAAAGGTCGTGTCCCTTCCAACATGTCAATGACAGGGGAAGTTAAGCAGTATTTTATGCATGCGAATAGAAACCCCGTACGGGCGCTTCATTAGCTGCTGCTAACACCCTTATTCTTTCCAATCGTGGAGAAAACGCAACGAGCGCCTTGTCTATGCGGTACTAACGCAGTATATGAGCCATCGGAAGATTTTTGGATTCGTATGCCCAAGACGCAAAAAGACTGTATGATCATCTTGGCGTCGTTCACATAAATAAAAGTTCTAATTCCAAGAAAATTTAATATAAATTAAAATAGACAACACTCCCACCCACTCACTCATGTCGGCCACTGGGGTAGAATATTAGTGGCTTCAATCATCCGTCTCCATATCTCTCTGTCTGCAATTGCCGCCTATAGCTCCTCTGTCTCTAGACCCACATCATCCTTTAAGCAGTCGATGTAAGTTGCTGCTGGCCTTCCTGCCTTGGTTCTTCCATATGTCTGCTGCCACAAGATGGTCGTATATGCCATTTCATCCTGATGTCTGTAGCAGTGTCCGGCAAATCTCAGTCGTCTTCTTCTTATTTTATCAGTGACTTTACTCAGTCCACTGTATAGTTCTATGTTTGTCAAATGTTGTTGCCAGTGAATGATACATGCGGCTCCAAGCATTCTTGTATAAAATGAATGATACATGCGGCTCGAAGCATTCTTGTATAACATCCGTCTAGTTGTTTGTCAAGTTTTTCGTCATTGTCCATGTGTTGCATCCATAGAGTAGCAGATTCTACTGTTGCAATAAACAGTCGCTGCTTAATTTTGCATGGGTGTGTACATTTCCATAATAGGCTTAGCTGGTTGAGTGCTCTCCACGCCATTGCCTTCCAGGTTTAGAATTAGTTGTTTTGTGTTTTTCATTGATGGTTCTATTCTAAAAGAGTTTACAGAAGTTGCCGTCTAGATTTGTTAGCTTCGGATACATAGTCTCCACAACCTATTCCAATGCATGTTAATTCTGGTTTTACTCTGTTATTGGATACAATACATAATTATGTATGTACGTCTGTCAAAGGTGTGCATTTGTTTAGCATACGGATGGTAGATGACAAGGCCTGGTCGATGAGAGGTGATTAGGGTGGTAAGGCCAGCAAAGCGGTTTAGGATACAGTTGTCTCCATGTGTATTCGTCCTATAATACCGGCCGTATAATACCATTAAACTACGAGTACTTCAGAACATATATCGGTGATAATAGAACATCTTCTTAATGTATAACATACTGGCGTAATAAAAACATGCACATATAATAGTACATATTTGCAATAATGTAACATAACATTACCTTCATGTGCTTCAACAAGTTCAGTGTTGCCCCAGAGCAGGAGGAAATCTTCATATCACAGTGTTTACACTTGGCTTTGTAGTTGCCTTGTACATTTGTAGGAACAACAAAGTGATCAAATGCTGCTGATTTGTTCACCATGGCTGTACTCTGCAGTCCTGTCGATATAACAGAGAATATGTCTGCTTGTCTGTAATGTCAGGTGCTAAACATCAACATATCTAAGGTTCTGAACAGATAGCAATTGCCTACTATTCAGTCATTATTTTAAACCAAAGCAATTATGGCTACAACAAAAGTCCACAATACAAGTGAACTGGTGGTTTCCGAACATCTGAAGAAACTATAACTGATAAAGAGATCAGTTAGTGTTAGTTTATCCCATGTAATTGACTCAAGGCTTCAAATCTTTGCTGACATGCATATAAGTGTCAGTGCTTCTCCCCCTTTATGTATATAAACCAATCAACATGTAGTCATGCACTATCAATTATTTTTTATGTTATTAAGCTTTGTGCAAACTAAGCATAAATATATAGTCATTTTCATTGTAGCCAGTTTTGTTCAATCCTTCAGATAGAGCCAAGTACTTAACGAAAACATAAAATGTACTTGGGGAAGTACTTGCCAAGTCGAAGTACTTTGACCGTCAGGTCCATGTACTGCACTCGGCCAAATGGCAAGTACAATTACAGTCCTTGCTATACTTAAGTACCCAAATACTCAGGTACAAGAGTACTTGAACCCATCCCTGGATACATGCCATATGTAGTCCTAAATTGTGACATTGGTAAGTTGGTAAAATATGGACCAGTAACTTTGTTGTCAGTGTCAGATAGTATATGGACCCCCATAGAAAATGGACCCGCTTGATCAGTCTCCCTTTCAACAGTGCTCACATAAACCACAAAGTGTGAGAAGCTAAATTCAACCTTATTTGACTCACAATATGGCTCTGTTTCAAAGGTAAATAAGGAATTCTTCAACAACAAAACATAAATGCAAATTGGTTTTCCATTAAACTTCCTCAGATATATTCAGTCACAATTTACCGTTTTACTTTGAATGGGAAATTTACAGTTGGGGCAGTGTGAGTCCTAATTCTATGGTGGGTGTCAAATAGAATATATATAACATATATGTATATATGTCATTGAATCTGGGTCCATTTTTCATGGAGTCCATATTCCTTATGACACCGGACAAGTAACTTTTCTAAGTTGCTAGTCCGGCTGACCAGAACCTCATGCAGTTCAAGGTAGAACACAGCTCGTACGGTAAGATAATTAAATATAAAAACATGTAAAACCCTTTCCACCAGGATATTGATGAATATCTTCCTGTTTACTAATACAACGGTCCTGAATTTTTCAGCAATTAAGTTGTATAAAGGCCGATATACACTGATGTTTTTTCACCCAACCAAACCCAACAAGTTGGTGTTTGTTTGTCGAGTCGGGTTGGTATCAATCAGCTAATGCATCTATACGTCTGATGGTAATCGGGGCTAATCAGTGTCAGTCTGATGTAGTCGAAGGTTTTCAAGTACACGTGATTGTGACGCCACACTGGCTTGGAGTCTGATATAGTCGGTGTAAGTCGGACGTAGTGTAATCACTGCAGTCTGGGTGAATCTTGCCTGGTCTGGTTTGATCTGGCGAAAGGTGCCAGTGTACCCTGGGCCTAGGTCTACTTTAGAAGTACCACTTCAACACAACTGTTTTTTTTTCTGGAAAATAATGTTCCCATTAAAAGACAAAGTTAAATTAATTTTTCAATTTCTTTGAAACTTTGTATACATAAACTTAATGCCCGTGTCAAGTATTATGCCAAATATGTTAATCGCAACCTCATGTCACTAAGCCTGCTTAAACACAGTCATTTGCATGTCACAAAACAATCAGCTCATCAAATGTTGGTGATATCGTGGTCGGAGATGCCTGTGGACGTACGTAAGCCTTTATACATTATTTATAAAAAAACAAGTTGTGTTGAATTAGGATGAAGTTGTACTTCTAAAGTAGACTTAGGCCCAGGATACACTGGCACCTTTCGCCCGACCAAACTAAACCACACGAGATTCACCCCGACTGTGTTTTAGAAGAAACTACAAAGTGGGTAGATGATGGGTCACCAGTGGATGTTGTCTACTTAGATTTTCAGAAAGCATTTGATAAAGTGCCACATTAAAGATTGTTACGTAAACTAAACGCCCATGCTATAGGGGTGGTGTGATCAGTTGGATACAAACATGGTTGACTGACAGAAGACAGAGAGTAATAGTAGAGGGGGAGATTTCAAACTGGAAACCAGTTTTGAGTGGAGTGCCACAGGGGTCAGTGTTGGGACCTATATCATTCTTCTTATATATAAATGATTTGGATGATGATGTATCAAGCAAAGTACTGAAATTCGCAGACGATGCAAAAGTGTTCAGGACGGTTAAGCATATGCAGATAAACACACTTTACATGATGATCTAGCCAAATTGGTAAAATGGACTGAAACATGGCAATTGTTATTCATATTGGGAAGTGTAAATGTATCCACATAGGACATGGAAATGTGAACAAAGAATACGTAGTGGGGGATACTATATTAGATAAAACTGTCAAAGAAAAAGACTTAGGAATAAGAGTTAGTGGAGGTCATATTGTAAGAAGGACATAGATAAGCTAGAAAGAGTGCAACGAAAAGCAACTTAGCTGATTCCTGAACTTAAAGATCTTGGTTATGAAAGACGCCTATTAGAATGTTGGTTGACAACACTAGAGACTAGGAAACTAATAGGAGAACAAATGAAAGTGTTTAAGATATTGAATGGTTATGAGGATATTGATAGAAATATTTTCTTCAAACTGAAAGAAGGCAGTATAACCAGAGGGCACAATGAGCATTAGTCAAGGAACAGTTTAGGTTGAGGAAAGTACTCATTCTATTAGAGGACATTAAATGACTGAAACAAATTATCTGATGAATGTGTTAATACTAGCAGTGTGAATATGTTAAAAATAAAATTGACAGCTATCTGGCGAGGGCGGATTATACGTAGGAAGATTGTTGGACTCTCGATAAGCCAAAGGCTTCCTTTTCTGCTTGACGTGCGGAACTTATAGCTCTGGACGGCGATCTTGTTAAATCTTGTTAAATCTACTTCCAACTGACACTGACTGTATCAGACTCCAAGCGAGTATGACGTCACAATCACGTGTACTTGAAAACTTTCGACTACACCAGATTGACACTGATTAGCCCCGAATACCATCAGACGTGTGGATACACTAGCTGATTGATACCAACCTGACCCGACAAACCAACACCAACTTGTTGGGTGTCGTTGGGTAAAAAGACATCATATTGTATCTCGGCCTTTGTACAACTTAATTGCTGAAAAATTCAGGATCATTGTATTAGTAAACAAGAAAATATTCATCAATATCCTGATGGAAAGGGTTTTACATGTGGCTGTGTTCTACCTTGAACTGCATGACGTTCTGGTCCGCCGGACTAAAAACTTAGAAAAGTTGCTTGTCCGGTCTCATAAAGAATATGGAGTTCATGGAAAATAGACACAGATTCAATGACATATATAGACATATATTTTTATTTTTATTCTATCTCACACTGCCCCCACTATAATTGTTTTCCATACAAAGTAAAAAGGTATATTGTGATTGAATATATCTGAGTAAGTTTAATGGAAAACCGATTTGCAATTATGTTTTGTTGTTGAAGAATTCCTGATTAAACTTTGAAACAGAGCCATATTGTGAGTCAAATAAGGTTGAATTTAGCTTCTCACACGAGCTCTTAGTGGTTTATGTGAGCACTGTTGAAAGGGACACTGATCAAGCGTGTCCATTTTCTATGGGGGTCCATATTCTATTCGACACCGGCAACAAAATTACTGGTCCATAATTTATCAACTTACCAATGTCACAATGTACGAATGCATATGGCATGTTTCCAGGGATAGGTTCAAGATTCGAGCACCTCAAGTAAACCAAGTACTGTACTTGGACTTGCACATGTACTTGCCATTTCGTTGAGTGCAGTACTTGCACTTGGACTTGTACTTGACCATCAAAGTACTTGACTTGGTAAGTACTTTCCCAAGTACATTTTATATTTTCGTTAAGTATTTGGCTCATTCTGAAGGACTGAAAAAAAATTTGTTATGGTGAAAATGACTATATATTTATAGTTATTTTGCACAAAGCTTCATAACATGAAATATAATTGATGGTGCATGATTTATTGATTGGTTTGTAAGCATAAAGGTGAGGAGAAGCACGCGCACTTATATGCAGGTCTGCTGAGAGTTTAAGCCTTGAGTCAATTACATGGGATAGACTAACACTAACTGATCTCTTGATCAGCTATAGTGGCTTCAGATGTTCGGAAACCACCAGTTCACTTGTATTGTGGGTTTCTGTTGTAGACAAAATTGCATTGACTTAAGATAATAACAGAATAGTAGTCAATTGCAATATGTTCAGAACCTCAGATATGTTGATGTCACTGCAGAGAAGCAAACACATTCTCTGTTATATCTACAAGAATGCAGAGTACAGACATGGCGAACAAATCAGCAGCATTTGATCACTTTGTTGTTCCTACAAATGTACAAGGCACTTACAAAGCCAAGTGTAAACACTGTGATATGAAGATTTCCTCCTGCTCTGGGGCAACACCGAACTTGTTGAAGCACATGAAGGTAATATTATGTTAACTTACTGCAAATCTGCGATTTTGCAGGAATCTTAGTGACTTTGTTATGTAATTTCGCGCCGCTCCCCGACGCTGAATATATCGCAAAAGAACGAAAAAAAATTGGGCGCACGAAATAGCTACGAGGCAGCAATTTCGGCATATTTTGGGCGAGGCAAATGTCAAATTTAGGTATGGCTGGAATGACTACATATTAAGTGGAGTAGGCAGGACTTAGTGGCACTTTGCTGTTTAGTAGCAGAATGTTTGTTGCTTCTTTGGTGATGGTTTGTAATCCAAGATGTCGAGTTTTGGTGGGAATCCGCGGGTGATCTCTTGTTTTAAAGGTGTTCGTTTGTGTATCTAATATGTATGCTAAGTTAGTAATTGATGCCTATTTAGACTGAGCGAGACTTTAGTAGCAGATGTGAAATCTATATAATTTAAACCCGAGTGTAATTGTGACTTTTCCAATACAATGTCAAGCCAATGTTTTGAACCGACTCCACACAATCTCAGCGTGTGTACACCTACCAATGTTTCTCTCGGCAAGATGCATTCAACGAAATAACGGTGGACTCTGTTTCAATATGAAGGGTACATATACAACAATGACGATGTTGTTAAATTAAATATATGTTGCATGCTGGTTTCAATACATCACACATATAATTTATTACACCGCCTGTTGGTAATATTATTATGTATGCTAATACTGTTTTATGAATACTTTTGAATTAAATATGCAAGGTTGTCTGGTAAATTTGTATTAGTATTCCCAGACATTGTAGTAGGAATGACTGATTTAGCAAATTTCCTGCTAATAATCACTACCCACAGTGGGTTATGGGTAACGGAACAGAATGTAATAAAGGAGCTAACCTCCTGATTGTTAAGATATTAAGTAGTAAAGTTACTAAAAAGTACATTTACTTTATTGGAATGATGACATTTCGAGGATAACAAATGTTAGTTTGTTATGTTGTACATCTATGATTTTAATATTTCACAGTGAAAACGAGGTAAAACATACACGGTGCTGACGGTTTAATTGGTTGACTCATTATGATGATATAGTTATAATGTGTTGTTAGTGTGTCACACAGATTTATGTTGATGGTCCTTTCTAGGAAAAATTTAAATATTAAAAGTGGCCATTTCTTTGTAAAATTTATCTTGTTGCTATTACGAAATTATAAATATACAAATTATAACGCAATTACACATATAACACAACGTAAACTTCTCATTAATTTGATGACCACGTGTTTCTAAATTATTCAAATAAAAAATTGTTCCCCTACATAAAAGGTAAGTTCTGATATGTAGCGCAGTTCTCGGGACTGCTCAAAGCGCTTTACACTTTACTCCCTGGCAGACCATCTCGTCTTCTCTGGGAAGCATTCAGCCACGTTTCAATTAATGCCCGAAGACTTTTCGTACACAAATATCCACCACTGTCTATAGCCAGGTACTCATTCATACAGCTGAGTGAACTGAAGCAATGTAGAGTAAATGAACTTGCCCAAGGTTCGACACCGCCGCATAAGATTCGAACCCGCGTTCTCTCAGTCGAGAGTCCGGAGCTCTATATAGGACACACTATCTACAGCTACACAACATAAGCACATCCATTGGATGACAGCAGAATAAAAATTAACATTACTCCTCAAATATTGTTTGTATATATCGACTGATTTTGCCTTTACAACATAAGTTTGTCGATAATTTAACTTGGACGTAGTAACAAAGTATCTTGTAGATATAACAGAGAATGTGTTTGCTTCTCTGCAGTGACATATCTGAGGTTCTGAACATATTGCAATTGACTACTATTCTGTTATTATCTTAAGTCAAAAGGAGCACCAGCTCCTCAATGCAGGTCTGCTTTAAGATATCAGTTAAATTAGAATAAATTTCTGGACACACAAACATTTTTCAGACGACTAGAGAAATGTACATTCGCAAACCTTCAAGAATTTCAAATAATATACAGTCCTGCACGAAGGAGACTTACCCAGCTTGACACAGAGGTCTTTTGTGTCACCAACCGCCTCAACATGACAGTTAACTTCAATGGCGCCATTCTGTGTGACTTTGTCACTCCGCACTGTCAGGATGTTGGTGCAGGTGTACACCAAGCTGGTGCTGTCTTGGACACATTTGGTTGTGTTCAGCAAGGATTCACTCAGTGCTGGATTGGTGGACCATGTCAATGTTGCCTGAGGCTTGGATTCTACTGAACATTCCAATGTCGAGTTGTTGGGAGTATTGTCCACAATAATTTCCTCGTTGCAGTTGTAGGACTCGTTGTTGTACAGAAGTTGGTAATTCTTTGGTCTCACTGAAATCAGGAAACAACATTGGCACTGATCCAGGATTATTTCTAGTGCACACCAGCTATCTACTTTATTACATATTAATTTTCCAGCATAAAAATGGACAATGGAATTGTCAGAATGCATCCAGAAAACATTAAGTTTTTAAGTAGTTCCCACATCTTCATATAGGCCTTGACATTAAGGTTTTGTATCCACTGGCCCAGGGGGCCAGTAGGTTTGAAAAGTTACTGGCCCACCCCAAAAAGTTAATGGCCCGAATTTTTTTTTAAACAATGCTGATACCGAAGTGCCTATCACTTCACAAGAAGTCTACACAGGCTTGCCAGGAGCGACGTCAAGCAGACTTTTCTAAAGTTCTTATTTGTGCATATTCGTTTACGAAATTAAGATAAGAAGTGAGAATGCGAAGTTAAAATGAAGATTTTTAATTGTGGTGTCACACTATTAATGCAAGATCTGAGACTGAGGCATCATTCGCAACATACAATCTTCTCACATTTATTTATACAGTGCATTATTACACCGATACAAAATAAGCCATCTGCACCAATGGCAACAGTCATTGTCAGTGTTGTTTCACTTCTGGGTACATACCACATAATAAAGTCAGTTTAACTTCAAAGAATACTGTAAAAGTAAAACAAAAAATACAATTTACAAGCCTATTATCACCTCGGGGCTCGAAACTTTAGTTGGCTGTCCTCAGCATTTCTTAGATTAGGTTGTGCCTGAGGCTCTGGTTCACTTTTCGACTGGCGATGTAAACAACGCTGCGGTGTGCGACAATGGGGATGCTGTCCAGAGTCCTTGCTCTCATTCTGCCAAGGCTGTATTACATTTACAAGACCCACCGATGCAGCCATGGTCTTTTGCAATGTTATCAGTATCAAATGTTTGACAGAATAACAAGTTCCCTTGAAATATTTCCATTATGAAATAGAATGAATACGCACTAGCGTTTTATCATCGCCTGCCATCCGTAGCCAACGTGTAACAAGATCGCTTATTGGGTGAATAATTAATTATCCCCGCCATTCGCCAATCATGCATGCGGACACAAATGAGTTCCGCACTCCATACATCATCGTATACGCCTGGCTGAATTTTATTCACTGTTGTTTAATTAGTTGTAAAAAAAATGTAATAAAACGAAGAATATTGATTAAAATATAAAATACAAATATTAGGGTTGTCCCGTTTTTCTAGGTAGGATAGGATTACTGGAAACATGATGATGATCAATCGGACTGAAAGCAGTGGCACATCGGGCCAGTAAAATATGAAAACAGGTGGCCCGACAGCTTCAAAAAAGGCGCCGGACCAGCGGGCCAATGTTAATGTCGAGGCCTGTCATACGTGTCATTAAGACTCATGGTCAGAGGTTTATCGTGCATGTTTCAGGTATGAGTGTAGATGGAGTGATAATGTGAAGAGGCTACTGTGGGTGGTAGATGACTGAACAAAATTGTGGTGTTAGTGGAAATATAAACGTGGGTTGTGTAGGTGAATAAGGTGGTAAGATGGAGCACAGTGGCACAGTGTATAAAGCATCAGACTCTCAATCGAGAGAACCCGGATTTAAATCCTGTGCTGTCATGTTGAACCTTGGGCTACGTTGCTCCAGTTCATTCAGCTGTGTGAATGAGTACCTGGCTATAGGCAGTGGTATATATTAGTGTGAGAATAGCCTTAATTGCTGTGTGGCTGAATGAGAAGTCGAGATGGTGTTCAACTGAACAGGTGGGCCAAGTGAGATGCGCTTTGATTGACTTTAATCCACCCTTTGAGCAAATAGTAGTCTTGGACACTGCCAGGGTAATTATTATTATTTGGGGAATGACACACTGGAATAACAACTTAGGCATTGGGTATTTTGCATGGTTTACTATTCTGTAGAATGAAAATAATCTGTGGGACAGGTGTTTTTAAAGTTTTTTTTTAAGCAAAGCGTTTGATGTCAAAAAGCTCTGTAATTTGATGTAATGGTTTTAATTACACAAAATAATTACAGAATAATTTCAAAACCAGAACCAGTTATTATTACAGCATTTGTCTGTAATCAATTACAAATACAATTACAGAATTGGACCCAGCCCTGATATATGTATATATACATAACCCAGAGCTACACATATATGACACGGTATATACAACATACCAGTGTAGCTCATTTTGTTATGTGTGTAACAAACAGGACTTCTGAGAAGTTCATGTATCTGCATCAGATAGAAAACGTCCTTTCTATTTAGCACATTTATGCAAGTAGAAAGAGGAAATACATGCATATGCTAGAGCACCATTCGTGCACAGCAATACAGTAATGTCAGTTCTTACATAGCACAGTATCCAGTCCTCAGGACTGCTTAAAATTAAAGTGCTTTACATTTTACACCCTGACAGACCTTTTCAATCAAATACCATCTCAACTTCTCTAGGAAACATTCAACCATGCTGCAATTAATGCACAAAGACTATTCATACACAAATATCCACGACTGTCTATAGCCAGGTACAGCTGAGTGATCTGGAGCAACGTATAGTGAATAAACTTGGCCAAGTTTCGACACGGCAGCACATGATTCAAACCCTGTTATCACGAGTGAGAGTCCAATGCTCTATCTACTGTGCCACTGTGCTCCATAGCAGTGACTGAGCAGTAGCATGCATTTTTTATGTGAAGACATATATTGCACATCATTTATTAGTTGCTGTTCTAAAGCATTGTCCTCACCTTTTACGGTCACATTGAACATGGTGTCTGTTGGTACTGGATCAAACGCAACATCCTCTGCTACACAGCAGAACTTGCCATCATCGTAGGATTCCATAGAGAATATCGTCAACTCAGAGACAGTCAAGTTTGCCCGATGTTCTAAGCCACAGTTTGCACAGTATGTGGTGCTTGTGACGGCTTCACTATCTATAAGTATGGTGGCACAAATGTCTGTGCCTTTCTTCCACTGGACTTTTGACAGGTCACCAATTGTCTTATTGTGCTTACAGGTGAAGTTGACCTGTTCATACTGGAAGAACTCATACTCTGAAAGTATAAAAAGTTGTGTTTCACTTTCCGTTCTATAAATATTGATTACTTAAGTTGGTCAATGTTTACAGTTGCCTAACTTCATGCATTTTGGGATTTGCGATGATGTGGTGCATTATGATTAATTCAAATGGTAATATTAACAGAATTAATATTTTTAATGAATATCTGTGACTGTGAGTAACACATCACATGAAAGCTGAGGAGCTTAGCAACTGATATATATATATATATATATATATCATTTGTGTAGACAGAAAAAAAATTAAACAAGATTAATTATTATTAAAAGGAAACAAAATGAAAATTGTTGGTGTTATGCAGCTAACAGAGTTAATTATAAAGTAACCATTTGCAACGACAATTATTTTTTTAATGTACCAGGTAAGTGTTTTATTAAAAAACAGTTTAGAACACACTGCTAACATATTTAATGGATTGGCCGGTAAACTGATGTCTTAAGTTCCTGCTTCAACAACAACATTTTGTTGAACAATGAAAACGAATATTCTGTTTAACTAAAATCAAACAATGAAGAAAGCAATCACAGCTATTTAATCATTTAGCATTAGTCATAGTCAATCTTGGAGTTCGATAAAACATTCTGAACATTCACAACCTCATACAACAGGCCATGCTAATCAAAGGGTTGTATTATCACCCACAAAATCTATATTTGAAAACATTCTAGTTGTATGCTTGCTGATAACATTTGTGATTCAGCTTTCTAAACCTCATTATTATGCAATATAGTGTGTGTGTGTGTGTGTGTGTGTGTGTGTGTGTGTGTGTGTGTGTGTGTGTGTGTGTGTGTGTGGTGGTGTGGTGGTGTGGTTGTGAGTGGTGGTGTGGTGTGGTGGTGTGTGGTGTGGTGTGGTGCGGTGCGGTGCGGTGTGTGTGTGTGTGTGTGTGTGTGTGTGTGTGTGTGTGTGTGTGTGTGTGTGTGTGTGTGTGTGTGTGTGCATGCATGTGGTTTTGACCATGTGGAGTAACTTCAATTTCTGGTGGTCTACATGATCCAAAGTGAACCAAAACAATAATTAATTTTTTAATCATAATTGCATCATTATGTATACTATAAACACCCAAAATCACACCCTTCATTTTTTTAAGTACAGTACCCCACTTGGACAGAACCCCATTCACTAATGAATCTTTTGGACACAACCCCACTCTAGTAATAATTCTTCAGCAGAATAAACAATATTGTTTTGAATAAGTAATTAAATGTGATTACAATATGTTCATTTGAAGTTTTGAATTGTTGGCATTTATTGTCATTGGAATCAGACATACATCGTTCGTGTACATCTTTGTAGAATATTTGAATTTTTGAAATACTTTGTAGAATATTTGATTTCTTGAATTGTTGACAATTTTGAATAAAAAAGTGTTATATACAGACCGGCACGATGGTGTCAAGACCATTCCTGTAGTCCTGAAGGACATTGGACACTGTGTCTGATGGAAGTAGTGTATTTGACAATATTTGAATTGTAGTTGAATGTGATTGCAATACGTTCATTAGAATTCTTGAATTGTAGGCATTCCTTTTCATGTCACCGACATGCATTGTTCATGTAAAGACTTTGCAGAACGTTTGAATTTGTGAAATACTTAGCAGAATATTGAAATTATTGAAATACTTTGCAGAATATTTTAATCCTTTTTAAAAATACTTTGTAGAATATTTGAATTCTTGAATTGTTGACATTCCTGAATAAAATGAAAAAAAATTGTTGTGAGTGTGGCATATCATTATATGTGGCTGGATTGGGGTTATGTACAAGTGGGCTTATGTCCAGTGGGGTTTTTACCAGTGGGGTTTTGTCATTTTACAATCATGTTTACTTGTTTTCAGGAGCCTCTACTAAAATGAGAAGTTTATAAGTTGCATAATCTGACATTTGTTTCAACACATAAAATGTCCTGAAATTGGCTGATTTCACACAGGAATGACCCATAATTTATCCCATCCCATCAGTTTAATACGCAATCTGCATACATGCATTTGAACACAGTAGCAATTAAGGCATTCAAGCTTCCAATCAAGATTTCACAAGATTGCTGTCCAGAGCTGTAAGCTCCAGCTAGATGGCATGCAGACAAAAAAGCCTTTGGCTTATCGAGAATCCAACAATTTTTCACCTACGTATAACTCGCCCTCGCCAGATAGGTGTCAATTTTATTTTTGAACATATTCACACTGCTAGTATTAGCATTAATCGTGCCCAAACACATAGTCTTGATGTGATGCAGGGGTGTAAAAATGGGACATATTATTAGTATATGAAGCACTGTTTTCAATTGACTAGATAGGGCCTACATGTCCAAAACGATCTGGAGTTGAACCTTGAAATTTTGCACAACCATTGGCATTGATGGTATTTTACGATTGTTTCACTGAATCTGAGAGGATCATCTGGGCCTCGGCCACACTTAAACTAGTCACTGGGAATTTTAATCTCTTTGTAATGTACGCAATTATTAAGTAATCCTGTTAATATGGCCTCGCCTTCACGATCCACATAAGCCATGTTCACGAATATTCTGGAGTGTCTGTCAGACTTCGATTAGCTAAGCCGAGTTAATAGATGCAAGAAAAATGTCATCAACATGTGTGTGTGTTCGGATTAGCTACCGCCATGAGAATGAGTTGTGGCCGATAAAATTATCAAAAAGAAACGTGGACCAGCTGCTGTTTATGTCACAGATTCAGCAAAGAAAAGAAGGAAAAATATATGGAATAAACGGAGAATGGACGTAGCAACAGCTCATGACAGATGGATTTATTTATAAAAAAAACACAAGCTCTCCATGCACGAAGCCGTCGTATGACATTGTCTTGATGACATATTGAATGATTGGCATTGTTTTTGTTGGAATATAAAAACATACAAAATCTCACCTATGGTACTATCATGTTCCTTTTTTACTAGGTACATCTGGCTATACATTTTAAAGTTCAGTTTTAATGAAACATTTAGATAACAGAAACTTATTGAAGCTGAGAAACATTAAATAATGAAACCATTTTGTTTGCACCATAAATCCAGCTGCTATTTCCATAAGCAGTATAAATTTATACAACATTATATATCAAGTGAAGTAATGTTCAATAGTAAAATATCATAGGTAGTTATCTACTATCTTCATAGGGTTTCATTTTAGTTTCAAAAATGTAGATCTATAAAGAACATAATAACATTATTGTCAACAACATTTTAAAATATATATTGCATCAGTGTAACAAGGGACATACCTCAGCTAGATTCATGTTTTATTTTCTAGTGGGAGTGGAATTTGTTATGCCCATTTCTTAGAGTAAAAGATATTGAATTTGTTTCTGTCGAACTGGCCATTGTATGATGGAAATATAGTTACAAAATTACAAAACTTTAAAAGTAGCGCACATTTTAAAACACTGTTTTTAGTCATCATTGATGTATTTACTCAACCCTAACAAGATCCCTAAAACATTTAGAATGTTGTAGAACATTGATATTTTAAGAATTTTCAAAATTATTGTAAAAGCAATTTTTTCGACACCTTTTTATACTCTATTACCAGTATAGTTCACATAACACAAACTTTTTTCCAAAAATTTGGAAGAATATGCTGTAGAACACAATCCAAACATGATGAGCATATTACCCATATAGCCATAAGAAAGCATAAATTCCATTATGTACTCCTATTTTGCAACATAATGACGGGATGTTGTGCATTTGGATGCACAAATTGATCGATTGCACAAATACATTTGAAACATGTAGTGATGTACATATTCCCAGCAGAAGCCACACGGAACTAACAAATGTACTATTTACATGAAGAAGCACAGTGATCTATTATTAGTTTTTTTTTATATTCATGGATAAAAACTTATACATGTATACTAGAGTGCAGATCTGCTACTGTCCAAAGTTCGTGCATCGCAAAATTCCGTGGCAACACGAGATTTGTGTACTTTTTAACAAACCTAAAAGTTTTACATTGAATGATGACATGCAGCCAGGTTTATTAACAATCGTAGCTGTAGCATTAGAAACAATATGTGAACGTACGAACCTCACATTTTCATATTTCGGTTCAAATAAGTGGGGAAACGGGGACTTTTTAAAAACGGCTGACTGGAAAGGCAAAACCGTAGACACACGACCCAATCCGCACCGTCGCCGTCGCCCCCGCGCGGGCAGACGGATTTATGGGTCGGAAGTTATAATTATACTTAATCGAAACGTCACCCGATGGACGGCATAAAAAGCAGGATAAATAAACAATGCATAAGCTCCCTGCATTTTTAAAATTAGCTGTCAATATACATTATGTCTACGAACTGCTGATTTAAAACGCCATTGCTTTCAACAACTCACCACGAAATCTGACATGTTGACTGTGTGTGTGACGTGACCAGTTTCTGTGCGTTACACTGCGCGTGCATGAATATTCATTACACTCGGGCAGCTTAATTAATCATCCACGTGGCAGCCGGCTTAAATTCGCGTAAACACAATTATTTATTGGCTTTTTGCGCAGATAACACCCAAATGATGCAAACCAGGTCGCTATTTGGGATTCAAAAGTGCGCTAAGACACAATATTTTCGTAATATAAATGTGCTTGGGATGGTGTTGAATGATGGAACTATAGTACTCTGAGTCTGATGAAGGCCTATCAAAGTTAGGCAAAACTCAAGTTATAACGGCGAAATCGATGTGGGTCCGGATTCTACACAACTCACAAGTGCCCAATTATTACAATTAGTTAAACATTACATACGTTATTTTACAATTAAATTATTTAGTTATGCAGAAGATTGCACATTAGTGATTAACTTACCTGTATTTGCGACAACGCATTCACCGAGTGTTAGTACGAATGTCCCCACAACGCACAAGAGCGACATTGCAAAACAGGGCGTATTAACTAACATACGTTCTACGTTTGTACTCTTTTATACTGATGCGATATTCCGCCGTCTTCTGGTTTATATGTTATAGTGCTGCCACCTAGTAATAGTCAAGAGCACTATAAGTGATTTTACGCGGGACAACACTACCAAATAAAGTTGTGACTCGGAAACGTGGCTTGTTTGCTGATTACACAAGTCAGATGTATGATGTTTTGAGTCTGTTTATTGAGAGCTTTGATAAAACGTTTATTTACTGTAGCCGCCCGGATGTAGCTATCCCGGATGTTAAGTCTAACTCGATACGCTAGGTGGCGATAACAGTCACTCAGTTAGTCAGTAATTGAACTATACAGAGTTGAACACTACATCCCTCCCCAAACTGGATAAAAGATACAGCGTTCAGAAAAAACACATTAGTAAAAATGCATAGGCCCGATTACATAGTGTCCTTGCATGGAAAAACAATTACTAGCCAGACTACAACACTGTTATGGGTAGTGTCTGTATGACAAGGCATTATTATGTTAGTGATACGAATTAGTACACATCGTAGTCGTCGAGATGTCGCGGGCGATTGCGCATGCGAGCTGGATAGCGAGGCATTTCGTCGACGTCATCAGGCAGGATTTGCTGATCTTCGGCGTCACCGATGTCACCGGTGCTGATGTCATCATCCCAGCTCGACTCATCTTCCGATTCGACTACGTCGCTCGTGACGTGTTTGAAGAATGACGAATTTCGCGTCACTCGATGCGTTCCACGCTGCGCAGTGACCATGGAACCTTTGACGTGTGTGACGTGGTACGGACGTGGATCATACGCTGGGTCGATTTTGCGCCTCCTCATCGGCGGTTTGATGATGACCGCGTCACCTTCCTTGATGGTCGAAGGCTTGACGTACGCTTTGTCGTCAGCTGCACGTTTCATCTTCGCTTTGTTGTTCTGGTCGCGTTGTTGTACGTCCTTCCTGTTGAACGGCTCGGGTGTCGTTTGTGGCAACTTGACCTTCATCCATCGTCCGTGTAGAAGTGTTGCTGGAGGAGATCCGGTTGTCGCATGTGGAGTTGCGCGATAGTTGCGAAGGAACCGATTCATCTCGGCTCTCCAGTCTTTCTGCTCACAGATAGATGTTTTGATGACTTTCTTCACCGTTCGCATGAAACGCTCGACTTCGGCGTTTGCTCGCGGCTAGTACGGAGTGATCTTCCTGTGGCGGAAACCGAGATCTGAAGCAAAGTTTGCAAAGTCACGACTGTTAAACGGTGGACCGTTGTCCGTTCGAAGTGTGTCGGGCGTACCATACTCTGACAATACTTTGTCCAAACGAGGGATCACCACGTTTGCCGATGTTGACGATACGATTTCAACGATCGGGAATCTTGAGTAATCGTCCATTAGGACCAGCAAGTATTGTCCCATGGGTAGTTCTGCGAAATCTGCGCTGATTTCTGTCCAGGGCGCTGTGGGTAGTGGACTCATCTGCAAAGGTTCACGTTTGACCTCTGGCACAGACGCTTGACACGCAATGCATGATTTGACACGACGTTCGACCATCTTGTCGATGCCGGGGAACCAAATCTTCTCTCGCAGCAATGCTTTTGTCTTCACGATTCCCTGATGACCTTCGTGGGCAAGGTCGACCGCCCATTTCTGCATTGTTGCGGGGATGGCCAACTGATGACCACGAAGAATGGTGTCACCGTCAACTGTGGTCGTCAGCTCGTTCTTCAGCAGTTGGTAGGACTTGTACGACTCGACGTCTACCTTGTCTGACAAGTTTTGCTGCCATTTTCCAGTGCGTAGGGCTTGCACTACAGCTTGTAGTGTCGCGTCGGCCATTGTTGCGCATCGCACTTGTTCGATCGACATCGCTTTCGGCACGGAGTTGATCGAGATGTAATCGATGAACTCCTCAGCGACCTTCTCTTCACGGGAAGTCTGACGCGTTTGTTGGCATGGGTGTCGTGACAAGAAGTCTGCAAGGTTATCTGACCCCGGACGGTAGACCACGGTGGCGTTGTAGGGCTGCAGCCTGATTGCCCACCGCTCGATGTGTGCTGTTGGTTGATACTTTGGGTTGCCGTAGATCGACACTAGCGGTTTGTGGTCAGTGAATACCACGACCGGTTGACCGTAGACGTATAGGTGACACTGTTCACAGGCCCATACGACGGCCAGCGCCTCGCGTTCGGTCTGGGAGTACCTCTGCTCCACGGCGGTTAGCGCACGACTGCCCTACGCGATGACACGCTCGTCTGACTCGGCACTCTGTGTGAGGATTGCGCCAAGGCCGACAGGACTGGCGTCCACGTAGATTGCCGTTTTCTTTCGCTCATCCAAGTACGCCAGCACCGGCGCCTTCGATAGCGATTGACGTATAGAGGCGAGAGACGTGCTGCACTCATCCGTCCAGTTCCAAAGCGCATCTTTCTTCGTCAACTCTCGTAGAGGTTGCGTCATCGTCGCGTAACCAGGGATGAATCTCGCACAGAAGTTGGACATGCCGAGAAGACTTCTGACCTGCGTTGCGTTTGACGGAGTGTCGAGATTCTGGATCGCTGACACCTTCTTTGGATCAGCAGAGAGTCCTCCTCGGGAGAAGACGTACCCGAAGAACTCAAGCGTGCCCTTGTTGTAAGAGCATTTCTTTTTGTTCAGCGTGAGACCATGTTCGCGCAGTCGTTGGAACGTCGCCTTCAGGTGCTGATCGTGCTCCTTCTGCGTTGTGCCGAACACGAGAATGTCATCGCTGATGTTGATCGCACCGGATATGCCACTTAGTGTTTCGCGGATGGCATTCTGGAACACTTCGGCTGCACTAGACACACCGAAATTGAGACGTTTATATATCCACAGGCCGATGTGCGTGGAGATAGTGGTGATAGGTCGCGATGACGGTTCGAGTTCCAGCTGATTGTAGCCTTGGTTCAAGTCGAGTTTGCTGAACACAGCTGCACCGTTGAGGTCGTATACAAGCTCGTTGATGGTCGGCGTGATGTGACGTTCTCGCGTGATCGCCTGATTCGCTTCGCGCATGTCGACCCACACCCGGATCTGACCTTCACTTTTCGGTTTCGGTACTACGACCAATGGCGATACCCAGGGCGTTGCCCCCTCGACGCGCTCGATGACGCCGAGTTCCTCGTCTCGCTTCAACTCCTGTTCCAGTTGCTGCCTGACGTGAAACGGGATCCTCCTGTGTGGTTGCGCAACAGGTTGCACCGTCTCGTCGACGGGTAATTTCACTTTGAAATCCTTTAGTTGACCGAGACCTTGGAAAAGGTCGTCATACTCGGAGACTAAGCGATCGATAGCTGTAGCCTGTGGCTGGTTGGTCGATAGCGGTTGCACGACTCGTACCAGATGAAGTCGCTTTGACGTCTTCCATCCTAGAAGTGAGCCACCTGAGCCCGCTACAACATAGAACAGTTCGTCACTTTGGTGTGTTGCAGATTTCACAGTGGCCGTGAAGATACCCTTGACAGGAAGTGGCTTTGCAGATCCGTACGGGAAGATCTTCGTGTCATCGCGGCTCAGCTGCGGTTGCGGTGTCATCGTGGCGTAGTCGCATTCATCGATGATGTTGATTTCAGCTCCCGAGTCAGCAATGACGTTCAGTTCGTGGCCGTTGACATTGACAATGAAGTGTGGACGTGCATCGCGTTTGTTGACACCGACGTTGCACAGTGATAGTTTGTAGACACACGCGTCATCACTCGAACTGTCTTCAGCCGCAACGATGTGTACACCTCGCTTCTGTGGTTTACGCGTGTTCGGTTTACGTTTCTCCGTTTTCGTCGGTCTGCGCGTTGTTGGTCTAGACAGGCAGCATGAAGCGAAGTGATTCATCTTGTGACAGTTCATACACTCATTCCCAGCGGCAGGGCAGGACGATCTCCCTCCAGGGTGCGACCACGTCTGCGCACAGTTGCGGCACACGTTATTCTCGTCCTTCGGTTTCGTAACCCACTGTGATTGTTTGGGTTTGTGGGTTGACATCTTGTTGACAGACACCGACTGACTGTTGTGATTGACGCGTTCTATGCCCTTGGCTTGCATCTCGGACAGTTCCATGACCTTTGCGACATCCACCAGTTTGGTCAATGTTATGTCGGGGTCACTTAGTGCCTTCCGTCGAAGCCGACTAGACTCGCAGTTCTGTACGATCTGGCTCATGATTTCTCTGTCGATATCGGAGAACTCACACGTTTTTGCAAGCTGCCTCAGCCTCGTATAGTACGCGGTGATGTCTTCCCCCTTCTCCTGCTTTGCCTGTCTGAACTTGTAGACTTCGTACTCGCGGTTTCTCTTTGGAGCGAAGTGTGTTGTGAGTGCTTTGACTGCTTTCTCAAGTTCAATTTCGTCATCGTCACCAGCGACGACAGGCAACGTGTCGAAGATATCGTGCGTTTCTTCACCCGCATAATGAAGCAGTAGTGCGCGTTGACGTGTGTCGTCCGTGATGTTGCACGCCGTCATGAGAATTTTGAAGCGAGCGACCCATTTGGTCCAGCGAATTGCGACGTCACCGCTTGCACTAACATCGAAGTGTGGATACGTTGGCAGATCGGACATTATGGCAATACTTAACTTTGTTGCGAAGTTCACACCTGCATCACTCGTCGCCAAATATGATGTTTTGAGTCTGTTTATTGAGAGCTTTGAGAAAACGTTTATTTACTGTAGCCGCCCGGATGTAGCTATCCCGGATGTTAAGTCTAACTCGATACGCTAGGTGGCGATAACAGTCACTCAGTTAGTCAGTAATTGAACTATACAGAGTTGAACACTACAAGATGTATGTTTGTATTAGAGCTTAATAGTAAGCCAACTCTTTATATATAACTAGATTACATAACTACAATAATATACAATGTTGATACCTAGTTATTCATGTCATAACAAATACACAAAACTGACAGCGAAGGTGGGGAACCGACCACACCAGGCCAATTCTGTAATAAAAAAAATTCAGAATGGCTCCCCTCACCCGAAGGAGCACTATAAGTTATTTTGTGTTGAATTTTGACTTTCGTTTATTAGTGGGCGGCATAGTTCAAAATACCATAACAAATCAATTGTGCATTAGGTTAAGTCTATCATTTCCAGGTGGCAAACATCCTGATTACACGTTTGTATGTTATACCTATATTTATATTTACATATTTTAAGCCCATCGTCCCTCCTGGAACATAGGCCGTCGACATCAGCTCTCTAGAATCCTCTGCACTTCTTTCCAGCTGTTTCCAGGTGTAGCCCATCTGCTTGGTGTCTGCCAGGAAACTCCCTTCGCTAAGGGTTCTTCGGCCGGCCTCTGTTTCTCTTGCAAATTGGGGATTCCATTTTAGGGCTTGTTTGGTGATGCTTGACGCTGGTTTCCGGAGCGTCTGGCCAATCCATCCCCATCTTCTTCTTCTGATCTCATCCTCCACAGGCAGTTGGTGTGTCCTCCTCCACAAGTCAATGTTGCTGATCGTGTCTGGCCAGTCGATCTGGAGGATTCTTCTTAGGCAGTTGTTGATAAAGATGTGCACTCTGTTGATGATGGTGTTGGTTGTCCTCCTCGTCTCTACTCCATACAGTAGAACTGACTTCACATTGGAATTAAACAGTCGGATCTTTGTGTGTAACGAAGCATTTTGGAGCTCCATATGTTCTTGAGCTGTAGAAATTCTACTCTCGCTTTACTTTGCCAATACTTGCTCTGACATCTGCGTCTGTGCCGCGCCGTGTTTATCGATGACACTGTCCGGGTAGGTGAAGGCCAGCTACCTCTTCAAATGCACTCCCTTTCAGTGTGACTGGGTCAGTGCTGGCTGTGTTAACCTTAAGGATCTTCGTCTTTCCTTTAAGGCAGTTTAGGCCCATTTGTTTTGTCTTGCATCTGCTGGTGGCTGTGGGACAGCAGTGCCAGATCATCGGCAAAGTCTAGGTCCTCTAGTTGTGCATGTCCATAGAGTCCACTGGATTCCATTCCTCCTCTGCATTGTGCACTTCGTCATAACCAAATCAATTGACAGGAGTAGGAGGAACGGGGACAGCAGGCAGTCTTATCTAACTCCAGTCTTCACTTCAAAGCGACTCGTGAGTTGTCCACCATGGAGCCCGTTCCTTCATAGCTGTTCGTGATCAGGTTTACCGTTAGGTTGGCACTCCATAATGTCGTAGTAGTTTTCAGAGGATCTCCCTGTCTACACTACCGAATGCCTTTTCATAGTCGATGAAGCTGATGTAGAGCGAAGAGTTCCACTCCAAGGATTGCTCTACTATGATGCGCAGTGTTGCAATCTGCTCCACGCATGATCTCTTCAGGCGGAAATCAGCTTGCTGCTCTCTTAGCAATGAGTCGACTGTGTCTTTCATCCTTTCTAAGATGATCCTACTGAAGACTTTCCCTGGCACTGAGAAAAGTGTGATTCCTTTGTAGTTGGAACAGTTGCTGAGGTCTCATTTTTGGGAAGCCTCATGAGATATCTCTCTATCCAGTCTGATGGCACCATTTCCTCTTCTTAGATGTTTCTAAAGAAATGTTACAGTAGTTCCACAGATGTGTTTACTTCTGCCCTGACTGCTTCTGCCGGAATATCGTCTGGACTTGTTGCTTTGTTGATTTTCAGCTGCTTTATTGCCTTCCTGATTTCTTCCTTGGTAGGCTTGTCACAGTTGGTGTGTAGATCAGCAATAGCTAAGTGGATGTAGGGGTGGGGGCGGGACGGTGGGGCAGGTCTGTTTAGACGTTCTTCAAAATGTTCAGCCCATATGTTCAGCTGATGCTCAGTTCCCGTGATGGCCTTTCCCTCCTTGTCTTTGACGGGTATTTGTGGCTTGCTGTACTGGCCTGATAATTTCCTGGTGGTACGTGTCGTGCAGTTTTCTCATGTTCCCAGTGCGAGCCGCTTTAATAAGATTTAACCAGATTTAACATGTCTGGTACCCAAATAATTAACTCTAGATGGCAGGTGGGCAAGGAAGTCATTTGGCTTATCGATAGTCTAACCCTTTTATCTACATGTATCCCGCCCTTCTGAGGTATATGTCGATTTTATTTTTAAACATATTCACATTACTAGTACCCACACAATCAGCAGATAATTTGTTCCATTCATTTATAGTCCTTTGTAAAAATGAGGAGTTTCTTATATCTAATATACACTGCTCCTTTATTAATGTAACTTCAAGTCGTCTAGTCTTTCTATCTTTCTTAACTGAGAACAAAATATTTCTATCAATATTTCAATAACCGTTCAATATTTTAAGCACTTCTATTTGATCTCCTCTCAATCTCCTGGTCTCTAGTATTGTTAAATTACATTCTTTTAGGCGTTTTTCATAACTAAGATCCCTCAGTTTTTATATAATTTTAGTTGCTCTCCTCTGTACTCTTTCTAGCATATCTATGTCCTTCTTGCGGTATGGTCTCCACGCGTGTATACAATATTCTAAATTAGGCCTAACTATTGTTTTGTACAGCAGTATCATTAGTTCTTCTTCCTTATACGCTCTATTTCGCCTAATTAATCCAATGATTTGATTTCCTTTTAAAGCTGCAATTCCGCACTGCTCTGAAACCTTCATATCAGCACTAATGGTTAACCTTAAGTCCTTTTCCTTTACAGTAGTACTTAGTACAGTACCTCCATTGTATATTCTACATCTTCATTCCCATCGTCCAAATCGTTTATATATATATATATATATATTAAGAATAATATAGGTCCCAGTATTGATCCCTGTGGTACCCCACTCAACACTGATTTCCTGCTTGAAGCTTCTTTCCATTCTAAAGGAACTATTCCCTCTTCTAATGACAAATTGAAAATTGTTGCAAGCGGTATGCTAATCTGTTCTACAATTTCCAATAGTAGTTTGGGCGGAATCCCATATACTCCAAATGATTTATTATCCTTCATAGCCCTAATTTTCTTAGCTACCATTTCCGGGGTTACAACTACCTGTCGTAAATAGTCTGATTCTGCCCTTTGAACTTAGCCTATGGTACTGACAGTGAACTAATATCTTCTCTTGTAAACACCGAACTACAATTATACTCATTCAGGTCTTCTGCCATTAAGAATCCCTTTGATATTATATTTCCAGCACTATCTTAAAGAGGACCGACCTCATCCTGAACTATCTGTTTGCTTCGAACATACGCATAAAAACACTTGTTGTCATGTTTTATATTACAAGCTAATTTCTTTTCATAGCTTCTCTTTGAATTTCTAATTTCAGCTGTAGCTTGGTTTAATGTTTCTTGATCATTTCCAGTACGTCTACATGACTTCCACATCATTTGTTTGTACTTAATTTTGTTAATGGTTTCTTTCGATAGGTGTTTCTTTTTGGACCGTTTCCTTTGTTTTTCAAGGGAACAAATTTATCGACGATGCACTCAGTTTCACTCTTTAATATATTCCAGCATTCTGTTGCTGTCTTATTCTTCAGTGTGTTGTTCCAGTCTATCTATGCTAAATATTTCCTCATGTCCTTATATCTTCCTTTTAAGAAATTTCTCCTGTACTGCTTTTTACTATTCTTTTCTTATTTTACTTTGATGGTAAAATATATGTGGCTGTGATCATTACTCCTCCAGTGGTTCACTTGACATTGTGAACTAATTCATTCTGTGAGGACAAAACTATGTCTAACACATTCTCACCGCTGGTTGGTTCTAGCAGATGTTGAGAAAGTAAACTATCTTGTACTAAAACTAAAAACTTGTGGTCCTCACTACCCATACTCTGTAGAGATTTCTATTGTATTTGCCCATGGTTAAAATCCCCCACAATAACACAGTCCCGTTTGCTTAATTCCCTTATAGCGTTTTGTACTTTTTCATTCTCTTCGATGCTTATGTTTGGACTTCGTTGAACTAACCCAACCTTTACATTCAGTTTCCTGTAACTATGTTACTTCAAACAGCTTCTTCGCAATCTGCTTTCTCTTTCTAATTTTATTTCATAAGCCTGGATAGATTCTTTAATATATACAATAACTCCACCTCTCCTTCTTTCTATTCTATCTTTCCTAAACATTACAGATCCTGTCAGGTCAGTATCTTCAACCATAATATTTAGTTCATTTCCTTTGTTTACTATACTCCTTGCATTTAAAACAAACACATTTATATCCAGCTTCAGAACAGTTTTTTCATACTGTTCTTTGCTGATTTATTTGTGCTGTCTTTATCTAGTCCACCAGTTTCATGCTTCTCTGTGAGTCCCCCCTGCGAATCTAATTTAAATAGATGCAACCTGTCCCACTGTTAACAGATCGCAGCAGGTTCTTTGAAAATACTGCTGCCCCTTTTCCACTTAGGTGGAGGCCATCTCCCATGTACATGTCTTCCCTCCCAACAAAGTACTCCCGTAAATCTGTGAATCCCACCCCCTCTTCTTCACACATCTGTTCAACTAGTGTGTTGTTCGCCATCTTCTTGCAGTGTCTGTATGTTGCCGCCCTTCCTCCCATTACTAACACAATTCCTGAGAGAATAATCTGTTTGCTTGGCCTCTTCTGCCAGGCTGTCAATGTAGTTACGTTTGTCTGTTTTTCACTCTTCTTTACTTCTTTATTGGCTTCTGTATGCTCTTCCTGTGCCTTTGCATTTGCCCTCTTGTGCGACTGTTGTTTACTGTTGTTTTCTGCTCCTTTCGCATTTGGATCCTGCGCAACGTTTCTGCTGATATCCATTGTCTCCCCTGCTCTTTCCTGAGGCCAACCATTTCTTGACAAGTTGATGTCCGTGTCTCTTTGATGTTCTGCCACTGGCTGTTCAGGTCGATTTCTTCTTCTAATAGCTCATGTAGCACTTGGAATTTGTTTGCCAGGTACAGTTTGTATTCCTCTCCTGTCTGTAGATCTTTCAGGAGGCCGACATTAATTGTACTTTCGTTTATTTTTGCTGTCTCCATCCAACGTTTCTTCAATTTGAGTTTCAGTCTAGCAACCAACAGGTGGTAGTCGGATGCAACGTCAGCTCCCCTCATCACGTTCACATCTTGAAGCGACCACCTGAATCTCTTGCCTATGCAGATGTGATCTATTTGGTTTTCTGTCGCGTAATCTGGTGACGTCTGTGTAACCTTGTGTATCCTCTTGTGTGGGAAAATGCTGTCCCCGGTGTCAATTCTGTTCAGTTCTTCATTTCTGCTGCTACCTGCGCAGTGCAGTCTTTCCTGTCTGATACATGGTCCTTACGTTCATGTTTCCAAGCTTGTGTTCCTGGTCGAAAGAAGGGTGCTCGGCTTTGTAGCTTCCGTGGAATCTCGGCTTTCACCACATGACGTCATTGTTCTTCCAGATGAAGACCCTTCCGCTTCCAGGCATGCGTTCTCTGTAGGTTCTGTTGTCGACTTTTCTGTAGCAAGTACTTTTTTACGAGGTGTCTTGCTAGCCCCACGCTCAACCCTCCTCATTTCTCATCCGGGCTTTGGACCGGCTACGGCGAAGTTATACCTATATTTAGCTTTTAGGAAAACATCATTGCAGAAGTTCGGCGGGAGGATCTCACCTATCTGACCTTCAGAGTAAGAGATAGAATTGTCTAATTATTGCAAAACAGTTCGTTGTATGTTTGTTTGTGCTCCCACATCTCCGTTAGTTTTTCATGTATCGGACTAAAATTTTGCATGAGATCTACCGGACCCATTGAGATGTACGTGGAGTTCCAGCCGAGGAATTTAATGTTTTTCTATATCATCGTAAAGATAATTATGCCATCTACAAATATGTCGCTGGGTGTATGCAGAAATTTTGAATATTTTTAAAGTTATTGACGTTGGAAATTATCAGCGCTTAACATGCACCAGGTCTACATGTCATTGGTCACGTCCGCATGCTTACAAGTAGCGCTCTCTTTCGCATTTCATATATTCCCTACATTTAGAGCTATGTGTCATTTTGTCATTTAGCGTCGAAATTATCGCCAGTCGATCAAGTTAGAGTATTATAAAAAGCGAGTGTCAACAGTTA